>JAKWJA010002490.1:56629135-57850000 GCA_027704765.1 Solanum habrochaites | reverse complement strand
AGTACTTATAGAATCAGATGCTGATGATCAATAGTTCGCAATCCTAATAACAAAATTTTGTATTTTGGTCTGATGAGATGATGCTGTAAGATCTTGATAGTCATCAGCAATATATTCCTTGTGAATTGACATGAGATGTAGTGAGAAATTGTATTATGACTTATGTTTATGCTAAATGCAAAGATCAGTTGAGGAGACCTCTTTGGGATGGTATGTTGAAATGGTCTGACACTAATTATCCTTGGTGTATTATTGGGGATTTTAATGTGATCTCTTCAACTGAGGAGAAATTGGGTGGCAGAGCTTATAATATTAACAAAAGTCTTAAGTTCATTAGCATTATTGAAGCTTGTGGTTTAGTGGATATGGGATATAATGGTCAGCCTTATACTTGGTGTAATCACAGGAAAGATGGTGCTAGGATTTGGAAAAGATTGGATAGAGGTATGGTTAATGACAAATGGCTAGAGAGAATGCCTCAAAGTCAATTACTCATCTTGCCATCATAGGATCAGATCATTTCCCTCCCCCCCTATTGATGGAAATGTATAACATTCAGGGCCGGTTATAATACTGTCAATTTCTTAATTGTTGGACTAGAAGTGAATCTTTTCTAAAAACCAACAGGTTGGCAACAGTTTATTTGATGAACAGACCATGTTTTTTGGTGACCTATGATAGGATCTTACATACTAAAAGAATGAAAAGAGAAATTAACAACAGAAAACACATATTAACACGCCTTAAGGGTGTTGGTCAAGGTTGGAATATGGAGATGTTTTTTTGGTAAATTAAAAAATATGAGGAGGATGGTGAAAACATGCTGAAGAAGATATTATTCTTCGTGGATAACCTATAAAGGAGAAGCCAGAAAAACTTAGAGTAGTGTCTAATGCTTCATTATTCTAAGAACTAAGTATTTTTGGATGGGTTGGAATTATTCTATATTCCTATCTACTTTCTAATTTATTCTTCATCTTCTATTCGTATTCTATTCTTTCTTCAACAGAAAACTCAATTTACAAAACCAGTGGTTAATAAAAGGAGGGTGATACAAATTCCAAATATTTCCATGCAGTGATTAGAGGAAGAAGGAAAAAAATGTTTATTTCTAAAATCATGAATGATAATGGTAGCTGGATTCATGGTGAAGATAATATTGCTAAAGAAGCTTGTGAATATTTTAAAGGAATCTTTACTGGAAAATCAGAAAAGATTAATGAGGAGTTTTTACAGTGTTTACCTGAGATGATTACTGATGAGCAAAATCTTAATCTGGATAGTCTACCTACTGAGGATGAGTTGAGAAAAATTATAATGAGTATGAATCCTAACTCATCTCCTGGACCTGATGGTATTGGAGGCAAGTTTTATCAGGAATGCTTTGATATTATTAAGAAAGATCTTATGGCTGCTGTAGCTTCTTTCTTTAATGGTCAAACTATGCCTAGATATATGACTCATGCATGCCTTGTTTTGATACCTAAAGTAGATCATCCCAACAAGCTTAAAGAATATAGGCCTATCAGTTTGAGTAACTTTACTAATAAGATCATTTCAAAGATCTTAAGTACCAGATTGGCTTCCATATTGCCTAATATAGTTTCTGAAAATCAGTCTGGCTTTGTTAAAGGAAGAAGTATTGCTGAGAATATTATGTTAGCTCAAGAAGTTATTCATGGTATTAAGCTTCCTAAGGAAGGCATGAATGCTGTTATTAAATTAGATATGATGAAAACTTATGACAGAGTTTCATGGGCTTATACTTGTATTGTTCTAAGAAAAATGGGGTTTACTGAATTATTTATTGATAGAGTTTGGAGAATCATAAGCAATAACTGGTATTCTATTGTGATAAATGGTAGAATACATGGGTTCTTTCACTCTACCAGGGGTCTTAAACAGGGAGATCCTTTATCTCCAGCACTATTTATTTTGGGTGCTGAAGTTTTCTCAAGACAACTTAATCTCCTTTATCAGAATAAGTATTATAGAGGTTTTAATATGGAGAGTAGAGGGCCTCAAATTAATCATCTTAGCTTTGCAGATGATATTATTATTTTTACTTCTACTGATAGAAGATCTTTGCAGCTGACTATGAAGACTATTGAGGATTATGAATTAGTTTCTGATCATCATTCAATACCAGATAAACGTTATTTTTATGGGACCCCTAAGACTGGTCAGCATACTATTGATGATATGAAATGTTTACTGTCTCTTGATATAAAGAATCGTCCTATCATTACTTAGGATGTCCCTTATATATAGGTGGTCAAAGAATTATTTATTTCACTGGGTAGTTGACAAAGTGCTTCAAAAATTCAGGTTGGCAATCCCAAATTCTCAATTATGGAGGCAAAGCTACTCTAGTGAAACATGTTCTTCCTCTATCCTATTTCATACAGTTGCTCCCATTTCTCCTCCTACAACTACTCCTCAATTAATTAAAAGAATAATGGCTGATTCTCTTCTGGGAGTTGAATTGAATGAAAGAAGTACCATTGGGTCATCCTTGGGGACATTGGCTTACACCCCATAGTGAAGAGGTATTGGGATAAGTTGCTAGCACATATGTAAAGCTTTTCATATAATCAGTTGGTGGGAATTTTATAACAAACACTCCTTATGGGTAAGTTCTTAAAGGCTAAATATTGTCAAAGAGCAAATCCTGTTGCTAAGAAATATGATACTGGTGATTCTATGATGTGGAGATTCTTAACTAGAAACAGACAAGAAGTGGAATCACACATTACTTGGAATATTAATTCAGGTTCTAGTAGTTTCTGGTGGGATAATTGGCTAGGCATTGGAGCTCTTGCTAATTATTGTGACAGTATATCCAGCCTGAATAATAAGGTTGTGGCTGACTTCTTAACTGATGGTAAATGGAATGAAAGGCATATTAGAACATGTGCCATCTATGTTAGTACTAAATATTCTGCAAACTAATATTAATTATCAAAATGACTCTGCTGATACTGCTATATGGATGCCTGAAGAAAATGGAAAATTTTCTATTGCATCTGCATGGGAGATTATAAGGAAGAAGAAACATAAAGATCCTATTAATTCTGTTATATGGCATAAACAAATTCCTTTCAAGATTGCCTTCTTTATTTGGAGAGCATTTAAGGAATAAACTTCCTACAAATGAAACTCTGCAGAAATTTGGCAGAAATGAAGAAAATTGTTACTGTTGTTACAAGCAAGGAAAGGATGACATTAGTCATATATTACTCAATGGTTATTTTGCCAATCATATCTGGAAATATTATGCAGCTAAAGTTGGTGCAATACATGTTCAAACTGATCTTAGAAGTCAGTTGATGCAATGGCAGAATCTGTCTACACTCAATGAGGTACATAAATTTATTATTAATATTTTACCTAATCTTATTTGTTGGAATCTTTGGAAAAACAGGTGTGCTGTGAAATATGGAAATAAAAAATCAAGTTTACAAAGAGTGCAGTATGGTATATTTAAGGAAACTATGCAGCTGGTTAAATTGGAGTTTCCTAATATTCCATGGCAGTCTAACTTGAATAACCTAGTCAATATTGTGGAACAATGTTATCCACATTACAAGATTATTATATTAAGTTGGAATAAACCAAAAGAAGGCATATATAAATTAAATACTGATGGCAGTGCTTTACAAGATAATGGTAAGATAGGTGGAGGAGGGGTACTCAGAGATCATCAAGGTAAAATTATTTTTGCATTTTCATGTCCTTTTGGCTTTGGCACTAACAATATTGCAGAGTTAAAGGCAGCCTTATATGGTATGGAATGGTGTGAACAACATGGCTACAAAAGAATTGAATTGGAAGTGGATTCTGCATTGCTATGCACATGGATCAACAACACAGCAAATACACCATGGAAATGTCTTCAAGGTGTTCAGCAAATTCATCAAATTAAGTGCAAAATGGAGTTCTTTCACTGCCAACACATATATAGAGAAGCTAATACTACTGCAGACCTTCTAGCTAAATGGAGTCATACGATGGATATCCCTCAACATTTCTACACTTCACATCAACTTAAGGGAGCAATTCGTGGAAGCTATATGTTGGAAAAAATGGGCATACACAATTTCAGAAGAAGGAAGATCAAGACAATCAAATTTCCACCATAGCATCTTATAGACAAAATAGGATGTTTAATATTTCATTTGGAATGTAAACTTATTCTTTAACTTGTAATAGTTAGTAGAATTAGTTTATCCAACTTTATTATATGTAAAGGGAGAGTCTCCCTTATTCAAGCTTTCTTAGAAATTGTAGTTTGAGAAAAGTTCTTTAGGTCTTAGTCTTGAACTTCAACAATTGTAAAGAGTTAGTTGATAAACCTTAGGAGGTAAATCAACTCAACTCATCTTAGGAAGGAGGTAAGGTTTATGTCCCCCTCCATGTACTTTTCTTTTATATCAATGCTAAGGCCTGGGGGTGTTGCTTAGCCCCTGACCCACCTCAAGGGTCGTTCAATTAAAAAAAAAAAAAAAAAAAAAAACCCTAAACCCTAAACCCTATTACAAGAAGGGGGACTTAGCCTTACCTTCTATGTTTTGGTAGGTATATAATTGACTTATCTACTAATATATTGAGTAGAAATTTTATTTTTATATAAAAGAGATTAATTGATTCTTATTAGAAGTATATCTTATTTTGTATCATTCTTATTAGAAGTAAAAATAATTACACAAAACAGTATTTGTCGATAGGTTTTGCATTACAAGATTAAAGTAAAGGACAATTAAGCTAAACATAAATATATTTGAGTAGAAATTTTTTTTTTGATGTGCTTTTAAGATGTTGTCACGACCCAAAATGAGCCGCGAGTGGCACCCACATTTATCCTACTTTGTGAGCGAACCAACCAATCTAAACCCATCATTTACCAGCAGTTCAACCATAATAAACGAAATATAATGCGGAAGACTCAAATCTTATTAATATAACCAATAAACAAGCTTCTAAAATTTATCAACTATCATTCCAAAAATCTGGAAGTCATTACACCAAGAACATCTATCCTCAAATTTATAATTCTAAGAGTATTTAAGAAGCTAAAATAAGTAAAAGAGATGGTCCATGTCCGAACTGCAAGACATCAAGACGTGAAGGAGAGAATCCAGTCCGAGCTAGAAACAGTAGCTCACCCTGAATTCTGATATACTGACGACTGGCTAGAGTTGCGGACGAGTCGAAGTCGATGGCACGTTTGCTGCACTCAACAAAATAACAAGAAGAAAATACAAGTAGGGGTCAGTACAAGGAACACGTACTGAGTAGGTATCATCGGCCAACTCAAAATAGAAAGCAATATATATCAAATAATATTATAAAATCAACTACAATACTCGACAAGTAGCAACAACAAGTACAAGAACCGTTGGCAACAACATCAAACGCATCTATGAGGACTCAAGCCTCCACACCATACTCATTTGGGTCATAGGTTCTTCAAAATTGAGTATATTAACATAATTCAAGATTACTTCTCTTTATTCTTATCGTGTCGGAACGTGACACTCCGATCCCCTAATACTACGTGTCGGAACGTGACACTCCGATCCCCTAATACTACGTGTCGGAACGTGACACTCCGATCCCCTAGTACTACGTGTCGGAACGTGACACCCTATCCCCTAATACTACGTGTCGGAACGTGACGACCGATCCACTAATCTCATTAAGTCTATTTCATCAAGTCTGTTATGCCAAGGCGTCATCTTAACAGAAAGAATTCAAGATTAAAGGTTCAACAATCTCATCATTCAATTATACGATCACAACATACAAACACACAATCAATTATATAGAAGACTTTACAAGGCCACCCAATACATATCAATCGCTATTTAGAGTTTACTATGAAGATAGCATAAACCATAACCTACCTCCACCGAAGAATTGCGATCAACAAGTTACTTTTTAATGCCTTTGCTTTCCTCTTCGCTTCTCCCTTTTCTCGCTCGTTCTCCCTCTCCTCCTGTTCTTTTTATTTTTCCTCTCCCAATTTTTTTTCTTTTACCCTAATTATCATATAATCAATTATAAAAGATGATAAAAGTAACCCACTATTTATTTCAAGGTTACCTCTTTTAACCCCCAAGTAAATAACTTATTAAACTTACCCCACTAATTTCATAAAGTTTGTCATGAATGGTCCAAAACACCCCTTAAAACTTTTAGCAGAAATCTGACCCAGTCGAGGTTACGCAACCTGTGACGGCCCGTCGTGTCTGCGACGGTCCGTCCTGCAGGTCCGTCACAAAATTCAGAGAATTAAATTCAGTAAAGTGTTTGTGACGGTCCGTCGTATCTACAATTCAGTAAAGTGTTTGTTAGGGTCCGTCGTATATTAAATAATTTGAAGGTTAGGAGTTATATATATATTATTAAATTAAAAGGTTAGGAGTTATATATATTATTAAAAGGTTAGAGGTGTATGCTCATTAAATATCTTATTAATATATATATATATTATATATATATATATATATATATATATATATATATATAATATATATATATATATATATATAATATTATTGTGTAAAAAAATTTTAAACCTAAATATTTTACAAAAAATTAATATTTTTTTCTGATCATTGAGGCATACCACGTAAGCGGAATAAAGATCCTCATATATATATATATATATATATATATATATATATATTATTTCATATCGCAAGTCAACGGAATATACTCAATATTGTATTTAAAGGATCAAAATAAACCTATTTTCATTTATTTAAAAAAAGATAATTTTTAACCCAAAACTCTTACATCTGTGGACACATTTTTCTATGTGTACAAAAGCGATAATGATAATTAGACATGACAAATTATTTTACCTCACAAAATTAAACTATGCAACATATCTAAAAAATTTCATTATACATTCCTCTCATGCAAAAATCAGATCAAAAAAGACAAAAAAAAATAACAAATCAAAGGAAAAAAAAATGAAGAATAAGGAAAATTAAAAATAAATGATCATCATACATGTCGCAAAGTGGATTTTTATAGGTATTATACTTAGGAGTTATAATTTTTTATATTAAATAATTTGAAGGTTAGGAGTTATATATATATTATTAAATTAAAAGGTTAGGAGTTATATATATTATTAAAAGGTTAGGAGGTGTAATGCTCATTAAATATCTTATTAATATATATATATATATATATATATATATATATATATATATATATATATATATATATATATATATATATATATAATATTATTGCGTAAAAAAAATTTTAAAACCCTAAATATTTTTAAAAAAAATTAATATTTTTTCTGATCATTGAGGCATACCACGTAAGCGGAATAAAGATCCTCATATATATATATATCTATATATATATATATATATATATATATATATATATATATATATATATATATATTGATTTCATATCGCATAGTCAAACGAGAATATACTCAATATTCTATTTAAAGGATCAAAATAAACCTATTTTCATTATTTTTTTAAAAGATAATTTTTAACCCAAAACTCTTACATCTGTGGACACATTTTTCTCTGTGTACAAAAGGTACTACATTTGTAGTTTACCCTTCTTATCTGTGGACTCCTTCCAACTTTCAATTTACACGTAATTGGCAACATACGAAGGCATATAACAACCTTCGATGTTATCATGATCATGTGGTCTCCATAGGAATCTACGTGCCCAACTCTTTGTTATCAAATATTTGAAACTGACTAAAAGAAAATTAAGCAAATACATACATTAAAATGAAGGAAGTAATTTTTTATCTAGATTCTAGAGCTCTAATGAAAATAAATAATATTTCCAAGAAAGTGATGAGAAGTGGCACAAGTAAACCAAAATTACATTGAAAAGAAAATCCACATCTTGGTTTTTTATTTCTTGATTTTAAATGTAACCGTATCTTCAAAAGTGTGTCAACCATAAGTTGTTTCAAATTTGGAGGAAAAAGGTACTCACAGTAAAACAGAAACAAAATACCAATCTCTACCAGCACAGTCAGCTAAACCTCTAACTTCACTATATTTAGAAGTTGTTACTTTAGCAATCAGCAAGTGCAATAAGCTGATCAACCACAGTTGGGTCTGCAAGTGTACTAGTGTCCCCAAGCTCATCTAACTGCCTGGAAGCAATTTTCCTCAGAATTCTTCTCATTATTTTCCCACTTCTCGTCTTTGGAAGACCTGGTGCCCAATGTATCTTGTCTGGCGCTGCAAAAGCCCCAATCTGACATGTAAAATGGGAAACTTCAAGCAGTGGTAACAACTTCATGCAGTCTCAAAAATATAAGGAGAATGCTAGTGTAGATTATGCAGTAAAAAATTGTATATTCATAATTATCAGATTAAAAAATTGACCATCTAGCTTAGTTGGCAAAGCATAAGGCTCTTAACCTTGTGGTCGTGGGTAGGGTCGGGCGCGATGGAGCGAGGCGGGTGCAAAACGGAGCGGGTAATAGTGTTTGTGAGGCAGTGCGGGTTGGTATTTTTGCGGGCGGGAATGGGTTAGGGTTTTTTTCTTCTTCCATATGTGGTGTTGGATGGAAATATATGTTCATAATCATTTTTGGTCTTGTCTGTGCATATAATTTGTGCAGAATTTGTTTTTTTTGTTACAAATATAACAATTAACAATATGAGTTAAAAGATGTTAGTGCTTTTAATGATTTTTTAGTCAATTTGGTGATATTTTAATCTTCCAGGTGCCGGCATTGAATAGTTCATGTTATTCAAATAGGTACAAAAGAACATTAAAGCTATGTGGGATGGGACAGGTTTATGTGGAGCGGGAGGGGGTGGGGCAAGAAAAAGTAATCTATGCAAGGCTGAGCGGGCTAAGACTTTGCGGGTTTAACCCATACCCGCCCCTCCCATTTGCCATCCCTAGTCATGGGCTGAAGCCCCATGGTGGTCGTGATAGGTTTACCCTTTGTCTTTTGAAAACCAGGACTCGTTAGTAGTGCTCTCTAACCTCCTCTTTTTTTTCTACCTTGGTGTTTGTACAAGTGCATGTATGTTTAAATAAGGTAACTCCCCAAAGGAATAAAACTAATAAATCCTTTGGTTTTCATTTTATCTTCTCCAAAAATCCAACGCAACCCTTTTTTCAAATATCCTATCCAATACCACGGGTTTTAGTGTCAGACCCGTCAAGGAGATGATTACTTATGCCAACTACTCTTTCGGTACTGAAACTCCAGAAGAGAAAAGCAACACAAAAAAAACTCGTCTTTCCATTGCATGGTCCCAACAACATTGCAATGGAAAGACGAGACTCTTAAAGCTTGAAGATTGGCACAAACATTCTTTGTAAAAGTCATAGCTTCAGTCCCATGGCTAGATTTTCTCTTCTTATTGTTTTCATTTTCAATTAAGTTTGGAGGGTTTATTAGCAATTTTTGCCCCGTTAGTAGATAGTATTCAAGTAGCTTATCCATAAAAAAAAAAAAGGGAAACACACACAATAAGCACATGTTGAATTGCCAGAGAGAATGGAATAAATATACCTGATTCCTAACAACCATCACAAGACTTTTTCGCAGGTCATCACTGTATGGAACACCTTCGACTATAGTAACAAATGCATATATCCCCTGTCCTTTAACCTTTTATGCAGACTCCAAAAGAACAGATTAGAGTAGAGAAGGGAAAATTCCATTTAAACTCGGACGAGAACTAGACCATGAAAGTACCTCATGCTCCACACCAACCACAGCTGCTTCAGCACACTGAGGATGTGAAACTAGAGCAGATTCCACTTCGGCTGTGCCAATACGATGTCCACTGCATGTGTTAAAAATACTTCATACAAAAAACAAGTACAACTACCAGTTAAACTAGCTATAAGAAATAGTACTTGCAAACTGCTCACTTCCAATTGAATTAGCACTATTAAAGATTACTTCCAGCATAAACGACATTTCAAATTTTCAAAATTGAAAGTTACCCATGCAGTTTCCCAAAGGAATTTCCTTTGTTCCTCTTATTCTTTCGAACTCTAATTAGGCTCTGAGAATATGAAAATTCATATGCAAACTATACCTCACATTAATCACATCATCTACTCTTCCAGTGAGCCAGTAGTAACCATCTTTGTCCCTGAAACAGAAGTTTGAACATGAAAAAGGAAAAATCAGTCGGAAAAGCTTCAAATAATCAGAAGGAAAACCAATTATGCTTATACGTCCCTTATGACAACATATATAGACAACAAGGAGTGTACTTCAGTAGAAAATACCTGCTGCAGCCATCACCACTGAAATAATATCCAGGGAAGGCACTAAAATATGTGGTTTCATATCTCTCATGATCCCCATGAAGTGTTCGGAATGCCCCAGGCCAGGAGCTTTTCACACACAGATACCCACTGCACTCACCTTCAATCTCAACACCTTTCTCATCCACTATTACTGGCTGCATGATTTTAGACATCATGATCAAATGTTGCATGACTCCAGTTTTACACATAACTACCCCACCCTAAACTTGGCAGCACAACTTACTTTAGCACTTGAACTATACAGGCGTTTAAATACCCCCTAACATCTTTCAACTGATTTAAACACACCCTTTAGGGATGACTGGAAGAGAGAGCGAGTGTCCTCTACTAAAAGCGCGCGAAAAAGAAAAGGCTGAATTTTGTAAGCTCCCACGCAGGCCTTTTTTTATTAGTCAATATATAACAAATAGTTTAAATAGTTTTTCTTGATATATTAACTCTTTAAAAAATATGTAAGTTTTGTTATTTAGAGGTAAATGAAATTTGTGGGTCCCCTTTTTACTTTCTTTGAAAAAAAGTTCTTTTTATCTTGTTGTCTTCCTCAATACACATCTTTCTCCATTGAAACACCTCCTCCTCCATCTTCATCCCCACCTCTATCCACAATTTTCATTTCACTAGTCCTTAATAATTTGTAAAATTCAATACCAATGTCAATTTATTGACGTCGATTTCAGTCAATATTAGTGATGTCGATTTTGCAAATGTAAACTTCCTTGAATTTTGAGTGAACCATTTTGATCCATTTAAATATTTCTCATAGTTCGATGAAGATAATGTGAATATTATAATGAATTTTCTTCTTTAAAGTTATTTTTAAAAAATGTTGAATAGTGAAGAAGAAGAAGAAGAAAAGAAAGTATTGAAGGTTGTGAACAACAACGAAGAAGAAAGAGAGGGGGGGTATGTATTTATAAATTAATTAATTGGTGTAATTAATTTTAAAAAGTGTTTGAGAAATCATCGTGAATAAGTAAAAAAGAAATAAAAATTAATGTCGTGGTGTCTACATGGTTATGATGTGACGCTTACGTGGCTATGATGTGGCTGGTGAGAGCGGTGTTATGATCTCAGGGTGGAAAAAATCACTTCAAAGTTGTTAAGGGGGTATTTTTAAGTGCTAAAGTAAGTTAAATGAAAATTACCATTAACAAACAAAAAACTACAAACTAAGAGCATCCCGACCTCACTGCTTAGAGGAGTGATCTCATCAACTCAAACTATTTACATAATTTCTGCCAAAAACTCCTACATCTATATGCTCTTTTAGTATTCTTATACATGTCTATCCTCACTGTAATATCTCGAATTATTCCCTCCACTGTCTCAAAATACTGTATTTGTACTCCTTTGAAATGCTTCCAGTTCCTTGCCTTCCAGATGAGATACACTATTGCTCCCCAAATAGCAGTCACCACCTCTTTCTTATACTTCTTCCAATGCTTCAACTTTATCATCTCCAATGTAGGTTTTACCTCTCTTGCAGGGATATAGATATTGGCCCATTGTAATAATTCAGCGCTCTTCGCAACATAATCACACTCCACAAATAGGTGTTTATGTGACTCTATCATTCCATTTTGACACAGGCAGCATCTACTGTCTTCTATAGCTACTCCCATATTTATCAGCCTATCCTTTGTGAGCAATCTATTTTGCATTGCTAGCCACAAAAAAAGTCTCTGCTTAGGTAGTACTACAGAGTTCCAAACTAATTTAGCCACCTCAAGTTTCTCTTGTTTGCCTATCAGAGCATTATATCCATTTGTTATTGAATACTTCCCGTTTGCTGTAAGGTTGAACTGCCCTTGCGTATACCAGTATTGCATCATATTTTTCAGGGAGTTGATTTTCCTCCAGTACCAACTACTATCAACTGGTGCTTTGTGAGTCCAGATTGTATCAGTTTATATATAAATCTCATGCACCCATTTCACCCATAATGATTCCTTACTCATAACCAATTGCCATATAAGCTCTCCAACAGAAGCTACATTCCATTTACCACATCCTTTTATATTAAGTCCACCCTGATTCTTTGGATAACATATTTTCTCCCAGGAAACCAACGACACTTCCCTTTTTTCTTGTTACCTCCCCATAAATACTCTCTGCATTTCTTATTCACCTCCTTCACTACACTCTGAGGTAGGATGAACACTGAGCCCCAAAAATTGTATATGGAGAACAAGACTGCCAAGATTACTTGAAGTCTGCCTGCATAGGAAAGTTGTTTTGCATAGGTGTATTTGATCCTGCTCGTTATTTTATCAACTAGCTGATGGCATTCCATTTTCCCCCACCTTTTTTATGTGAGTGGGAGTCCCAAATATCTAATGGGAAAAACTCCTTGTGTGAATCCAGTAATTTCCAGGAGCTGCTCTTTCACATTGTCATTCGCACCTGCTAAGAATAGACTAGACTTCTCCATATTGGCCACAAGCCCAGTGGTAGCACTAAACTATAGCAAAGCTTCCATGACTCTTGTAGATTTAATATCTCCTTTACAGAAGATCATTAAGTCGTCTGCAAACACCAAGTGGTTTAACCTGATATCTTTGCACATAGGATGAAATCTAAAATCTGGCAGATATGACATACTCTTCAGCAGCCTTGAGAGGTACTCCATAACTAGTACAAATAGTAAAGGAGATACAGGGTCCCCTTGTCTCAGTCCTCTTTTCCCCTCAAAATATCCATAGCCTTCCCATTAATCTTGACAGTTATTTGGGAGTTGACACACATATCATGATCCATCTGATGAATTTTTTGAGGAAATCCATACCCTTGCAATGCTTCCTCTAGGAATTCCCAGCTCACCATATCATATGCCTTTTTTAGATCAATCTTCATCAAACATCTAGGAGTAGTCTTCCTGTTATAATGTCTCAACAAGTCATGACAAATCAATATATTATGGATCATTGATCTTCCTTGCACAAAGGCTGCTTGATTATCAGCTACTAAATGATTTAAGGCTCTTTTCAGTCTTGTACAAATCGTTTTTGAGATGCATTCGTAGATTACATTACAACATGCAATTGGTCTAAACTGACTTGCCTGCTCTGGTGCCTCCACTTATGGAATGAGTATAATGTTAGTGGCATTCACTTGTTTCAGTAGGTGTCCAGTATGGAAGAACTCCAAGACTGCTGTTGTTATATCTCCTCCTACTATTCCCCATGCCTCTTTAAAGAAGCCACTACCATAGCCATCAGGACCAGGGCTTTTTGTATTGTCTATCTTAAACATGACTTGCTTGACATCATCTTCAGTGAATGGCTCAATTAGCTGCATTTGATGATTTATTCCAAGGACAGGTCCACTCTCATCTTTCAATTGAGTAGTTGCCAGTTTTAATCTTCTATGCTTTAACACTGAGAAGAAATATCCCGTGTTGTCATCCCCTAACTTCAACCATGTAGCTTTACTTTGTTGCTGCAAATACACCTCTGCTAGGTATGAGATATGTTTAAATTGTGCATAACTGTCCCTTTCCATTTTCTGAAACTCCTGATTAAGAGGTTGCTCATGTAACAACTTTTGAGCCTTCTTTACATCTCCCTATTCTGGTCTACTCTCTTTATTAGTTTATTATGTCATTAAATTGGAGATTCAACTTCTTTAGACTTCTTTTCAATAGTTTCAATTTCCTCACTACCTGGAACATTTTACACCCTTGAATAGTCACTCCCCAACCATCTTTCACCAGACTTTGGAATTGTGGTGCTTGCCCCATGCATTACAATATAAAAAGATCTTTGCATCCTTAACCTTTCCTCAGTTAAGAGTTATCTTTATCAGGCAGTGGTCACTAATGCCTTCAGGCAAGTAAGACGCCTTACTTGAGGGCACACTTATCAACCATTCATCATTTATTAGAACCCAATCTATTTTTTAATATATTCTTCCCTCACTACCCTTATCACTCCAAGAATATTGATTACCTTGATGAGGCAATTCTAAAGTAAGTTGTGCTGCCAAGTTTTAGAGGTTTTTCTTATGTGTTTTCTCTTCCTACAATACAAAATAAAAGATTGGTTGCTAATCATACTTGGTGATCTGTTTATTACTTTATTGTCTCAAGAAGGTACCTGGACTCCAAAGAAAGGAAAAGTAGCAGAACCAGGTTTCTGCGGCCACGCTCCTGGTAAAGGAGTAATCTAGAAGGAAATAATTAAGATTGAAGAAAGATATTAATTCTTCAGTGAGTGATAACAATGATGAAATAAGCAGTAACTAAGATACCATGAAACCACCGGTTTCTGTTTGCCACCATGTATCAGATATGGGGCACCTTGCATCACCTATCACATTGAAAAACCACCTGCTCAAAGACAAACAGAAACTTGAAGAAGGCAACTCGTGGATGTCTTATTTTAGAGGAAAAAGAATACACAAAAGATATATATGTATAGTTGACACCTCCATGCACTTGGATTGATAGGCTCACCCACACTTCCAAGCACCCGTAAAGATTTGCGTGAATATCGAGAGACATGCTGAAAAGTCAAATAAACAAATATATATATATATATATATATATATATAAAAGCTATGACACTTGTATTTGTTGATATTAAGTTATAATCAATGTTTTCAAAAGCAAAAGCATGGATTTTTTTTTCTATTTGATAAAATAAGTATATTATTATATGAACGGAACACCTCACAGACAAGGTGCATATATAAAGCATAAAATTTTCATACCAAAGCATGAATTAATATGAATAACACCCAATCATCTGTAGTCTATGTTGCTCGAACTCTTCAAAAATACAAACGGATGCATGTTGGACCCTTTAGTGCATTTTCAGAGGATCCAACGCAGGACAGACAATTAAACGAGGGATACACAAGGATGAATAAGGTAAATTATCTTTCCACTCTTTTAGAAAGATTACATAAACATTTCCTTGTTTTGTTCATTTCCAAGTATCTTTCTTAATAGATGAAATCTTTTACCTTTTCTTTTTAGATAAAGTCATAAATTTCGTTAAAAGAAGAACAAAACATGCCCATATACAAGTATACCAAAAAGATAACCTTAGAAAAGATATGGTTCAAAAAAGACACCCAATATTCTATACATCCTCATGGGAGCACCATGAAGAAATAAGGGATAAGGGGCTATTCCTCAAGTGTACGAAAACCTTACTCCCACAAAGCTCTCCTACTTTTCTCTCCGCATAGTCCATATAAGTTCCAGCGGAGCAACATCCCATGTCAAACATTGTTTCTTTCACAGTGTTCTCATCACTCGAGTTCGAACTATCTCATAATTTCCCACCACAAACGAGATGCTATCCAATATACAGAGGAGGTGATTCACATCTTTAGTTGATTCTTCACATATGATGCACCAACATAAGTAACCTTCCTCTTCCTCAAGTTCTCTACTATCAAGATCACTCCTTGCACAACTAACCAAGTTAGAAAACAGGCTTTCTCGGTGCCCTAAGGATCCATATCAAGATATGTCAAAAAGTTGAATCCTTAATCAAAAGCTTTTCGTACTTGACAAAAAATTCTTCACTTCCACGCCCCTAACTCCATACATCTTGAATATCCAATGAATTTCTTTGTTGGTGAAGCAAATCGACAAAAATATGAAACTCTTCAACATCCCAATTTTGCAAGTTTCTCCTAAACCTCAAAAATCTTAAATCACTTCTATCCATTGTGGACTCAATAATTGTACGATTAATGTGTTTCTTGTGCATGAAATTCTTAGATGTTTGGAATTGTAATTCTCAAAATGTTGTTCCACCACCATCCATGTCTCCAAAAACTCATCCTATTCCCATCACTTATCTTCAATGAAATATTCGCATAGAACTCATTTCTCATGTAAGAGTTAAAGTAGTTTGTTAAGATCTCTATTACCCAATATTGCAAATTTCTCGTGAACTCGTACGAAAGCACAAAAGTGCCACAGATACAAAAAACTATATGTCATGGACAAATATAAAATGCCTTTCCATCAAATCAATTCTTCAAGTATATAGATAATCATGAATGCCAAGCCAATCAATCTTTTCTTTTTCTAAATTTAATTATAAAAAGAACACCCGATAAATAGATTTTTCCATTTCCGTGAGTTATATTTTCAGGCTTTTCATGCATGCTACAGCCTACATGATACCTCAATAGGACTTAAGCTCTTGTACAAAGCCAATGAGTGCTTGTTGTTTGCGGAACCACTAGACCAGCTCTATAATTGCCCTTTAAACGATGGTAATTCTAACTACATACAACGAAAAAAGTACATTTGCAGTACCGAAAACAACCATCTAGATATCAATGAAAATAAGTAGACATATACTTGCCTCATCTCCCTCACGCATCAGAGATCTCACCAGTGTTGGAGCTGTATAAAATATTGAAACCTTATACTTATCAACAATATCCCAACAACGCCCGACATCAGGATAGTTTGGGGCCTACAAATAAAAATAACAAAATGTTAGAAAGAAGATGCTAGGCAAGTGGAAGCCCTGCCTTCACAAGGTTACACATTTTCATCAAACCGTATGTCGTTCCCAATTTGTATTAAAGATTGTGAGTATTTCATGGAAAATCATATTATGTATTAAAATTTCTACCTTTTGGCGATCTGCTCGTATACGAGATATTTCTCATTATTAATTAAACTATTTAATTTATAGAAAAAATGGAAATACAAGAGAAAAAAAAATGAAATTGAATTATTCAAACTTGTCTTTTATTTAAACTACTCTTGCTAAATGCTTTCACTTAATCAAGATATATTGGGACAAACGGGTTATGTTTGGTAATAATAAAATAAATACCCCTTCAAAAACCACAACGGTTGCTCCATTTAGCAAAGGTCCATAGGTTACATAACTATGCCCAGTAATCCAACCACAGTCAGCTGTACACCTACAAATATTGAAAATATCCAAGGAAAATGCATTTCAAGAATTCTGACCTAGTTTTAGAATAATGAACTAAAGTATAGAAGAAAGAGTAGTTCTTGGAATTACCAATATATGTCTGTCGGCTTGTAGTCAAATGCATACTTGAATGTAGTAGCAGTGTACACCATATATCCTCCCGTTGTATGCAAGACACCCTTTAAATAAAATGAAAAATATAAGACATTAAACATGTGAAAACAAAGAGTGCAACTCCAAGAAGCATAAAACCTTAGGCTTTCCGGTACTCCCACTAGTGTAGAGCAGAAAAAGGGGATCTTCCGCATCAACCCACTCCACATCACATGTTACTGGATATTTCAAAATAACATCCTGGAATTACGCAAGAAAATTGGACTCAACTGATCAATTAGAAGTGAAATCCAGAAGGAATACAAGAGCTCAGCAGCCTAATATCGACTGTATGGTCCAGATATACAGTTGTCATGTACATTGGACTATAAAAATAAGGTCAAGACACATACAAGGAGAAGAGTTGTCATCCAAAAAATAAGGAGAGACAGCAATGAAAAACATAAAAAATGTTTGCAGTTGTGACACCCAACATAACTGTGTGCTCACTAACAGAATCCACAATTACTTAATATATCTGCCAGACAACCATGCTCATTACAAAAATTTGTACATATATCTTGCAAGCAATAACTCTGCTGAACATCTGCAGAAATCGACATTACAATTAGAAAATGAAAAATATTTGCATGAATCCTAACTATGAGGAACAACAGAATATAAGAAAGGTATGTCTGAGAGAGATCTCTGCAACTACAGAAGCTTCAAAATTAAAGGGGTATCAATTCTCTAATTAAGCTAGGTATTGCTAACCTGCCACCAAATGTCTCGCCCCTTGGTCCATTTAGTCGTTTCCTTTTTCATTGCTGATTCATTTTCATATGTCAAACACACATCTGCAAGGTGAAATAAGAAATGGAGATGGAAACCTATAAACCCTTGTAATGTAAACATTGTTGTAAAAATAGATTTCCACTTAATGAAAAAGAGATAAATATTGGGTGCACAGTCCAGAGTGTCAAACTGTGCTCTAGCTGGCCCTCGGTGATTTCTTAGTTATACAACCAAAAAAAAAAGATGTATAATCAGCTAAGTTTCTACACCGGCCTCCTTCACCCTCAATGATATCAATTACTATTGTGGACAAAAAACCTATCTCTAAAGTGGAGCCTAGTTTAAGCTGCCAAAAAAGTGATGATTGAATGATAGAGAAATCACTAGTAGGGATATGAATGGAATCTCTCTCAGGAAAGAGAATTGTAGGCCAGAAGCAATTCCCTATCTTGGCCGCGGGCAAGCTTCCTTAGAAGACTCTGAAGCTTTGTCCTTTTTTAGAGGGTTGGTCTGTTTTTCGATAAAGCGAATGCTCAAATAAATAATCCTACACCTATACATGGTTTTCTACAAGAAAAGGAATCCATTAATAGCATGCACGCAATCAGGCAAGTAAGCAACACATTGTTAACATTCTCTCCCGTTTTCTAGTATATGACGTACCAACTAATGCAAATTGTCCTTGTCACTTTGTTCTCCACTCTTCTCACCTCTTGGGAAAGACAAGCTACCTTTAGCTAGGAGCCTCTTTTCCTTCTGCCCAGCTCCCCGAAAACAACAATCGATTTGCATGTGTTAAGCATATAGCTAGTGTTCCTTCTGAGCCAGGATCAAACTCTTCTTTTGAGTATGATTGGGTTTCTATGCTTTTCTCAGATAATGCGGGTTAAGAGTGAAGCTATCGCGCCTAAGGCGAAAGGCTCTGTTCGGCTCGATAGGTGGCAGGCTCAGAACAAGAGGATAAAGACAAGGGGGAAGTTTAGTTATTAAGTTCCTTTATTAAGGTAAGGATAAGATAAAGAGAGGAAATATATATATATAACTATTATTTAGTTAGACTAGTGAACAATAGCTAAAGAAAGTGAAAGAAGTAGAATCAAGCCATTCATCTGAAAAAAGCTTTTTGCTTTATTTGCCCAATGGGCTGAATGGAGGAAGGAATGTGTTTTTGAGTTTGATTGGTGGATATGGATCCAGCGACTGCTGAAAGACTCAAAAGAAATGAAACACATCGAAGAAAGTAGCCGACTATCATCAACCAGAAGATACTCTCAGGGGAACTCACTATGGACTACTTATTCCGATTGAGTGTTATATACTCCCCTATGTCTTGTATATTCAGGAGCACTTTAGCATATTCAAAGTCAACATTCCTTTTGCTTATCCATAGTTTTTCAATAGGCTTCTGTACTTTCTAGAAGCAGCAGATGATAAGGCAGCCTTCAAAGTAGATAGCATCACCCAGTGATTCCAAAGAGATTCATGAGCATATATTCCAGAGTTTGTTACCGCATAAGAGATGTTTATATTCTGCTTCATGATTATTAAAGCAGTTTAAACCACTTGTGATGCTCTCTTTATTTGTATGTTGATGTTCAATAATTTGGTCTCAATTCATTCATGAGACTTAACCTAAAGCAAAATATGTATACCCCTTTATGAAGAATCATTTACTGCCATTGCCAGTTATTAGCTCTCCGTTCTTCTTTATTAAGTCTTCCCATCCAATATTTGCATCATCCCCAATGATAAACCAAGAGAAATGAGCAACGTCAGGCCAAATGGGTAATGCCACATCTTGGACAGGGGCTAATACTGTTTGCTACTCTAAATTACCATCAGTGTGTCAGATATGACCAAGTATCTGTGCAAATAACATTCTAATTGGCCTTCAACTTGAATAGTAAATGTTGTCCAACCAATCAACATTAGTTCAATTAGGCTGAAATATCGTTACTCCTTGGACTTATGTTGTGAATGTAAACTCTACACATCTCCCTTTTGCTGATGGTGTAAAGCACAACTAGTAAATTACAAACAATATATGACATTATTATGACCTGTACAAGTATGACGATCAGACTGATCAAGTTGGACATTCCAAGATCCTATCTTGTTCTCTTAATACCTCCACTTTGCGAAATGATATTTTACATGGATTAAATTTTTTTGAAATTGGTAACATGATTTTTTACATGGATTAATTTGCCCGTTTAATCAGGAAATGGAAATCACAATGCATCGCTTGACATCCAATCAATAATCTACTAAGATGCCACTGTCCTAAAACTTCACCACTGTATGAAAAACTATGATACTTATTTGTAATGAGGTAGATGATTTTATTGTTGATTTGAAAATCTCCTCTATACAAGTAACAAAAACATACCCAGTGAATCCTACAGGCCACAAGTGAGGGGAGGGTAGAATATACACAGACCTTACCAGCAGCTCGTAGAGGTAAAGAAACTGTTTCCAAAAGACCATCAGCTCAGATGTCCTCTATACGAGCAGTATATGAAAACATAGAGAATCTACAACATAATATGGATCTCCACAAGCAACACCCAATCTTCTGTACACATTGCAATTTAGTGGGTGCACCAAAAAGAAATTAGGAATGAAAGGCTATTCCTGAAATGTGCATAGTCATTATTTACCCATCAAAAGCTCTCCTATTTCTTTACATCCACAAAACCCACGTAAGTGCTAGTAGGAAATATTCCACTTTTTGGTACCACAATTCGATTTACGATTAGACAAGTGAGTTACTAACCAATATACAAGAAATTTTACTGGTGCAAATTACTTCCTGCACCATGAAAGTTCACTTTTTCATTTGTGAAATAAATTTTGGAAAGATATGGTTCATGGTAAGCAATCATATTCTAGTTAATTTGTTAGCGATAATCCCAATTGACAGCCACGAAAATTGAAGTTGTCAACAAAAGATAATGACAATGAACATATAATGATGGGTTTGACAAGCGCACAAAAATTGGCTCATGAAATTATAATAAGTATTTGCTACAAATTGCAATATGAAAATATAGAGAAAATTTAATGAATCGAATAGAGATTTGATTATCTTCTCACCTGTAACGATGCCCTTCTGAGCAGATTCTAGAAGGGCACTATCAACAATTTCTTTGAGATAAATAATCTTGGACCCCCTCCTAACAGCATTGCATGTTATGACAACCTTTGGTCTGCAATCTATGATCCTTTGAGCAAGAGATTCAGCTGAGAAACCAGCAAACACAACCTGAAGCATAAAACAGCTGGATTATGATGTTTCCTACCCTATGTATCTAGTGATTAAAAGGAGGAAGATATGAAATGTTGTTTGTTCAAATTAAAGGTCATTGTTCACTTAGTAAGAATCAATTTGACAATTTTATGGAGTGAAATTGGACGATAACTTATGTGTGTTTTTGAAGACAAATATAGGCATTGGAATGCAACGCTAAGAAGAAAGCTTTAAAAAAAACAAATTTAAATGAAAAAACAAGTCCAAAGATGATGATTTAAATAAAAAAGGGGAGCGAACATTCAATTTGAAACAAAAGAGAATATAAATTAGACTAGCTATCACCGAGTGAATGGCACCAATACGAGCACAAGCAAGCATTGCAATTGGTAGCTCCATAAGCATGGGTAAGTAGATGACAACTGCATCACCCTTGTGAACTCCAACATCTTTCAAATAATTTGCTAGCTGGTAAAAAATGATATTAGAAACTTCTACTATATTTTTGCACATTGTTTTACAAGAGGAAAAATAAAAATATATAAGTTTGTATGTGAAACAGGACGAAGAATGCAAAAGAAAACCTGGCAAACTCTAGCCAAGAGTTGATTGTACGTCATAGAACTATCAAGACCAGGTTCGTTTCCTTCCCAGTAAATTGCTGTTTTGTCACCCTTTCCAGACTCGATGTTTCTATCCAAGCAGTTGTAGCAGATATTTGTCATTCCACCCTTGAACCACTGTTAAGAAACAATGACAGACACTAAGAAAAACAAAAGTTGGTAACAAGTTTATGAGAAATAAAATGGATAGGTCACTGACCTCGATCTTGATTTTCCCCTTTCGAACATCAAAATTCTCATGGTAAACCTGCTGGCCCCATTTCTCTCTCCAGTAAAATTCTGATGCAATGTCAGACCAGAATCCTGAGGGATCGTGGACCGACCTTTGATACATCTCCAAATACTGAACAGAAGATTGAAGGGTCTAATTGGAAGCAAGTATTAAATAGATAGATTGAAGAAAAGATGATGAGTATGGAAGGAACCTTCTGAGGAGAAGAAACATGAGCCTGGCTAGAGAAAACTTCGCTGGGAAAGACGAGATCATCCTCCTCGGAAGCAAGTGCATCACCTAAGATAAGAGCATTCAATCTGGTTATCCTGCCGGCTCCGGAAGGCAAGTGGGCCATGGATTCCACATGGCGCAAGTGATTGGATGTCGTCAAGTTCTTCCTTGGACTGACAGACGACAAGGAAGCAGTGAACGGGTCTTCCATCCTCACCAAGGGACTGCCCCCGAATTCAGACGGCAAGCGAGTAAGGAACGTGAAGGAAGGCCTCTTGAAACTGATTGACGGTCTGCTCAGCGGGGACTTCGCAGTGGGAGAGATAGGAAACAGAGATTTTGAAGTATAAATACAGCTAGTGCTGTTAATAATAGTGGTATTGTTGCTATGATGGGTCATCCTTCCTTCCATAACTATTTTATGGTGCTTCCCTATTTAGCAGGGAATACTAGTTTTCTACTGGAAAAAATGATGAAGCTGAAAAAATGGATTAAAATCTCTGCAACTTCTTTAATTGTTTTCATACTCTAATCAATAAATGGCTAACATTGCCTTTTGTTTTCAATCTCGGCTAAGAAAGTTTTGAATTCGTCCAATAATACGATGAATCCGCCAATGAAGACAAGAAGATAACGAAGAATATCCCATTAAAGGAAATTTCATCAATATAATATTTTTAGCATGGAAGATTAACTATCTGAATATTAAAATATAAATGTGTAAATCTAAATAAACATCTGAATATTAATAGGTTGTCGTTGAATCTGCACACTGAATTATTGGGATTATTTGTTTTCAATATTTCAGTATGTATATGAAATTAGACGTTATATCGATAAAATATTATAAAACCTCATTTTAGAAAATATTTTTTATAGAAAATAATATTTAGTACACCCCGTAACTCCATGCAGTTGAGGTGCGTGAAATATATTTGGATGTCATGTAAGTCAAAAAGGTGTACAAAATTACAAAAAAAAAAAAAAAGTTAGAGGCGCGGGAAAAAAAGGATCTTAGTTTAATTAAGATATGTCGCTAAGATTTGGGTCATAGTCTAGTGATATACTTCTAACTTTTCTCATTTTTATTTATTTTGATAAAGGACTTTAAAGATTGAATGTTTTTAGTGAAAATGGTCTTGAGAATTTTGAATATGCGGAGTTAGATCTTTTTTTTAAATTTTAATTTTTTTAATAATCTTGTAACGAGATGTCAATGGGGGAAAATTGGTGTCGAAATTTTTTTTCGTAGTACTAGGATTTTTTGATCTTGTTCAGATTTGGAGAAATTTGGAGTCATCAAGGGGTAGGGAGATCTGGTAGCAATCGAGTGGAGTAAAGGTGGATTGAATTATACGAATGCATAGATAACTCGTTAAGGAATTTGTACGACTTTACGGCATCAAATTTGGATAAGTAGATCATTGCGAATTGACTATGGTGTTAAAGGCACTTTTTGAGTGTAGTGGGCTAAGAGTATGTTGTGAAAGGGGAAAATTGAAAATCTATTATAAGCTCACTGCCTCTCTTCGTTCCGCTGCAGCGAAATTCTTAGCGGGATGGGTGTTGCTGTAGCGGGCGAGGCGGAGATATAATTAAATGATTTTGGGATTTTTTTTGGGCGGAGCTCATTGGTTCACTTTGTGCCGCTGCAGCGACGCTGCTACAACGGGATAGGTGTCGCTGTAGCGGGATGACGGATTTTTAAATAGTAAATAAAATCCTTAAACGACCTTATTTTGTACATTTCAACTTTTTTGAGTTAAGAGACGACCCTTGGGCTATTCCAACTCGTTTTCTACCATTATTGAAGCTAGAGGTAAACTATTCACTCTCCAAACTTATTTTTCGATCCGTAGAACATTTTAATTAGGGACAATATTGATACATAAGGAATTCTTGAAGAATTGTGTAGCAGAATTAATCCTATATTGACTAGTTGGGATCATGGGTTTGAATTAAGGTTCATAGTTTGTTATTATTACTGGGAATTTAGTGTTTCTTATTGATTTCCGTATATAAATTGTTGTTGTAGACCACGAACAAGCGGAACGGATTCAGAAAGGGAATAATCCAAATGTCTAGGGTTTCAAGCTTCTTTCGAGGTAGATGATGGTTGTGATTCCATGATTGTATGATACACACTTGCTTTGTTTTGTTGTAATACTTGTATACGTATGCATGTTGCAATATTGATCATAGAGGTTGAATGAGATACATAAATATTGATACCATGAAATCGTAACTTGAATGTGTGATCTTGATGTGTTATTATAATGTGTGATTGGGATCGACTGTCACGTTCTGGCAAACTATCTTGGATCGAATTGCCACATTCCGACATACTAATTGGGATCGGTTGCCACGTTTCGGCATAAAAATGAGATTGGATTGTCACATTCCGGCATGCTAACAGATTGACTTTGAGTTCTAAGAAAGGACTGATGTACCGTGGTTTCACGGTACTTTCAATGCTTTTTCCTTAAGATTGGTGTGTGTCTATAGCCTTTTTGTAGTAATTTTAATATATTTTTTCTTTGTTTTGCACGAAAGTTGTCCAAAACAGAAATGCAAAAGCTGTGATAAATTAAGTGCAGAAGTGACCCACGAATCCATCGACAGACCGTAGGTGGTGACCATCGATTAAAGGTTCAGGCATCTGGAAGCAACTTGGGGAATTCTGACTAAGTGTTGGGCTACGGAGAGATCGACGGTCTATCGACTGATCGACGGACCGTCCTGGCAAATCGTCGATGTGATGAGAGACGGCCCCAGAACCCGATGTTGAAGAAAAGCTAAGTATGGAACAATGATAAGCATTGACGGACCGTGCTGCTGGTCCATCGATTGGATCATAGAAGATACAAAGTGCAGGCTTTGAAAAGATGTTAAGTATGGACCGATGGAGGCAGTCGACGGTATGCCGTTTGACCGACGGACCGTCTGTGGGGTCGTCGATTGAAGTAGCATTTTGGACAAAACTTTCCTTATTTTGAATCCTTTTTAATTTAGGACTCTTTTTTTTATAAATAGGGCGATAAACCTCGTTTTTGGGGTTGGATTCTTTTACTAATTTCATATTTTTGTTCTTGGAGATTTACTTTGTCATTAATTCAATTTTTTGAATTTGATTTTCAAGATAATTGTGTGATTTCAAGTTGAATTTCTGGATTCTCTTCGAATTTGTCAAAGTAAGTTCATGATTTATTATTTATCAATTATGAATTGTGTTCTTTAAGCATGGGTAACTAAATCTACAACTAGGGTTGTGGAAACCATGGGTGATTAACAAAATAAATCTAGCTAAATAACAATTCTTTAATAGGTTAATGCATGTACCAATAATTCTTTCATCTAGAAGTCTTTTTAACGAGTGCACGCTTATTGTTACTTTTCGGACCAAGGGGGTAGTTAATAGGAAAAGAATTATCGACATAGATTTAGTGGATACTATCTAATAGGCTAATTTCGATTGGTGCGAAGTAATAACTACGTCAAACATCGAATATGATGCTTAATATGAAGTAAAGGTAAGGGTTAGTACTTAGACACACGTAGCTGGACCAAGGTACGAGGTGAAATTCTCTAAATGCCGGACCAAGGATTTAGAGATACATAACTTATCGTTTTGCATGCAAAACAATAGGAAAGAGTTGTTATAGCTAGGATTATGGTGTTATGAACCTATAGGGAACACTTATACCCTAGTTTCTCTCACAACTTGATAAATACCAATAATTCACTTTTGCTACTTGTTTAATTTCACAACATTGCAACGCGTTTGTCTTACAACCCCCCCTCCCCCCTTTAATTACAAGTTTTCGAAAAGGACTTGACTAAATAGAGGTAATTGTACATCAAAGTTAAGTCTAAATCATTTTCCTCGTGGAATCAACCCCAACCTAATAGTTGGGTTCTTTACTTGATACGACCACTTATACTTCTTTAGACAAGTGTAATTTGAGCGTATCAAGGACCAACTATGTGATGAAACATGTGAATTGTGATGTTGATATTTATGATAGTATTGAAGATGTTGATATTTATGCATATGTTATAATGTTGTAATTGCTTGTTTATGTTATACCAGTGAAATAGCCGTGTGATTCTACCACTACACGGTGGTTGTGTACTGATTCTGTATTTGCTCTTATTTTTGTTGAGTACAGGGCATCTTCACGACTGTTGACAGACCTCACTTAGGAGATCGATGATTGCTTTGAGTTCAAGAGTGAGCCACATCGTTTGGGCTGCCATGAAATTCTCTTTAGTTTATGTCCATCATTTTTGGACCTAGATCTTGTTTTAGGTAGTTAGATAGTTCACTGAAATTTTTGTTAGATTTGGTTCTCATTTCTAGTTTTGCTACATTGACTTTCAAATTCTAGGTTTATCTTCCGCATTGTAAGTTAGTTATTTGATCTTTAATTAGTAATGGAACCTTGTCTTTAGTTATTCAAATTGCTTCGTAACTTAAATGCCTTAGTTTTTAAGATTTATTGCTTGAGTTGGTTGCTAGTAGTGGTTCTCCCACCGAGTTATAATGTGGGTGTCAATCACGACGGTTTGAATCATGACAAATCTTGGATGAGTTTTTTTTCCTTTCTAAAGTTATAAATTAAGAAAGCAGAAAAAAAAAAAAAGAACAAAAAACTCAAAATTTAAATAATTAACAATGTGACACTAACGTGACAATGATGTGGTATTGATGTGTCGATGACATGGCGCATGTGGAATGCCCTTGTCATCCTGAGACTACTCTTATAAATTTAGAAAAGTAAATAATTATATGTAAAGTTAAAGTAGTAAAGTAAGTTCTGCTGTCAAATTAGGGAGAAATTTTATGTTTTTTCTTCAAAAACAAATTGTACTCTCTACATTCCTTACCACCCCATAACCAAATCTATATGAATAGCAACAATGAATTATGAATTATTAATAATTTTATGAATTACTTATTATATTGTTTTATTGTTTAAAATTATTTATTTTTAGTATTAATTTAGCTGATCATTTGTGTTGATGTAATTATCAAATGTTCTTATTAAATATCTATCAAACATTTTTCTAACATATAATCAAAACAGAAAGTGTATGTGATACAAATATATATGATGTGGCAAAATGACAAATCAAATAATAACATGCGGTATCTCAAATTAAAATAATTTTCTAATATAAATAAATTTAAATATAAATCTAGAAAAAATTACCCTACACACACCCTCCACTGCATGCCACCTTTTTTTTATTATTATTTCCGTTGAATTGATAGTGTTTTATTGAAAAAATTATTTTTTCTTTGCTAAAAGAATCATATATACCTCTAAAAAAATGTAAAAAAATTAGAATTAAAAAATATAAATTTGAAATTAATTTTTTCACTTCAATTAAATGAGAGTATATGTGAGCTCATTTTATAACTGTAGATGTATGTATGAGCCAATTATATAACAATAAATACATATTCCAAATGACAAAATTGAAAGGTATATACTTTTCCCTTTAAAATAATCTAATGATATTTTTCTATTACATAGAAGAGTGAAATGGTAGGACGATCAAGGGTAAAAATGTAATTTCATTTTAACAAGAATCTATGGATAAATATAGTAAATAATTCTACAAACATCTTTCTATATATGAAGTGGATAATGATCAAGGATAAAAAAATAATTTCCCGCTAACAAAAATCTATCAAAAATGATAACGAGAAAATTAAATATTTCTAGAAACCTCTTTAGTTATTGTTATTACTATTAACTTATTTTGTTATTACTTCACTTTCTTTCCTTTTCTTTTGTGAATTATTGTGATATATATTTGTGTTATTCTATTTTATTTACTTTAATTTAGTTCTTAATATCTTTTATATTCATTATACTCATAAAAAATGCCTACTTTAAATATATAACAATTGAAAAAAAATAGTATAATTTGGTGAATCATGTTTTTGTTATTTTATTTATTGTTTTTTTTAATCCCACTTTAGTTTATCTATTTTTTATTTCACGTTTTATTAGAAGTAATTGAAAAATAAAATCTAATTAATGAAAATATTGATTCCATGATTGAAGATTTTGTAAATTTTTTAGTCAAAATTGTTCTCTTTTTACTTTGGTTTCTTATATGTTAATTGCGCTCCATGCAAATATTTTGTAATATTGAATACTTGTATTTTATATACTATGAAAATCATATTTTGTAACTCTTTTGTAGTATAATTAAATATAGATAAAAATAAATAAAATAGTGAATATAACTATTTAATATACATTTTATGAAATTGAAAAATAGGACAACAAATTTATTCATGCATTTGATAAATTAATTTATTTTTGTTAAATATGTATCTTTTGAAAATTTTAAATAAAAGATGAATACAAACGACTAAATAATTTGATTTGATTTTAAATATTTTTTTTAACAATAAAACACAAAATTTTGTACATAAAAACTTTTCATATGAGTATGATTAAATAAACACACAATTATGATTAAAATTTTAAATTATTTTAATATACTAAGTAATGAGTATATATCTTAGGGTGTTCATATATTAATTTTATATAGAAAGAGGTGCAATCATTGATTTGAGAATGCAAAAAGTATATTTGAAATGAAAACATATTATCAGAGTATTCAATTTAATTAACTTTTGAATTATATTATTCTATACGCATAATATATATGAAGAGGTTTATTATCTATCAAATATTTTTACGTATTTTATATGAATCTATTTATCTTTATATTTCATATAAAAGATATGGATTAAAATATAGTAAACGAGTTAATAATTTTTTTTAAAAAAACATATTCTCATTGGAGGTTGAATATATTGAAACTTAATAATAGCGTAACATTTTGAATAACATTCTTAAAAAACAAATTTGACAAATGATAACAATTATCTTTGATATAAATGCAACTAAAGAATCTAAATTACCAATAGAAGTGGTTCATGCAAAAATCATACAAATTTAAATTGTATATTTGAAAAAGGAACAAAAACGATTGAAAAAGAAATATTCAAAGGAGTTTTATCATATTAAAATGTATTTTATTAGTATTTTTCAGTTACTTTATAATATAATTTTTATATACTCAAGAAAAAAAGTACATCGGAGTATATGTTGTAATATAAAGATTCAAACTCATTGATATTCCAATAAAATGTAGAAAGTGACATATTAACTACATGTCCAAACAAAAAAATTACTAAGAAAATATATATTGACATTTGACATATTGATTAATAATGTACTATCCCTCATTTAATAGATTATAGATGTTAAATTTGTTAAGTTTCATTTCGATCGTCATCTCAAAACGATCTTCATAATTAATATATAAGTAAAAAAAATAAAGTGATAATATTACGTTTGAAAATAAAGAGAGCTATATAATTGATTGAAAAAAAAGTAATAATTTAATATTTATTTTAAAGACCGCGCAAAGTGCGGCCAAATTCCCTAGTATATATATAAGGAGAATCAAAACAAGGTGATGTGACACCTCTATATGACCTCCATTTATTTCTTTTCTTTTTTTTTCTTCATTCTTTTCATCAAATAATTTATTTATTTATTAAAAAATTCAATCATATTTAATATTGTAATTATATGAAATGAGTTACAAAAATTCTCCATCCATTGACATTCTCTACTTAAATAACTTGTCTTTTCAATCCCCTTTTAACTATTTTTATGTCTTATTTTATCTATAAATATCAATCATCCATAGAGATGTTGCATGTTCGTTTTCATTTTTTCATTCTTTCTTTTTAGCAGTATAATCTTTTAATTTTATTTTCTTCATCTTTTTCTTTATCAATCATGTACTTAAGTAATCAAAAAAGAAGACATAGAAAAGATGATGTCACGATATGACCTTCACTTTGATGAAGATCATAGATATATTCTTGAAAAATTTATCACATTATTTGATACAAGTTCAACAAAATGAAGAAACTTAATTATCTTGGAGATTTATGCATAGAGAGTTATAGTAGTATAAAAGTTTGAATCATTTTCAAACATTTTGAAGATTCATTGTTGTATTATTTTGATTTCAATTAATATTATGTTGTTCTCTTTTATTTTATTTATTCAATTTTGAACAAAAAATGATTACTCTATTCATTGTTGTTGTTGTTGAAGATGAAAAGATGCGCGCGCACACACACACATACACACACATATATATATATATAAAATTTCAATCTAATTAATATTTTAAATTTTTCAATGGTTGAATTAAAGGTATATTATGTATGGTACACCTTTTTTTATATCTACTGGATATTGTTGTCCCAAAAAATATATGTTATGGTCTATTATATTAGTAATCAATCACAAAATAAATGAATAAATATTCTTTTTAGTATTGAATATTTTTAATGATATATTCTAATTGAGCACACCCCATATCACTTTGTAAGAGTACACTACATTGTTGTTGTTTTAATTAAACATATAAAGTTTGCATTTTTTAAGTTAGTAATGAAATCGTATGAGAATATATGTAAAGTTGTGATAAAATTAATTTTGAGTAGAACACTTTTTTTATTGTAATTTGTTATTACTAACATTTTAAGTTTCTTACCTTTTCATTTTCTCCTATTAAATAAATAAGGGAGAAATTAATCTTGCAAACGTAATTAGAACTTTGAATTTAGCATTCCCTAAAATTAATCTCATTAATTTTCCCTTCTTAAACTAAGAAATATGTATCTCTTTATCTTCACAACTTTATATTTTCATAATCTCTATAACTCGTCATAACTCTCAAATTTTAAATGTGTAAACTTATGATAATTTATAGTGTTTCATAATGAATATCTATATAAATGTGTATTGTAAGACAATCCTTTTTGAAGTAAATGTTAATGCATTTTAATTCATATTTGATGTACTCATGATGGGGAAAATGTTATGAATTGTGCGTATTGATTTTTTCTTGCTTTTTAGTTAGGGCCCGTTTGGATGGGCTTAATAAAAGCAGCTTTAAAAAAATACTTTTGAAAGTGCTGAAACTTATTTTTAAAATAAGCAGTTATGTGTTTGGATAAAAGTGCTGAAGTTGCTATGTCAAACGTGAAAAGGGGAAAATGGAAGAAAGAGATGTTAGAGTTATATGGATAATTTGGAGATTGTATAAAAATATTAAGGGCAAAAAGATAAAAATGTGGTCAACTTAAAACAGCTTATAAGCTAAAAAAGAAAAAACACCCCTACCCCAACTTTTAACTTTTGACTTAAAATAAGTTTTTTTTTAATTTAAAATAAGTTATTTTTAGTATTGCCAAACAGCTAAATAAGTCAAAAATCAGCTTTTAAGTCAGTTTGACCAGCTTTTAAGCTGAGCCAAACAGGCTCTTACTCATGTTCAAAAGATCAATTCTTAAGCATAGAATCTTAGACTCTAAATTTATATTCCCAGAATCTTTATAACTCATCAAAACTCTCAAATTTTAAATGTGTAAACTTATGATAATTTATTGTGTTTCTTAATGAATATTTATATAAATATATATTGTAAGACAATCCTTTTTAAGGCAAATGTTAATGTATTTTATTTCACATTTGATGTACTCATGTTGAGGAAAATGTTATAAAATATGTATATTAATTTTTTCTTGCTTTTTAGTTACTCATGTTGACCTTCCATATTAGAATGTTATGCACTTTCATCTAAAGGATCCACAATTATGACCTTCTTATAATATCGAAGAAATGTCAATATGAATTTTATATATATATATATATATATATATATATATATATATATATATATATATATTGAAATGAAGATTAAAGAATAGAAAATTAAAAAAAAGTATATTAAAATTACATATTGATTAAGACCATGCAATACAATGTCACAAGTTCTCAACTTGTATTGCAACTTATTCCTTAAAGAAAAGAAAAAGAACTATGATAGAAAATATTTAATTTATTTGCCAGAATAAAAAATAACAACTGGAAAAAAAATAGTGTAATTTGATGAATCACATTTTTTTTTATCCCACTTTAGTTTATCTATTTTTTATTTCATTGTTTATTTTATATGAATTGAGAGAAGTAACTGAAAAATAAAATATAATAAATGAAAATATTGATCCCATAATTGAAGATTTTATGAATTTTTGAGTTAAAACTGTTCCCTTTTTGTTTTGGTTTACTTATATGTTAATTCCGCTCCACACTTATATTTTAATATTAAATACTTATATTTTTTATATTATGAAAATCATACTTCTGTAACTCTTTTGAAGTATATTAAAATATAATTATCAAAGTAAATAAAATAGTGAATATAAATATTTAATATATATTTTATGAATTATAAAAGTAGGACAAATATATGCAAAAAAAATTATTCATGCATTTGATAAAATAATTTATTTTTGTTAAATATGTATCTTTTTGAAAATTTTAATAAAAGATTAATACAAATGACTAAATAAGTTGATTTGATTTTTAATATATTATAAACATGAAATTTTGTACATAAAACCTTTATTGTTAAATTTTAAAATTATATTTTAATATACTTAGTTATGAGTATATATCTTAGAGTGTCCATGTATTAATTCCATATAGAAAGAGGTGCAATCATTGATTTGAGAATGCAAGAAGTATATTTGAAATGAAAGCATATTATCAGAGTATTCAATTTAATTAACTTTTAGTTTTATTATTCTATATATACCAGATATTAGGTGTCCGCGCCAGTGCGGGCACAATGTATTTTAGTTTTTTTCTTCCAATTTATGTGACACAAATGGAATTTGAAAAAGTGAATTAAATTTGTTATATATGTTTTTTTAAAAAATATTTTGAATTGTTAATTTATGTACCTTTTATGTCAATTTTTAAATAATATATGTTCCTCCATCTGTTTCATTTTATACGATACAAGTCATTTTAGAAAAGTCAATGGAATTTCTTATATGATTCTCACATATTCTTAATTGTCATTTTACTGTGATTCATAGTACTTTTTAGTTTTTAAGTCATTTTCAAACAATATACGCAATTTTCTTTTGTTTCGATAAAAATAAGGGAATCAACCAAATTTCATTATGATTTTTAACTATGTTTTTCATAAAATATCTTGAATTGTTACATTGAGATTTTAACCTTTTATTAATGTAATTTTTAAACATGTAACAAATTAGAAATTAAACGAAGAATTAAAGTTTTCAAATCATTATATTTTTATATTAAAATATTAAAATATTTAAAACTCCATATATATGCACAAATTAATAGAAGGAAACCAAAAGGCTTTTGTCACGACCCAAAATGGGCCGCGAGTGGCACCCACACTTATCCTCCTATGTGAGCGAACCAACAAATCTAAACCCCAACATTTCAACCAGTATATAAATTTTGAATAACAAAATAAAATGCGGAAGACCAAACTCATTAATATAACCAATTAAATAAACTTCTAAATATATTACTTATCATACCCAAAATCTGGAAGTCATCACATCAAGAATATCTATCCTCAAATTTCTAAGTCTAAGAATAATTAAGAACTAAAATAAGTAAAAGAGACGGTCTATGTCCGAACTTCAACACATCAAGACGTGAAGAAGAGAATCCAGCCCGAGCTAGGAATAATAGCTCACCCTGAATTCTGACGTGCTGAAGACTGGCTAGAGTTGTGGACGAGTCGAAGTTGCTGGCACGTTTGTTGCACTCAACAATATAACAAGAAGAAAATGCAAGTAGGGGTCAGTACAGGGAACACGTACTGAGTAGGTATCATCGGCCAACTCAGAATATAAATCAATATATATCAAATAATATTATAAAATCAACTACAATACTCAACAGGTAGCAACAACAAGTACAAGAACCATGGGCAACAACATCAAGCGCACCTATGAGGACTCAAGCCTCCACACCATATTCGTTTGGGAATTAGGTTCTTTAGATTGAGTATATCACCATAATTCAAGATTCATTCTCTTTATTTCTCTTGTGTCGGAACGTGACACTCCGATCCCCTATTACTACGTGTCGGTTCGTGACACCCGATCCATTATTACTACGTGTTGGTTCGTGACACCCTATCCCCTAATACTACGTGTCGGTCCGTGACACCCGATCCATTAATCTCATTCTTTTAATTCATCAAGCCTTCTTTTATACCAAGGCATCATCATTGATAGAGTGGATTAAGGTTGTTAAGATCTCACTGTATCATCATTATAATCCATCACAATTTATATAATCACAATCATGCAACAACGCAATTAAGTATATAGAAAACTTTACAATACCACTCAATACATATCAATCGCTATTAAGAGTTTACTACGAATAGCCTAAACCATAACCTACCTCCACTGAAGAATCGTGATCAAGCAAGCTATCTCCCCAATGCCTTTTGCTTTTCTCTTCGTTCTTCTTCTCTCTCTCGCTCGTTCTCCCTCTCTGTCTTTTTCTTTCTTTTTCTTCTCTAGATTCTTTTCTTTTACCCTAATTATCATACAATCAATTTTAAAAGATGATAAAAGTAACCCACTATTTATTTCAAGGTTATCTCCTTTAACCCCCCAAGTAATTAAATTATTACACTTACCCCACAAATTTCATAATTATAAGCATGAATAGTCCAAAACGCCCCTTAAAACTCTCAGCAGAAATCCGACTCAGTCGAGGTTACGCCACCCGTGACGGCCCGTCGTACCTGCGACGGTCCGTCCTGCACGTCCGTCACAAAGTTCAGAGACTCAATTTCAGTAAAAGGTCTGTGACGGTCCGTCGTGGCTACGACAGTCCGTACTGCAGTTCCGTCGTGACGTTCAGAGAGTTGATCCAGTACCCATATTTTCAAAGTTTAAGTGTTTTGGAACGAAACCCCTCGACGGTCCGTCGTGACCATGACGGCCCGTCGACTGATCCGTCGACCCAGCCAGTTTTTATCAAAATAATCTTACTGCTCGAATCGACTAAACAGGTCGTTACAGTTTTTTTTTTAAATAATATGAAAACTCATTTTAATAGTAATAGATATATATTTCATTTTTAATTTATGATTCCTCATTTTCGATTTATATGGATTTTTTTATTTCATCTCAAAAAGAAAATAACATTTGAATTTTAATTTTTTTATATAGCATATTTAAGATCACAAAATCTAAAAATATTTTAATACACAAAATTTAAATATACATATCAATTTTAATTTTATTTTTGATTTGATTCCACCCAATATATACTTGATATATAATTATTAAGAGCTAATCATAATCATAATTTATTTACTTTCATATAATAAATAGATATTGCAATAATTCATAAAAAAATGGAGAAATAGCAAAAATGAGGTAATACTAATAATAATAACTAAATATGTTTCTAGAAGTATTTAATTTTCTTGTTATAATTCTTGGTAGATTTTTATTTGCATGAAGTTACATTTTTTTATTACCTTTGATCATCATTTACTTTATATATAGAAAGATGTTTCTAGAATTATTTATTCTTGATAGATTTTTGTTAGAATGAAATTACATTTTTATTCTTGGTCATCTTTAATACAAATATTTCATCCTATTCATTTTTATTTGTAAAGTTACTTTTAACATCATTTTTTCTTTAATTTCAATCTAATATATATTATTAATTTTATCGCACCTATTTATTTTCAAGTATATTAATTAAAGCCAAAATAAAGACGGAAATAATTAATTCATGATAAATTTTTATATAAAAAGTAGGCATTTTTGATAAGCATAATGAATAGAAAAAATATTAAGAATTAAACTAAAGTAAAATAGAGTAATAATAAATTAGATATCACAATAGCTCACGAAAGAAAAGAAAGTGAAGTAATAATAAAATAAGTTAATGGTAATAACAATAACTTAAGATGTTTCTAGATATTTAATTTTTTTGTTAGTAGATTTTTATTAGTGTGAAATTACAATTTTGCGCTTGATCACTATTCACATTATAGATAGAAAGAGATTTATAGAATTATTTATTACCTTTTAGATTTTTATTAGAATGAAATTACATTTTTACCATTAGTCGTCCTCCCACATCACTCTTCTATATAATAGATAATAGAAATAATATGTGAAAAGGTTTATTATCTATCAAATATTTTCACGTAGTTTATATGAATCTATTTATATTTATATTTCATATAAAGATATAGATCAAATATAATAAACGAGTTAACCATTTAAAAAAAAAAACATACTCTCATTTGTAACAACCTGTTTAGTCGGTTCGAGCAGTAGAATTATTTTGTAAATAACTGACTGGGTCGACGGATCAGGCGACGTACCGTCGGTCACGACGCACCGTCGAGGGCCTCCGTTCCAAAACACTTCAACTCTAAAAATCTTGGTACTGGGAGCGACTCTCTGAACTCCGCGACGGAACTGCAGCACGGACCGTCGTAGATACGACGGACCGTCACAAACCCTTTAGATAGTTAAATTCTCTGAACTTTGTGACGGACCTGCAGGACGGACCGTCATTGACACGACGGGCCGTCACAGGTCGTGTCACCTCGACTGGGTCGGAATTCTGCTAAAAGTTTTTAAGGGGTGTTTTGGACCATTCATGACAAACTTCATGAAATTAGTGCGATGAGTTTAATAAGTTATTTACTTAGGGGTTAAAAGAAGTAACCTTGAAATAAATAATGGGTTACTTTTATCATAAAGAATTATATGATAATTAGGGTAAAAGAAAAAGAATCTGGGGAAGAAAAAGAAAAAGACAGAGAGGGGAGAACGAGCGAGAGAGAGAGAACGAATAGGAAAGTAAAAGGCATTGGGGAGATAGCTTGCTCGATCACGATTCTTCGGTGGAGGTAGGTTATGGTTTATGTCTATGCGATAGATAAACTCTAAATAGCGATTGATATGTATTGGGTAATAGTTGATAGGTTAACTAAGTCTGCTCACTTCATTCCGGTCAAGATGACTTACAATGCAGAGAAGTTAGCCAAACTCTATATCTCAGAAATTGTTCGATTGCATGGAGTCCCACTTTCCATCATATCAGATAGGGGTACGCAATTTACTTCTAAGTTTTGGAGAACATTGCATGCTGAATTAGGTACTAGGTTGGACCTTAGTACCGCATTTCACCCTCAGACCGATGGTCAGTCTGAGCGAACGATTCAGGTGTTGGAGGATATGCTTCGTGCATGCGTAATAGATTTTGGTGGTCATTGGGATAACTTCTTGCCCTTTAGCAGAGTTTTCATACAATAATAGCTATCACTCAAGTATTGATATGGCCCCATTTGAGGCACTGTATGAGAGGAGATGTAGGTCTCCCATTGGGTGGTTTGATGCATTTGAGGTGAGACCATGGGGTACCGATCTTTTGAGGGAATCGTTAGATAAAGTAAAATATATTCAGGAGAAGCTTATAGCAGCTCAAAACAGGCAGAAAGAATATGCAGATCGAAAGGTTAGGGACTTGGATTTTATGGAGGGTGAGCAAGTCTTGCTGAAGATTTCGCCCATGAAAGGGGTGATGCGGTTTGGTAAGCGAGGTAAGCTTAGCCCAAGGTATATTGGTCCATTTTGAAGTTCTGAAGCGCGTGGGGGAGGTGGCTTATGAATTGGCATTGCCCCCAGGACTCTCAGGAGTGCACCCGGTATTTCATGTGTTTATGCTGAAAAAATACCATGGGGATAGAAACTACATTATTCGTTGGGATTCAGTCCTTCTGGATGAGAATTTGTCTTATGAGGAGGAGCCTGTTGCTATTTTAGATAGAGAAGTCCGCAAGTTGAGATCAAAGGAGACTGCATCCATCAAGGTTCAATGGAAGAACCGGCCAGTTGAAGAGTCCACTTGGGAGAGGGAGGCTGATATGCAAGCAAGATACCCACACCTTTTTGCAGATTCAGGTACTCTTTCTCGCCCTTGTTTTTCTATATATGATCGTTCGGGGACGAACGATGGGTAAATTGGTATCTATTGTAACAACCTGTTTAGTCGGTTCGAGCAGTAGAATTATTTTGTAAATAACTGACTGGGTCGACGGATCAGGCGACGTACCGTCATGGTCACGACGGACCGTCGAGGGCCTCCGTTCCAAAACACTTCAACTCTAAAAATCTAGGTACTGGGAGCGACTCTCTGAACTCCGCGACGAAACTGCAGCACGGACCGTCGTAGATACGATGGACCGTCACAAACCCTTTAGAAAGTTAAATTCTCTGAACTTTGTGACGGACCTGCAGGACGGACCGTCATAGACACGACGGGCCGTCACAGGTCGCGTCACCTCGACTGGGTCGGAATTCTGCTAAAAGTTTTTAAGGGGTGTTTTGGACCATTCATGACAAACTTCATGAAATTAGTGCGGTGAGTTTAATAAGTTATTTACTTGGGGGTTAAAAGAAGTGACCTTGAAATAAATAATGGGTTACTTTTATCATAAAGAATTATATGATAATTAGGGTAAAAGAAAAATAATTTGGGGAAGAAAAAGAAAAAGACAGAGAGGGGAGAACGAGCGAGAGAGAGAACGAAGAGGAAAGCAAAAGGCATTGGGGAGATAGCTTGCTCAATCACGATTCTTCGGTGGAGGTAGGTTATGGTTTATGTCTATGCGATAGATAAACTCTAAATAGCGATTGATATGTATTGGGTGGTATTGTAAAGTCTTCTATATGCTTGATTGTGTGTTTGTATGTTGTGATTGTGAATCTTCAATCTTGAATTCTCTCTGTTAAGATGACGCCTTGGCATAACGAAGACTTGATGAAATAAAATTAATGAGACTAGTGGATAGGGTGTCACGTTCCGACACGTAGTATTAAGGTATCGGGTGTCACGTTTCGACACATAGTATTAGGGGATCGGGTGTCACGTTCCGACACGTAGTATTAGGGGATCGGGTGTCACGTTCCGACACGTAGTATTAGGTGATCGGGTGTCACGTTCCGACACGTAGTAGTAGGGGATCGGAGTGTCGCGTTCCGACACGATAAGAGTAAAGAGAAGAAATCTTGAATTATGTTAATACACTAAATTTCGAAGAACCTATTTTTCCCAAATGAGTATGGTGTGGAGGCTTGAGTCCTCATAGGTGTGCTTGGTGTTGTTACCAATGTTCTTGTACTTGTTGGTTGTCACCTGTTAAGTAATGTGGTTGATTTTATATTATTATTCAGTATATATTGCTTTCTATTTTGAGTTGGCCGATGATACCTACTCAGTACTTGTTCCTTGTACTGACCCCTATTTTTATTTCCTTCTTATTGTTTTGTGGAGTGCAGCAAGTGCACCATCGACTTCGACTCATCCGCAACTCTAGCCGGTCTTCAGTATATCAGAATTCAGGGTGAGCTACTGTTCCTAGCTCGGGCTGGATTCTCTTCTTCACGTCTTGATGTATTTGAAGTTCGGACATGGACCATCTTTCTACTTATTTTTGTTCTTAAATACTCTTAGACTTAGTAATTTGAGGATAGATGTTCTTGATGTGATGACTTCCAGATTTTGGGAACAATAAGTATTGAGTTTTAGAAGTTATTTAATTGATTTTCGTTAATGAGTTTTGAGTCTTCCGCATTTTATTTAATATTCAAAATTTATATACTGATAAACGTTGGGGTTTAGATTGTTGGTTCGCTCACCTAGTAAGATAAGTGTGAGTGCCACTCGCGGCTCGTTTTGGGTCGTGACATCATTCGAGATTGAATATATTGAAACTTAATAATCAGTAGCGTAACATTTCAGATAACTTTATGGAAAAACATATTTGACGAGTGATAACAATTATCTTTTGATATAAATGCAACTAAAAAATTTAAATACCGATGTGATTCATACAAAAATCACACAAATTTAAATTGTATAACTGAAAAAGGAACAAGAACGATTGATAAACGAAATATTTAAAGGAGTTTTATCATATCAATATGAAAAAGAATAATAAAGTCGTGTAGATGTATTTCATTAGTATTTTTCAGTTACTTTATAGTAAAATTCTTAAATACTTAAGGAAAAAAGGTACATTGGAGTATATGTTGTACTATAAAGATTCAAACTCATTGGTATTCCAATAAAATGTACAAAGTGACATTAAATACATGTCCAAACAAAAAAATTACTAAGAAAATATATCTTTGACATATTGATTAATAATGTACTATCCCTCATCTAGTAGATTATATATGTTAAATTTGTTAAGTTTCATTTCAATCGTCATCTCAAAACGATCTTCATAATTAATATATAAAAAAATAAAAAAATAAAAAATAAAGTGATAATATTATGTTTGGAAATAAATATAACTATATAATTGATTGGAAAAAAAAAGTAATCCTTTAATATTTCTTTTAAAGACCACGCGAAGCGCGGCCAAGATCTCTAGTTATCTAGTATAAAAGGAGAAGTAAAAACGCCTATTTGTCTACAATTGAATTGAAGTAAAATGTCTGTAAATTGTATAATTAAGTGTATAGCACGAAGATATATATTTTTGCATGTGTATATACAATTTTCTCTCGCTTTATACAAAACAGAAACACAATTTATACACTTCTGTGTATAAAGCGAGAGAGGCGAGCAGAGGGAGAGTGGCGAGCGAGAATGGGAGAGTGGCGAGCGAGATTTTTAGGAGAGAGGCGACTGACAAACTTTGGCTAACGTTTGCTATGAGGCACAATTAAATCAAATCGTAGCTACTTTATTTATTTTAAATTATCAGTTTGCTATTATATACAATTATCCCAAAAAAATATAAGCCTTGTGTATCAAACATTTTAAATAAATAGGCAAACTACCTACACATTAAAGAAAATTTATTAAATGACTATATATTTTTAGTTTTTAGAAAGTAAAATGATTTTAAATGTGATTTTTTAAAATTAATTAACCAACCACGTAATGATATTTTAGAGAAAATGACAAATTAGTTACTTTTTGAATTTGAATTTAAAGTGGTTATCTAAAACGCTCTACCCATCTCTATTCTCTATACATACATAAATAAAGTTAACTAAAAAATAATAATTGATTTATTCTTCTTCAAATGTATAATATTATTGTTGAGTTATTTTTATTTTCTTATAATCATATTTTAGAGTGAATAGATAAATTGTTTGATGACTAGTCGAAGAAAAAATGATTATATTTGTAAATAAAAAGTGAAAGTTCAAGAAGAAAAAAAATAACATTTATTAAAGTGAAAATCTTCGGCAAATGTGATTCTTAGATCAGTAATATCATATTCTGATTTTTTAGTTTATTTTATGTACTTTATATTCATTAGATCAAATGAGTTTTCTATGTGCTTTTTTTTCTGAATGATTTTGCTATCACTTTCTGTTAATTTTTGCAATATATATAATACTTATTTGTATTATTATAAATTATTTTTTATTCACTCTATTAAATCATTTTTTAAATTATGTTTTACATGAATTTAAGAATATGAAGAATAAATTGAACTTTTTGAATTCGAAACTACCTAACATTAATTACTATTTTATTTTAATGTAAATAAAAAGATTAAATTTTTTATAATAATTTTAAATCAGTTTTTATAATCAGACATTAATTATTTGCCTTTCTAAAAAATACTAAATTATCAATTATATATAATAGATATAAATAATTATTTACATTTTATTTTATTTTTAAAAATGATTGTGTAACGACCTGTTTAGTCGTTTTGAGCAACAGATTTTATTTCTGGAAAAACTGGCTGAGTCGACGGATCCCACGACGGACCGTCATAGGCACGACGGACCGTCGAGGGGGTCTCGTTCCAAAACACTTAGAATTTAGAAATTTGGGTACTGAGATCGACTCTCTGAACGTCACGACGGGGTGGCAGGACGGACCGTCTCAGGCATGACGGGCCGTCACAGACTCTTTAATGAATTGGAGTCTCTGAACCTTGTGACGGACATGCAGGACGGATCATCACAGTCGTGACGGGCCGTCACATGCTGCGTGACCCTGACTGGGTCGGATTTTTGTTAAATATTTTAAGGGGCGTTTTGGACTATTCCTGCTTATAATTATAAAGTTAGTGGTTTAATGTTAATAATTTAATTACTTGGGGGTTAAAAGGGAGAACCTTGAAACAAGTAGTGGGGTATTTTTATCATCTTTTATACTTAATTATAAGACAATTAGGGTAAAAGAAAAAGGGTTCTGAATAAGAAAAATAGAAAGAACAGAGAGAGAGAGAGAGAAACGAGCGAGAGAAGAGAGAACGAAGAGGAAAGCAAAGACATTGAAGAGTAGCTTGCTTGATCACGAATTCTTCGGTGGAGGTAGGTTATGGTTTATGCTATTCGTAGTAAACTCTTAATAGCGAATGATATGTATTGGGTAGTATTGTAAACCCTTCTATATGCTTAATTGTATGCTTGTATGAATGTGATTATATAATTGTGATAAAATAAGCATGATGAAGCTATTGAATCCTAAATCTTGAAAAATCCTAATTTGCCTTGTTAATGAGAGTGATGATGCCTTGGCATAAAAGAAGGTTTGATGAACTAAAGTGATGAGAGTAGTGGAACGGGTGTCACGAACCGACACGTAGAATTAGGGGATCGGGTGTCACGAACCGACACGTAGAATTAGGGGATCGGAGTTTCACGTACCGACACAAGAGAAATAAACATAATGAATCTTGAAAGATGTTAATATACTCAATCTAATGAACCTAATTCCCAAATGGGTATGGCATTGAGGCTTGAGTCCTCATGGGTGAACTTGGCGGTGCTTATTAATGATTATGGAACTTGTTGTTGCTACATGTTGAGTATTGTAGTTGATTTATGATATTATTTGATATATACTGTTTTCTATTTTGAGTTGGCCGATGATACCTACTCAGTACTTGTGTTTTGTACTGACCCCTACTTGTATGTTCTCTCTTTGTCATTTGTGGAGTGCAGCAAACGTGCCATCGTCTTCAACTCAGCCGCAACTCTAGCCAGTCTTCATCAAGCCAGATTTCAGGGTGAGCTATTGCTTCTAGCTTAGACTGGATCTTCCTCGTCATGTCTTGATGCCTTGAGATTCCGGCATGGACTAGCTTTTTACTTATTTTAACTTCTTAGATACTCTTGGATTAGTAATTTGAGGATAGATGTTCTTGTGGTGATGACTTCCAGGTTTTGGGAATAAATAGTATTGAGTTTTTATAAGTTATTTAATCGATTTTCATTAATGAGTTTTAAGTCTTCCGCATTATATTTTGTTATTTATGGTTGAAACGTTGGGAATTGGATGGGTTGGTTCGCTCACATAGTAGGATAAGTGTGGGTGCCAGTCGCAGCCCGTTTTGGATCGTGACAGATTGTAAAGTGATTTCTATAATTAATTAGAAATAATGTTAAAACAGTTCTAAAAGATAGAGTAATATAAATGTAAATATGTACTTTTACTTAAATTTGAATTAAATTAACGTGAATTTAAAACAAGCCATTATATATATAACTTTTTTCAAAAAAAATATTTACTAAGCATGTTTTTCTTTTTTAAAGTGGTTACCACTTCCCTTAAAATAATTGAATTGTGATCTTTTACAATTAAATTTCTTTTGCACCTTAAAATCAGTTTTCTATCATATTGTTTTAAAAATTTAATACAGGAAAAAATATTTTGTAAAATCTTCTGATATTGAATAAAATATATATAGAAAATGCATCAACATATCATCTAATCTTATGATGTTAAATATTTTTTTATAGAATGTTAAAATTAATAGATTACTAACATAATTTTTTATTCGAAAAAGGGCCTAAAATATCCTTGAAGTATTGAAAATGGTACAAAATTACCCTTCATCCACCTATTGGCTCCAAAATGCCCTTTTCATTCCATCTATTGGCTCCAAAATACCCTTGTCATCAACCTTTGAGTTCAAAATTGACCACTTTTTTAATTGTTTTAAAATTAAACTCTTTAAATATTTTTAAAAATACTTGGCATTCAACTGTTGGTTATAATTTTAATTTATTAATATAATTTATAAACCAACCCACTACCCACTCATTACTAACTAAACCTCACCTGATTAATAATCTAATTATAATATCAAAATCGTCATAAACACTACTAAAACACGATGAGTGGTCAATTTTGAACCAAAAGGTGGATGACAAATGTATTATGGACCCAATAGGTGGGTAAAAAGAATATCTTAGAGCCAATATGTGGATGAAGGGTAATTTTGTACAATTTCTAATACTTTAAAGATATTTTAGCCCTTTTCCGTATTTTATTCAAATGATATGAAAAGAATAAAATACTCACAGTAACAATATTTAAATTATTTGATATTTAATCAAAGATAAGATGATCACAAAATTAATACTATCCTTAGAAAAAATAAATAAATTTATCATTTGTATTATATTATTATTATATAACAACTTAAATATATTATTAATTGCTAATATATTTTATAAATTATTTTTAATTATAAAATTGTTACATTTTATTCATCGTATAACAGTGAACACTAAAACTAAAGCACAGAATAACAATTGTAGGAAGTAGGTGGGGTGGGCTACAGGGACATCCGAATAGCGTAATACTTTTTCCACTTAAGGGCTTTGGGCTTCCGCCTGTCAGGTATCGCTCTCTCGCCGTTGGTTTTTGATGATCGAGTCATGTCCGTTGCTTTCTTAGAGTGGAAGACGAAAAAAAATGGAGCTGCAAACGAAGGTCGCGCAAGCTGTTCACGTGCTAAATCACGATAGCCAATCGTGCAACCGTGTTGCTGCTAATCAATGGTTAGTACAGTTTCAACAGACAGATGTTGCTTGGGAAGTAGCCACGTCCATCCTGACATCCAATTATCACCAGCAATTTGCTTGTGACTTTGAAGTCGAATTTTTTGCCGCTCAGATTCTCAAGCGAAAGGTCAGAGCCCAATAAATTCTCTTTCACCCCGTTCACTTTTTTTTTTTGGCATATGAAAGGTCCCAACCCTTCTCTTCAGTTACATGTTTGGGGCTCGTCAAATCCTCAGCCTGATGGGGTAAAGAAACATCTAAAAGGGGCACACAACTAATTGTTTAAAAAGCTGCAATAGGGTGGCTACCCAGCACACTCGATAGTAATCACTGGTCCTTAAATTTGATGACAGCAAAGAGGAATGTAATGGTACTGAACTGATTGCATCATCATTTTGGACAAATTGGGACGGACTGAGTTACCAATTTTTCCTTGTTTTTCTTCCTTTTATTTGTGGAGAGAAAATGAGTTCACAATTATCTCAAACTTGCAGATTATTGGTGTCTCTCATAGTGTTATTGGATGCGTTTTGATTATTGTCTTTGAATTCTATGCGAACTATACTGAAAGACTTGGGTTTATCCATCATTTTTTCCGTACATTGTGAGGTCATGATGTGTGATTATATTAGTTTATTGAGATTATTCCATGATTTACAGTACTTAGGTTTGATTTAGTTTTATTCAATTACTATATTTTATACCGATTAGATCTAAAATTGCCTAGAGTCAGTAGTTTACCAAAGTTATACCACTTGCAATATATATTTCCAACCAAGCTTAAGAGAATAATCAAGCTTATGATTATTCACCTATTCTCTTCAAGTACTCAGTATTTGTAGACTCTGGCATCCTTCACCTAAGTTTCAATTTTTTTAATGAATTTATGAGAAGTTTTGCAGCTAAGTTGCTTCTACCAATCCATGGGAAAACAACCCCTGTTGATATCCATTTTGATTTCTCCTAGTACTATCAATGTAAAATTACAGGTAGTAATCATTATATATCACTGATCCGCTTCAGGCGAACTATGGTTTGACGCCCAGGGTTCTCTTAGTTAAGAATGTAAGTTATTGCTGAGAGGTTAGTCAAAGAATTATTGATGCTCAATATTCTTAAGGAAGTAAACTGTATGTAATTTTTGACATAATCTTTGTGCTTCATTTATACAACCTTTCCATTCTTTTTTTAATAAGGTAATAATTTCAGTAAAAAGTGGAAAAATCCGTATACAAGAGGTATCTCATGGGTACACCAAAAGTAAACTAGAAACAACAAACTAGTTTGCAACTTTACAAAATCTATTTCAACTCTTTCAAATGCTCGCCTATTTCTCTGTTCCCAAATAATCCACATAATTGCTGAACTGGCAACATTCCATGCCCTTGGACTGCTTTTCCCCCTCCTATAAGTTCATTATGCAGCGCCTCAGCACCTGATTATACTTCCATTAAATTGTATTGTGCTGTATTTAGGGAAGGAGAAATCATATCTCTTATTTCTACTTTTTGAGGTTGCTTATATCTTATTGATAGTGTGAGGTTATTGTCTAAATTGCAGATACAAAATGAAGGAAGCTACTTGCAAATGGGAGCAAAAGATGCTCTGCTAAATGCTCTTCTGTTGGCTGCTAAGAGATTTAGTTTAGGCCCTCCACTGGTGATTCAACATTCTGCTTGCAAATTTTTTTATGATTGTTAAAAATGTTATTTATATTTGCTGAGATCTTATTTTGTTGGAAACAGCTGTTGACTCAAATTTGTCTTGCTCTCTCTGCACTCATGCTTCATGCTGTAGAGCATGGAAAACCAATTGAGAAGCTCTTTTGCAGTCTCCAAAGTTTGGAAAACCATGATGAAGGCAACATCGCTGTCTTGGAAATGCTCACAGTCCTTCCAGAAGTTGTGGAGGATGAGAATACTGAGTACAGAGCTAGTTCGGCTCAGCGACGCGAGTATGGTCGAGAGGTTTAGAACTCCTTTTTGATTGTTTTAAAAGCTGCAGTTTTTTTTTTCTTTTGGATAAGTTGATGCTTTATTATGCATGGCTTCCCTTTATCCAGCTTCTATATCTTACATGTATATTTTCCTGCAAGGAGCAGCTTCTCTCACATACTTCAGTGGTTCTTGAGTTCCTTCATCGTCAGAGTGATATGAGTTTTAACAGTAGCATTCAACTCCAGGGCAGGCACAGAAAAATTTTGCGTTGTTTGTTAAGTTGGGTAAGTTCATCTTGACTAAATACATTAACCCAGATCTTTTGAGGGTCAATCGAAAACCAGAAGAAAATAAGCAGATTCTCCTGATTCATTTCTGAACTTTGCCAGCTCCCTGACTCTTAACTAACAATGTAAAGGAGAGCCAACCTTTTGCTGCTTTGCTTTTGTAACTATTATGCATCTACTTGATGCCTGCAATAGAACTAATTACTTCAATTAGAAATAAAGGAAAAAATAAGCAGAGACTGTTTCAAAGGAAAAAATTAAGATATGAGGACTGATATAATGCTAATATTATGATGATACACTGGTATTTGGCAGGCAACTAGATTCTGCAAATCTTATTTGTTCTCGAGTATTTTATTTATCCTTTTTTTCCCACTTTAAAAGGAATTGGAGTCTCATATATCTGATAAGAGACAGAAAAAGAATCTAATCATCGATCCTCCCCCTCTCTATTTGCACTGACCAAGATTTAGGTGTAGTCTAACTTCCTTGGGTGCAGAGAAACCCAATATTCTAACTTCCTAGCAAAAGGAACTCTCACAACTATATATAACCCGATCTTCACCCTAGGTGTGTATACCTGGTGCAGAAAATCCTAGCCCTAGCTGGGTCTTTCAGTTCATTGAATTACTGGATCACCAAGAGAGCTATCAGATTCTGAATGAATCACAGTACTGGTTTTCCATCTTTGGTTTGATGGTCATGCTTACTCATGCCTGTTCTGAGTTATTTTGGTCTCATAAGAAGATTTTTTATGCTTTTGACATAAATATTTTTTCTTGTAAAATAATGGGGAATCTTCTGGAGTAATAAAATTTGTGGGTGTCCAATATTAGACTTATGAATTGGAATGTCTGTGACTGAGGCCACTCAGAGTCTATATGGTATGAGCTAAAGGATTTTATTTGTTGATTGCTGCCTTCTGATATGCAAAGTGAATATAAGAGGACTTCTTTTTGATAAGAGGGTGGCATCTTGTCTTACTTCTATTTTGTTGGAAACACAATTTTTGTTGATAGTAAAATAGGAAAGACCAGAGAAGTTGGAGGAAATTACTTTGAGCAGTAGTCCTGCAAAAAGTCCAGGACAAGCAAATTGTAACATTCTGTGTACCAGCAACAAACGGCTGTTTGAAATGAAAAGTTAATTGACTATTCATGAAAAAGTATTCCCCGGTTAATGGATTTTCATTTCTTTATGTAAAAGAGAGTTGGATCAAAGGCCTCATGTCTGTACCCTTCCGGAGAACTACTCTTGAAACAAAGAATTAAGTATTATTGTTGCTAAGCTGTTATTAATCAAACTCTGATGGGTCTGTTAACATTTAAGATTGTTTTGCATCACACAAGTGGGAGTATAATATTTTGCAGCCCATTGAAGGCCCTAAATTCTTTAATTTCTTTTAAATCTCAACCATCCATGATTAAAGTATGTACACGCTTCAACTATTTTGACTAGTTTTTATTTATATTTGTAATCTCTGAAAAAAACTAGATTATTTAACTAAAACCCAACTTTGTCCTGAATGAAAACTGTTATTGGAAAACATGCTTTATTTAATTATTATATGCATCTTGTCGTTGAGTGGGAGTGGTGCCAGAATTAGGTACATGGGTCATTTCTTGTATTTCTCTTAAATGTCTCTGCTACCTACGTTTGTTCAATAGGTTCGAGCTGGTTGTTTCTCGGAGATTCCACCTAACTCTTTGGCTGGACATCCACTTCTGAGTTTCGTTTTTAACTCGTTGCAGGTAATATGTATTGCAAAATATTCTTAAAACCTAACATGCATTGGTAATATTCTAATGATGTCTTCAAGTTGCTTCAAGTTCTGAAGTTGTTAATACCCAGTTACCTACTCAAATGGTTAACAGGTTTCGTCTTCCTTTGATCTAGCCATTGAAGTTCTCATTGAACTTGTGAGTCGACATGAGGTATAATATTCATTTCTTGTAAGTGACTTATGTGAACTGGTTTCTTTATTTATAGTAAGGAAAAACAGAGAAAAAGGATGGAAAAGTAAGTATGCTATCCCCACAAATTGGACATTTGGAGCGTGAAGTAACATAACATGGGTGGTCCTACATTGGATAGACCAATTTTGAAGATGAGTCTGGCTCTGACCATGTTAAATATCTGAGCATCCAACCCAAAACCTTAAGGGGTCTCGTTTGGTTGGAAACAAGTTATCCTAGGATAAGTTATCCTGGGATAACTTATCCCACCATGTATATGGGATTACTTATTCCATCACTATGATATAAATGGTGGGATAAGTTATCCCAAACATGGCAACCAAACAAGATAACTTTTTTTATCCCATCAATATCATTTTAAATCCCTCACACTAAACAAGCCCTAAGTCCTTAGAAGCTTTATAACTCATCTCAGACGTATATAAGCTAGCACTCTCACATTGTGATCCAATTTTTAGGTTCCACACCAATGTAGTTGCAAGTTTACTATTTTGAGAATAGGACAGTGTTAACAAAAACATAAAACACGAAAAAGCTTTGAGGTTCTTTGGGGCTTTTTGCAAATAAAGCATGGGCTTCAATGTAAAAAGACACAAAGGAATAAAAAAATACAAATATATATGTTTAGTCCAAGATTAATAATTATAAGCATGGATGACAAATATATGAAGGAAGAAATTAAGAATAAAATTCACGATAAAATGAAATTTCAATTGTTTAGTGTAGCCTCTTTATAGGAGGCTCCATTGATGAGAAAAAATATGCTTTAAAACCTTGATGACGATACCAAACCGCACATTAAGGGTGTGTTTGATATGGAGGAAAACACAGTCAATGTTTTCTAATTTTTTCATGTTTGGTGGCTTATTAAATGTTTGGGAAGTGTTTTCCAAAACTCTACTTCATCCTTTAATTGTTGTATCTTACCCTACCCATACTCCATACACGACCTCCTCCCACCCCCCATTCAAAAAAAATAATTAATATTTTTTAAAATTTTTTAAATTTCAAATATATTTTTATCCTTACCACCAAAACAAGTTCCCACCCTCGAAAAAAGAAAAATAAAAAATCTAAAAATCATTTTTGAAAAATGTTTCAAATTTAAGAATTTTTAACCTCACCATACCCCTACTTCCTACCCCCCTCACAAAAATTGCTTTTTAAGAATATTTTTTTTTTAAAAAAAACTTTTATGCCGCTCCCCCCTCCACCCTCCACCCCCATCAATTTTTTTTCTAATTTTTCTTTTTGGGAAATATTTCAAGTTTTAAATTTTTTTTAACGCCAATCCTGCCCTAGCCGTCCCCACCAAATTGTTTTTGGAAACTATTTCAATTTTTTTATTTTTATTTTTATGCCCCCTCGCTCACCCAGGCGATTCCCGTCAAATTTGTAGATATTATATTGATGTAAAATTACTGAAGTTAAAGTACTTATATCCAAAGAAAATCAAACTTAACAGGTAGTTTAAAGAGATAAGAAAATCTATCAACGTGATTGGCTCTAAAACATTGCTCGTGACCAAGTTGCATCAAAGAAAAATATTACATTAGTGTTTGAGAAAAATGATGTTTGCTCCTCTTGCCTCCAAAGTTTCTTGTATTTCTCACCCTCCAAATGATCCACCAAATAACTGGAAATATGGTGTTACAAACTTTTTGTAGAGGTTTTAGGTGCTATCCTCTATTGCCAAGCAAAAGAAAGGTAAGGACCGTTTCAGGAGAGAACCAATTGCATTAATGTTTCGGTTGGATGCTCATACTTCATAACACTGTTTCAAAGGTAGACACATCGTGATATCCATGTTATCTTATTTCACCTTCCAGATGTCTAACGCTTAGGAGTCGTTTGATTTGAATATAAATTATGATAGGATAAATTATGATGGAATAAGTTATGATGAGATTAGTTATGATGTAATAAGTTCAACTGCGATTATTTTTTATTTAGTGTTTGGTTTGTTGTACTAAAAATAATATGTTTTTCATAATTTTAAGAACTTATTTGTTTACAAAAATAACCTTCATGAATGTGAAAAGTGTTGTATGAAAAGAATTTAAAGGGTTATCTTTGTCATTTATGTATTTTAGCTTGGATAACTTATCCCGGAATTACTATACACCTAAAGGGAGGGATAACTTATCCCGATACTATTTATTAATTTCGGGATTAGCTATCCCAGACTTGCCTACCAAACAAAAAATTAAATGTCACTATGATTTAATGCTACTACTATTGGGTGTTATCCTTCACACCAAACGACCACTTAGGGGTCATTTGGTAGAGTGTATTAGGAAAAATGATGCATGTATTACTAGTACCTTGTTTGGTACTCTTTTTTAACCTATGTATAGCTAATGCTTGCGCATTAGTTATACTACTAGTACATGCATTACTAATGCATTCTATTTATTATTATTCCTATACACTCTACCAAACGACCCCATAGTGTTTGGGGGTACTAAAATCTTTTAAGTGTATTAGCTTTGGTCTCCTTATATAACTTGGGGCTTACTCAGCCCAAAATTTTTACCTCAAGTAGTAACTATTTTTTAAGGTTGTGTAAGGATACTCTTAACTCATACACTTATTGATCTTGGATTCTAGCATTTTCTTCTCTCCTACTTGCCCAAAGTTGAACATTAGGAGTGTGAATACATGACACATGTGGCTAAGCATTTGGTAGTACAACATTGAAGATGAGTTTGACTCTAATACTTTGTTGTGAAAATTGACCTTGACCTTGACCTTACGCAACTTTGAAAGTTAGCCAATTCTTGAAAAATCCAATATCCATTTTATCAACATAGTTGCGGAGCCAACTTTTGGTATTGCTGAGATGGTTTGGTATTGAGTGGGTAATGCTGAGAACTATGAAAGAAACTTTGCTTAACTGGGCTCATAGAAGACGGACGGGGAGATGCAGGGCATGTGAAGTTGCCCCTTTAGCATTTTCATGGACCGTAGAGAGAGAGGAATAGAAGAGCTTATGATGGAATAGAGAAAGATTTTGTACACTTGAGAAAAAGCCTCTTTCCCCTTATTTCTTTTTGGTGCAGCCATGAGGTTATTGTGTATGGATTGATTAGGTGGCATTCATAGAAATCATGTATTTGTGTGAGATTTTCAACATTTGTATATGGGCTAGTTAGTGCCCTCTCATTTATGATATTCTTACTTCATTAAAAAAGAAGTGTAGATCGTGACAAGAACATGCATATGAAGAGAAGTCACAACTGAGAAATATACAACCCATTTGGATTAGCTGATAAGAAGTACATTATGATAAGCAATTTAAGTGTTGACATCAATTTTTTTTTTTATAAATAAACATTTACATTTTTGGATAAAAGTGTTGAAATTGATGATAAAGAGTTGCCATGTTTGGTAAAAATGTGCAGTAAGTTGTTCTTTTTGTAAAATGACTAAAGTACAGTTAATTATATTTACGAAAGGTCATAAACTTAAGAGGATCTTTGCAATAAAAATGATGAATGCAGATGTGGGACAGAGAGGAAGTTAGAGCTATTGTTTTGAAAATGTATTTTAAGTATTAACTCGAGGGTGCGACCTAGTGGTCAATGAAGTGGGGTGAAAAGCTAGTGGGAGGTGATAACTGATAGGTATCACGTGGAATTAGTTGAGGTGTGGGAAAGCTTGTTCAGACACCATGATTATAAAAAAAGATTATTTTTAAAGAAAAAACATCTCGGCCAAACTAAAAGTGCGTATAAATTGAAAAAAACATATGTTCGGGGTGACCAACTTGCAACTTTTGGCTTATAAGCCAGTTTGACTTGGCTTAAAAGTCTGGCTAAACACCCTCACAATGTGCGGCCAGGGAAATTGAAGCATAACAATGCCACAGGGAATTCCCTATGGGAACATACAACAAAGGGCAGAGAAGATATCTAGATTGATTCCGGAAATGTTGCAAGGTATCAACTTTTGAGAGAAAGACGGTGTGGATACTTTGTTTTATTTGAGGCTTTCCCGACAATTTTGAACATTTCGTGTCCCCACTATTTTTTTCTGTATTTACTGGTTCAAGGAGACGAACATTGTGAGACCTAAGATTTAGAAGAATTTGCAAGATTGGGAGATGATTACTCAAACTTTATACAAACAAAGAATTTCACATGTGCAAAGAGACACTTGGAGATGGAGTGGACTGAGATAGGGTAAATTTAAAGTGAAATTGTGTTACCATATGCTGCTTAAGATGGATAAAATGAAACTTAGTTGTATGAACTTTAATAAAAAAAAGATAAGTTGGTAAAATATGTGTATGGATGCAGAGAAGATGTGAATCATTTGCTACGCCATTGCTCAGTAGCCTACTCGTTGTGGTGTACCATATGAGACATGTTTGTGGTGGGACATATAATACCAAAAACTATTAGATAAATGTTAGCAGGACGGAAGTCTTGAAGGATGGAGCAACGAAAAGAGCACGGGAGTTTGTTCTGTTAGCAATCATGTGAACTAGATGAAAGGAAAGAGAAGCACAATTGAAAGAATTGGAAATATATTTGTATTAGTATGATGATTGGGTGCTATTACAGGCGAATCATACTTAAAATGCTTCGACTCCAAAGAATTTGAAGTGCAATTTGTTTTCTTAAAAGCTAACATAAATACAATGAAAGAATCCACCACTCTCAAATTTGTATCAACGGAATCCGAGTACCACCACTGTGGCAACTAATAAGCAATAACAACATTTGCTTCCAGGATCCAAACAAAGAGTAGTATTGTTTTTCATTATTGAAAATTCATGAGATGATGATGATGTAAATATTAGATAAATTTCCAGTTTAGAGAGTAAAAGAGAGTTGTTTGTGAGATATTAAGGAAGTTACGATGTAAAAAGGAGTTTTCTAAAGAAAAATAACAACAACAAAAAATGATTTTGAAGGTAATTTAATCATTTAGGAGTTGGAGTCTAGTGGCTGTGGTGGCTAACTATTCATCTTATTTCATCTTTAATGATGTCAAATTACCAAAAATAGAAGAAAAATCTACACCCACTTAAGCATATTTGAGAAATTTAGACGAGGAGGCTAGGGTTTTGAAGGAGGAAATTAATCTGAGAGAAAAATGGGGTTGGTATCAGATGAAGAGACGGGGCGGACAAATTAATACTAAAATTAGTGTTTAAGTATTTTCCGTTTGCTTTCGTTTCATTTAATTTTTGGTCCATTTCACTGACTACAAGGGCATAACTGGAAAAGTATAAACAAAGGACATTTTTGGTCATTTCACATAAGGGCATTTTTTATCCTTTCCCGAAAAATAATTAATATGAGATCCATCTAGAAGATTTACACCAAACAAAATTGGCCCAACTTAATTCTCTTTGGATTTTAAACCAACCTTTTCTACTTTTCCTTTTGCAGTGTATACCACAAGTTTTGCTATGCAAGGTTGGATTTCTTAGGGATGTACTTCTTCTCCCAGCTCTTAATAGTGGAGACGAGACTGTGATAAGTGGTCTTGCTTGTTTTTTGTCAGAAATTGGTCATGCTGTAAGTATTTTAAACTCCGAGCTAGAATTGATTTTTGCAGCCAAATAGAGTAGATGGGTCGTATGCTATTGTTTTCTTGTATCAAGGATCTCTGAAACTAATTAACTATTGTTTTCTTGTGTAATAGGCTCCGTCTTTGATTACTGAAGCAAGTCCTGAAGCATTTGTACTGACAGATGCACTCTTGAGGTCAGATGCCATTTCTTATATTTCTTTTTATGCGTTGCAAGAATTTCTTTTATTTGATATGGTAAATAATTTCTTTTATTTGATACAAGCCGTATACCATCAAAATATGGTTGTCAACAAAAGAAACCCAAATGCCAACCCCTTCAAATGCTCTCCCATTGCTCTCTTTCCAAATAATCCATGTAATTGCTAAGAGGCAACATTCCATGCCCTTGAATTTCTCTTTCCCCTTTTGCAAAACCAACTGGGCATTACCTTCTTCATTGTGCTCAGCATCATCAGCCATTGCAACAAAACGGTCAAAGCCAATAAAGAACCACCTTCCCAGCCGGTTAGTCACTTGACAATGCAATATAACTTATCTTCAATCAAACAATTTACACATGAAACACCAACTAAAATAGGCGATTTCCCTTTCTCAGGTTTCCCGTTGTCAAGATTATTTCCCTTGCTGCTAACTACGTAAAGAAACATACCTTCCTCGGTACTGTGAGTTTCTATATTAAGCAATGACGGAAGATACATTCCCCTTTCCTAATAATCTTTCGTTAACAAATTAATAGTTACAAAACAATTTCTACCCTCTCGCCATTCCATCCATCCGATCTATCAATGTATCTCCTGCCCATACAATAACTCAACCATAATATGAAACTCTTTCATCTCCCAACCTGTAGGTTCCTCCTAAATCTCAAATCCCAATGAACTTCCCTCATGCGACCTACAAATTTGATGACTGGCAAGAAACTTAAATGTTTGGAAATACTTCCTTCAACTCGTTCTCTCCGCACCACTTATATGCCCAAAAACTTATCCTGCTTCTATTCTCCACCATAAAAGAGATATGTCCACTAAACTCTTCCCACCTCTATAAATACTCTTCCATAAGCAAAATCTAAACGATATTCCATTGTTTCTAGTCATCGATCCTCCTTCGATGATACCATATTTCTGTTGCGCCCCTCTCAAAAATGCCTTCTCTCCACCTCAAATCTCCATATCCAATTCCTTAACAACGCTTTGTTGAATGCCATGTGATATTTCACACGAGTCCTCCCCATTCCTTTAGAGATGTGACGTCTCTCCGATTCACTAAATGTAACTTTTTTTAATAGAAACATAAAATCCTTGGTTCTAACTTCTATCATCATTTTGTTGGCTCCATCGTAAGCATAGTTTTTTGTAATCTGAAGCTTTCTTTATACTGCCCCTACTTCTTTCCTCTTTTACAAATAGATGCACTTGTATTGACTAGGGGGAATTACCCGTACCAGCACGAGCGCAATATAATATAATATTAAAAGTATTAATCTTGGTGAAAGCAACAAATATCAAGATAACTATGCATAGTTTATTTTTGAATCAAATAAATGCATAGTCTCTTAATGTTCTAATTAAATTGTAAGCACTTAATTATATAAGGTATAACATTGATAAACTACTGATTGATGGAATAGAAGCTGAGTATCCAGATACAATAAAAGGGAAAATCTTGAATTATTACAAAAATATGCGCCATGAAGCAGAAAGTTGGAGCCTAGATTGGATGGACAAGATTTAGGGAAAACTTTCAGAATCAGACATGGAATGGTTGCAGAGATGCTTTATAGAGGAAGAAGTTCTCCTGACTTTAAAAAGTGCAGGAGATTAAGTTTGTGCGATCTGGTGGCGACTTTTGATATTTACACATGGAGGTGGTTTTTTCCTCAGAGTCTAGATGCAACCTTCATTGCATTAACTCCAAAAAGAAAGAGGCAACCTAGCTTAAGGATCTTAGACAAAATGCCTTTTAGGCAGTGTCTACAAGATCATAGCTAGAGTCCTCATTTAGAGGCTGAAAAGTACAGATTGATCTCAGGCACATAGAACACATTCATCCATGGAAAAAAAATTACGGATGCAATTTTAGTTGCCAATGAGAGTTTGGACTCAAGAATGGGGTTAGGAGAAACAGTTTACTGTAATCTGAAGCTTGTTAGCTGACTTGACACTGAAAACCCCTTTGCTGCCGATCTTCCACAACCTTGTCTTCTTCCCTAGTCATATTACTAAATTGTGTCATTGTATCATGGAAGGCCACTATGTTCCCCATCTCCCAATCATTTAGATTCCTTCTAAGATGTAAGTTCCACCCCTGTCCTGTCCACATTTGAGCCACAGTTGCATTTTGTTGAAAGCTTAGTGTATATAAGTCTGGGGATAATTGTTTCAGGGTTCTTTGGGCTATCCATCTGTCCTCCCAAAATGACACCTTCATTCCATTACCCACCTGGAATCTGATTCTAGAACGAAACAGAGGCCAAAGATTTCTTACTGATCTCCAGATACCATCTTTTCATCCACCTATTCTCCATTTCATATTTTGCCCTGATCACCTCTCTCCATAGCATATTCTCTCCTGTCATAAACTTCCAAAGCCATTTCAACATTAGGCTTGTTTTTTTCTTCATGTTCCTAATCCCCAGTTCCCCCTCTTTCTTGTTTTTTATGACCTCTTCCCACTTGACTAGATGAAACTTCTTTTATCTTCATTTCCCTGCCAAAAGAATATTTCTTCTCAAAGCATCTATCCTCTGTATGACCTTGTCTGGTGGTGCTGGGAACACAAACATCATATAAGCAGGTATTGCATCTAGCACACTATTTACCATGGTTAATCTACCTCCCCTAGACAGATATTGGCTCTTCCAGTTGGTTAGCTTTTTTTCACATTTTTCTATTACTCCATTCCAGGTCTTTATTGATTTTCTCTTTCCCCCCCATCGCATACCTAGGTATATTGTTGGTAGTTCTCCTGCCCTACCACCCAAAACCCCTGCCAGACTCTCCACTTGAGCCACTTCATTTATGGGATAAATGAAACTCTTCCCCCAATTGATATGTAATCTAGAGACTGCTTCAAAGATGATGAATATTACTCTTAGGATCAACATTTGACCAGTCATTGCTTCAAAAAAAAAAAATGAGAGTATCATCTGCATATTGCAGATGGGTAATCTCCAAGCCATTTTGTGCAGTGCTGTCCACCCTAAAGCCCCTTACCCAATACTTTATCTTCGCTGTGTGAATTAGGTTACTCAAACCTTCCATGGCTAAGATGAATAAAAAGGGTGACAGGGGGTCACCTTGTCTCAGTCCCCTTTGGGATGAAAAGAAACCCCTAGGAGTTCTATTAACTAAAATAGAAAACTTAACTGTGCTTATGCAGAATTTCACCCATCTAATCCATTTGGCTCCAAAGCCATCCTTTGCATCATAAGTAGTAAGAAAATCCAATTTAAAAGATCATAGGCCTTCTGTATATCAAGCTTGCATAGAATTATTTGTCTAGACTCAACACATTCATTTGCTATCAACACTGCGTCAATTATTTGTCTACCTTTTATGAATGCCATTTGTTGGTTGTCTACAAGCCTGTGTAGCACTTTCTTTAACCTTTCTGCCAGCAGTTTGGCAATGATCTTGTAAACTCCACCTATTAGACTAATAGGTCTAAAATGTGTCAGTTCCTCAGCTCCCACTTTCTTAGGAATCAAAGCCACAAAGGGGGCATTAATACTCTACTCAAACCTCTCTGCCTTATGGAACTGCTGCACTGTAGCCACCAGATCAGGTTTAATGATGTCCCAGCATTGGCTGAAGAAGGCCATGGAATAACCATCTGGCCCTGGTGCTTTGTCCCCTGCACATGCTTTTATGCTCTCTAGAATTTCCTGCTCCTCAAAAGGTGCCAAGAGTAATTGGTTTTCTTCTTCATGAATCATAGGACAGTTTCTCATCTCCAGGTATGGTCTCCATTCTTCTGGCTCAGAGTATAGTTCCTCATAGTAAGTTACTATCTCCTTCTGTATCTCCTATGGTTCAGTCAAATATTCTCCTCACTTTCAGCTTTGAGATTGTATTCATTCTCCTGCGAGCATTTGCAGTTCTGTGGAAGAAATTAGTGTTTCTATCCCCCTGCTCCAGCCACGCTGCCCTAGATCCTTGCCTCCAAGTTATTTCCTCCCTTTTTGCTATGTGTTCAAACTCACTGATTAATGTTGTTTTAGAGATTGTGTCTTCTGGCCTCGGGGTTCTGTTCTCCTGTATCTTCTCTAACTCAGCTAGCTGTTTCAAGACATTTTGTTTTTGTGTTCTCAAGTTTTCTTGTGCAGTTTTGCTCCATTCTTTCAGCTTTTCTTTTAGTGCTTTGAGCTTTGCAACCAAGACATAGTCAGGTTTCCTGTGAAACTGAAGGAGTTCCACCATCCTTTAATTTTGTTATTGAAACCCTCTATGTCCAATCACCAGTTCTCAAATTTAAAGTATGACTTTGTGTTTTCCCAAGCGCTGCATTTTAGCATTATGGGAGAGTGATCTGATGTCACTCTGTGAAGTATGTGTTGCCTTATATTTCTAAAATCTGCTTCCCACTCTTCCGAGAATAAAATTCTGTCAAGTCTGGCTGCTGTTGTATGCCTGTCTTCTTTCTTCCAGGTGTACCCCAGATAATTCAGGATCAACTAACTCCATGTCTTCTATGAAATCTGAGAAATCTGTCGTTCCTTTGTTGATTCTGTTGCAATTTTTCTTCTCTGATGGGTACCTCACAGTGTTGAAATCCCCACATAGGACCGAAGGTCCTGCAATCAAGCCCCTGGCAGCACCAATCTCCCACCAAGTCTCTAACCTTTCTACTCTATATGGATAGTTTAGTTTTAATTCAAATAAATGCATGGTCACACTTAATTATATAAGGTATAACAACATTGATAAACTACTAATTGATGGAATAGAGACTGAGTATCCAGATACTTCAATAAAAGGGAAAATCTTGAACTATTACGAAAAATTGCGCCATGAAGCAGAAATTGGAGCTCAGATTTGGTAAAACTTTCAGAATCAGACTGGGTATGGCTGCAGAGATGCTTTACAGAGGAAGAAGTTCTCATGACCTTAAGAAAGTGCAGGAGATGAAGCTTGTGCGATCTGATGGTAACTTTTGAATATTTACACATGGAGGTTTTTTTTCCCTAGAGTCTAGATGCAACCTTCATCGCATTTAACTCCAAAAAGAAAGAGGCATCATAGCTTATGGGTCTTAGACAATATGCCTTTTAGGCAGTGTCTACAAGATCATAGCTAGAGTCCTCACCAAGAGGCGGAAAAGTATTATGGGCAGATTGATCTCAGGCACATAGAACACGTTCATCGATGGATAAAAATTATGGATACAATTTTAGTTGCCGTTTTTTTTAATAAAGAAATTAAGAAAATAACAGGGAAAAACTTTGTAAGAAAAAATATTGCAGTATTATCAAAGGGAATTATTTTATTAATAATTGGAGACATACATTCATAGATATAATTTCTAACTAAAAATAGAAAAATATGCTACTAACTTATCAGTAAAATTTAAATAACAAATAATAGAACTAACTCCTAAATTCAAGTCACACAGGACTCCAATAAAATAATTTAAAAATCCTAAAATAGCTAATTGATATATTTTTGCAATATCCTGAGACATATTCTCTTGATTTGGGCCACAGTGAGATTATTTGGCAGCGGATTGATTTCATAATCCTCTTCCACGGCTTCCCAAAGATTAAGAACCTCTAAGTAAGTTTCCATTCTCACATCCCATAGTTGATAATTCTCACCATCAAAAATAGGAGGAACCATTAGTGAAAAACTATTTTCGGAGTTCATTTTTCTACTCAAAGAAAAAATACTGCAGTATTATCAAAGGGAATTATTTTATTAATAATTCAGAGACATATCTGTCTCAAAAAAAATAACAAAAAAATCCAGAGACATACATTTATAATAGATATAATTTCTAACTAAATATAGAAAAATATGTTACTAACGTATCAGTAAAATTTAAATAACAAATAAAAGAACTAACTCTTAAATTCAAGTCACATAGGACTTTAATAAAATAATTTTAAAATTCTAAAAATATCTAACTGATTTATTTTTGATTTATCTATGCAATATCCAGGGACATTCTCAACAGCCAATGAGAATTTGGACTCAAGAAGGTAAGGAGAAGTTAGAAACAGTTTGTAAACTGAACTTTGGAAAAGCCTATGACCGCGTAAACAAGTCTTTTCTGTCAAAATTGTTGGTACACATGGAATTTTTTGACAAATGGGTGAATTGGTGAAAGATTACATTGCCTCTGTGAAGTTCTCTATCCTCATTAATGGTACAGCAGTGGGCTACTGCTGGTATTGGGAGCTTTGAGCAAGATTTTAGAAGTCGCAGGGATAGAGGGTTGGATCAAAGGGTTTAGAGTGGAAAATGGGGGTAATAATCAGCTGGAGCTTTTTTCCTGTTGAGAACCACCGGGAGCTTTCATATTTGCTGTATGCTGATGATACCTTGATATTGGCAGTTCATGTAAATCTGTCCAAGGGCTGCCTGTTTCCAGTGAACATAGTTAACAACATTCAATCTTTGGCTGCAATACTAGTATGTTAGTGGAACATTTTCCTGTTACTTACCTTGGTCTACCACTAGCTCAACATAGATGAGGAGTAATCTTGGAAGGTGTGCTGGGGAAGACTTACCCTCACAGATAGTGTCTTAGTCGGATGCCAACATATTGCTTTTATCTACATTTATTGCCCTCAAAAATACCAAATCAGCTTGACAAGCCAAGGAGGGATTTCCTATCGTCAGGGAATTTGGAGAGCCGTAAATTTAATTTATTGAGCCAGTCACAGTCACGACTCCAAAACAATGGGGTGAAATAGGGGTGAGGGACTTGAAACTACATCAGAAAAGGTCTACTTTTAAATGATTTTGGAGGTTTAGTTGCGATCAAGGTGTTTTATAGGGAAAAGTTGTCACTACAAAATATGGAACAGTAAAATGTTGGTGTATCAAACAAGTGATATTCCTATGGGTTTGCTCTATGGAAACAATAAGAAACTTGTGGGGAGACCTTAAAAATTTGTCCGTGATATCAGTTGGCGATGGGAAGAAGACAAAAATGTGGGAGGATCCTTGGCTAGAAGAATCCCCTTGATAATTTCCGTCCCAGATTTGTACAGCTTAGTTCTGTTTAACTACATGCCCCACTGGCAGAATGCAGATTTGGAGATGTATGGAATTTATTGGTCAGAAGAAATTGTTTCAACTGGGAAACAGATCAAAAAGCTGGCTCAACTTTTTCTACAACTTGGCAGCTTCCATTATTAGCAACAGATCAGGACAGATTATTTTGGGAAGACGATAGCAAAGGAAACTATACCGTCAAATCTTGCTAAAATTTTGTGCAAACCAGCAGGAGTAGATTATAGATTACAAGACATACAAGAAAAATGTTTCATTTTCTTTAATAGGTGATCTTGAGCAGGAGATTGAATCTATTAATCATAATCTCCTTCACTGTACATACAGTGGGAGGTATTCAGTGAGTGATGCCTCAATCTATTAAAGAAGCTCTGTTGGCATGGCAAGGATAGAATGTTAGGAAGCTACTCCGGCAGATGTGGAACACGATGTCCATTTGCATTTCTGGGATAATTTGGAGAACAAGAAACAACAAATGCTATGAACACAAATACTCAACAATTTTGTCTTAGGTCTAGATTTAACATATATCGAACACCTTGTGCGATCTGAACCTATAAGACAAAGTTGATGTCTTTTAAATTTATTAGAATCCCAAGTTACTGATTTCAATTTTTTTTCTCAGAATCCTTTCAATCATAGTGGATAAGAAAGTTTTTATTTTGATGTACATAATTTTTGGGACCTTTCATCTAATGAAACATCTTTTACTTGTAAATATAAGTACCTGACATGCAATGTATGATGGCAGTTGTGTTTCATTTCCAAGTGAAGATTGGGAGATCGCAGACTCGACTTTGCAGTTCTGGTGCTTTTACCTTTTCATAATGAAGTTACTTTTATTCAAATTGGGGTCTAGAGCAGATTTATGAAACGAAATGTGTAGTTCAAATGGTTCCCTCAATCCAAGAACACTCTCACTTGCAGGTGCAGTCTTGCCGGCTACATCCTAGGCCTGGATGCAGATCGTGGAGAAAATGTTAAGAGCGTCAAGATCTTATTTTTTCCTGTTTTCTCGGCGTTGTTGGATGCCCTTCTGTTGCGTTCTCAGGTCAGCTTCTTGTTGCGTTCTCAGGTCAGCTTCTGTTTTGCATGCATTTTGACTGCAGATTGTTTCTTTATTCTGCTTCTATGTATTCCCATCCACAAATTGCTCTATTGACTTGCCTTTCCATTAAATAGCATGTGCATTTGTTGGATTTTACAATATTGTTATATGATAAATTTTATGTTACACAAAGAGTATAAGTGATAATTGAAAGAAAATTCTTTCTATGTACTTAACAAGGTTTTCTGAGTCATCACATGTATACAAAATTATTGTTTCTCCTGGTTGTATCTTAAATTCGGGTGTTCCTTCACTTTGATCATCAGGAAATTGGAGGAAAAGTATGCCCCTTGGCTCTTTGTTCTGGAATTTGATGAGATATCAATAATTAGTTCTAGTTGATCAAAGTTGTGTTTATATTGAGACAATCCTTTTGATATGACTTCTCATCTTTTTGCAACCATGTGCTACTCTATTTAAAAAACATTGTCAATACTATTTAATAAAAAATCTAAGTACATAATTATAAATGGAATAATAAAGTATAAGTTCCTATGAATAGTGGATGTAAATTTTCTTATGATTACTACTAACATTTTCAAATCAATATCCGAAAAACACCTATAACTATTTATAATATAAATCTAGATATAGATAAGGTGATGCCATACCTCTCTATTGCCTCCAATTAGATTCATATTTTTTCTTCTTTTTATTTTTGACTTTTTTCTAATTTTAAAATTAATTGTGAAAGGTAAAAATAAAAATATCACTCTTATAATCTCTAATTACATCTCTTAAATATACTTTCTCCCCTTCCCCTAATAGTACATTTCTTGTTGTATTGTTGGAGTTCCTGCTTTTAACATAATATAAATAAATAACTATTGATATAAAATATAAAAGATATACTACATTGGATGTTTTTAGTTGGAGTATTATATTAATTTAACATTCAAGTTATGGAGTGTTCAAATGTCAACGAATATTGAGATTCTCAACATCTATAAATTACACGACTTTTTTAGAAGAGAAGAATAGTAAACTTAAAAAAACTCGTAATTTAGAAATGTGAGGATACCCCTCCATGTATAGTCAACAAATGGTAGTATGAACATGTGCTTATTGTGTTTTATGAGAAGTCACTACCCTCAGAGAAGTTTCAATCCTTCTAAAAGGTCATAACTCATCGAAAAAGTTGTAACTCTTTGGAAAAGTTTCAACCATTCAATGAAAGAAGGTGTGTAGTATATCATAGATATACTAAATTGGATGTTTTAAGAAGAAGAAGAACAATAGGGAACTAAAAGATTTGAAAAATGTGAGGTAACCCCTCTTTTTAAATAGCCAACAAAGGGTAGTATGAAAAATATTTATTGTGTCTTATAAAAACGTCACAACCCTTCAAAAAGGTCACAAATTATCAGTCAAGGCACAACTTTTTGGAAAAGTCACAACCCTTCGGAAATAGTCACAACCCATTAGAAAAGTCAAAACCTTTTCTAAAAGGTCATAACTCTTAGGAAAATCAAAACTCTTCTTGGAAAATTCAAAACCTTTCTGATAGACAAAGAGGCTCAAGTATAGCATATCAAATCATGTATGAAAAGAAAATCCAATAGTAAAAATTGCCACAACTAATGGCGGACCTACAATGTAGCTAGGCGGTGCTTGAGTACCTATTCAAAATTGTTAGTAACACAAAAATATTGGCTGAGCACCATTCTCAAAGTATTGAGATTTAAAGCAGTTGAGCACCTAACATGTAAAAATTCTGAGTCCGCCACTTGCCTCATCATGACATTGTTAATAAATATAGACAGATGAAAAACGTTTTATTTGGAAGCAATTCTGAATGACTTATAAGGATGGCATACAAAAATAAGAGGTTCCAGCAGTAGCACCGTCCATCTCAAGTGAAATCTTTGAAATCGAACTCCATCCAAATTGAGATGGTGAATTTGATTCTGTTTCTTTGTATTAAGATCTCGTTAGGACAATGTGCACCGTCCCTTGCAATCTATATTCACGCCCATTTTAGATGATTGCCAGTCAGGTCATTGTGTGTCGATTTCCGATGACTTTCTAGGACTGTTTTGTGTCAACCTCATATCCATTAGTATTTGTGTAGCATCGTGCTTCTTTCTAGTGACTACTTTTTTCATGTTCAATTTGTGTATCACCGTGCCATCATTCTGGTGATTACTTTCTTATATCTAATTTGTGTAGCACCGTGCCATCATTTCTATGACTATTTTTTCATATTTAATTTGTGTAGCACTGTGTCATCCTTTCGGTGACTACCTTTTTTTGTATATTTGATTTGCGTAGCACCGTGGATTTTTCCACTTTCTCATATCTGAGTTGCATAACACCGTGTGCTTTTTGGGGACTTCTCAGATTTGATTTGCATAGTTCCATTCTTCTTTCCGGTTACTTCTCAAATCTGATTTGCGTAGGGTTGTGCCATCATTCTGAACCTATCAATGTAAATTTTTCTTTTTCAGTGGGATCGTGCCGTCATTCCGACTCTACCCATATTATTTCTCTTTTTCAATAGGGTCGTGCCATCAATCTGACCTTCCCTATATAATTTCCATTTTCTACTTGGGTCGTGTCATCATTCCGACCCTACCCATATAATTTTAGTTCCTAGATTGTGACCACTTTCTGGCTTCAGCCATCAATTCTATTACTCCGACATATGAGCATGTTTCGGCCAGTTTGTCGGTGACTTTCTTGTTTAATATTGACTCGTCTATTGATTCCAATGCGATCCATACACTTTATACTAGATTTTGAGCACTTCCGACGATCGTTGAATTGTGAATGTCTATATGGAGCAACCACCTAATTGTATTGCTCGGGGCGGGGGAGGAGTTGAGTAGTCTTGTATGTAAATTGTGTTAGTCACTCTATGGTCTGAAATAGCCTGTGCAGGCTTGGTTTGTGAAGCTCAAGACTGTGATTTATCGGCATTATGCATCAAATCCGATGTTTCATGGAAAGACTAAGCACATTGAGATTGAATGTCAGTTTTGTGAAGTCGAGTGATCAATTTGCATATATCTCACCAATCTCCTCATCAATCCTCGTATTAGTTATATTTGTAACAAGCTAGATACATATAATTTGTATGCACTAGCTTGAGGGGGGTGTTAGAATAGTAATCGGTATATACAATCCTACTTAGAATAGAAATAGGCATAGTAATAGTAATAGGAATAATATATAGTGTCCTACTTAGAAAAAGGATTGGAAACAGGGTCTATTGTAGTGCTTAATAATGTACACAACAACAATTCAATAATATTATTTTCCTATATTTCTTACAATATTCAAAACGGAACCTACTGTTAGCGATCTTGTAGACACTGATCCCAAAAATCGAATTCCATGCGACTACGGACCACTTTTTGATTTCTTCATGTATTAACAACAATTTCCTAATTTGTGGGTTTTCTAATCATTAAAAATATTCCACGTAATATTCTTGACTTCCAATAATAACCTCAATCAACGCACCCAACGGTGTGACCTAGTGGTCAATGAAGTGGTTGAGAACTTTGAGGTCTCAGGTTCAAAACTTGGTTCAAAACTCGGTGGAGAGTGGAGACCAAAATACTAGGTGATTTTTCCCATCCGTCCCAGGCACTGTTGCTCCTAGTTGCACACAGAAGTGTACGTGATTGCGCGCAAGTAATATAGTGGATCTTAAAAGAATCGATTATCGAACCCAAAGTACTTGTCAATTAAATATTTTTACGAAATTATATTAGTCTAATTATTTATTTAAGAGTGCCAAAAGTGTTTGATTTTTATTTGAAAAGAAAAGAATGCAAGAATGAAATAATAAATTACTTGTAGTGATTGGAAAATTCAAGGGCTGCGGCATGCATAGGGTTTCATGTATCACATCTCATGCATGAATTAACGATCGTTATCAAATTACTGATTTAAAGGGTTGATTTTATGATCATGGTCTCCCGACCTCTAATCAGCTAATCCAATTAGCTGTCTAACTACATCGTTGAGCGGGCATAATTGGCAAGCATTTATGTTTCATCTTGTTTTGTAACCAAGTTGGGTGTTCATCCGGGCGTCAATCCTAAACACTAATCAACTCATTTTAATGAAAGATCAAGCTTTTTTATCCTTTGATCTATCTACCTTATCGTCTCCCGAGTTTAAAAGTAGACAAGAGATTTATTTCTATGGTCATCAAATATGAAATACTACAACAAGAATACAAAAGTAATTCAAAGTGATAACCAACACTAATTCAAAACAATCGATGTTCAATAATTACCCATAGCCACGACCCCATAACAAGGGTCTTTAGCTACTAATGTCTAAGAAGAAAAGAAGAAAAGAACCCGTAAAAAGTATTGACAACTTTATACTTGATGTCCTCTAATTTATCTCCTCTATAATTATTTCTATGGACTATTTATAGAAGTTGAAAATCCTAAATAAAATAATTGAGTCCAAAACAAATTAGGAACCCAAAACCTTAACGGAATTGGATTCCTTTTCTTTCCACGTGAAGCTGTGCTGCCTTCAACTTTTGCCTGTGGCCTTCAATGGTTGCCACGTGTTATGCATCTTTCCTATTTGAATGTAAATTATATTAAGTTATTCTCATTAAACTGTCTGCTTAATTTCCTTCTTCAACCTTTCATCTATAATTCGTTTTAGCTCCAAACTTTTTCAACTTTACATCAATTTACTCCTACAAATAAAATATACTATTTAGCACAATCCATAAAATTCATGTTCAAAAAGTGCAAATATATAATAATTGTGAGCCAAATAATAAGAAAATATACTTTTAGGCTCACATCAGACACCACGGTCATAAAAATAATAAAATAATAATAAGAACCTCAACTTTAATTTAAAATAAAAATAAAAACCTCAAACTTAGCATGCTTAACTGAAGGAATTACCAGCAATAATGTCATAGCTTAGCTGTCAGATAATCTTGAAGACTCTTACCTTATTTGTCCTTCACTAAGGGATTGTCAGTTACATTTTTCTTCTCAATTTTTTATCTCTCCATTTCTCTCAAGTCTGTGTCTACATAATTTGGTTGTTAGAGGTTGCCTCTAAAATTTGATTAGTGGTCAGGTCAAATTTTTGCTCATGCTTTGATGTCATCAATATAAACATATTGTACTATAATGGTAGACTAACTTCTTTAAAGTAAGCTGTAAATCATTTTGATAAACTAGTTTTAAAATGATTTCCTTGGCTAGCCATCAATGAACATCCTTGTACTTATTGTTTTGCTAGTGCATAAAAGTAAGCTCAAATTAATGCCATCTTTTCCTTACTCTTTATTTTAGGTTTTATTTATTTTGTGTTATGGGTTTCGACTTAAACAGGTTGATGATTCTACATTTTATGGCGAGGGTGCAATGGTTGACCTGCCTGACACACTTGAACAATTCAGGATGAGCCTGACGGAGCTTTTGGTGGATGTTTGTCAGCTTTTAGGTTCTGCAGCATTTATCCAGAAGGTGTCACTGGGTTGGCTAATTACTTTGTGCTGTTTTAAATAAAGATAAAGTTGATTTCATATTAGTTGCACTCGAAATCTCTAAGCCTGTTTCTCATCTGAAATAACTGAAGTTTCTTTTTTGGAAACTGGTAAGGTTGAATTCTTCAGCATTAAGGGTATGCTGGCTACCTCCAAAAAGGAATAGTTACAGATTTCCTATCAAATCTATAATCTGGTCTATATCATCTATAAGAAGCTGTTTAAACCATAAAAGCAGAGATATTATACAATTCCATTTAACTTTGTGGATGGAATTGGATCTATCTTCAAAACATCTTCCATTTCTTTCTTTCTAGACTTACCACCATACACATGATCTGATGACTCTTACTGCCTCCCCTCCTAATCCTTCAGCCCAACGGATCTGATGTATGTTCTGGCATTGTCCAGTTCATGCTTGTGATGTTGAGAAACAAGTTTCAAACTAAAGTTAGTATGCTCCTAGTATATGGGTAAACTTTGTGCCCGTTGTTAATTAAAATTTATTACTTGATGTAAAAACAACTGCTAGCAAATGGATAAGATTTCCAAATATTTGTCCAACCAACCCAATTAAAAATAAGTTGAGCAACTTATTTATTTGAAGGGCATTAAGTATGTATTGTATCAATATAACTCCTTTATTTTTTAATGAAGTTCTGAAAAATAGAAATAATAAAAGCATCAAGAAGATGCACAGATTATAAAAGATGGAAGCATCAGTCAAAGGGAAACAAAAAACTATAAACGGAAAAGGGCCTAAAATACCATTGAAGTATTGAAAATGGTACAAAATTACCCTTCATCCACCTATTGGCTCCAAAATACCCTTGTCATCCACCTTTGGGCTCAAAATTGACTACTTTTTTAATTGTTTTATAATTAAACTCTTTAAATATTTTTTAAAATACTTGACCTTCAACTATTGGTTATAATTTTAATTTATTAATATAATTTATAAATCAACTCACTACCCACTCATTACTAACTAAACCTCACCCAATCAATAATCTAATTATAATATCAAAATAGTCATAAACACTACTAAAACACGATGAAATTATAGATTCCTGAAAATGACATCCAAAATTATTCGAGTTCGAATCGAAACCCAAATTAAATTTAGGTTGAGCCGCATATTTAGGAGGACACTTTCTTTCAAAATTGAATTAGAAATTTATGATTAAAGGTAAAGAAGTATATACATCCCGAATTAATTCATGCACTTTTTTTAAATATAATTTTATAAATATTTATGATTTGTTTTGAAAAAAAGTTACCTATGAAGTAACATAACATAATTGAGACGTAAGAATAATTAAGATGAACATAGTCAGACTTTTAAGTTTATCGATGATTTTTATTTAGCCACTTGAATGTATGATAATTTACTTCTATAATTTTTAGAAAAAAACAATTGGCAGTAGCTTGCATTAATAATGTGACATGTTTATTAATTTAGAGGGATTTAATTAGTAATGGATGGGTAGTGGATTGATTTATAAATTATACTAATAAGTTAAATTATAACAAATAGTTGAGTGTCACGTATTTTAAAAAATATTTAAATAGTTTAAATATAAAACCGTTAAATAAGTGGTCAATTTTGAACCAAAAGGTGGATGACAAGGGTATTTTGGACCCAATAGGTGGGTGAGAAGGGTATTTTGGAGCCAATAGGTGGATGGAGAGTAATTTTGTACCATTTCCAATACTTTAAGGGTATTTTAGGCCCTTTTCCGAACTATAAAAGAACTAAACAACGACAACAACATACCCAGTGAAATTCCACCAAGTGGGGTTATCAAAGAACTGAAGAGCTTATAAAATCCATGAAGGAGTCTCGACTGATTACATGGGTGAGATTGGCCCAACTAAAAATATTAACTAAACATCAGACTTTAAGAGTGTAACTGACCGTTGTGGTGCCATAAAAAAATCTGCGACTTCTTTCCAAACATATACACCAAAAAATCAAGCAGGAATCAAAGACCAAAACTTTTTGATGGTCTTCCCCAATGGCCATGAGCATCAAATATGATAAACCTCTTTCACACTGCATGGCATGACCCAATGAAGACCAAAAAATGATTATAACATGTTCCATATGTCTCTTGCAAATGGATAGTGAAGGAATAGGTGGTTGAAGTGATCCAGGGCTGCACTGAGCCACTGACAAATGTAACATCTGTTAACAAGCAGAAATTTCCTCCTGGAAAGATTGTCTTGAGGTAAAGTTGCACCCTTTGGAGTGCTCCAGGAGAAACAAACGTAGCAATTTAGTTCTCCAAATCAGCTTCCAAGGCCATTGATCAATCAAATTCTTCTTTGATCTCAGAGCGCAAGTATCCCTCCTTGACTGTATAAGAACCGTTTCTGTTGCTGCCTGATTTGATTCTGTCCCTCCTAAGGCTGTTGACTGGACTGTTTTAAAGGCAGTTAAGAAGTGCTAGGAAATCTTCATTATTCCAGTCATTTAGTTTTCTTCATAGTATCGAATTCTATGAGTTGTCCTCCCTATTCTCAGCAATAATGGGGTCTGGGTTGGTAGCTAGTGAGAACAATCTTTGGAGAGGATTGAGACCTAACCATTTCTCTTTGCAAAACAGTATATGCTCCCTATTTTCCAGCCTGAAGAGATGTGCCGAAAGAGAAGACATCCCATAAGGGCCTGATGCCCTTCCATTACCGTGTTCCATGCACTTTGGTGCACCAGTGGATGGTGAAACCAGCTTTGCTTGCATAACTTCCTTTCAAAAATCGGCATCTTCCTGGTCATATCTCCAAAGTCAACTCATTAACATGCATTTATTGTGGAATGCTATATCCGTAACACCTAGGCTACCAGTTTTAGGAAGACTGACCTTGGGTCATTTGACCAAGTGAATTATGTGAGTTATGCTATTCCCATAAAAAAGACCTCCTGATCCCATCAAGATGTTTCTGCACCATGCCTAGAATAGGAAATAGGGACATGAAGTAGTCGGGGATACTGTCTAAAACACTATTAATAAGTGTTGCTCTGCCTCCAAGGAAAAGATACTGTTGCTTTCAGGAGGCCAGTCTTTTCCTGGAATTTTCAGTTACAACTTTCCAGAACTTAACAGCCTTATGGCTGGCACCTAGAGGGAGGAACCATTATTTCAGAACATTATTTCAGCCAATTCCTCCAGGTTAGAAACCACATTAACTGGATAAAAGATGCTTTTTGACATGTTAATGTGGAGTCCTGACATAACCTCGAAGGGCATAAACCTTTTTACCATTGCATTTGTTTGGCTCTTTCCAATATTCTGCTAAGACCCTCCATTGCCAATATGAATAGGAAGGGAGATAAAAGATCCCTTGCCTAATTCCCCTCATTGGGGAGAAAAATCCCACGAGTTCTATTAACCAGTCTAGAGTATTTCACTACAGAGAAGTTGACATTATCTATTTGATCCACCTTTCCCCAAATCCCATTTGCCTTGGGATTGAGATCGATCTACTTACTGCAGCCCAGGAAGAAAAACGTCGTCTAGGCGTTCCCTGTTGCTCTGATATCCCCTATGCCTAGGACGTGTGCTGATTCAAGAACAGACATTAAACACCTTTATTATGGATGCTTTATTCTGTCTCCACTTATGAAAGGCCAAGCCAACACAATAGGCATTGCGATGCGAAGAGCTTTACTTGGGGATATAGAAGGATAATACTAAGGAGAAGATTCTTGTGGGGAAGGTAACAGCTAAACTCATAAGTTCTCTCTGGTGAAATCGCAAAATGTTATTCTACCCAAGTCCCAAGGGGGGTTTGGAATTAGAGACCTAAAGATGCATAGCAAATGCCTGCTTATGAAGTGGCTTTAGAAATATGGGCAGAATGAGGCAGGGTATGGGAAGGACATCATCGAAGCAAAATGTGGAACACTTGATCACTGGATCTCAAATATGAGCAAAGATCCTCAAGGTGTAGGGGTCTGGAAAGACACAAGTACTTTCCAGGATGAGTTTCTTCAGACGTTTACTTCAAACCTGACAATGGACTCAACATAAGATTCTGGTTAGGCTAGTGGATCGGGGGCACTGTTTTGAAGGAGTCCTTTCCACAATGGCCGATACAAAGTTGACAATATTTGGAGTCTAATTTTCAGAAGGTATCTGCAGGATTGGGAAAATAATGAATTTCTTCTCCTGTTACAAATACTGGAAAATTGTAACTGATGCTCGCAATCCAGATAGACTACTTTGGGGCAGCTCTAAGGAACTGATCTACACTATGAAGAAAAGCACTACTACTGGTGTACCCAGAATGACATACTTAAAGACTTCCCCTGGAAGCATATTTAGAGGACCAACCAACCTCTTAAGGTTTCGTGTTTTGCATGGACAACCCTTCATAAGACATGTCTAACACAAGACAACCTTAGGAAAAATGACATCATGCTCATCGATAGATGTCTTTTTTGTAAACAAGATAATGAAAGTGTCAAATCATCTTTTTTGCACTACTACGTAATAGTTGGGATATAATATTTCTTCTTTCTCATTGTTTGGCCTCCAATAGGTTATGCCCCTGTTATGAATCTTTAGGGAAGGATCGATTCACTGGGCGAATATATAAATCAGCTCGTTAAAGGGAGGCAAAACCTTAGAGTTCATTAAAAGAGAGAACTTCAATCTCTTCAGCTCTTCAAAGGGAGACTGAACCTCAGAGTTGAATGAAAGAGGGAACTCTAATCTCCCGCTTTTTGCTGAATTATGACTTACCGATTTATTCATCAAAAGCCCCTTTAAATAGGAGTCTTATTACATCAATAGAAAGTCTAATTCTTATGAAAGTAGAAGACCTATATCTTATTTTAAGCTAATAACTATAACTTAACCTAATACTTATAAAACTATGAACCATAAATCCTGTTCTAGAATAATAAATAAAGCAACTACAAATATAATTAAATACTTAATTTAAGGGCTTCCAACACATCCACAACGTTGAAAGAGCTTGTCCTCAAGCTCGAATTTCATAGCAATCATCCATAAAATCTGGATCAGTATCAGCTTATCCAATTCCAGTCCTAGCTTGAAGTTGACATTGATATATTTTGACTCTATCAGTTTGCTGAAGCGTGACTAATTCACCCATCAAGTTGCTATTTTCATGAGTTCCAAATCGTCGAAGTTCTTCCCAAACTCATTGAGCCTTTTGCTCGTTTAAGTTGATAATACCATAATGGTGCTAGTCCGAACATGTGAAATCTAGCTACACCAATTTTTTTTGCTTTCGTTGTGTTGTTTTTTGTAAAAAATTGTTCACAATGATGTGCCCAAATTAGTGGGTTGTTGGTTCCATCATAAGTAGGAAAATCCACCCTTGCATACCTCGGTATTGTCAAATGGGAATTACCACTAGTTTGATGATTATGATCAACTTGTTGAATAGTCAGTGTATTGCCTGTAGGAGCTGGATTTGTTGATTTACCAATTCTCTGGGCATCACTTGATTCTGCCCCATGGACAACTTTTTTTGTAGAGCCAATTCCCAAGCTAGAAAATTATTCTTGGAAGACTTAACAATTCTTTCATCGAGACGTTGCTCTATAGTGGCAAGTTCATAGTCTATCAGTGTTTCTGTAGTCACACTTTCTTCTTGACACCTGGAATTGTTCTCATCATGAAATCTGGAACTAATCTCTCATCGCCTATTGTGTTAGGCTTTGATACCAAATTGTTATGAATCTTTAGAAAATGATTGATTAACATGGCGATAATATAAATCACCTCGTTAAAGGGAGGCTGAAACCTTAAAGTTCATTAAAAGAGAGAACTCCGATCTCTTCAGCTCTTCGAAGGGAGACTGAAACCTCAGAGTCCAATGTAAGAGGAAACTCTAATCTCCTGCTTTTTGCTGAATTATGACTTACCGATTTATTCATCAAAAGCCCCTTTAAATAGGAGTCTTATTACATCAATAGAAAGTTTAATTCTTATGAAAGTAGGAGACCTAAATTCTATTCCAAACTAATTACTATAACTTAATCTAATCCTTATGAAACTATGAAACATGTGAGAAACATTAGGGGAGAATATTATTGAATTGTTGTTATGTCTACATTATTACATTGAGACCCTATTTGTAGACCCTATAATACAATCCTTTACCAAATAAGATACTATTTAATAGTCCTATTCCTAAATTACCAGGATTGTATAAACCTATTCCTATTCTACACTTCCCCGTAAGCTAGTGCGTACAATTAATGTACCTAGCTTGTTACAAATGTAATTAACACGGTGACTAATGAAGGGCTTGGTGAGATATTTGTAGACTTCACAAAATTGAAGGTCAATCTCAATGTGCTTGTCTTCTCATTAAATATTTGATTTGATGCATAATGCCAGTAAACACAGAGATGAAATTCAGTGTTGAACTTCTCAAACTAAACCTGCAAAGACCAAATCCAGCTGCTGTTTGGGACCTAGAACAGGTTCTTTCTGACCTTCGAATCCGATCTCCACCGTTCAAATCAATCACCAAGATGTCAGGAACATACAATCCAAATTTCAGCCCGATCCAACGGTTAGTTAATCGGATAACACGATATGAAAGATGCTGGTCAGAGAAAAAGACTGCAGCAAAAGAACCATTTTTCTTCTCTCTTCTCTCTTGTTGAAAGCTCTCTCAAAAAACCTCTCATATGTCTTAATGCCTTTCAAAGACAAGAACGAAAAGAGTGCTTCAAATCATAGAGTGACTCACATAATCGACATACAAGGCTACTAAGCTCCCCCGACCAACAAAATGCTCAAAGCCTAGTAAAAAGTATATGGATCATGTTGGACTCAATAAGTGAGTTGATATTAAACAAGCTACTGAAAAACTAATTGGAACATGCTCATATGCTGGAGTATTAGATTTGATGGCTAAAAGTGGTCACAATCTAAGAAATAAAATTATATCGGTATGGTCGGAATGATGTCATGACCCAACAAGTAAGTAGAAATTATATAGGATAGTTTGAATTTGATGGAACGATCCCATCGAAAAAGAAATAATATGGGTAGGGTTGGAATAATGGCATAACCCTATGCAAATCAAATTTGAGGAGTCAACTGAAAGACGAATGGAACTATGCAAATCAAATTTGAGTCACTGAAAAGACACATGAAGTTATGCAACTCAGATATGAGAAAATAGTTTGGAAAAATCCACTGTACTACACAAATTAATTATGAAAAGTAGTCCGAGGAGATGCACGGTGCTACGCATATCAGATATGCAAAAAAAAGGTAGTCCACAAGAAAGTTGGCACGGTACTACACAAATTATATATGAAAAAGTAGCCACTGGAATGATGGCACAGTGGTACACAAATTAAATATGAAAAATTAGTCATTGGAATGATAGCACGGTGCTACACAAATCAAATATGAAAAAGTAGTCACTGGAATGATGATACGGTGTACATAAATCAAATATGAAAAATTAGTCACCAGAATGATGGCGCGGTGCTACACAAATTAGATATGACAAAATAGTCACCAGAAAGATACTCGGTGACTCAACTTTTGCTAACATAATCATCGGCCAGACGGGCAACATATATGAGTGATAGTCGCCCGTCAACAGCGGAAGCTGTTTGATTTTCTACCAAGATCGTAGAGGTTCTGATACCATGTGAGAAATATGAGGGGAGAATATTATTGAATTGTTGTTGTGTCTACATTATTACATTGAGACCCTATATATAGAGCCGATAATACAATCCTTTACCAAATAGGGTACTGTTTAGTTGTCCTATTACTATTCTAATAGGATTGTATAAACCTATTCCTATTCTACTAGGATTATATACACCTATTCCTATTCTACTAGGATTGTATAAACCTATTTCTATTCTAACAAAACATAAATTATATTCTTGATAATAAATAAAGCAACTAAAAATATAATTAAATACTTAATTTAAGGGCTTCCAACACATCCACAACATCCCCTCTCCATCAAAGATACTTATGCTAGCTGGATATGTCAGAAAGTTGACAACACTATCAAAAGTACCTGGAGGATGATCCCAACAGTAATTTTTTGGGCATTTGGAAAGAGAGGAACTGTAGATGCTTTGATGGAATATCAATTCCCATGAGCACCATTAAGACTAGATGTTTAGTTAGTCTTCATATTTGGCACCTTCTCTCCCCTATTAATAGTATGGATAATTTTCTGGATTTTGTGAGCTCCCTAAGTCTAGCACAGTAGGGTTTAAGGGGTTTCTATTTTTGGCTGTTTTACAGGTTCTTGCACAACTTTATTTTTAGTTGTAAACATTCCATCTCCTTGATGCCTTTCTAATACAATTTAACTACTTCACCAAAAAAATAACTTGTAAAAACTACCAATGAGACTGATAAGTCTAAGTCTTTGAGTTTAATTGCACCTTTTCTTTTGGTAATAAGTGCAATATAATAAGTATTGAAAGACTTTACCATGTGACAATATCTGTGAATGTGACTGACTGAAGTTTCCCATAACATCCCTTTTGGTAATCTCCCAGGCCCCAACATCTTTGATAAGAAGTCTCTGAGAATCCGTTAGGACTGGGGCTTTATCAGGAGCACAAGAATTAATAGCATTCAAGACTTCCTCCTCATTAAAAGCATGTTCAAGGCTAAGTTGTGTAGACTCTTCATTTTCGCTGCCGCAACCGTGTCGACAAGAGACGGGTGCGGGATATGTGTGGGATTCTGTCATCCCACTTTGGATACTTTGACTACAGTACATGGACAAATTTTGGGGAAAATTGAGATTTTGATAAAAGATAATGTAGATTTAAGACATGAGAAAAGGCATACCTTAAATATTATAGTCCCTTCGTCTCTTTTTTTTTTTAGCTTTTCCTTTTGGTCAATATTCGTTGTTTTCATGTTTCAAGCCAAACGAAGAGAAACTAAGAATTCAAGTGGTTGTGTTCTGACTTTTGGTAGACAGTAGCAACAATGTAAGGAGAGTTGGTGGAAAGCCTTGAATGACTTTTTTTTTTTTTGAGGGGAACAACCAGAGAGCGTGAAAGAAAAAGTTGTGGGCCTTGGGAATGACGACCTAGAAGATCTTTCAAAATTTAGAATAACGTTATAGCTCTATTTTATAATTTTGGATTTTTAGCCGAGTTCCAACACCCGTATCCATACTAGGAACCGTACCCCCAAATCTAAAAATTTAGATTTTGCCAGATTCACCCCTTGGATTTACATCTGCGTCGGTTATCCGCACCTGAGTCCAAGCATATTAGGTTCAAAGGTCTCGTTCTCTTTAGAATTCAAGCTTCCCAAACCATCAAAAGTTGCAGAAGGCCTCCAGTTCTCATTTCAGTGTATAAATCTTGATAGAAATCAAAAACCACCTCTTTCACCTGCTCTTTTGTCTTCAATGATTACATTCCCCACTTGCAACCTATCAATGTGATTGTACCCTCTGTGAGAATTAACCATTTTTTTAAAAAAATATTTACTGCTTCTATCCCCTCCTTTCAGCCACAAGCACCTTGATTTTTGTCACTAAGAAGTTTCTTCATCCTTAGCTAACTTCTGGATCTCTAACTCCAGCTGCCTTATATTGTTCTTATCCTCTTGAGTGTTCACCTTGTTTGAGATTTTTCTATCGACTATTTATCTTTGTTCAAGTTGGTAAATAACAGTTTCTGATTTCACAAGTTCTTTTGAGTAGCAGCCACAGAATAATCCTGGAAATTCCTGCTCAATTTTTCCATAGTTTCCATTCTTGACTCAAAAAACTAGACCAGATAATTCCAGAAATATATACGCTGACTGTAATTTGAACCTAACCAGAGATACAACGATCTTTTTTATTGGACTGTTTTTGTTTTTTTTTGCACTTTGTATTTTCTTGGTTGCTCAAGTATGTCACCTCTCTTCCTTCTCATCCTATCAATTCCTGGCACCATCCTTTTTACCCTCTCGTCTTAAACTTCAACAGAAATATGCAAGAATTATCCATATCTAGTTTTCTACCTGGTATCTCCTTATCATATTTTGCATTTACTGCTAAATAATGATCTGATTTGGTTGTTTCCCTTTACAATTATTTTCCCTTTTCACCTCTGGAACTTATTTTCAAGTTAGCAACTTTATATATTTTTCTTCTATTAGTGAAATGACTTTTGCTTTTTATGTTTATACCAGATCTTCCTTGGAGGTTGGACCAGTAACAATGTACATATTCCTTGGAAGGAGGTGGAAGCTAAAATGTTTGCACTTAATGCGGTTAGTACTGTGAATCAAAACCTTGGCAGTAACATATGCATTGTTTTGCTCTCATCTCCTAATTTCTGCTTTCATTATACTCAATTCTATGTGATTTTGCTAATTAGCTTTGGGACAAGGTCAGTATCTGCAGTAGAAAATGAGAAGAAAAAGCATAAAGGACAAATAGAAGAGAAAATAAACCATGAATTCTTTTCTAGAAATTGCAGGAACAGCAGTATATTTTACATTTGTTACTGTCACTGCAGCAATCAACCTTGGATAGTTTAACCCATCAATTGCTTGGTAGAGTTGGAAGCATGATTTTAATGAGACGATATCTGCTGGATGATTGTCTATACTCCTGTTATTGGTATGTGTAGCATTGTAAGGTAGAAGTGTATCAGAACAGTGAGAACGTTAGTACTTAAAAGCATAGAACATTGACACTGTTAGCTGCAGTATGAACTCATGCAACTTTGTGAGAAGCATAGTCTCAATCGTTGTAGTTAACACCTACTTTTAACTGCATCTATGCCATAGGTGAAAGCAGATCCCACTTATGTCTGGTTATAAAGCTCTTATACTCAAAACTGTCGTTGATCGAAATTATGAATCGCTTATTTTATGTGTTTGGAAGTGCTAAAATCATGCTCTTAGAATCCAAGTTCTTATAGTCCAAAGCTGAACTATGTGATAATTAGAAATTGAATACCTGGTGACATTTTTATTAAGGTATCCTCAAAGACAGATAAAAGGTCATGATCTTTGTTATGACATTTTTGACGATAAAATCCCACTCACTGAATTCTCTGTCAAAACATTAACTTCATCTTAGGTTAGGTGTTTGCCTTTTTCCCTTAATAAACCCCCAAGTAAATGTGCCCCCAAGGCCTACCTCGAGAGGCAAAAGGTACTGAAAAATAAGTTGTTGATATGTTTCGTAAATGGTGTTAATAAGCACTTTTCTGTTAAAATGATGGAAATGTCCTTAAAGCTGTTAACAGTAACATTGAGCTTCAAACTTCCATATTGTCTTTCACCTGATATTTTGTTTCTTCCTGCTAGACCTACATAATACATCTGTACAGAAAATGTGATATCCCTTAGTACCTCAATGTCATTCTATCTGTCATCCACAACTGTGATATACCTATGTATCTTCTGTACATGCACTAGTTATCATGATCATGTCAGTTTGTGTAAACACATATTCACATCTAGTTTATAGAATATGCAATTAAAGGTGATTTTATTTCACACATTTGGTAAAATGGAAGATTATGTGTAAACCTCTTCCTAATATATCTCTTAACTAATACGAGACCAGTCCCTGGAATCTCCAGCAATTCAAGTACCTACAATTATGCTAACTATATCAGCACTACAAAATACATATTGATTGACTCTTCACTAGAGTGTTAGGTTGGACCTTAGATGTTAATCATGTCCAACTTGTTATATACATAGTTAACTAGAGCTCCATCCAGGACTTTGTGAAGACATCACCTGACTGTTCTCCTGTCATGATATGTCTCATCGAGATAATCTTCTGTTATATCTTTTGGTAAACACCAACAACGTACCTAGTGAAATCCAACAAGTGGGGTGTGGGGAGGGTGGTGTGTATGCAGCCTTACTCCTACCTTGTGAACGGCCAAATTAGAGCAATATAGGGAGCATCACGATTATCACACTACAACTTAGCAGGTTGAGTTGTCTCAATACTAACCTCATCTATCAACTGCATATCTACATTACCTTTCAAATGGGCTATGACATAGTTCATTACTTTGATTCAACACTAGATCAGGGGACTACCACTAATTCTTACTTTCTATACTACACCGAATTATCTCCAACAAGGTCTGTATCCTCTTGTTCCCCGGAAAACTTTAGATCCCCTCTGATTTGCATCTAGAACAACACCCAAGTGGTTTCTATATAACAGATTGCGGCAGGTGTTCCTTCGAAGTGACACACGATTTGGCCCAAAGTCTCCTAATGATTACTAGTTGGAGTAGACATGAATATTCAGACCACACTGCTCTAGTAAGCAGTGTCAAATCACATTCTTTAAGATGGTTTTAACTTATCAGCTAATCATCTATGCATCTCAAGATCTTTAAACAATGAACTTCCTCTGCCATAAGTTGTAAGTTGGTCGTCATTAGTGCACTGCGAGGCTTTCCCCTGCTTTTTCTATAGGTAAGTTTCTTGAGCCTTGTAACTTCAATTCCCAAAGATACTTAAACAAACCTTCTTTCTTAATTATGAAACTAATTTTGTGTTCAGTACTTTGTCATAATAAGAATCACTTCAAAATGTTATTTATACTTTCTTTCATTTTGTGAAACTGATACAAAGCACACCTGGTGTGTTCAAGCTGGCTAGGACACCACCATCATGAAAATAAATTAAATATATATTTATAATTTTTTTCGCAAAATGTTTCCAACTTATTAGAGATACAAAATCCATACAATCAGTATTTTCTTGAGATGCTACTGCCCAACTCTCTTCTCTCCTGCCTTGCATCAGATCTTTGTCTGCGCCAGGCTGCCAGCCATTAAATTCCCTGTTATCAACAATCTTACGATGTAATAGTAAGTGACTGAAGTCACTCCTTCCTTTGTACGCTCTTTTGTGATCACAATGCTTCCTTGAGATATCTCTGAGCAAATTCTTCTTTACATTCTTTTGTTCTGTTGGAGTACATGCATGATTTTCAGCTGTAGTTTGTGATCATGAACTTGTATTTTCTGTAGAGATCTTTTTCTTTTTTCGAGGTCTAGCTGTTTTCAGCAATCCTTTTTAATGTGCTGCATGATTTGATTATACAAGAGCAGGTAATTTGACATTAGTGTGTCATGCTTTCTGCGCTCTTCATTGGCTTCACTTGTGATTTGCATGCTCAAATCATGTTGTTTCTCTTTTAACGGAAAAGGGTCAAAAATACCCCTGTACTATTCGAAAAGGTTTAAAAATACCCCTCATCCATCTATTGGGCAAAAAATACCCCTCAATCAATTTTTTTGATTCATTATTATCCTTTAAACTAACAACCTTGTATTCTTTCAATTGTTATTATTATTAATTATTATGTGGCGTATTTCTATTGGATGAAGTTAAATTTCAACCCACCAAACTTTCTCCACCCATATTGACATCCCTCAACCCAAATCAAATTAAAAGATCCATTAGAAATAAAAAAGATTGGAACTTAATTAAGGTGACATTTATTATCTTGGCAAAACCTGCCAATAAGATTATTGTCCACGCCACTGAAGAAGGTTGAGGCTTGATTCATTAGTTGTTATGTGCTTTGTTGTGTTACTCTAGTAGTTCTCTTCTCCTATACGGTAGTATTCTAAAATTTGTTTTCTGTTTCTGAGGCATTAGACTTGCAAAACATAATGTTCCTTGTTTTGGTTTGGTTTCAACAATATATATGAAGTTTCTTAATTGAAAGAAAAGGAATTGGAGAGATGAAATCAGTCCATACGTCAAGGATTTGCCGACTGATTACAAAGATATAGCACAAGGGTGTGAAATGGAGACTTTGGATATGAAGTGCGTGAAGGTGAAGACAAGCATAGGATATTGGGTTTAGGGGAGAAGAGATGATTCATTTTTTTAAATTTTTGATGGATCTTTTAATTGGGTTTGGGTCAAAAGATGTCAATGTGGGTCTGGTGGGTAAGTGAAAGTTTGGTGGAATGAAATTTAATTTTATCGTATAAAAAGATGTCACGTAATAATTAGTGATAAATAATAATTAAAAAATATAAGGTTGTTAGTTTAAAGGGTAGTAGTGAACCAAAAAGGTTGACTGAGGGCTATTTTTAGTCCAGTAGGTGGATGAAGGGTATTTTTAAACCTTTTCGAATAGTACAAGGGTATTTTGACCCTTTTCTGCTCTTTTAATGATCACATTTCAGTTTTCATTTATGAAAAGGACACGAACTTGATCATGCTAGGAAGTTCACTGTGTGATTTCTTTTCTTTTTCAGATAGCTGAGGTTATTATCATGGAGACCCAAGACATTGATTTCTCATTTGTCATGCAGTTGGTCACAATTTTATCTAGTACGCCACAGGATGATGCTAAGGGCTTCATGAAACTTGTATGTGCCATCTTACTCGATATTTCTTGTTTCGCTTATCCTTGTCGCCAAAGGGGGATGCTGGAATGGATGAAGTTGTTTGGAAGAAAGAGAAACATACTGAATTTTTTTTTGACATGATTCTGGACTAACTACTTGCTTCATTAGGTTTGAGTTATGACAATGTGTAGTACTTTTTGGTTGACCCTCTTCTCTTTAATTATGTTCCGTTTCTATTGTTGATATTCCAGGTATACAAATCAGCTGCAGAGGTTGTTGCTTCCTATTCGAAGTGGATATCTTGTCAAACTAATACCAGATCTTTGCTGTAAGAATTCTCTTTCCATATTCTTTCAAATAAAATAGAAACCGAAAATACAGTACTGAAGCAGGTCATGTCTTATCAGTTTAGGCTCTGTTATAGTTTCTGATGTATTTTTTAAGCTGTAGGTGTTGGTTTCAAACTTTTTTGTATTGCTCTCCTGCATAGATAGACACCTTAACTTGATCTCAATTTGACCTCAACTGTCAAGTATACACCCCAACTTTGAGAATGCACATCTAGACACCTCAACTTGCTTTAAGTTGGCCCCCGTAAACACGCGTGAAATGCCTTGTTATGGAGCCAACTTAAACCAAGTTGAGGTGTATAAATATACATTCTCAAAGTTAGGGTGTTTACTTGCCAGTTAAGGCCAAGTTAAGGAGCCTATCTATGTGGTATGCCTTAAAATTTATAGTCAGAGTAATTTAAAAGCTTCAGCTTTAGTTTTTGGTAGGGTTCTATAATGAGTTAAGGTGTCTATCTATGTGTTATGCCTTGAAACTAATAAGAGTCGAGGTAATTTTAAAACTTCCGCTATAGTTTTTTGATAGAGTTCTATAACGAGATCTTTTTTACTTGAAACTGGTAAGTTTGTATTCTTCAGCAGTAAGGATATGCTGGCCACCACCAAAAAGTTACACCAAAAGAGTAAAGATACAATACAATTCCATTTGACTTTATGAATGGGGAATGGACCTATCTTCGAAACATCTAGCATTTCTCTCCCTCCATACTGACCACCATATACATGAGGGGATCAATCTCCACCATCTCTTTTGGCTCTTACTTCCCCCTCTTCTGATCCAGCTGCTAAGAAGGTCTGATGTATGCTCAGGCATGGCCCAGCTATAGCCAGTAATTTTGAGAAACAAATTCCACAACTGAGCAGTGTACTTGCAGTGCAAAAAAAGGTGCTTGTTTGTCTCCTCAGTCACCATACACAGAAAACACCTAGAAATCATTTGTCTCTTCTTCTTCTGTTGCACTTCTTGGGTTAGGCAAGCCCTTCTGATAACCAACCAAGTGAAGCACTTAACTTTGGTAGGAATGCTGCTTTTCCAGAAATAATTCCACTTACATTGTCGATTTGTATTAGTCACCTGGAGACCTCTTGTTTAGGCACTCTTTACAGAAAATATATCGTTACCATTGTGTTTCCAAAGTGGTATATCAATCTCTGTACAGCTAATAGAAACTTGCCCTAGTTTCCCCAGTAACAGGGCTGCCCTCTCTATCCCTCAATCATTTAAACGCCTCCTAAAAGAGATATCCCACCCCTGTGTGGACCAGCACTCTTGGATTGTCACCTCAGGGTTTACACAAATAAGAAATAGGTTGGGGAAAACCTCCTTTAATTAGCTTTTTGGAGATTGCACTTTTCTCTCTCGAAAAAATTGCTGGTGGCTGTTCTTTCTGGAGTTCTGTTTTATTTAAAACAGCTTGATTCTGCTTTGCTTTTTTTTTTAAAAAAACTTCTTCGGGATTGTTTCACACAAATCTCAGCAAAATGCACCAAGTCATTTGTACTAATTGGGATCTCTTAGGTGCTTAGCAAGTTTACAGCTTAAAAAGAAGAGCAGGATTCTGTGTAATACGTACAAAGATTTCAACCCCTTGAAAAGTTTCAATTCAGTTCTTTCCTGGTAGTCACATAAACGTGCCACTCCCTACACTTAAACTATCAAGGAGCCATTATAAAATGTACACTAACTTTGAATTTGGAAGCAACAAATTTTGAAGTGTTATAAATTTTTGTAGATCATGACTTCTAATGCAATAATATTATCATAAGAAAACTTTTACTATATGTGAAAAAATATACATTGTTTTGTTATTCTACTTTGATACTCATTTTGATTAAACTTGAGATGGTTTAGTAGAAAAATAAAAATATATCAAGCCGTCTTAGCAATTTCAAAAAGAAAAATCAATTCTAAAAAAGTAGAAAAATAAAATCTAGGAGGTTATTCTACCTTAAATCTTTCTTAAGCCTATTAGATGGGACACCTATTCCCTTGAAGATGACATCTCAAATATCCCATAAACTGATCCTTGGATATTCAGAAAGAGATCAAGACATCAAATACAGTCTTTCTCAAAATTTACCCCTTGATCAAAAATATATCTTGTCCAAATCAACCTACATTTGAGAAATATGCTATTAATGGTCCTCAAATAACATATAAAATTCAGAGAGAGTTATACTCACAATATTGATGAGTAAAATTACTTTTTGTTATCTTTTGATTACATTTTATTTTGTTACTTGCTAAATATGTATTCAGTAAAATATGAATAGTATTCAAAAGTAATAATAATGAACCAAGATGATAGAATGAAAAGTCAAGTCCACTGAATTCACGATGTGTCCTTCAAGGAAATTATTCCCCTCAAGTACCCGAAGTTATAGAATATGTCCTCCCAATTCCCAGGATGATAAAAATAATGACACCTTTAATTCCACTGAGCTTTGAAATAACTCAACAAATGCAAATCACAATTGAGTTATATAAGAAGAGTAGAGAACTTAGAAAATTGATTGTTTGAAAATGAAAGGAAATCTTTCTATTTATAGCCAACAAATAGTAGTATTAATTAGTGGGTATGGGGCCTTATTAGAAAATCCGCAACCCTTTAGAAGTGTTAAAAGGTGTATGCTTTTAATGTAATATAAATAAATATAAATATGAAATATCAAAGATATACTAAATTGGGTGTTTTGGAATATTATAGTAATTTAACATTCAAGTTAGAAAATTCTTGTTTTTAAGATAGTATGTTTAGTAATGAGAGAAACCCCTTTATTTATAGTTAGCAAAGGATAATATGAACATTTGCTTATTGTCTTTCTTAGAGAAGTCGCAATGCTTTGTAAGAGACACAACTCATCAAAAAAAGTCACAACCCTTCAATGTGTAAAGTTGTTTGCTTTGAATATAATATAATATAAATAAATAAATAAATATAAACATAAAGTATAGATGATATACTACATTGGATGCTTTTAGTTGGGGTATTATAATAATTTTATATTCAAGTTAGGGAGTTCATGTTTTCAAGGTAGTATAGAGAGATAGGTAGATAATAGATTGCGATGACTCTTCCCCACGTGTTAGTTCTCCAAATGCACTTTGTAGTACTACCTCAGTAGAATCTCATAATGCTTTAAACCTTTAGCATCCTATATTCATACATGTGAGAGATATTGGAGAAGAATATTATCAAATTGTGTCTCCTCTCATCAAAATACTGGATTTGATGCATAATGTTGATAAAACAATGAAGGATCAGTTCCTAAACGAGTCATGGCAAACTTCTGAATTACTATGCTGAACCTATCAAATCCAGCTCGAGAAGATTGTTTTACACCACAAAATGACCTACAAAATTGGCATACAAGGCTACTAAACTTCCCCTAAGCAACAAAACTAGGTGGTTGCTTTATGGTCCTTATGTCTTAATAGTGCATGGTATGGTATAAAATATATGGATCTTGTTAGAATCAAGAGACAAGTCGAATTGGAACAGGAAAGTTGCCAGAAAACTGTTTGGACAGGTTCACGTATTTGTGTGTGATATTGACATTATCACTGGAACCTTAGATTTAGTCGCGCATAAGGGATCTGCGAGGGAGGTTGAGTTATAACGATGATGGTTGCAGTTTAGTTGCACGGAGACAAGAGACAGTGTACCTCTTGGTGGTATTGGTTTTCGCACTACTAACAAAAAGTGAAACTGTGTAAGTTAGATATGAGGAGTCATCCACAATGACGCATGGAAAAACATAAATTAGATCTCAGGAGTCACTAAAATGTCACGAACCAGGGGTATCCTCTAGATGTAATATGACATATAAGAACCTGAGAGGCCTCATACAAGCAGCTTAGCTTTTATAGTCAAGATAATAGGAATAGACAAGATTTTTAAAACATTTCAACACAATCAAAGTTTGCATTTCTAAAGCGGAAGTCTAATACCCTTGTCTCAAAAATCATCTAATACAATCGAGTCTTAAGACACAACCCATACAACAGTGTTCACAAACTAAAATAAAAAAAATATAATAGAAATAATGGCCAAATCCTCGAAAGCTATGAAGACTCACCAATCTTCAACCTTTCCTCTACTATAGATCCTAGCCATGAGGATGAGAGTCAAGATAGCCGGACCTTACATTTGGATAAGAAATGTAGGCTAGAGCGCGTTAGTACGAACATGTACTAAATATGATAGCTTGAATAAACAACATAAACATAAGCATTAGACAACATAAGTCATAAAGCATAATCAATGTACATAATAAATCATCATAACATAGGAGGAGTACTTCTTGAAATAACTTCAACTTATCCTTCATCAAGACTTGGGTAATCCACCTCTAGTCTTATATATCATGGAAGACAACTCAAGCACCAATCCAAGCTAATTATTCATCTTAGCATTTCACATATTATTTTGCTTGCTTTTAAAGTCATGGGGATTAACCTTTTTGCCTAACTATAAAAGCTTATGGGTACTGGCCTCTTGCCTTTCTACAAAGGATCATGGATAGTCGCCTCTTATCCTTCTTACTTTGGGATCATGGGTAGTCGCCTCTAATCCATTTACTTAGGATCATGGGTATTTGCCTCTAGTCCAACATTCATGTGACATGGGCACTTGCCTCTCGTCTTTTACATCATAAGAACGTGGGTAGTCGCCTCTTGTTCAACTTCAAAGAATAAGGGTAGTCACCTGTTATTCTATTCTAAGGAATATGGGTAATCACCCCTCATCCTACTTTAGGGAATTGGGTAATCGCCCTCTTATCCTTCACATATGGTGGTCAAGGTTAATCACTTCTTTGCCTCATTTTTATAGCCTTTTTAACTTAGATCCATTTAGGTGAACAATCAACCTAAAATCATTCAATGTGAGAAATCCTTTCACATTCATACATACATAAAATAAAACATGTGGGAATTTCCCTTCCTTAATCAATCACAACAACAATTCATAATTAATGCATAGACTTCACTCTCAAAGCCCTTCATATCATAAGTCATCATATATGCTTTAATCTCAAGAATTCTAATCATAAATCATCATATATGCTTCAATCTCAAGCAATTCTAATCATAAATCGTCATATATGCTTCAATCTCAAAGCAATTCTAATGTATCTTATTAATCCTATGAAAATGCATCTAAACCCATAATTTCTCCTTATGGCGTAACACCCATCTACATCAACTTCTACTTAAAATCATGGGTTAGGCATGTGTACATGAAAATTCATCATAAAAACATGTAATCCTCTCAATTCATGCATAAACGATTCTAATTCCATCAATTTAATCAACATTCACAAAGACCAATTACTTAGAAGAAAACCCCAAGTCAAATTTGGGAATTTCTACTTTTCAATTTGGAGAACTTAGGGGATCCATGGATGAAAAACTATCATACCTTGCTATAAAAGCCCACAAATGCTTGAGGAATGGAGACTTGACCTTGACCCTGTCTTCAACCTTTTCCTCTTCAAGTTTCAGAGAGAAATATTTTTGAGAGGAAGAACCCAATTCTTTTGGTGATTTTCAGAGAATGACTTGAATGGGTGAGTTTTGGGGTTAAAATCACTTATATAGGGGTCCTAGGCTTGGGTAAAACGATATGGCTTTGATTTAATTAAATCTGGAAAAGATTCATGTGCCCCCTAATAAAAAGCTGTTGTCCCACCTTTACGAGTCTCTTCATGAGCCGTGGAGGCTCTCACGAGCCCTGGTCCTAGACTAGTGGCTTGGCTTGCCACCCTTAAAACTCATTTTCCCCACACGCCCACCTCCACGAGCCGTCAATTGGCTCGTGGGAGGAGGCTGCCTAAACATGTTTAGTGCCTAGCTAATGTTACTAGTGTAAAAAAACCATGCTTACTACCTAGCCTTTCACGGATATCACCATAACCCGTCATGGTGGTCGTGAGAGGTGAGGCTTCCTTGGCTAGCTATTGTGAGCCACCACGAGCTACACCACGACTCGTAGTACTCTTCACGACCCGTATGCGTCCTCATGAAGGGTGCTCATGCTCAAATCTTTGGCTTGTGACTTGACACTTAGCCCCTAGCTTAGACTACTAGATTGTGAGTGTTACATTATCTCCCCATTGGGAATCTTCATCCTCGAATGGAATTCTAGACACATCTTAAAGGAAAAGACTCAAAACTAGCAGCCCATCATGCATGCAACTTCATCTAAATGCACACAACAAAGGAGGAACTATCATCTCCAAGCTAAGACTCACTCATGTCATCATATCATAAAATTCATATGCAATTCATACTCAAATTGCATTTATCCCAGTAGGAAAATCTCAACTCCAAGCTAAACATTTTCAACACATCTCATGAAGTCTATAGGCAAGTCATACTCAATGCGCAACAATCTTGAGGAATATCAATCATGTAAACTCATTTTCTTTCAAAATAAAAGTTTTCATGGACATGCATAACAAGGAAACATGGGAATATCTAAAACACATGACATCACAACAAGGAATAAACCATGAGGAATTCTTTACCTTAAGCTAGAGTAGGAGTAGAAGAAAATGGTGAGGATATCGAGACATCATAACGGCATGGCCTCCAAGTAGCATCCTCAACTAAATGATTCCTCCACAACCCTTTTACGAAGCAACTTCGTTGTTTCTCAATTTCTTAACTTGCAGATCTAAAATATCAACCAGAACTTCTTCATAAGAAAGATTCTCTTTTACTCCAAAACCTTCTATGGTGACTATAGATGTCGTCAGATCTCCAATACATTTCTTTAAAATAGAGACATGGAAAATCGGATGCACCGATGCCAACACATTTCAAAATCTGATATGGGCCCTACATAACGGGGAGTAAGTTTTCCTTTCTTACCAAATCTCATTACACCCTTCATGGGTGAAATTTCAACTAAACCCAATCATGAAGATCAAACTCAAGATCTCTTCTCCTAAGATCGGCATATGATTTTTGTTGACTTTGGGCTGCTCTCAACCTTTCTCTAATAAGTCAGACTTTCTCCATAGCCTCATGAACTAACTCGGGTCCTAGCAAGGCGACTTCACCCGCCTCAAACCAACCTATAGGAGATTTACACCTCCTACCATGGAGAGACTCAAATGGAGCCATACTAATACTTGAGTGATAACTATTAGTATGGGCAAACTCAATCAAAGGCAAGTGGTCATCCAAATTATCCTTGAAATTAATAAAGCTCTCAACATATCCTCTAAAGTTTGGATGTTACGCTTAGCTTGCCCATCAATTTGTGGTTGAAAGGCCGTGCTAGGCTTAACATGTGTACCTAGACCCTTTTGGAAAGATTTTCAAAACTGAGAAGTGAATTGAGTACATCGATCGGAGATAATGGACAAGGACACTCCATGCAACCTCACCATTTCCCTCAAATACAACTTAGCATAATCCTCCGCCGAATAAGAAACTTTGATGGGAAGGAAACGTAATTCGGCCTATTATAACCCAAATCGAGTCGTGTTGTCGCCGAGTGCGAGGCAAACCAACTATAAAGTCCATATTCGAATCTTCCCGATACTAATGTCTTGAGACAAATGCTCAACTCACTTGTTGACAATTAGGAAACTTAAGCCACAAATCCCGCAATATCCTTCTTCATCCCATTCCACTAATAGACCTCTCGCAAATCACGATACATCTTTATGTTGATCCTAAGTACGTTACTTTTTGTTGATTTTCAACAGAACTTATGAATCAAATTCTCTAACGGAAAAGCCCCTTCTTTCTTTGTTACAATGGCAATACAAAAAGATATTGTTACTTTATCAACTTTTCAAGGAATATAAAATGAATGGAGTGAGTACTATGTAAATTTTGGTTACTCTGCTCCAACACTGTTAGGAGAAAGCTTCACTGAATGGGTCTGTGAAATTATCTTCACAGCATATGTCTAGCCTGCTTCCAAACTTCCTCTTTTGATAACTCCCGTGTTCCACTTCCTCATTCCATGGCTCCTATTTGGTTAAAATTAATTCCCAACATCCTTTTTTCGCGACAGACTTTTTCTACATTTGTTTGTATAATATCATGAATTCCCCTCTTCTTTTCGTACTCTTCCTCTGACAGTCCTCGTGACCCATTTCTTCTGCAAAGTTTTTCTTTCTAGTTGTGTGGTGAAAGCATAAAAAAAGACTACCAGTATCAACCATATACCTCTCTTTTCCCCTTGTTTTTGGGTGGCATTTGTTGTACCTTGTCCATGAGCATTCTTATTGATGTTGTAGTGATATCTTATATGTTATTTTCAGATTATTTCTTGCAACGGGAATCTCAGAACCCTTTTGTTCAGCAGCTTGTGCCAGTGCTCTGCTCAAGTTATGTGAAGATGCCGCTACCCCTATGTATGAACATTCAAGTTTGGAGATCTTACTTTGGGTTGGAGAGGTTTGTCCTATAAACTGCATGGTGTATCAAAATATTTTTACTTGAAGGTCCTTGGTCTTTGTTCAAGTAATTTTGTATTGAAGTATCATTTTCAGGTAAAAATAGTTTTTAGTTATTAAGACATTGGTTTGAAATGAAGTTCCAATAATATTGACTAAATGTCACGCACTTGTACATGTTCATAGCTTATTGAAATTTAATGAAAATTAAAATTGGAAAGAAAAAAGCATATGATAGTTGATTTAGAGAGTGAGAGGAGTTGAAAGTATAGCTATCCATTTCAATATTATGACCTTATCGACTTTTTCTTTGTTTTGATAGTTGGGGTGATTGGAGGGGTATTTTAACAAAAAATTTGATAAACAAAATTGTTTACTTGGTAATAATTCGTATAGGTATTCTCATTTCTTGGATCTGTAAGTTTGGTTTATCATTTATTGGAGTGATAACTAAAGTGTAATTGCTATTGTTTCTCTTGTTCCTTGTGTTTGACATATTTTTTTAGAGTTTGGATGAAAGGCATTTGCCTCTAGAGGATGAAGAAAAAGTAGTCAGCGCGATTACCTTGGTACTTGGTTCCCTTCCTAACAAGGAACTGAAGAATAATTTGTTAGCTAGGTTGGTCTCACCTTGCTACGAAGCTATTGGCAAACTAGTAAGTTCATCTTCTTCTTTTCTTGTATCTCTTTCATGTCATGAACTTCTAACAGTATATAACTTTATGGTGGTTCTATACACACACACACACACACATAGACAACGTGATGTGACACCTCTCTATGATCTCCATTGGCATTTATCATTTTTTCTCATTTTTTTTGGGTCTTTTCAGGTTTGTCCCATTTTTATAAAATTATTCACCTTAATCAAAAAAAAAGTTGGATCAGTTTGAAAGCACGTGATGCAGAGTACTGTAAATTGTTTATTAACTGTCCTCTAAAGCTCTTACCTTAACTGAAAATGAATTTCTCTGTTTCAGATTGATGAAAATCAAAACCACTCTTTAAGGCATAATCCTGCTTCTTATTCTCAGTTGACTAATGCTGCAAGAAGAGGTTTACATAGGTTTGAACCTATTGCTACACTATTATTTTTTGCATCTGCATTAGTTCAGATATTTTTCTTATCAAGGTTTGCATGCCATAGCCACGGAGAGCAATTAAAGTGTAACATTCACAAAGACCATGTTCTATGTTATTCTGCTCTCTAGTTTGCAGTGCAAGGCTATCATTGGCACAGAAGCATACCAATTTTGAAATGTTCTGCCATCTTTCGGGCAATACACCATTTGAACATTTCCTGGTAGCATCCTATTTTTAAAAGGACTCTGATAGAATTTTACCTTCTTTTTCTTCCCAAAAGTGTGAAACCTGGTATGAGACATTTCATACAAAATTGAGTCCTTACAGAGCATTTACTTGAGAAGTGAACCAATTTCCTCCACATGACTGATGCAAATTCTATTATTTTTTGGTTAGAACTTTATCTGCAGTATGTGTATGATCACGTGTATTATTCGCTGCTATACTTTCTATCACTTTGTTCTCTAAGTCTGTCTTAATTATCAGAAAGAGTCTAAAACAAGGTATTGGACGTAGATTCTGCAAAAACACTAGTTCTATAAAGGTTGGGAAGAATCTAAACTTTTTTTCCCCATTCTGTAAAGGACTTATATGAATTACTTGCTGGTCTTTGCTTTCCATCCCTATACCTTTCTATGTAGTAAAGCCTTGGCCAATTGGTCAGGTTGGGAACTGTATTCAGCCATCTGTCAACAGAGTCTTCTGCTGGTTCGGATGTGGATGATCCTCTTGTAGCGCTGCTAGGAGTATTCTGGCAAATGTTAGAAAAACTTTTTCAGTCGATGCACATTGGAAATGCTGTTCTATCTATGGCAGCATGCAGAGCTCTTTCCCAAGCAATTCAGTCATCGGGTACTTCTTTTGTGATTTATTTTTGAAAAATCTCTAAAACCAGCTTTCAACTTATTTGATGAAAGGTGAAATTTTCCCAAAGATTGACAGGCTTACCAATTACAACTTTTCCTTTTCCATATTATAAAAGTAAATTCTCTCACCTTGAGGACATGCATTAAAATTGGTACCTAAAATTGTCACCTGGTAGGCCTAATTCGATAATAAACTCAAGTATATCTCAGATATAATACTAGAAGCAACTGACTATCCAAATATTTGTTATCCAACAGATGTCGCGAGATGACATGTCAAAGCCAATTGGCAATTATTAATTCAATAGTAACCCAATTTAACGTCTGTAAAATGTAAGAAGAGGGGTGAGCCACATCAACAAAGTGTGTTAGTCAAAAAGGCTTACTTAAGCTTATCAATGTGTACTCCTAAGCTGTGAAAGAGAGGGCGGACCAAGAATAGTGAATGGTTATTCTATCCAAAGTGGCAAGCAATATGCAAGTTCGGAATACAAAAGTACATAGTTCCACATATAAGCTAATATATTTTTGACTATGGTACTTTCTGTACACATTGCACATAACATAGCAATTGGGGATTCATTGAATGTCTTTCAACTAGTCGTTGCTCTCCTAATCCCTTGTAGCTAGGGAACCTATATGCTACCAGCCCAACATCTGGAATAGCTGGATATGGTAACCTCCACCATATAGAGGGGCTTATGTAAGATTTCTCATAAGCGGTGTCAATAGATAAGGTGTAAGTTTTGGTACCGAAATTGTACAATTTTATTCATCCATAGAGATAAAAATTTATAATCTAGAAAAAGAAACTAGCTAGCAATCAGATCCTTAATTCTAGGAGATTTGAGAATTATGGGATGATTCTAATATCGTAACTTTTTAAAAAATATAGCAAACATGTAATATCGTAACTTATTACAAATCAGCACGCGCCCTCAAGTTGGCATGTAAATATCTTTCATGCCTAACTTGCTTACGAGATTTTAAGCTTTGGTTTAAACAAGTGTTTTTCAAAAGTATCTGCAATTTGCTGATTTGTTGGGGCGTAAGGCATGCACATGTTTCCTTCTTCAATCTTACAACATGCTTTGTTATGTCATGTTGAACTGGATTGTGATTAATACATAATGGCAGCTTTGTTGTCACAGTTCAACTTCATTAGTAACAGAAACAATTTTTGTAGTTTTCCATCATCTTCTTGAGCCAAATCATTTCATAGATCGATATTCAGCTTCAGCACTGCTACGGGCTACAACATTCTGTTTTTTACTCCTCGAAGTCACAAGATTTCCCTAGATAAAAGTACAGTATCTTGATGTAGTCCTCTTATCAATAGCAGAACCTACCCAATCTGCATTTGTTAAGCTTTTAATGCCTCTATCTTGACCTTTTCTGAAAAATAATCTTTTCCCGGTGAGCTTTTCATATATATTTTAGAATCTTGTAGACCGCTTCTTCGTGCTCTTCCTTTGGAGAGTGCATAAAAACAAATAAATGAACAATTCACTATAATGACATCATAATATACAAAAGGACTTTACCTAGGACCTGTGCTGGTAGGAGGTAGCAGGTATCCCGTGGAAGTAGTCAAGGTGTGTGATAGTTGGACTTTTGTAGTGTATGAGCCTCGAAAATAACTAATACTACTTCTGAGGCGCGAAGCCTGATATTGCTCATAATTTTCAGAAAGATACACACAAGTAGCTCTAAGAATCGATCCCATGAGACTTCCATTGTAACAAGGGGTGCCATTTATTCCTTTTATCTAATTTTTTTTTATCTTGTTAATCTTATATATATACATATGTATAGCAAAACTATCCAATGAAGCAGTGACGGATGACATCACATAAGCTAAGGTGGCTCCACCCCTAACCTATGAGCATCTAATTTGCCTGTGTATTAGTTCAAGTATATAGGTAGCCTCACTGTTTTGTGAGTACAAGCAATCCATTGCTTTTGTTTATATATAAGAAGTATTAAAATTGTCTAATAGAATGACGTGGCAACACCCATTTACAAGGACTATTAAAGTAGAAAACCTTACAAAAACATATGGTTTTCTACAAACAACAATTCTATATTGTAAAAACCTCATGGGTACACCAAAAGAAATAAGGTATAAGAAGTGACTTCTCAAGTTTACTAAATCCTTCTCTTTTCTATCAAAAGCTTTCCATTTTTCTCTCTCCATGTGATTCACTTAAGTGCTAGTAGAGTAAAATTTATGCTCTACGTCGTCTCTTCATCCAAAGATTAAATGTTTCCTCTTTAACTGCATCTAGTATCATCCACTAAAGACCAAACCATGAAAATATTTGCAACCGCAAGCGAGATGCTCTTCAGCAATGTAAAAGGAGGTGATTCATGTCTTCTTGCAAGCTTCTTACACTTCAAGCACCAACCGCCACATGTAATCTTCCTGTTCCTCAAATTCTTATTCTTAGTTGTCGGAGAAGTGGTCGGGACGTAGCCCGTACACCATGTATTCTAGTCAAGTGAAAGCCCACCTTTCTCGGTGCCCTTGGAATTCACACTGGAAGATGAAAAAATTGATTTCTTGCTGCCCCAAAGCTTTTCATAATCGGATTTAATAGAAAAAACTCCATAATCCCCGCCATCCCATAGCCTTATTACAATACAAGATACAAGATACTTACTGATACATTTAGGTCACGTATAAGAATGTCTTTGTTCATGTATAGAGTTTATCAAGTGCAAGTACAACATGTTTCACAATAAATAAGTGGTGATACAGTTACCACACATGTGTAGTCTCTTGTACATTTAAGACTGGTCAAATGCATATACAAGCTTGTCCAAACACAACAAATATGACCATGTTTACATGCAACACAATTAAGCCCTGAAAGCAACCATAAGAGAGGCTCCCACTCACCTTAAACCTCATTTATAGCAGCCAAGCCTCAACTATGGTCACCACGGTAATATCTTGTCAGTTTAATATCAGTATGAATAACCAATCAAATTCTAGTCAAAAAAGATAAGTTCCAACCACCAAAACCTCAAAAATCCCCTGCCCCCACTCTTCCAGACATATTCACACATATTAACAAGTATACATATAAACCATTTACAAGTCCAAGGTAGTATAGGTTTCCAAACCAATACAAGAACAGGTTATTTACTGAAAGTCTCTTGTACATAGTATCTTCCTAGAGAAAGTTGAGACCTTGGTCACATAAATTACTTACTGCTTGGGTGCATTACATTTGCAGGTCAGCACTTCACGACCATTTTGCCAGGAGTGCTAAATTGTTTATCGACTAACTTTGTATCATTCCAAAGCCATGACTGCTACATAAGAACAGGTAGAGTGTTATAGATTGCTTCAAAGCTTTGATGTGTACAATTCTTCGTTCTTAGATGTGTTTTACTTCCCCTATGACCTTTTGCAAAACCAGTATCATTATTTCTCTGAACTTTTCTTAGAACAAGTCTCAGATTTAGTGCTGAAGCAAAGGCTTTAACTTTTTTTTTTTTGGCTGTGGAAATTTATACCAGGAAACAGCTTTAGGTCTTTGTGTCTTTTCCTGCTTGAATCTGATCTTCTTTTGATAGTCGTAAGAGTTGGTAACAGTCAACTTAGCTGAGTTGCTTATATTTCCAGTACAACTACCTTTCTCTCAGCTGATCAGTAACTTTGCAGCTTCTGTTCTCATTGAGGAATTTGGCAGTAGAGAAGAATATGGACATCTTTTTGTCAGTATCTTTGAAAGATTTTCCAAGTCAACATCTATTATGGCTCTTACTTCCTCATATATATGTGATCAAGAGCCTGATCTGGTGGAGGCCTTTGCTAATTTCGCGTCTATTTTCATCCGCTGCTCTCCGAAGGTTTTTGGTTACCTTTTTCCTATGTTTATATAGATGTGATAACAAAATTAATTAAAATCACAGTTGCAAGTTTTAAACTTATTTTTTGTACAATAATGAATCGTAGGAAAACTGAGTAAATCTGCAAGGTAATCCAAACCAGATAGGGTCTCTGAGAAGTATCGGTTTAGTTAAATTTATTCTTACATGTAGTAATCAAACACTGATTTTGAATATGGAACTTGAAATATGTGGAAAATAATTCCTTCAGGTGAAAAGATTCTAACCAAAATACCAAATGCATGTTTTATTACGTATTAATATCTGATGATTTAACATTTTATGTTATAGTTTTTTATTCTTATATCACCTTATAGTTTTATCAATGCATAAAGAGTAAAATATTCCCCCAAACTATGTGAAACGGAACAAGTTTTCCCACTGTTAACTGCCCTACCCAAAGTCGTCGATTTTTCCATTATGGGCTAACATGAGCAGCTAAAGTGCAAATTTAAACCATTTGCAAAGTTCAAGGGAAAATTCAACCAGCTTAAGCTCCTTTGCCCATTATCTTTTCCAAACAAGTGTATTAGACCTAATTGTAGCTCTGTTTCTTGTTCTGTGCTTTGTGTTTCTCACCTCCCAAAAATGTCTTTCTTTCATCATCATTGCTTATATTTATTTTTGCTCTTTGTCTATCTTATCTGTTTTTCTTCTCATCTCATTCATGAAAATATGGCAGTGATATTTATTGTTTTTCCATTATTGTTTACCTATATGCAGATGCTTATTTTTTTAAAAAAATAGAGCATGTACGTCGTTATTTTGTTTTCATAATTAGAGAAACAACTTTTAACTTTGACACCTTTTATTCTGGATGTGTCTCAGGAAGTGTTAGTAGTTTCTGGTTCTATCCTTGAATTATCATTTCAAAAGGCAGCTATATGTTGCACTGCTATGCACCGTGGCGCAGCATTGGCAGCAATGTCATTTATGTCATGTAAGTCGGGAATATGAGTTGAAGTCCCCACACCCATCAAATATCCTGCATAAACTTTTGCTAACATTTTATTTTACTGTTTTCATTTTGTGGCACCTAATTTTCTACAGACTATTGATCTTTGTTAGAATATATAGAGAAAAAGTGCTTATATTCATACATATCTAGTTTTGTTGTACTTGAATGTAGAATATTCTCTACAATTTTAGAATTATAGAATATTTGGTCGTCAAAAAGAAAATTGTAGGTTGTTTTATAGGAATTCTTGGGCAGTATTATTAAAAACATAGTATGTGAAGCGAGAGATTATTGCTTCATGGGTAAAGACATGTGATATAGAGAAGTTTGCACCTCAAACAATGGTGCACAAAGTAAGTCTAATAAGAATGACGCTTCTTTGAATCTCAACTTTGAGGGGTTGGATTAATATTGGGATTATTGTTAGTCACGTAACTAATACTTATTGAACTTATTTTAGCATAATTTAGTACTTTTAAATTATGATCATTTTCATTATGAGTTGTTAATTTGCAATATTCGTTTTACGCGATTTCATTATTATTATTTTTTGAGAAAATGCACAAGTACCCCCTCAACCTATGCCCGAAATTCCAGAGACACACTTATACTATACTAAGGTCCTATTACCCCCTTGAACTTATTTATAAGTAATTTTCTACCCCTTTTCAGCCTACGTGACACTAGCTTGAAAAAAAAGTCAATCAGCGTTGGGTTCACAAGATAGTGCCACGTAGGCTGAAAAGGGGTAGAAAATTATTAATAAAATAAGTTCAGGGGTAATAGGACCTTAGTATAGTATAAGTGTGTCTCTGAGATTTCGGGCATAGGTTGAGGGGGTACTTGTGCATTATCCCTTATTTTTTTGTTGAATATTTTAGTGTTATTACTCGTATCATATTTTGTGTTATTTTCTTAAGAAACACATTCGATGGTTGTATTTTTGTAGGACTTAAGAAATATTTGAAGTTCAAGTAAATTATATGGTTGTATTAATACTTTACGGGAAAAACCCAAAAAAATCTGAAAATTCGAAAAAACGCGAGGTTAAAAAATGCGAGTTCTATTGGTTTGGTTTGGTTTATAGATTTAAAAATCTTATACAAATCATTTGGTTTGATATTTAAAAAACTTGAATCAACCCGACCATGTACACCCCTAGTCATGCCCCAAGCTAACCCCCGAGACGCGGACACTAGACCTAGGACCACAAGTGATCCTAAGCTAACCTTGTTGGCATGACATGAGCATACTATGATAACAAATTGATGCGGAAACTTATTATAAACTGTGCGGAAGCCAGATATCTTAAAAGTGAAAATGATGGGGAAATACCCATATACTAAAATGAATATATGATAAACTGAGAGTTTAATACAAGAGAACATCAAACTCAAATACTAAGTTGAACTAACTATGTCTGACATAAATCTCTAAACTAACGATTCAAGAACTAAAGAAATACATTGTTAGGGATATGAATTCATGCAATTTACTGAGTAATTATATAATAATATGATTTGGATCATTCTAACACTCAAGAAACTCTAGGTCTAGATGGTATTAAGGGAATCAAGATTCTGAGGAAAAACTAGGGACCCAAAGGGTGAAAGGAACCGACTAGTAAAATTCCACATGTCTGGTAATGAATTCCCGAAAAAATCTGATTCGGGTTGAAATTGATGAAAACTTGTTGCTTTCTTGGAGCCAGGGTTGGTCGACTCCTCCCTTCTTGCTTTTAATTTTCTAGGTTTTGATTAATGATTTGACTTAGATAAGTTCTAGTTATGTTTCTAGGCTAAAACTAACCAAAATCACGAAATTTAGGGTTAAAACGATGAAGTTTAAAAGTCTTAGGATGAAGGCACAACTTGTGTGAAGTACCATGGACCGTAAAGTCTTTTGTGATCTGGAGGGCCTAGATTTAGGGGTCCACGGACGCTCCCACGGTTCGTATGAAAGACCATGGACAGGGAAGGTCCTCGTGGTCCTCACTTAGGATTGGGGGTATGAGGGCTAGGCTTGTGGGGTTACTGGGTAATTTTCTGCATTTTTTCTGGGTCTGATTTTCGAGGTGTTACATTATCTTTCCCTCGTGAATATTCGTCCTCGAATGAAGACTAAACTAGCTAAATTGGAGGAAAAGAGTTGCAAACCCTACAACGAAACACTGAAGGCTGAATTTCTGACTGAACTGAGTTCCAAAACATAATACTAAGACTGAGTTTACGCATAAATGACTGAAATACCCTAGAGGAACTACTACCTCAAGCTGAAATGGAATCAGAAGGAAAAAGGTGAGGATACTTGGCCTTCATGGCTGCTTTTGCTTCCCAAGTAGCTCCCTCTACGGACTCTTCCACTACCTCACTTTCTAAAGGCACAATAGATGTTGGATCACCCACACACTTCTTCAACAATGAAATGTGGAAAACCGGATACACTACTGCTAATTTTGTTGGCAACTCTAACTCATAAGCCACTTTACTAATTTTTTTCAAGATCTTGTAAGGGCCTACATATCTAGGATTGAGCTTCCCTTTCTTGCCAAATCTCATCACCCCTTTCATGGGTGACACTTTTAGGAAAACCTAATCATCAACTTGGAACTCGGGTTCCCTTCTCCTTACATTTGAGTTGTCTTAAATCTATCTCTAATGAGTTGCACTTTTTTCATAGCTTCATGCACTAAATCTGGTCCTATCAGGCTGCTTCTCCTACTTCAAATCAACCAACAAGAAATTTGCATCTATGCCCATGCAATGCCTTATAAGGGAACATCTGAATGCTGGAAAGATAGTTATTATTGTAGGCGAACTCTATAAGAGGAAAATGATCATCTCAACTACTTTGAAGTCTATCACACAAGTTATCAACATGTCCTCTAAGGTCTGGATGGTACACTTTGTCTGCCCATCCGTCTACGAAATAATGTTGTGCTAAGATTAACCTGAGTACCAAGACCTTATGGAAACAACTTCTAGAAATGAGAGGTAAACTACGAACCTCCATCTGAGATGATAGACAAAGGAACCCCATGCAAACTCACAATCTCATTAATGTAAAGCTTGACATAGTCCTCCGCCGGATTTGTACTCTTGACTACCAAAAAGCGTGAAGACTTAATAACATCAACAATCACCCAAATGGAGTCATGTTTTCTGCGAGTATGAGGCAAGCCTATGACAAAGTCCATGATCACTTCCCGTTTTCAAGTAGGAATGTCAATCTCGTGTCATATTTTCGGGTTTCTGATGTTCTACATTGACCTGCGGTCAATTGAGGCACTTAGCCACAAAATCCTCTCTATCTCTTTTCATACCATTCTACTAATAGACTTCTTGCAGATTGCGGTATATCTTAGTGGCGCCTGGATCTGGAATTATGGGCTAAGAATATGTTGTGTCAACTCACCCACCTTAGGAACACATAATCAAACCTGATAGAGAAGCACACTATGTCCCCATTGGGAGAAAACCTCCACCCTCTGCTGGTGGATTGCACCCTTTAGCTCAAGCAATATCGGATCACTGTCTTGTTTGTCCTTTACTTCCACTACCAATGAGGATTCTGCCCTATTATGAACCGTTAGACTACCATATGATATGCTCATAAGATGAACTCCTAACCGAGCAAGTTTGTGATTATCTTGTACTAGTTCCTTTCTTTCTTCTTAAACATGTGCTACACTACCCATAGATAGTCTTCTAAGAGCGTCTACTACTACATTGGCTCTTTCAGGATGGTAATGCACACTCATATCATAATCCTTGAGGAACTCAAGCCACCTTGTCTAGCAAAGATTCAACTTTCTAGGTGAACACATACTAAAGGCTCTTATGGTCTGTGAAAACATCTACGTGAACACCATCCAAGTAATGTCTCCAAATCATAAGTTCAAACACCACTCCTGCTAGCTCGAGGTCATGAGTTGGATAGTTCTTATCATGAACCTTAAGTTGTCTAGAAGCATAAGTTATAACCTGCATCAATACACAACCTAGGCCGACTCTGGAAGCATGACACTAGATCACATAACCGTAGTCAACCTAGTTTTCAATTCTGCAATTTTTTTCTCACAATCATTTGACCACTCATACTTGGCCTTATCTGAGTCAACTTAGTCAACGGAGAGGCTATGGATGAGAATCCTTCCACGAACCTCCTATATAACCCGCTAGACCTAAGAAACTTCTGATATTTGTAGGAGAGATAGGTCTAGTCCATTGTTTCACTGTTTCTATTTTTTGAGAATCCACTTGAATCCCTTCACTAGACACTATATGCTCGAGAAAAGCAATTGATTGCAACCAAAATTCACACTTACTGAACTTAGCAAATAGTTGGTGATCTTTGAGAGTTTGCAAGACAATTCTTAAATGACTCGTATGTTCTTCCTCACTACTTGAGTAAATGAGGATATCATCAATGAAGACGATAATGAACAAGTCCAAGTACTACGGTGAACACTTTGTTAATCAAATCCATGAAAGCTGCAAGAGCATTGGTTAGTCCAATGACAACTACAAATTCGTAATGACCATACCGAGTTTTGAAGGCTATCTTTGGAATGTTACTATCTCTGACTCTGAGCTGATGATAACTCAATCTGAGGTCTATCTTTGAGAAATGACTAGTACCTTGAAGTTGGTCAAACAAGTCATCAATCCCCGGAATGGGATACTTATTCTTGATTGTGACCTTCTTCAACTGCCTATAATCAATGCACATTCTAATAGAACCATCTTTCTTCTTTACGAACAATACTGGTGCATCTAATGGTGAAATACTAGGTCTGATGAAGCCCTTATCTAGAAAGTCTTTCAATTGCTCTTTCAATTCCTAAAGCTTAGGTGAAGCCATTCTGTATGGAGGAATGAGAATAGGCTAGTCTGGAAGGAGATCAATTTCAAAGTCAATTTCCATTTCGGTTTGAACTTCGGAAAGATCTTCACTTCTGGAAACTGATTGACTACTGAAAATTGAATCAAAAAATGGGGTTTCAGAGCTTGAATTCTTAACTCGAACTAGATGTAGAGATAACCCTTAGAGATCATCTTTCTGGCCTTAAGGTAAGAAATGAAACGACCCACAGGCGCTAAGCTACTACCCTTCCACTCTAAGATTGGTTTGTCTCAAAACTAAAAACGCACAACCCTAGTTCTACTATTGACTGAGGCATAACAGGAATGTAAGCAATCCATGCGTAGAATGATATCAAAGTCTTCTATTTCAAACTCCACAAGATCTACTAAGGTGACTTCCAATTTCTGTATACCCGTCTAGCTATAATTGGGTCACCGACTGGAGTAGAGATCAAGAATGGTTTTAAGAGAGTTTCTGGACTAACACTGGATTTGACCGTTATAAAAGGAGTTACAAACGACAAAGTAGCTCCTGGATCTATCATTGCATAATATTAAGATCAAAGACTTGTAACGTACAATGTTGTGGACGGCGAGAGGCGACAAAAGGCGACAAGGGCCTGCCTCGCCACGCGGCGAGGCGAGCGGCGAGGCGCTTGCCTTTTTGAATAAAGGCGCCAATTAATACCAAAAATTAAAAATATTTAATTGCATATTTTGTCCAAAATCTTAATAGCAATAACACATATTAGCAAATATTCAATTCAAAAACCAATAGTAGATACTAAAATGTCTAAAACTTTAAAGACCAAACAATTCAAAATACAATAAACCAAAACTTTAAAAGTCTATTCTTCTTCAAAATTATCCAACTCTTGAAGATCAAAATCCTCTACATCATTATATTGCTCTTCATCTTCTTCCTCCTCGTATTCTTCATCAATTAGTGTCCGAGTCCTACTTGAAGATGAACTTGTAGATGTACTTTCTACTCCTTTGCCCTTGTCAAGTACTGTTGATCTTGAAGAAAGTCCCCTAAGATGATAGATACTCTCGTCCGCTCCAATTGCCGTAGCAACACTACCCCAAGTAAGATCATCATCCTCATATACTAGTTCATCATCTTGATCTTCGGGGCATCCAACTAACCATTCATTTGAATCATCTATGTTATCCAAGCGAATTGGATCAATAAGATCACGAGCATCATAACGACGTTTCAATGTTCTATTGTACTTAATGTACACTAGATCATTGAGACGCGATAGTGTAAGCCTATTCCTCTTTTTGGAATGAATCTGTGCATAAGTTATTGATATTAACTAGTTGATATTGATAATAATATAATATGAAAAATAGGATATAAATTTTTACTTACGTGTTCAAACACACTCCAATTTCGCTCACATCCAGATGAGCTACAAGTTAGGCTTAATACTTTCATGGCAAACTTTTGCAAGTTTGGTGTTTCACTACCAAATAGTGACCACCATTCAACTATAATAAAATAAATTTAAAGGTTAGTGACTATAAATAAGTCAAATAATTTAAGTAAGATCTAAATCAACCCACTTACCCGGTGACCTTGTGTCTCTAGCTCTTTTAGCCGGACCACAACCAAATAGTCCATCCGCCATTTTGTACTTAGGAAGCTCAGCGATTAGTGTATCTTGTATTGTTGTATCACGGACCAACTTCTCAACACATGCATAATACTCGGTCCACAAAGTCTGTAATAAAGTTCCCTCTTCTTCAGCTTTATAATATAATCCTGGGTTCAAAACATGGCCTGCAGCATGCAAAGGCCGATGGAGTTGTTCTGACCACCTTGCATCAATAATTTGAAACACTTTCTCATAATGCTTCTGAACTCCACGAAAACCATGTGCAATAGCTTCTTTGGCTCTATCCATTGCTTCATAAATATAATCCATTGGTGGTTTTTTCTCCCCATCCACCAAACGAAGCACTTTTGTCAAAGGGCTACAAACTGTAAGTGCCCGAACAACATCATTCCAAAAGTGGATAGAAATAATAAGATTGACAACTTCTTTCCCCGAAGTTTCTTTTGCAAATTTACTTGAATTCCATTCGGTTGAGAGGACTAAAGTTTTCAAGTTTTTTCTTTGAATGTACATAGCTCTCAAAGTTAAGAATGCCGTTGCAAATCTTGTCTTGGCCGGTTTCACCAAATTTCTTTCTTTGGTGAATTTTCTCATCAAGTTTAACAACAATGGCCTTTGACTAATGTAAGAATGGATTCTGATGGCCTTCTTAAAAACTGTTATAGAAAGATTAAATTAAATTAATTAGTAGCAAATGAATTATTGAGTATTGACTATTGACTATAAAGAAACTTAAGAAAGTTAAAGGATAGGTTGATTACCGGAAGCATATGGCTTAACCTTGAATATGTCACCAAATATCAAGTTGATGCAATGAGCGGCACATGGAGTCCAATAAATGTGTGGATACGCACCCATCATCATACTTCCCGCTTTGACATTCTCACTAGCATTATCGGTGACAATTTGTACCACATTTTCCGGTCCAATTCTTTCGATAGTGCTTTCAAATAACTTGTACATTTTGGTGGAATCGGTAGATTCATTGCTAGCATCAACCGAACCAAGAAATACACTACCGATAGGAGAATTCACCAAAATATTGATGATCATTTTGCTATTTCGTGCCGTCCATTTGTCCATCATAATGGAACAACCAAACTTTGTCCATTGCACTTTATGCTCCTCAACAATTTTTTCTACTTTATCCACCTTTTTTTTAAGGTGAGTGACTCTAACTTCATGGAATGTAGGAGGCTTCATTCCGGGGCCATGTTGTCCAACCGCCTCAATAAATTTATCGAATGATTTGTGATTGACGCAATTAAAAGGGAGCCCGGCATCATACATCCAAATTGCAAAAGCACTTACCGCACGCTCTCTTAGAATTTTCTTTGTTTCTTCGATTCCTCCTCCTTTTTCTAAGCCTCCTTTTTGTGTTGATTTTTGTGAAAAATAGAGGTTCAAAGGTCCTTTCGTCACACTCCGTGCGGTGGATGAACCTCCACTAGAAGATATCTTTTAAGTTTGGAGGGAGGCCTCATTTCCGCATAATCATCCATTTCATCAAGATCATCAATATCAACAAATTCTTCCGGTTGCCTCATTTGAAATTTGGGATTATTAGCTATTTTGTTTTGCATATAAGCCCTTATTTCTTCTCTAATTTCCGACGGACAATCGACACATTGTTTAACATTTTTGAAACCACCCACTAAATGTTGTTTGTGTCGAGTTATTCCACCATTGAAAGTACTCCCACAAAAGTTACAAATGACCGAATCTTTCGTCGCTCCTTGAGAGCCATAATTCCATCCAATGTCCCTCTTTTTGCTAGCATTCGCCATTGATTATTAAATTCAATTAATTCGCTGTTTAGAAATATTGGAATAAATAATTAGGAAAAGAATTTAAAAAAAAAAAACTAACACTTGTTACACTGCCTGACTGTTAGCAGCTTACCAAAATAAAAAAAAAATGAAGAAGAAGAACAGAAAAAATAAGAACAGAAGAAGAAGAAGAATAGAAAAAATAAGAACAGAAGAAGAGAGAAATCAGAAATGAGAAAACATTACCTGAAAACCTGAAAACAGAGAGTGAGAGTCGCAAGGGAGAAGAGACGCCACAGCGAGGGAGCAGCGACGCGACAGCGAGGGACAGCGAGGGAGCAGCGACGCGACAGCGAGGGACAGCGAGGGAGCAGCGACGCGATGGAGGAGAAGAGAAGAGTGAATCGATCGAGAGAGAGAGAGAGAGTCGCGATGTGGATGTGGAGGATTTCAGAAATTTTCAAAAGTAAAAAAAAAACCCTAATTTTGACTAATTTTATTAAGTCAAAAAAATTTTAATCAAAAAGGCGGCGCCTTTCTCTCGCCATTTCAACGCCAGGGGCTCGCCTTTTTCTCCTCGCCTCGCCTCGCCAGAGAATGGCGAGCCACCCTCACCTCGCCTCGCCTCTCGCCTTTGGCGACGAGGCGAGCGCCTTTCATAACACTGGTAACGTATTAGGAGAATCTTCTTGATCTTGGCTAGCCTGAAGAGCATACAACTTGTTCTGGCTTTGTCCGCCACCTGTACCAGATGCGTTACGCTGTTTAGTCGGGGGGACCTGCTGGCGCTACTGAACTTGTAAACTGAGCTCTTACAATTGTTACCTCCTTGACCCTGTCTAGAAGGACAATCTTTCTATCTATGACTAGATTAACCACACCCAAAACATCCTTCCTTTCCTGCAAGACACTCACCCGGATGGTTCTTACTGCATTTCGGGCAAGTTTGGTATGTTTTGGTACTTTAAACACTTAATCGAGGCTTGGAGCCCGACACCCTACCTTTCTAATCGCTATGGAAGTTGATGAAAGGGCTGGAGTCGAAGACTTGTGCTGAAACTGCGAGCGATTCCACCACCTGATTTCTGTTGACACTCCATAAAGAAATTTGTTCATTTGGACCCTGGAATCAGCCACCATATGAGGAGCATACCTAGAGAGTTAGGTAAACTTGAGCCCATACTCTTGGACAATCATGCTAGCCTTAAGTTCATGAACTCCTCATCTTTTGCTTCTCTCAACTCCTTTGGGAAAAACCTATCCAAAAAAGCCTCATTGAAGCATTCCCAAGAGATAGGGGTTGCATCAGTACCTCTGTTCTCCTTCCACTAAGTATACCCGATATGAGCTACATCCTTGAATTGGTAAGATGCTAACTCAACCCGATCATTCCCAGGTACTTGTATCGCCTCAAAGATTTTCTTGACCTCATCAATAAAGTTTTGGCGGGTTCACCCCAACAAAGTCTCGCACTCTGGCTGCAGCTTACTCAACACTAGCGTTTATCGAAATTGGAGCCCGCGGGTTATTCTGGTTGTCCACACTCTAAGCCAACATATGAATGGCGTTCCTAAACTCTGACTGTAGACAGACTGATCACGACCCTCTTTGCGGACCCTAAAAGGGACCACGGACCGTGAAGTCGGTCGTGGTCTTCACTTGGATTACGGTATGGAGAATCGCGATTAGGGGTCCACAGTCTAGGCTTCCACGGACGCTCCCACGGCCCGTATGAAGGACCGTGGATTGTGAAGTCATCTGTGATCTTCACTTGGGTGTGGGGGTCTAAGGGACTGGTAGGGGTATGAAGTACCACGGACCGTGAAGTCGTCCGTGGTCTTCACTTGGATTACGGTATGGAGAATCGCGATTAGGGGTCCACAGTCTAGGCTTCCACGGACGCTCCCACGGCCCGTATGAAGGACCGTGGATTGTGAAGTCAGCTGTGATCTTCACTTGGGCGTGGGGGTCAAAGGGGCTGGTAGGGGGGTTACTGGTCCAACTCTCATGGGCACTACTGCGGCCCGAGTGGAAGACCACAAGCCGTGAAGGTCGTCGTGGTCCTCATTAGGATTGGGGGTCTATAGGGTAACCACCACAGGGTAGGTCTATGGACCGTGGACCACTTCACGGTCCGTGAACCCTGCTGTGGTCCACTGCACCAGGTAATCTGCATTTTTTGGGGGTCTGAATTCCTAAGTGTTACACCCTTTACATAAATTTCTTTTGTAATTTTATGTGCTTTTTTATTTATATTGGAATGGTTATAAATTTTCTTTGAATTCTTCAAATTCGTTCAATGTTATTTTGATGATTGCACAAACTAATATTTTTTTTCTCCATATTTGACTTCCTATATTGGGTTGATTATATTTTCGGTTTTTCTTAAATGTAATTCGTCAATTGACCACTTGAACTATTTTTTTGTTTTTTTTAAAAAATAAGCTTTAGGTATTTGATCATATTTTTGTGATAAAATATCAAGGGATAACACAACTTTTTAAGCCCCATCCCCTTAAGATGATGAACCTTTTCCTGATGAAATAATTATTTTGTTAATGTTGTCAAAATATCTCAGTATGAAGTGTTATAAAAAGTAGAGATCGTAGAGAAGATGTCTTTTTCTAATAAAATAATAATATTGTTAGTATAGTGGGAAAATCTCAGTATACATATATCATAAAAAGTAGAGTACTTGCATGAAAATGGATCTCATGGATGGACAGAAAATTAATAACTAATATTAGTGCAGTGTCATGCATCTAAGTTGTACAATCTTTTAGAACTCTCAAGTTCTTTTCCCTCTATATACAACATAAGAGTGTGTAGAGGTACATCAAATGTTCTACACCTTCTTTTCCTCCTATAGGTCTAACTTACAACACATCTTTTACAGTTGCCGACATTGGCCGCTGTACTCCAAATAGATTTAGCATTGTCCACCACAACAAGCTTTTATGGACATCACATTAGTAAATGCTACATCTTCACTTGAAAGTTTGCACATGAATCGCTAGCTTACTCATTTTAATATTTGGCAAAAGGCTCTGGTGGACCCTTGTACTTGTATGAGTTTGTAATACTAAACCCTTTTACTTAATCATTTGTCAACTGAACCCTTGAACTCCTCGAAACACTACATTTTAAACACGTTTTTTGACTTGGCGTCTGTGGCAGACAAAACCAAGGGGCGTGTGATATACACACCTGAGGAGCGTGAAATCTCGTTAAAAGGGTCTAATAGCCACATTAAGGTTTTATAAAGACATTTTCTTCCCCATTTGCATTTAACACCATTGTTAGACAAATTTGAGCTTTTTCTTGCCTCTTTTTTCGATCTTCTTTCTCCAAATTTCTTCTCCTTTTTTTCCCATCATTATACTCTTTTATTTCTATGCATTTCCAATTAATTCTTTGCTTCATTTGTGGTTGATCCTATGGTAGTTTTCTACATCATCATGAAAGTTACTTTATTTAGAATCCTATTATCTAATAAAAATCATGAAACATGTAACTGAAAGCATAACAAATAGAATCCCCAAAAAAATTTTAAAAAATAGTAAAATCGACTAAAAACCTAAAAATTAAATAAAGACATAAATAGAAGATGAAATCTAGATTAAACAACATACAATTACAAAAATAAGTTACAAAATTTACATAGATAAATTAAGAATCGAACAAAACCAACAAAAATAATCAAACAATTTTGTGGGAATGAAGAAAAAAATGAGAAAGAAAAAATGTGGGTATATATAGCCATACATAGATACTGGTCTAGAACGACGTTGACACACTGTACACTCAAGTGGTGAACCTCTCTTCTTCGATTTGGATGAAAACAAAGACGAATTGCCTTGATTGTTGCTGGTGTTTTTTCTTCAATGAAAAGAGTAGAAGAGGTTGAAAAAAAAAGTGTAAGGAAGATGAAAAAGAAATGAAATGAGATTGTGGGGGAAAGTGGTGGGTTTGGTGGCAAAAGGCAAATAAAAATCAGAATTATATTAATTAAATATAATAAAAATGGCAAGATGACATGAAGTGGTATATATATACACGTGTTATTTTATAATTATTTTTAAAATTACGTGTCAGGCGTTTGTGGTACACGCACAACTAAAGGATAAAAAACACATACAAGTACAAGAGTATACAAGTCAAGAGAATTTCGATCAGGAATGGGAAAAGCTAGAAAAATAAATGTTTCTCTATGAAAGACACTTAATTGTCCATACAAATAGGGACCTCATGGGTGTATCAAAAATACATTAAAGATAAAAGGCTATTCTTCAATGTGCAAAATCATTTTGATTTCTTTGAAACCCCTTTGTTCCTCTCTCCGTACAACTTATATAAGATCTAACACGTATGCTTAACATATACGCTTGATCACCCTACTAATTAATCATCCTTTTCTGGCATCGGGCATGGTCCACTATATTCTAAGACATCTCAATATCTTCCAGCATATTCGTGAACTACCTGGAAATGCTATAGGAGGTGGTCCACAGCCTCCCCGAATTTCGCAAATGAAGCACCAACTAACAAAGACCAACTAACATAGGTCATCCGTAAATAATAGGTGAGTCACTCTAATGATGCCTTGACTTCTGAACATTGCTGAGAAGTCGCTCAAATGTCCCTATACAACTACTGTATCCATCATTCTGCTTGTTGCTCTTCCACAACTAATGTAAACATGTTAGGATCCTCATGTTAGGATCCTCATGTTTGGATCCCCTTGAGCCACCAAAATATCTACATGGATGGTCATTCACAAATACTGAGTATCTGATGATAGATATGCAAATTTTGATCCATTTCTCCTCTTGTACTCAAAACTCATATTCAGCGGAATGAAATCCAGTAATTCTGGTTGACATAGACATATGCTTTATCAACGTCTAGCTTTCAAAATAAATACAGTTCTCCTGGCTTACTTCCGGAGTCTACTAGTTCATTTGTGCCACGAAAGTTGTATCTACAGTATGCTACCTTTCTCAAAGCATTCTATAAAGTAGACACTATCTTGTTCGAGACCTTTTTTATTCTATTGGAAAGAACCTTGAAATGATCTGATAAAATCTTCTTACTAAACTAATAGGTCTATTGCCCTGATACTCGTGTTCCCTCCCTTCTTGGATGATGGCTGTGAAAGATTCATTAAGACTTCTCTCAAAATCTCCCACCTATTAGAATGGCACCAGTCTCTAACACCTTCCCCTTGGCCCTGCTACAGAATTGTTATAAGAAAGCAAATGAAACTAATTCTGAGAACGTGCCTTGCACGTTTGATCTTTATTAATATATGAAAAAATTTATAGGCCTAACTTATCAACAGAAACATGTGTAATATCAACTCAATTTACTTTTAAAAAAACAATAAAATATGCATGCAAAATGAAAAAGGGTTAGACAAAGCAATATATTAATATGAATAAGAAAGAATAATCAATAAATTAAAACTTTTATAAGAAAGTTTAGTGGACTAACATTTTATGTTCAATTTATAAAGGTCGTGATAGAATTATTAGCAGTCTAAGAATAATTGATAATCAAGTATAAATAATAACTTAATAGATGGTTAGGAGAACCGACGTACGAGAAATATCATTGGAACCGTACCAGTCACATTGAAGATGAATTTAGAAGAAGAAGAGGAGGGAGAGAATATCAATGGATTTAGTCTAGCATGATAAAATCTGGGTATTTATAAACTCCTGAAAGCTTACTATCAGAAGTTGAGAAGAACTTTAAAACATTGAATTTGTGTGGGAAAATGATAAGTCATTCTAGAGTATTGAAATAAATGACAGTACCAAGAAAATTCCATCCGTATACTTAAATACATATTAATTACATTATTGCAAAATTTAATATGATATTCTTGATTAATGATAGAATATTTAATAAATTAGATATTTTATAACATTTTAATTTAATATAGGGAAAAACAACAATTTAATTTTTTCCTAAATTTCTTCTCACTTCTAATAATAATAATAAAAAAAAAATATTCTCAATTCTAATAATAATAATAATGTTATTATTATTATTATTATGTTTTTAATAAAAAACTAAAATTTTAAATTTCTTAGGCATTTTACTATTTCATAAAAAAAAGAAGTAGATTTCTAGCATCCCATAATATTTGCATTTAATATAAGAAATCCTAATTGACTAAGAAATCCTAATTGACTCTTGTTCTTCCACGTTCTCTTCCTAATAAATAACTTACAATTCAAAAAATAACTAAAATAATATTATTTAATTAATTAGATGTTTAATTTAGTCTAGGGGTAAAATGGTAATCCAACTTTTTATCTTGGAGCTTCCCACTTATAATAGTATATGATGATTGTATCACCACTATTATATGAATTTTTAGAACCTAAACTAGTCAAAAGAATTCACTGCATCTTGTAACTGATGACGTTGAAACAAATTTATTCAGCCCATTATCCTGAGTAAAAAAGAAAACCTCTCTTTCTATTTGGGGAGTTTGAAAATGTTTGACATCATTCCACCAATTATATATATTCTGTAATCTACGACAACATATCTAATGTAATCCCGCAAGTTGGGTTTGGAGAGGATGGTGCGTACGCAACCGTACCCCTACCATGTGAAGGTAGAGAGGTTGTTTTTAATTGAACCTTGGCTCAAATATGCATATCAAAATCAGTAAGAAAAGGAACTACAATAGTAAAGAAGTCATGTAGAAAATAATGGAGACTCGAACAATAGCAACAACACATAATACGACAACTGAAGTTCAAGAAGCAACAAATAATAAAAACAAAGAATAAGATAGTTGGAGAGTAATAATCATAATACTAATTAAAAAGAACTAGATAACACTCGACTGCCTACTAATCATCTACCCTAATCTTAGACCTCCATACCCTCCTATGTAGGGTAAATCCTTGGTAAGTTGCAATTGTGTCATTTATTGTCTGATCACCTCTCCCTTATACTTCTTCAACCTATTTCTACCTCATCATACCCACCATAGCCAACCTCTCACACTGGCTCATTGGGGCATTTTTGCATATCCTATTCACATGCCTAATCCATCTCAGACTCGCCGCCCACTTCTTGTCCACCATCGAGGTCACTCTCACCTTGTATATAATATCTTTCTTCCTAATCCTATCTCTCCTAGTGTGCGCACACATCCATCTTCACATCCTCATTTTCGATTCTTCTTTTGGACGTGCAAATCCTTGAATAGCTTTCACATTGCCCCATACAAGTCTAAGAACCACTTAATAAAACTTACCGTTATGTTTTGGTGGAACGTCTTTATAACACAAGACATTAGATGCAGACCTCCATTTCATTTTTTCTGCTACAATGCGATGTGTACGTTATCTTCAATCTCCGCATTCCTTGGTTTATTGATCCAAGGTACTTGAAACTTTTTCTCTTGGAGGTGACTTGTGTCTGAATACTCACTTCCACGTCTGCCTCATGAATTACGTCATTGAACTTGACTCCAAGTACTGTCTTTGTCCTGCTCAACCTAAACCTTTATAGACTTCAAGGTCTGTTTCCGAACCTCCAGCCTAGCATTAACTCCTTCATGTATCTCGTCAATTAATACAATGTCATTTGCAAATAACATACACCATGGCACCTCCACTTGGATATGCCGCATCAGTTCACCTATCATCAAGGCAAATAAAAATTGGCCAAGGGTTGATAACTGGTGAAACCCTATCGGGATTGTCCTCACTCGGGTCTTGACTCCAACGTACATGTCCTTGATCACCCTAATGTAAGCTTGAGGTATACCTCTAGCCTCCAAAAATCTCCATACAACTTTCCTGTAGACTTTGTCATGATTTTTCTTAGTCAATCTACACCATATGTAAGTTCTTCCTCTCACTATACTGCTCCATCAATCTCTTACGAGATGAATGGCTTATGTAATTGAATGCCTCTGCATGAATCCGAATTAGTTCTCGGTAATAACACATATCTCCTCAACCTCTATCACTTTTTCCCAAACTTTCCTAGTGTCACTTATCAACTTGATACTCTTATTCGATAGATGTTGTAATTCTGAATATCACCCTTGTTCTTGTACTATGATATACTTTACTCCACCTCCATTCTTCAGCCATTTTTGACATCCTAAAAATAACGTTAGATAACACAGTTAGCCACTCCATGACTGCTATTCTCTTCAAATTTTAATTTTATTGGATATTTTTAATCGCCAACTTCGTGTCCATTCACTTATATGATTCACAAGGCACACTAACTGCTTAAGTTTTGTGTCCGGTCAAATACCAAAAAATAGGATCCGAGCCTGTGTAACTCTCTACCACCTCCCACACCTCCTCCACCCAATTGCTCTCTCCATCCACTCCCTCTACTTATCCCAATATGCTTAAATTGCACCCCTCATGAGTTTTTTCTCCAATCTACCTGTCCATAAATAAACTTGGTAGAACCCCACTATAGCCTACTATAGAGTCTCTCATGTACACACCACCCAATCTACCTATATCTTTTGTATAATATTTCTCCTATTTTTCACCTCTATCCTTTGAAAGAAATTAGTTTATAGTTCCCCTACTCCAACCATAATTTAATGGATAACTTACAAAAATAGCAAACATTAAGCCTTATTGAAACTATAGGCAAGGGAGAGAGAGGGCAAGAGAAAGGGAGGATAAGCAAGGGAGAGAGAGAGAGAGAGAGAGGAGAGGGAGGAGAGGCAAGGGAGAGAAGGGAAGTGTTTTTTGTAAAAAGAACATATTGCTCTTTTTTATAATATTTTGAAACTATAGCTATTTTCCTTAAATAAGTTGCTAGATTTGACTAGTTTGATAATTTTCCAAGTTTAATGCCCTCAATTTTCGTTTCCAACTAGTTTCTTAGAGTGGCCAAACTAGCTAACACCTTTCTCAATTCCTTTTTTCTCTTCCTCTCTTACCTCCCAAGTCATTCTGCCGACCAACCATTATCGGCTTCCCTAATTCATTCAAAATCCCCTTCATTTTCACCTCAACCCTCCGAAACACCTTATTCCACACACTTATCTCCCCTTGCAACATTTCAACTTCTTGGCATTATGACTTGTCAGTAACCAGATGACCATTCCACCATCCCATCATCTATCTCCAAAGTTTGTCATTTAAACACATTTTCTCGGATCTGTAGGGAGAATTTGTGTGGCTTCCTCTGCTTCATCCAGCAAAATTGGAAGATGGTGCACGGTCAATCTAGGCAAAGGGGTTTATTTGGAACCGTCTCTTCCCATGCAGTGGATAACAAAAACCTGTCTATAACTTGATGTTGAATCCTCTGTTTGACCTATATTGACACATGTTTGTTAATCTTTTCTTTAAAAGTTTCCTGCTATTGAATAGACCCATTGCTGCAAAGCATGTGAGTAAACATGCTTTTTCTCGATGTTCTGAGAATCCAAACTGGTAGGTGTGGGTAACTAGTGTCCTCACATTTTTAGTCGCCTGTGTAAGAAGAATTTTGTTGAAATAAATTTGTTTTCATCTCTTTGCATTTCCAACTATATCTTTGGACAATATGATATTCTTGTTATAGAATTATTATTTTATAAGGTTCTGGAATTCCTCTTGTCTCCCAATTGTAGTAGATTTCTTCTGAATGTCAAATTCCATAAGGTTTCTCTATCTTGAAACTTGTGAACTTGATGAATTGTCGTGCCCATCTCACTTGAGCTGCTGAAGGTGGTTGGAACAAAAATGCTTAGGCTGTCGTCACTGAACCATCTCTGCTTCCCTATCCAGCAATATGTTAAATGTCGAAACATGGTACATTAAATATTTCCAATACGATCTGCTATTAATGAGAACCACAAGTCATAGCAAAACATGAAATATCTTGATCAGATCCTTATCCATAATCTAAATCTTGTGAAGTCTATTTGATAGTGCACCATGATGAATTTTTACATTTTTTTACATGATTTGTTATGTCTGTTGAGTGTGGCCTATTCATCATATCGAAATTTTCTTCTGATTCTGACCTTTAGTAAAAATGTGGTTCTATACATCTAATGATATGTTGTTCTAGTCTAAATGAGAAACTCTGAACTTGATATTGTGCTTCAGGTTTCCTGGAGACTGGCTTAAATGCTTTGGTTGAATCCCTTGCTCATTGTCCTGAGCTGGAAGGCATAGTTGGTATTTCTGATAGTTCAATTGATGCTATGGCAATTCAAGTCATATCTCACAGCGGCGATGGCCTAGTGTCAAACCTAATGTATGCTTTACTTGGTGTTTCTGCAATGTCAAGGGTAAATTGAACCAGCTCATGTCTATTCCTTGAGATACTATTGAAAGAACTGGTAGCAATCAAGTTTGATGCAGGTTGTTTTGTATCAAAAGCATTTATTTGGCAAGTATGCTGTAGGTTGCTAGAGTCTCATCTTTGAATTACAATTCAATTGTCATATATGCAAGATCTGTAGAACCAATTTTGCCAGAATGGGATCCTTTTTTACTAGGAAATATTATCATGAGGATCAAGTGGCTCGCTATTATTTGTGGACCATCCTAAGCCATTTGGAACAAAAGCAGGAGTCTTTGAACACTACAGTTGGATGATTTCAATCTTTATGGTCTTTTTGACAATGTTGTCGTTTCAGCTAACACTGTTCCCTTAACAGGTTCACAAGTCTGCAACACTTTTGCAGCAATTAGCTGCTGTGTGCAGTTTAAGTGAAAGAACCACCTGGAAGGCTCATCTTTGTTGGGATTCCTTACATGGATGGCTCCATTCTGCAGTCAGTCCTCTCTCTCTATCACTATTTATCTCTCTCTCTCTCTCCTAAGTGCCTTTCTCATTTATTTTATCAAAACTTATCCTGCTGCTCATGCACAGCAAACTTCCTTGAAGGAAAGCAGCACTTATATGTGCCTTATGAAATGGTCATCATTTGTTACTTCTATAAAAAAAATGTTTTTCTTACGCATTAGCTTTATTCAGTGTGCTAGTCTGTCACTTATTTCAACCCCATCAGCAGGTTGATTCTCTTCCTTCTCCAGATGTGGTATTATTTCCAGCTAATATGATAGATTGAGAGAAGTGCATTGAGACAATGTTTTTGTGGGGAGAGTTGTATCAAAACATTCTTTTGTTTGACCAATAACCGTTTTCCAGGTACACAATTTACCAGCTGAGTACCTAAAACATGGCGAAGTAGAGTCTTTGGTCCCTCTCTGGATTAAAGCACTTGCTGCTGCTGCTTCGGATTATATTCAGAGCAGGCGAAACGTTGGAGGAACAAGTGATTATGGTCATATGCAAGGTAAAGGGGGGAGAATTCTGAAGCGTTTAGTGAGAGAATTTGCTGATGGGCATCGCAATTCTCCAAATTTTACTTGAAATTTGAGCAATTGCTGCCATAGGTTCAAAAATATTGGAACTGCGGCATCTTCATTCTATTTAAGTTGAGTTTTGTCCTGGAATGCAGAATCATTCTTCTCAAGGAATCTCAACTTCTTAGAGAATTTGTGCATTTTTTGTACCAATGTACATTGTACAGTATCCCCAATTTTGTAATATAGAAATCAGTCTTGTAATACACAACATATCAACGAGGCACTGATGGCCCATCTATGTCAATTGGTTAGTAGGGCAAAAGAATCATCAAAAGAGAAATAAAACGGAGGATAATTATTATTCTAACAAATCTTACTTTCCAGTGGCCTTTTTGGTTGTTGGAAGACTTTCTTATCTAAAGTCTGAATGTGCATTGGACGATCCTCCTTTTTAAGGGTATATGTCACTTATTAATTTGATAAACATACTTCTCTTTTTTATAACAATCTTACCATAGTGTGCTAATAAACTCTCTTTAATTTAAAAACATTGTCACATCACATTCTACATAAACAAAACATTTCACCTTGACAAAACGAAATAAATTATGTACAAGGTTAAAATCAAAGATCAAAATTATTATGTCGAAAAAATATTTTTTCTCTAAAATAAAATGTAAAATATTTTCTTACCCCATTCCATCACCCCTCCCCCCACCCCACCCCCCCACACACACACCCCAACCCCCATCATGACCCCATATTTTTATTATCTTATTTTTAAAAAATAATAATTCTATCAACTCCACCTAACCTTTCGCTTTCAATCTTTTTCTCGTTTTATGTTAGATAATATGTATAAAAAATACATTTTACTTGCTGCCGCAAGACTTTTTAAAAAAAAAAAATTATTTATGTTATATTCGGTACACAAGTAGAAAAAAAAATTTAAAAAAATATGACATATCTAAGGGTGGCAGCGGAATCGAAACCAGGACTGCCAGACCGGTATTAACTGGAACCGGCACGGAATCGGGAATCGCCACCCGAAACCGGCACGGACTGGTACCGGTAGTTCCAGTCAAATATACTTGTACCCGTTCCGGTCCGCTAGTGAACGGTACGGAATCGGATCGGACCGAATTCGGGGACTGGGCGGGATTAATTTTTTACAAAAAAATATTAAAATCAATTATATGTTAAAACTTTTATTGTTTTAAAGTTAAAAAATTGTACTTTTCAAACTTTTAAAGCTAATTATTTATACTTTTTAAACTTCAAAGTTTGAAAGTTTGTAAAACTTTAAACTTTTAAGTTTGAAAGTTTGTAAAATTCAAACTTTCAAATTATAAATATACAATTTAAATATTACCCCTCAACTTTGTCATTTAGAGTTGATATACCCCTTGTTATGAAAGTGACTCATATATACCCCTACTTGTAAACAAATGGCTCATATATACCCTTTTCCTCTAACGGAAATGGAAAAAAAATTAATCTAAACTTTTTTTATTTTTTTCTAAAAAATATAATCTCATATGAGTAAATTTAATCCTCATCAAACATATTTTTTTGACTTTTTTTTTTATTTCAATGACTAATTTATAATTATTATTTTGATAATCAAATTTATTTATGTTTCACTAATATTCTTGTAAAACTTATTGAAGATGACCAAAAATTTTCTTCGAATACGAAATTAAATTACAATACACACAAAAAAAATAGTTTAATTTTTTTTCTTTTAACTAAGAAATGAAAGAAAAAGAAAACAAAATAAGAATAAGAAACTCAAATAATTATAATAAAAGAAGTCAAAAAATAATTTATGTATGAAAAAAATTAAAATATACCTTGAACTTTGATAGAAGAATCATATATACCCCTAAATAATTTTTTTTAAAAAATATAAGTAATAAATTTAAATTTAAAACTAATTTTTTAACTTCCGTTAAATGAAGGGTATATGTGAGTCATTTTGTAACGTCATGGGTATATGTGAGCCGTTTGTATAACGATAAGGCCATATGTGAACCACTTTTATAACGAGGGTATATCAGCTCCATATGACAAAATTGAAGGGTATATCAGGCCCTTTTCCCTTAAAAGTTTGAAAATTTAAATTTCAAACTTTAACAGTTTGAAAATTTAAAATTCAAACTTTGAGGTTATAAAAATTTAAATTTCAAACTTTAAAAACTATAAAACTTTAAATTTCACAATAATAAAAATTAAATTTAAGACAATAATAAATAAATTAAGGCGAATAGCCTAGACTTTTATTAATATTAATTTGATAGTACAATTTGATCTGCAAAAATATTAGTAGAGTATTAAAAGATTTAATTTACACAGCCACCTTCTAGGAATGATTCCATTTGAATTAGTTCTCGAATTATCATATCATACTAATGGACAATTAAACATTTAAATTTAATAGTTTGTGCTGCTATAGAGATCTTTTCTTAAATCATTTAACATTTCTCTAGTAACATGATCGGGAAATGGTTGAATAGATAAATTCTCCATTGCTTCAATGTCGTCGTCACTATAATCTTGCATTATTTTATCAACGTCACTTTCAAATTTGGTCGGTAGTGGTTCACGATCCAAATTTATTCTCTCGGCATTACTCAAATCTCTAAATAATACCGATATCTCCAAGCTATTTGCTGCTAGTGAATGCCTATGCTCTCAGTTTGAAATCTTGCTGCACTAAAAACGTCTTCCGAAACTACTGAAGATGCTTGAATAGCTAATACATCTCGAGCCATCGGTTGAAGTTTTGAAAATTCTTTGCCACAATTTCTCCACCATGCTAGAACATCGTCACTAGGTTCTGTATTTTAATTAAGATATGCATCAAAATCATTTCTATTATTGTGAGAAAGTTCAAGATAAGAATATAAATAATCATCAATATTATCTTCATTAAGTCTACTCTTAGAACTTTCAGGTTCTTGATCACTTGATACATTTATGTCGGAATTATATAAGTCATACAATTTTTTAGTTTCAATTCTTTTGGTAGTTAAATAAAAAATTCTTAGGAAATCAATGAGTTCATGTATATCATGTTATTCACTATCATCGAGTCTATATGACATATCTGAATTATGAGCATTACAAACCATTTGTAAGGTTTTCTATTCATAAGCGACTGCAAGCATTTCATATAGAGAATTTCATCTAGTAGACATTGTTTTTGGAATTTTTCTAGGCGGAAGATTATATTCAAAACAACGATTTTGAAAATCTTTACGCCTAGACTTAACTTGACATTTAAATATAAAATGACATGCATTTTCAACTTTCGTGCAACCGTTATCATACATCTATATACGATCTCTAACAATCAAATTATATATGTGTGTAGCACACCTAATATGATAAACATCACCATAAACAGGGAAAAGAGAAGGTTTTAGCATTTGAACAACAACTTATTATTTGCAGCATTATCTAAGGTGATACTACTTATTTTATCACAAATTTCATAGCTTTCTAAAATATTTAAAATTGTTTGAGCTATATAACAACCAGTTTTTTTGCATCTAATAACATTTATAACCTAAATTTTTTTTGCATACTCCAATTTTCATCAATTCAATATGCAGTAACAGTCAAATAATCATTACCGCTTACACAACGGCCCATATCAGAAGTAATAGCTATTTTACAATTATTATAATAAAATAAACAACGATAAATATTGAAAATGTGGTGCTTGATAATCAAATACAACCTTTTTTAATTGTATTTCTAGAAAAACCTTTAAAATGTGAATTATACACAATTTGAATATAACGTATAAATTCGGAATTTTCAGCAAAACTAAATTGCAAACACATAACAACAATCATTTTAGCTAATTCTTCAAGATCTTTTTCTCTACTATATGATTGTGGTAAACTAGAGATAGAGCCAGAAACATTAGAAGGATTTAATTGTGTTTTGTTCTCACATTAGTGGAGATTTACATGAAGGTCAAACCTATAGTATCACAATTGCATGCGTTGAACATTTTTGTGAGTGTGAGACTGTGAGTAGCTAATCTATATTTTTCTAAATCAAAATATTCTAAATATGCGTAAATTGAAAATTACTATCTTGTGAGGGCACTTGAAACGTGATGTTAGATCTAGTTCAAAGATTTTGTCTGAAGCAAGATGAACAAATCTTGTCGTTACTTAAGTACATTTGAGGTACCACTTGAATCCATAGGAATTACCTTGATGTCAATTTCTGTTGAAAGACAAAAATTGTGAGAAATTTTTGTACAATATTATTGTTGCTACTAACCAAGTTAAATATGTTCCATTGTTCATAAAATAAGGTTAAAATTCACTTTTTCATATTTATCCATACCAACTTTGTGGACTGTTTCATTGTTGATATTTGTCCAAATAACTTTGTGGACTGTTTCAAAGTTCAAATTGTATTTTTGGGTAGTCATACCCTTCAAAATGACACATTTTTAATTTTTGGTAGTCATACCATTCAAAATGACATCTTTTTAAATTTAGATCGTCATACCTTCAAATTGACATCATTTTAAATTTATGCCTCATATTTGTCCAAATAACGTTGTGGACCGTTTCGAAGTTTAAATTGCATTTTTCAGTAATCATACTCTTCAAAATGATATCTTTTTTTTATTTTTCGATAGTCATACCCTTCAAAATAACTTTTTTTTATTTTTAGTAGGCATACCCTTCAAAATGACATCTTTTTTAAATTTGAGCCGTCATATTCTTCAAACTGACATCATTTTAAATTTTTATCATCATATTTTTTCAAACAACTTTGTGGACTGTTCCAAAGTTCAAATTGTATTTGTGGGTAGTCATATCCTTCAAAATGAAACATTTTTATTTTTCGTAGTCGTACCAGTCAAAATGACATCTTTATAAATTTGGGTCGTCATACCTTCAAACTAACATCATTTTAAATTTATGCCTCATATTTGTCCAAATAACGTTGTGGACTGTTTCGAAGTTTAATTACATTTTTCGGTAGTCATATCCTTCAACATGACATCTTTTTATTATTTTTTTCTGTAGTCATACCCTTCAAAATGATATTTTTTTATTTTTGATAGTCATACCCTTCGAAATGACATCTTTTTTAAATTTGGATCATCATATCCTTCAAACTGATATCATTCTAAATTTTTATCATCATATTTGTCCAAATAACGTTGTGGACCATTTCGAAGTTCAAATTGCATTTTTGATAGACATATCCTTCAAAATGACATTTTTTTATTTTTCGGTAGTCATACCCTTAATAATGACATTTTTAAAATTTGGGTCGTCATATATTTCAAACTGACATCATTTAAATTTATGCCCCATATTTGTCCAAAGTAACTTGTTGGACCGTTTCATAGTTAAAATTATATTTTTGGATCGTCATATCCTTAATATGATATTTTTTGGGTTCGTCATATCCTTCATAATGACATCTTTTTAAAGTTGGGCCGCCCGCCTTTCAAAGAGACACGTTGAGTTGTCACCTCGTTCAAAGTGACATGTTATGTTCAAATTGGGTTGTACGCCTTTCAAAGAGACACGTTGGGTTGTCACCTCGTTCAAAGTGACATGTTATGTTCAAATTGAGTTGTCCGCCTTTCAAAGAGACACGTTGGGTTGTCACCTCATTCAAAGTGACATGTTATGTTCAAATTGGGTTATCCGTTTTTCAAAGAGACACGTTGGGTTGTCATCTCCCTTCAAATGACACGTTAAGTTCAAGTTGGATCGTCCGCCTTTCAAAGAGACACGTCGGAATGTCACCTCGTTCAAAGTGACACATTATGTTCAAGTTGGGTCATCCATCTTTCAAAGAGACACGTTGGGTTGTCACCTCGTTCAAAGTGACATGTTATGTTCAAGTTGAGTCATCCGCCTTTCAAAGAGACACATTGGAGTTGTCACCTCGTTCAAAGTGACATGTTAATGTTCAAGTTGGGTCGTCCGCCTTTAAAAGAGACACATTGGGTTGTCACCTCGTTCAAAGTGACATATTATTCACGTCATCCTCCTTTCAAAAAGGTACATCACCTTCATTGTGCAATTTTGCTAGTAACATCGAAGGTATGTTAATGTTCTCAATTTATAATCAATCTCTGTCTTTTGTTTATTATTTTAGCCAAGTCGACAGATGTGGAGTCTTGCTCAAAAGTTCTACTAACGTCTCAATTGTTTCGTTCAATGTTTATCAAATCAAATTTGGGTTCGTCAACTTTGTTTGACCAGGATCTCTTTTATCGATCCTAATCAAACAAAGGGCAAGTTGTTGACACCAAATTTCGGTCTGATAGTTTTAAAATTGATACATTTTTGAGTTTTTATTTTAAATAGTTAAAGTTACATGTTTTTGTCATTTTAATGAAATTTGTTGATAATCATCCTCTTTCTCAAAGTATTAGGATCTTTATTGATTGTGATGTTTAAATTATTTTGTCACAACCAGACTTTCAAATATTTGCTCTTTTTTATAAAATCATTATTTCCGTTAAATTACATTTTTTTACATGTAACTGATTACGTTTATATTGAGTTCGGAGGCCTCCCATTTTAAAAGACGGAAATTTAGTTTAAGTTCATATTATTTGTTTTGTTAAAATTGGCCAATGACAAAATTTCTCTGTCGATTTTGGAGGCTTCCCCATTTTAAAAGACGAAAATTTAGTTTAAGTTCATATTATTTATTTTTGTTAAAATTGGTCGATGAAAAAACTCCCCGTCGGTTTTGGAGGATTTCCATTTTAAAACATGGAAATTTAATTTAAGTTTATATATTTTAGTTGTTAGAATTGGTCGATGAAGAAATTACGTCGATTTCCAAGGTCTTCCATGTTAATAAGACTGGTTTTATTTTTAAGTTATTATTTCATATATTCAATTTTATTCATATTTATGTATGACTAACACTTTTACTAAGTGTGTTTATAGGTACCCACGACTTGCTTCCTTGAAGCTATTCGAAAGGAGTTCGAATTATATTTTTCAATTCATTATTCTGTATATATCGATGTTAGGCAAATCCTAGGTCGATATTATTATTTTATTTTATTGTGTATATTACATGTTTATTATATTCGTACATTATTTTATTCTCCTCCTCAATTTGAAAAAATGAACTTAGTCGGGAACCACAATTGTGGATTTTGAAGGGTGCCTAACCCCTTTCCTTCAAAATAATTTGAACCCCTTACCTAGAATCAAATTGGTTTCGTATATTATCTTTTAAATTAATTTATTAATTGGTTTTCTAGTTTTCCTAAAAATTAGGTGGGTGACTCTCTTTTCTCTTTAATCCCTTAACCCTTTTTACCCGTTTTAAAATTCTCTTAACTAATTCTTTTTTAATTGAGCCACCGCGACGTAGCTCCAATTCAAAGAATGTTAACAACTCACATCTAAAGTCACATTGTTCATGAATTCAATAGTCCATTAGAGTATTCCTCTAAAGTCTAAATACCCTTTCGATTGAATCTAAACTTTGTAAAATAAACTAATCATTGGGAGCGAACAAAAATATGCAAAAACTTGATTAGAGTTTAATCTCAAAAACGTCTTTCAAATACTTTTTATTGGTTCAGTCAATAATTTAACAACCTCTTTCGATTACTTAATACAAATCAAGATTTAGCACAACTTGCTTGAGTTTGAAGCTTTTGCTAGTGAAATTCATAGAGTTGAAATGTGTCGTTTAAACTCTGGCAACATTTATCCAAGAAATTAGATATCATTTGTGAAGTTACCCAATTATTCATGAAGTTATCATTGTTTTCTTTATCAATGATTTTTTTTGCATTTGGAACTACCGTAAAACTTAGAACTGTCAATATGTACTAAGGCTCGTTGGACCGGCATAGTCTAATTCGAAATTTGATAGGGCCTAGATACGATTTTTGGAGCCTATTAAGAAAAATGAATTTTTAGCTCGGCTTGAATAAGTTTGCCGATTTGTGGGGCTTGACAAATACGGATAGGACCGGCCCGTGGACCAAAAAAAAATTAATGGATAAATTAGCAAACTAGTCAAAAAATTCTAAAAATAATTATTAAAAACATTCATATTTTATAAATTTTAGTAAAAATGTCAAAATTTCAATATTTTAGAAAATATTGTGTATCCTAATTTTGTTCATATTTTATCTCACATTAATTATATCTTTTCTAACTCATTCTCTCTCATATTATTTTTCTAAAAAATATTTTACCTCTCACAGATTTCGCTCTTCCAATTCTTCTTTATCTTCCAACTCTCACTTCTGTTTTCCGTTCTTTTCATTTTTTTTCTCTTCAGAAATTGGGAAATATATCTTAAAGATACTCACAACAATCCTTTTGATTAAGGTGTGCATCTTCATCCGATTTTTAGGTTTGTTTACTATTTTAAAAAAAAAAATTCAAAATTTTTGTTTGTAGTTGAGTATTAAATTGACCAATTTTCATTTAGGATTTGGAAAATAAATCACTCTCTAATGATCGAATCTAAGAGGATTACAAGAGGATGCAACTTAATCAATAATTTTTAGCGATATTTCATCTTTTAATATATATATTACTCAAGAAATAATGGACAATATAGGATCCCTTGCTAAAATAATGGAAGAGAGACGATTAAAGATTTGATGTTTGCATATTTTTGTATCACTATTAATAAAAGAAAAAAAATTGGGTGTATAAGATTTCAAAAACTTGTTGAAGACCAAGTTGAGGAAAAACAATTTTCTATTAGTTTGTTTTGTATTTATAGTTCTTCTTTAGAATTTGATATTCCTTCTCAATTTGCATTCAAAACACTATATATGCTATCAATGTTTGTATTTATTAAAAATCTCATATTGCATAGTTTATAAATCTTGTATTTGTCCCTAACTTGTATTCTTCTCAAAGGTATGTCAGCTAGTTATGCATTTTATTTATAGAAAGAATAACTTTCTATTAGTTTATTTTGTTTTTATAATTTTTTCTTCAAATTTTTGTATCCTTTCTCAATTCGTATTCAAATCACTATGTATGCTATTATTATTTGTATTAATTCAAAATCTCATGTTATATAGTTTATGAATTTTTATTTGTTACTAATGATATTAATATCAAAGGTAAGCCAACTAGTTATGTATTTTAGTGAAGAATGATTGTTATAAACATTCTCGTATTATTTTTCAACTTTATATTTCATTCTCACTTTTTCAACATATTATTTTTATATTTTAAACACCATTATACAAAATACAATATAAAAACTAGAATTAATACAAATACAAATAATATACATATTAGAATAATACAACTTAAAAAAAGAAATAAAATTCTAAAGAGAAAAATAAATACACATTGAAAAAAATATATAAATAAAAATATGTTTCTTAAATAGCTATATATCTATTTGATATACATATTTGAATGAATACAAATTAACTCAAAAAATTTAAATTTTATTATATGAAATATAATATGAAAACTAGAATGAATATAAATACAAAGTGGATCAATCCTATAGTGAGAGAGCTGTAGTGAAAATATTCGTCGAGTTTGAAATGATGCAAGTGAAATTCTAGAAACAAATAATGTCTTTGAAATTTGAATTTTTAACTTGCCGGCCCAAAGTGATGTATTCTTTTAAAGGAAAGGACTAGAAAGGTCCACGTTGGACACAGAAAGAAAATAAAAAAATGAGACTCAGAATAGATTTTTCGAAAATGGAGAAGATCGATAATTTTGAGGACGTTCTACCTCAACCCGATAGTGTTGACGGCTGTGAGGAAGGCGCTCACAAGAAGAGGAGGAGAGGGAGACTGACACAGAAGAATCTATTCCAGTTGTGGGGGCTTGAGAATCCTAACCTTGATCTGCGACCTTCCACAGCTACTTCTCTTGCTTCCCGCAAAAATCAACAGCGCCTTTGCCCCTTCTATAAGAGGATTCCAGGTTCCACCATCATACTCTACATTTTTCATTTTCTACTTCTAATCATTCTTCTGCAAACATTTTTTTTGAAATTAAAGTAGATAATACCAGTGTGCTTCATGAGCAGAAGATAATACATTTGTTTTTCTTATTGACTGATATTAACCTTTGTCAGTCCTACTGGTTTCTCATATATCAACTACTACTTCAATCGGTTTTTCATTCAACATTTCATTCATGCAGGAACGCCCTTCACTGTAGATGCATTCTGCTATGGTTCAGTCAAAGGTTGCTCTGCCTATTTCCTTAGTCACTTCCATGCTGATCATTATATTGGCTTGTCCAAAGGATGGTCACATGGACCTATCTACTGTACCAACCTCACTGCTCGCTTGCTTAGAATCTGTCTTTATGTTAGTCCATCGTAAGGACTCTTTTTCCCCTATTTTTGCAAGAAAAAAAGTTTCTTTTGGGTTATATTACTCCTTCGCACCTCAAACAATTGTACAGGGCAGTTAAGTTCTGTTGATTCTTTTGCAGTTTCATCTGTCCTCTGGAATTAGGTACTGAGTACAACCTTAATGGAATCAAAATTACTATGCTTGATGCTAATCACTGTCCTGGTGCTGCTCTCATTCACTTCCGTCTCCCAAATGGACAATGTTACTTGCACACTGGAGACTTTAGGGCCTCAAAGCTGATGCAATCATATCCAGTTATCGCAAGCCAACGTATTAATATACTTTACCTTGACACAACATATTGCAATCCAAAGTACAGGTGCAACTCTCTTTGTTCTATGTCCTGGATGCATGTTCTTAACAGTTGTGCTAGATGTTAATCTCTTGGAGATATCTATTTCAGGTTTCCTTCAAAAGAAGATGTTTTGGAATTTGTTGTAGGTGTCACGAGAAGATATTTGAATAATCATCCAAAAACCATCGTGGTTGTTGGTGCATACAGCATTGGAAAAGAACATGTCTATTCTGCAATTTCCAAGGCACTGGGGGTATCTTAGATTCTGAGTATTTCTTGATATCTTTATGTTTTTAAATCCATATTATGACTTGATGAATATCTAGCAACTCTACAAAGGCATCAAAGGGTTAAGAGCTAATGAGTTTCTAGAAAAAAGAAATACATTGACCATTTTGCAGAAGATGAAACTGTTTTGCTCCTGTAACTTAGGTTTCTAAATTCCTTCGCTTTGTGGATGAATAGCATGCCATGTGACACCAAACTATTGAAATTTCATTTGTCTTTCTGGGACAAGGCAACAATTTGTTACAAGTTTGCCTACGATGTGCTTTTTAAAGCTGAACTTTATGCTGTCTCTTTGCATAAGAAAGTGAACTTCTATACAAAATATTAGCTGACTGGGTTATTATAAATATTTCATAGGTAAAAATATATGCAAATGCCTCCAGGAGGCGCATTCTTCGATCTTTCGGCTGGGTTGGGATTTCTGAAAATCTGTCAACAAATGGAAAAGACACACCTTTGCACATATTGCCTATATCATCCTTGAGATTTGAGGTCTGCATGAGCACCTTCATTAGATGATTGATGGGTTTTCCTTATATAACTTCTTCTGTTGATGTTCCCCAAGATTCTGCAGCGTTATTTGGCATCACAAGACGGACAGTACACTAGCATGTTGGCATTCCGACCAACAGGTGACTCATATTTGTTACTTATAGCTTGTGACCCATCCATTTTTGTGGATTTTTGTCCCTTATTTCATGCAAAAGTTCCTTACCAGTTACCATTACGTTTTTACAGGTTGGACTTACTCAGAGACCATTGGGGAGAATCTTAACTTAATAAAACCCACTTCTAAGGGCAACATCACTATTTATGGTGAGATAAATTGGTGCTTCTTGGATGGTTTAGATTCTACATATTTTTACTTATAATTTGTATTATTTACTTTAATTTCCTGCAGGTGTTCCATATAGTGAGCATTCTAATTTCACAGAGCTGCAGGATTTTGTGCAGGTTAAGATGTTTTTGTACAATTCTTTTTGCTTCTTGAATATTTAGTCAATGTCATCTTTGCCAACTGTTAGAAATATCAAGTGGATGTTTCAGTCTTCCGGAGCTAGTTCCCTTTGAAATTTTACAAAATATGGCTATATCCCAATGATGAAAATATTTGGTTTTGCAGTTTCTGAGGCCAGAAAAGATAATTCCTACCGTGAATGTTGGAAATGCTGTTAATCGTGGCAAGATGCAATCATACTTCCAGCAGTGGCTGAAAGCCTGAAAGAGGAGTTGTTCTTCTGGAGTTGTCTAGTTTGGTTATTCTATTCTTTCTAATTCTTCTGAAGATTAGGAAGTGGATTAGATAGGTTATTGAAATGGGAATGGACAATGGTGGTTATACAGTTGTAAAAAAGTGTTTTTAATCTCTCTATTAAGGTGAATCAAAAATCTCTTGGCCTTCATTCTTGTTGATTGCCTTCCATGCAAGGTACCAGGAATTTGTCGTAGTAATCAATTTTTTTGCAACTCAGAGGTCTAACCAATGTCCTAGAGCTTCATTCATTTGTAAATAAGGTTTGATCAAGGAGATGAAGAGCAAAAGGCTAAAAAAAGGCCTTTTTAAACTTATTCTAAATGACGATTGGTAATCTTTCAACTACTACATAAACATTGGTGCCTTTTCTAATTGGTAATCCATCTCACCTTTTGTTTTCAATTCACGTTGTTCTTTCCCATTGGCTTTTGATTTGTTAATACTACTACTAGAATTTCTCAATCTATTTGAAGGTGTTTCCAGAATTCTGTTCAATCTTTTTCGAGTTCCTCATTCTCTGGTAATCCATTCACGTTTTGTTTTCAATTCACGTTGTTCTTTCCCATTGGCTTTTGATTTGTTAATACTACTACTAGAATTTCTCAATCTATTTGAAGGTGTGTCCAGAATTCTGTTCAATCTTTTTCGAGTTCCTCAATCTCTGGTCTTGTAGGCAGCAAAATCAATTAGGTTTCATGAGAAACACTTCCTAAGACTAAATTTATGGGCGTTGCTCTGTTCTAATTTTTTTTTGTGTTGTTTTTGTAGCATGTTGCTTCTCCTCCATCCTTGTTGGATGGATTGTAATTGTAAGTACCTTATTGATACGACATAAACTATAATTTTTGGTCTTTCTTCTTGGGACATTTTGGTCTACAACAACAGAAACAACAATGTCAATCTGTATTTTTTGTTCATTCGTTCCGAACTATTGCATTTCTTATTCATCAGTCTCAACTTTTTCTCCGAATGTAGATTGCTGCCTACAAGACCAGATACGGTGATCAATCTGAGGATCACTTAAGAATATAATTGGACGCTTCATTTCATCTTCTTCACTTTTGGATTAATGATTGTTTCAGGGTAAGGTACTTATCGGCTGCATCACCCTTTATTAGGGAGAGGCTACTCGCTCCTTCACTAACTTGCAGGTAAATATATTTAATGAAGAGATAACATTACTTCATTCAATTAAAGTAAATCCTTATCTATCAGGACCAACAAATAAAGCTGTAGTTTCAACTTTGTGACGTATGAAGAAAAAAACTAACATTATCAATACTGTATAGCTGACAAAGAACGATAAGAAATGCAAGAAATACTTGTGTTTTTTTAATCTAATAAATACTCCATAGTTGTAGTTTGATTGAGAAGAAAAATGTTTTTTTTTTTAAATAAAATAAAATAAATTACAGACGTTTGAAATAGATAATAGGATTATTGAGCTGCTCACTGATTGTACCTTTTCGTCTTTTGCAGACAACCACACCTTTTTGTGCACCGCAAGCAACAAGCCGAGCGATAGGATAAAATCATAGCATTTTGCGTAAATTAATTTTGATGACAATAGATTTTGGCGTAATCTTAATTAAGCATGTGAAGACTTGCATTTCATTGTTGATTGTTTGTCATTTTTTTTTGGACATTGGCTCTTGTATTCTACCAAAGCTTAGAGAAGAGAGAAATCTTACAAAGAATTCAGACGGTACTTTAAATTCGAGAATGTAGTAGCAAATACTCGAAGTAGATATTTTATTGTCTATTAAATATTTGGTAGAGTTTTGTTTCTCAATACATGAAACTAGTATCAAGCGTTATATGCTTGAAATGAGTATGGAAAATTTTCTTTTGTTGAAACTTCTTAGTGATCTCACAATAGTTTTGCCGTAAGCTAGGATTCATTTCGATTGACATTCTGTGGACTAGACCAGACCCCTGGAATCCATGTAAGTAATTCACAATAACTTTTTTATTTTTTGTATTGTCCATAACTAATGTATTTCTTGTTTGGTCTCAAATGAATTATCTGTGATTTTTAGCTAATAAGAAGCATCAATAAAATTCAGGATGAATTATGCATAATATCAGCCCATAAACTTTATTTACCACTATTTAAACCCAATTTTAACTTATTGGCCATTACGCTATTCTAATTTTTTTTAAAATGGACGTCGACTTCTGATCTTCTTTTGTTGCTAATTCGTTCCTTATTCTTCTTCCCATGTTTCTTGGTTGTTCTTCATCATATTCTTCTTTTGTTGCTATTCATTCTTCATCTCTTCCATTGTTTTTTCTTTTGTAAATTCAACGTATCACAGAAAAACGTAAATCGATTCAAGCAAATTATATATTAAAATACTTGGAGTATTGAGAGAGGTCATATTTAATTTTTTTAAACTGCTTAAAGGTGACTTTGAGTTAATCAAGATTAGATAGTTCGGGGGTGTTTGGTTACTGGTTAGAGTTATACAAATATTAACTATGCAAAATTTAGTTACGTAGATATAATTATGCAGGGTTTAGTTATGCAGGTATTAACTATGGATGATTTAGTTATGTAAGTATTAGCTATGGAGAGTTCAGTTATGTAGGTATTAGTTATGCAGGGTTTAGTTATGCATGTATTAGTAATGCAGGGTTTAATTATACTGGTATTAGCTATGAGGATATTAGTTATGTAGATATTATTTAGTTACGTAGAGATTACAATACATGGATTATTAACTATTGAATATTAAACTTGTTGTAAATTATTAATGTATATTATTTACAAAATAATAATACATGCTAATAAAATGTGAAATATATCAAGTAATATATAATGCTAATATTTGATAAGCATATGTCCGTTAAAAAATATACAATCAATTTCTAATATTAAAAAAATATTTATATTTGCATAAATCAATCAAAATGACAATTATATAAAAAAAATGAAAATAATCTATATATAATGAGAAATAAAAACAACACATAGGAAACAATAAAGATTCTAATTTAAAAAAATAAAATAAAATAAAAAAGAAATAAAAATGATCTAAATATTAAAAAAAAAAAATAACAAACCTATATATAGGAAAACAATAAAGTTTTCAATTAAAAACAATAAAATAAATTAATATGGTAAATATGTAATTTATCACTTTATGTATAACCAATATCTACATAACTTATTCCACCTTCTACCCTGCATAACTTTATACATAGATTTCCTCATAAGTTATGTTGGTATTAATTACGTAGGACTACAAAATGCAACCAAACATAGTTCACGTCATGTTGACTTTTCAACTTAATAAAAAACTTTTATCAAATATTGTAAAACTAATACAATATTTTATACATGAATAACATGTCCTCTTATACCGTAACCAAACGGTCCCTTAATGTACATTTCATGTATAATCAATGTATACTTCATATATAGTTAGGACATATTCAATTTTTTGAGTATATCATAATGTACACTCCGTGTATACCACATTTATATGCAGCTTTCTATGACTTTTAGTAAGCTAAATTGTATAGTCAGTATATACTTCTTATAATTTTTGGTTATTTCTTAAGTAAATAAAATATGACTATTTTTTGTAAACAAATTACTTTATTATATATATTTGAAATTAGTTCTTAAATTTATAATCACATTTGTCCCAAACCTAGTCTAGTATACAGAGGCGGAGCCAGGATTTAATGTTTGTGTGAGTTCTAAATTTTAAAACAGAACAACATACTAATCGAATATAACAATATATGATAATATATTATTACAAGTGGGAACCAAAAAAGTTAGAAAGTTGAATTACGGTTTTATCCTTACTATAAATTAATAGTTTAAATTAAATTACCGTTTTATCCCTACATTTAATTAAAATGTTATAAATTATTTATAAATTAAATATTAAATAATGATTATATCATATTGTTTCATCCGTTTTTTGGCTTTTGATTTTCTTCCTAATCTAAATTACTCTCTCATTACTTATAGTTGTTCACTTCTATTATTAAAGAGGGTGAATGAAGAGTTGCACGATATTAATTATGACTTTATGAGAGAAATGCATGACTATTAAACAAATTTTTCATTTCACTCTAAATACATTAGTGGACCAATAATCACTTTCCTTATATTTTTTTTACCGGAGAAAAATGCATGTGTACATTCTAAAACTTCATACGAAACTTGCAATGTGATGGAAATGGATGTTGCATATCTTTTCAGAGGTTAAAATTCATCTTTTCACAAAGTTGACCTTCTAACAAACATAGTAAGTAACTAAAACATGTTCATATTTTGATAAATTCTCTTTTGATATTTAATTTGTAGGCAATTATTGAATGAATTCAACGTGTTTTCACTGATTTACGTACTTTGGGTAAGTGAGATGAAAACTCTCTTCTTCCTTTCATTGTCATTTCACTTAATTATGTATTGAAAAGGGGCTACATTTATCTTTCTGTCATTAAATTTATTCCGTTTACTTTATAAGAGCTCAGTTTTTCATGTTTCATATCATACCTAGCTAGCTACAATCTTTGGAAGAAAATTATTTTAGATAATAATGATGGTCATATCTAAATATTATGTGGCATACCTATTCTTTATTGCGTTCACCTAAGTACTAGCTGAAAGTGTACTAAAAAAAAAGTATCCACTTTAGTGATGTTTACGTGCACTTCTTAAATTTGGAGCAAGAGTTCCTTGATATACCACATATCATCAGATGCTATATTATCTTAATTAATTTTACATAATTCTACATATCTTATTTTCCAAACAAATAACCGAAAGTTAAATGAAAAGAATTAGTTGTCACCCTTGTGTTTGTATAGAAAAACATATATTTAGATATTTTAGTCTAGACGACTATATTTGAAATCCTTCTTTTCAATTACTTTTGGATGTAAAAATAAGTTTTATACAGAAACATATTAAATACAAGATTTAGCGTATTTATAAAATATATTGTGATAAATATTTATATAGACATGAGATCAGATTTACATAAATTTTAAATTGTAATAGAAGATAAATGTGCCGCGCACGTTTTCGAAACTAGTATATATATATAAGCCAACAAGAAAAGAACTAACACTGCATTATTTAGTTGTACAACTTGTTGTCTGAGTTATACTTGAGTAAAAGAATGAACATTGCAGATTGTCCTTGTACATCAAGCATGTCATATTGTACTGGAGAGGTTTTCTCATTTTTGGCCCTTTTAGGCTCAATTTAATTGGCACTTCAACACGTGAAAGTACAACACAAATTGCATCTGCATATACTCCAAATGTCTTATTTGAAGCAACTCCGAACCTCCCTCCATCTTTGTCTCCTGCAACTTAGCTCAAGATTGAAACTGGTAAATTTCTTCATCTTCTTCCCGACATATCTGTTTTTTCTCTTCTTTCGTGTTTATTCTTCTTCTCTCTTATTGTATTTCTGTTTATTTCGAATTCTTTCCATCCCTTCTTTGTCTGTTTCACAGTTTTATTGGTAATGAAAATTTGGTGATTGGGTAATGAAATTGGGTCAATCAGCAATGGGAATTGTGCAAAAAACATGCTTTCTTGCGGTGGATGGCTTTGGTGATAAAGTTAGTTTAAAATTTTGTGCATTTATATTTATGTAGTAATTTCTATTCTATATTTTAGAAGTTATTTTTAGTGGTCATACGACTAAAATGATGATTAAAATTGGAGACATGTAACGTAGAGCAGGAGAAATGCACGAGAAAGAATAATTTTGTGGAGCAGATTCTAGAATTCAGGTCAAATAATAAGAAGTCAACATGTATACATGATAATAGAATTCAGAGTATTTCAGTGTGAATGTATACATGCCATTATCGGGAGCTTAGACGTTAGCAAAAATATTTGATGCGTGTTTAATCTCTAGTTCTATACAACACTTCATTTTTTACCGTGTAAGACAGTAAAAGCAAGGATTGAGAGTATGATAAGATTTAGAGTATTTTAAACTTGAAAGATTTAGATTACATTAGCAAAAGCTTAGACATTAACAATTCTTAAGTAAAAAACTAGGAGGTGGCCTCTGTTTTGCAGATTATCCCTAAAATTCATCATATATATAGGAAATTTTTGTGAGGCACTCAACATTTTAAGTATTTCTCAAGTTGTAACTTCTGAAAAAGAAAAGGAAATTATGATATACAAAATCCTATCTCGAGCTATTTCTCTCTTATTTCAGTTTCTTTATCGTTATTGAGATCACTAACTATTGTTCTTGAACCAGTAAGGTTCCGTTGCATGAGTTAAATAAGACTTTGTTCAGCAGTAAATTTCAAAGGCTCCAAATACTACCGCAACCAACCATACTCAGAATGCATTTCCATATTGCTTTGTTAGGATAAACATTTGTGTCTTACTTTCTTTTTTAATCTATTTAAAAAAGAATGTCTCTTTCTAATTCACTTACTCTTAAATTCTTCTATGTGACACGTTTAAGATCACAAAGTTCATATGACTTTTGGTGTATTACACACCTCTTTAGTTTAAGATCATAAAATTTGAAAGTCGTTCTTATTTTCTTGAACTCTTTCTCTAGACAAGACAAACTATGATGCATAAAATAAGGAGGAGGGATTAATGATTTTTGCCTTACTTCACATACAGAGTTTCTTTATGTTTCACTTCAAGTACTAAAAATAATACTAATATGACATCGAGAGTCTTCTGTTAAGTGATTTGTTGAAGCTGAATGCCCTAGAGTCATTTCTTCTGTTGATTTTATTGCGTTGGTTGCTAGAGATGCATTTTTGGTTACAATAAGTGAAAACTCAATAAATAAATTATGAACTTCTTGAATAACCAAATTTTGGTGGTAATTAAGATGACTGATAGTTAAGAGAGGTAATAAAATGCGTCAAGCTCAGGATGGTCTTTAAGTAATCTGCCTTATGTATCTAATTATCTTCGTGTTTTTGTTGATGTCGCTAGCATGATTGGAAGATCCTTTTGAAATGTGTCAACTGATAGAAGAAATGGAACAATATCAAAATGTCTCACAAGTCAGAAGCCAGAAGCCAGTGGTGGTTGACATCCAGTTCCAAAAAATATCAAATTATTAATATGTCCACCAACAATAGAAGATGCAGATGAGCATTCTACATATAATATATTGTACGACGAGATCATTCAAAATGCATTCACATGAATCCTAACTTCTCTATCATTCGGAGGAAAATCTTCTAAACCTATAAGGCCGTCAAATGTTTTCAAGTAAAAGTTGTTGGAAGACTCCGCACTACATAACAAGGTTAGTGAAGCTTACACCCCATTGTTAGAACTTAAAATAGCACTTCTGAAGGAGTACAATGAAAAAAACTTTCAAAATGAGAAGTCTTCAAGTTTTTAAGATATTTTGCCTATATATTTATCCGATTAAATTAAATACTTACTTGATTTTAAAGTTAATACAAATTTTTAGTTTAAGGGTGATGGAGGTCAATAATGATGGCACTCATTGTAAAAGTTTGATCTCAAAGTATATTTTCTAATTTGCTGGTGTAATTTAGCTTTTAAATTGAAAAGTTTAAAGGTTCATAAACCCTGACACGAGTGCTCAATAAAAAGTATATTTCCATGTTGTTGGTATACTATGGTAATAGAAACTTCTCCCTGTGAGTTTACAGGTAGCTGCTTCATGTTCCTCATAAAGAAAAAGGACTCAATTGGATATGGTGGGTGATTTACATGTTCTATAATGATATTTAATGGAAATCAGTTATCTCTTCTTTCACACATAAATGATTGTGTCTTCAGGGGACCAACTAATTTCTCAAGTTATTATTTTAGTATAAATATATTCACCTGAATGATTCTAATTGAAATAAAGCATCATTGTTGGAAAAATAGGACTTTCGTAAGAGTCTATTTACGCGAATCAGTTTTCTCGTATGCTCAACTTTATGTTGCTTTATCCGGAGCTAAAACTTTCAAAAATGTCAAAATACTAATACGACCGCCTACAATAGAAGATACAAATGATCATTGTACCTATAATATAGTATGTAAAGAAATCATTCAAAAAGCATTCACCTGAAATCCTAACTTCTTTATCCTTCATAAGCAAAACCTGCTAAACTTGAAAGGCCACCAAATGTCTCCCATAAAAACTATAGGAAGCTCTACATTACACAATAAGGTCAGAAAATATTTTTTTTAAAAAAAAGTTCTTCGCCAAAATATACTCGCCCAACTACATTGAATACTTCATTCATTTATTCTTAATTTGCAGGTACAACTCAACTCTAAAATTATATATGTGTTGTGTCTTTAGGCATCTGACAATTTGTAGTGTTTTCCATGTGAAAATCAGGAAAAGTTAATAGGAAGAAAGAAAACTGACACAAAGGTTAGTACTATATGATAGCCGATAGTCCTTTTCTCCCTCTTCTATAATTCATTGTTTTTGGCTTTTACATATTCTCAAATTTTTTTCACTAATTTTGGATCAAATAGAGTCTGTTTCACAGATGCAACACAAATATCGACAATATGGAGCATAATTTCAACATTTGTCCTACTTGATAAAGGAAGAGTAAAAAAAAGGCTATCAGAAAAGGAACATCAAGTCAAAGTGATTTATAGTTCTATGTATTGTACAACACAAATTTTTTACATATATTGTATCCTCAAAACGGTCATTTCGAGCAACCTCTTTCAACTCTAAATTTGCGTTGTCTCCTGTAACGCAGATCTTCTCAAAATTTAAACTAGTAAATTACTCCACCTTATTTTCTGCATTTCTATTGCTTCTTTCTTATTTTCCAGTGTATTTTTGTTCACGAGTCTTGTTGAAAAATGTTTATACAAGTTTATTTAAGGAAATAAATCATTTCTCATTTACCTTGGAAAGCAAGGTAACATGTGGACTCTTAACTAAGATAATTTTGTCAATATTTGGGACAATTGAACTGCTGATAGTTGACATACTGAGTACTTAAGGTGTGATTTTTATCATATATTCCTTGATCTTTTAGATATTTCATAGAACTTTGTGTGGATCCTCAATCACCTATCCTTGCATCAATATGGGTTGTGCTCGAGAGGGTAAACGAGAAATCCAACTTTACAAACTTTATCCATATTTATCTTTTGATTATTTACTGTTATTGAAATAGATAACGTATATGCAATAACTATCATTATAGGTACTTTTTCAAGAGTTGAACACATTACGAGGAAAAATTCATTCTTCTTTTTTTCTTTGTTGACTGGTTATAGTTTGTTTGGAGAATAAGTGATGATGTTGTTGATTGGTCTCCTTTTTATACTCGATTGGATTTTTTTTGCTTTTTGTCACAATTCCATTTCATTAGCTCACTGTGGGAATGGTTTGGTTGAGTTGTTTAAGCTGAAGCTCTTTTTTTTTATGAAGTAATTAGTTCTATTGCAGATATCAAGTAGATGCACAATAGTTACAAAAGCTTAGTAGCAAAAGGTCAGCTCTCCTTTACATTTTCTTTGGCTACATTTTTACTCTTAGCTTGCATGCTTGATGAAAATACTTCAGAATTGCTAGCTTATATGCCCATTTTTATTGTTTGTTTTTTGATAGATTATTGGAAGATTTACTATATGTTCTTTACTATTACTGTTTTAAAAAAGAATTTTTGTATGTTTCTGTTTAGGGTTTTTTTTTTTTTTTGCGATTCTGTCCTGATAATTGTCCTTGTTCTATTATTTTGACAGTTGATATGAATCTCTTCTCTATTTTTCTTGTAACGTGTGGTATGTGAGGCCTGGTGCAGCTCTTATGCCTGGAGTTCCCCCGTTGGGTGCCGAAGGAATAACTGGTCAAGTCCGCCCCATCAATATAGCCCTGTTGCTGGACGTGGTAGACATGATTAGAGACCACCAGGAATGAAAGGTGGTTATGGTATGTCCGTGCTGAAAGGTGGTGTGTCTGCACGTGGCTTTGGGACTATGCTGGAATTCACTTTCTTTACACAAGTATGTTTCCCTGATTTATAACATACTTGAATTTGTTATTTTTTCTGTTTGGTGAAATTTGTTATTTACTATTATGAAGGAATCAAGTATGAATAAATCCAACTATACAAAAACATGAGGTAGTTAAATTTTACAGATTGATAGGTAGTTGATATTCCAAAGCATCTTCTATTCCTTTCATTTTTTGTTTGGACAATATGCTTTGAATGGGTCATTTCCATGTGCTTCCTTTGGAGAACTTCATAGTTTCACCTACTTGGAACTGGACAACAACCAGGACCAATTCCTTCTAAATTGAATAAGAACCAAAAGTAAGTTAACTGATATGTATAATATTCAGGTAACCCAAGCTGGAAGCACTGTGACTCTAACAATTCATCAGCCTTTAGAATACATCTAAGTCTTGCAGCTGAAGTTCAAACACGACACCACAAATTTGTACCAATAGCATTGAAAATTGTACTACATTATTGTACCTCTTCACTGGTAAATAAATACGTACTACTCTTCCGATTTTTCATTATTTTACTTTGGTCCTTATGTCATTTTTCATCTTTTTCATCATCTTCTGCTTCTCTATTTAGAAGAGACTTTTAGAAATTGATGATAAATTAGAGAAGATTGATTTGAGTCCCGAGCTGGTGCATCAATTTGGTGATGAAAATTCACATTTGACTACCGAAATTGGAGGTAATGTTCATTCTATTTTTTCCTGAGATATTGATCTATTATTTATTAAATTCAAAATGGTCTTTTTTATTTTTTATGTGTTTTTGGTTTGGAATTGGGAAAAATTAATAGAAATCCATCACTACAAAATGGGTGTAACGTGTAAGAACGAGAATGAGGTAAAGCTCACCAAAAATATCTTGTGAGCTTTTGGTGCTTTTTCTTTAATTTCATTTTGCAGATATGTGTACTCATTACTATTTTGTCTCAATTTCTTATAATACAGAAAGACTTTCAAGCAGCAGATAGCTTCTGAGCTTCTTATCAACAAAAAAGGGAACCCAATTGTTATATTTTTGTATAAATTTTGAAGATTTTTTTTCTATAATCTCGATATTATTTTAAGTAAAATTAAAATTATTAAATTCACCATTGATATTTTTGGGACCTTAAAATTAAAGTTATTAAATTCACCATTAATGTTTTTGGGATCTTAATACTCGAGTCATCTTTTAAAATTAAAGATAAAAAATAAGATCTTTGAATAAATTGTTATACAATGTAAAGATAAATTTTAAAAAAAAATAGGAAAAGGAGAGTCGAGGAGGAACTGAGAATAGTAAATAGTTTTCACCGGGTCAGCGGTCTACACTTTGACAACAAGCAACAACAATGAAATATACTAAAAATTAGAACCCTAACTTTTAAAAAGAAGTTAAATTTTGAGTTTAACATTTTATTGAATGATTCGAAAGAAATCAATATAGTGAAATATTGTTTTAAAGTATGACACTATAGATTGGTTACTTAAAATTATCTTTGAGATTAATTGTTAGATGTTGTTTTGGCAGTATGACACTACTTTTTTATTATTTTCAATTATCAATTTTTTGGAAAAAAATGGCACAGTATGACAACCTGTAGAGTTTATTGGCAATAAATAGCCTACTTTAAATTTTTAGCAAAAAAAGATTTTTTATTATTTATTTGGCATTAAATAGCCACATCTTTTTTATTTGAAAATAAATCCTAAATTTCTCACTCTATTTCTTAATAGTTATCATGTCTACTTTTATTGTTCCTTTTTTCTCTCTCCTTGTAATTTGTCAACAATTCTTTTTTATGTGTATTCTTCCTTATATTTTCAATTCTCTCTTTCTTCCTTTTTTTCTCCCTCTTTCAAGTTAAGGATTTCTATCTTTTTCTCTAAAATATTTTCATTAAAGATCAATCACAACATTAACTCTTCACGGTAAGTAATAACTCAATTCATATGAATTTTTTTATATTAATTGTCTGGGTTATTTTAAAATATTGACTTTTATTGATTGGATTTAATAATGAATATTTATTTTTTCTCCAAAAAATGTATCTAAGTTTGTTAATGAATACAAACGAGCACATAATAATTTAAAATTATCTAAATTTATTAATGATTTTCGTTGATTGCATTCCAAAGTAGTAATGCAAGCAACTGTATACATATGTAAAATTATAAAGATACTAATGCAAACAAACGTATACCAATTTATAAATGAATGTGGACGAATTTATCCAATACAAATATATACCAATGTTAATTTGAAAGATATTATTGCAAATAAATGTATACCAATTTATCATAAATACGAATAAATGTATACCAACTTATTATGAATAGAACAAATGTATACCAAATTATTATGAATTCGAACAAATGTATACCAAATTATTATGAATACGAACAAATGTATACAATACAAATGTAAAATAAAAAACATATTAATGCAAACAAATATACTATTTATTAATGAATATGAGCGAATGTATCCAATATAAATGTATACCTGTCAAAATTGAAAGATATTACTGCAAAAAGATATAAATGTATACCAATTTATTATGAATATGAACAAATGTATGTCAATCTATTATATAAATATTGATTAATAGATACTAATGCAAGCAAATGTATACAAAATTGTTAAGAGAATGAATATGAATTGAGTTCAAAGGCAGAAAAGTTGATGAGTAGTGAACTCATAAGAACCTTTGAAATAAGAATAATCATGATCAAAATATTATTTGTTAATTTTAAGAAAAAGATATAATTATAAACTATATGTTGCTAGTTTTAAGTGAAATGGTTGGAGATAGAATAGAGATGGTATTAATTATTATTTTTTTAAAAAAAATATAAAATAATTTGAAAGAAGGGAGTTTTGAATAATCTAGTTTTAAGGAGAAATAGTTGGAAGTTAGAAAAGAGATGAAATTAATTTTATTTTATTATTTCAAAAAATACTTAAAAATTTGAAAGGTGAGATAAGTCTAAAAAATGTTTTGCTAGTTTTAAGGAGTAATGGTTGAAAGTTAGAAGAGAGATGATATTACAAATCTTTTATTATTTAAAAATAAGTAAAAAAATATTGATAAGTTACATTTAGGCTAATATGTGCCCATTTTTTTATCTGTTTATTAATTGCTAATATTGGGCTATATGTTGCCAATTATATGTGACACTTGTCCATTTGTGTCAATTCCTCATTTTTTGAGTAAAAAATAGTCATAAAACACATTTTTTTGAATTAAATAAAAAATGTAAAAAATGTGATTAACTACTGCTTAGTGAGGCTCGAACCCCCATCCAAATATACATAATTGCAGACTTACCACTGCGCCATCCACCTCAGTGTGATAAGTGTTCGCACGCAAGTAGTAAACATATTTGTAAGTGATTTTTCAAAAGCTAGTAAATTCGTCCGAACCCTCATTTAATATTGTAGCTCCGCCCCTGCTAGTATGTATATATATAAGAGAACCTTAGACTCGTTTACGTGACGCCACCACAAATTAGAATTCTCTTTCAATTTATTTATTTACAAAATTATCTTTCTCCTTTCATGAAAAGTTATGACTTATATGAAATGTTGTAATTTCATGAAAAGTTACGACTTTTATAAAAAAAATTGTGTCCTATCTGAAGGGTTGCAATTTTTCAAAATAATTGTAACCTTTCTGATAAAATATAATAAACATTTGTTCACACTTCCATTTGTTATCTATAAATAGAGGAATTTCTCTCATTTTAGAACGAAAATTTTGAACCCTTCTTCTTCACAATTAAATATTTGTGTTCTCTGCCTCCTATTGAGTGGCTCACTGACACCACTTCTTATGTTACAAATTTTGATATATATTTTAACGGTCATTAATTTATGCTTATGTTATTAAGGATAAATGATAAAATGTAGTAATAATTATCATTATCCTTTACATTATTAATGACTGATAAATTTTTAATTTTTATTTTATAAATTTTATGATATTAAATTCTCGCACTTCATGCGGATAATTTGACTAGTTTTTGGAATAAATAAATATGTAACACAAATTCCTTGAAGCGTCATAATTCAGAAGAAAGAAAATGTCACGAAGAGTACATCTATCTAATAACATAAAGAGAAAGGAGGCATGGGTCCAGGGAACATGAAAGACAAAATATGATCTGTGCTCTTCCCCAATTCAGGATCCTAACTTTTTTGTCCTTCAATATATCCTATATTTAAACAACTCTGTTAATCCTGCACAGTGAATAGCAAACCAGGTCTGACGATTAGGAGACAATGTAAAAATAGAAAATGAGAAGATAAAAAGAGAACAGACCAAAGATAAACCTCATTGAATTCAAAAGTTAAGTACCTCATCTCAGAAGGCAATGCACTCATCGTGGCTTTTACTTCTGATATAGATTGACTGCCCGCGAGGAATGGAAAGTGCCAGTTGGTTAACACAATCTGCTTGAATATATGATACAGATCTATCTCAAGTTTTCATACTGTACATGTGGGGACAGCTGCTGATGAGAGACAAGCTTCTAACGCTCTTAATTAAACCACTCCCCAGTACCCTATTATAGCGATGGGCAATGGACCGTGGGGCTGCCTACTAGATGATGTAAGAATCACAGTTCATTGAAAGGACTAATATTTTATCAAGGTCGGCAATGAGGAATATAATTCTGCGAGGCATTGGAAGATCCAATTCAGCAACTGTTCTTTAGGTAGCTCCAAGAGCAGTTCAGCCTGAATAAGACACATCATTACACAGCCACTTAAATATGGAAAAACATGTCTTACACATTGTTTTTTCCGCTTTCTTTCAAATGAAGATTATGCAACCTTAGTGCATTAGTATAGGTATAGAGAAGATAGTAAAATCAACAAAACGACACCTTTATTTGGCCATCTTCAAATATCAGAGAATTTTGATGAATATCTGAAGTTGCTGAATCCGTTATCAACTTGAAAACCTTTTTTGACATGTTTGTTTTCATGCCAACCATCTTTCCTGAAGCATAAATGCTGGTAATTCCTAAATCTGCTGCCATTCTTCTGACATAAAGCTTTTTCAATAGGATTTCCATAGAGTAAGGTTCTTTGCCATACTGACGCCTCAGATTTTCCGTAAATTGCATCAGGTTGAAAATGTCCTTTTCAGCTGCTTTTTCAGCGCTATTGATGATTTGCATGGGGTTCTCCAAATGGTTTATGTACTCAGAAGGTAGATGAGGGTTTATATTGATATCAAGCTGAAGAGGAAGTGAGAGAATTTTGAAAGGTTATACCCCCATTATTTGCAATTGTCAATGGAATTAGTTCAGCAGATAAATTATAAGCTATATCTTTCACTAGTATTTGCAATTGCCAATGGAATTAGTTCAGCAGATAAACTATAAGCTATATCTTTCACAATGGTATTTGCAATTGCCAATGGAATTAGTTCAGCAGATAAACTATAAGCTATATCTTTCACAATGGTATATGTAATTGCCAATGGAATTAGTTCAGCAGATAAACTATAAGCTATATCATTCACAGTGGATGTGAAAGCAGAATAACTTTAACAGGAGACACAAATTCTAACAAGCTATTTGTAGAACCACCAGTCTATAGTTTCCTATACAAAGCCGTTTCCACATGTCACATACCTAGCGGACCAGTGAGGTCATGCTCAACATTTAGATAACTAACCCAGCTTAATTCCCTGATCATGCATCCCAATTCCAAGCAATTTGTCTTTATTTTTTTACCTAGTACTCTTATTACATGTTCCGAAGCAAGAGACGATGATAAGGCAGTAAATTAGAGACTCAACTGAAGAAACTAGATATTGCATGACTTCCAGTCTTCCGATCGATAATTTATTACTGTATAGTTTCTTATCTTCGTCGTTGTTTCCTTGCATTCTTTCTTGTGCCTTTTTAACAATTATTTAAACTTCATGCAGTAAAGTAGTGATTTATACCTTTAATGTTTCATATAAGACGTATAATTGCCCAGTTACATAAAAACCCTCTAGATTATCAGCTATTTTTTCACTTCTAATTAGTCCTCCATATAACCAAAAAACTTGACATATCTTCCGATTGATAATTTATTACTGTATAGTTTCTTATCTTCATCGTTGTTTCCTTGCATTCTTTCTTGTGCCTTTTTAACAATTATTTAAACTTCATGCAATAAAGTAGTGATTTATACCTTTAATGTTTCATATAAGACGCATAATTGCCCAGTTACTTAAAAACCCTCTAGATTATTAGCTATTTTTTCACTTCTAATTAGTCCTCCATATAACCAAAAAACTTGACATACTTTTCTTTTTTGGAGCGACATAAAATAGTTGACAACTTTCACAATCTTGAAAATCCTCTCCAACAAAATGAAATAGTATAATTGATGCTATCCTAGATAATTCAAACTTGACGCCACATCGTTTAAACTAACAACTTCACTTTTCCATACTTCTTTTTTTAACCGAGGTGTTCGAGGTCAGCTTTCATGTACCTAGACTAATTTCAAGAGGTACCTGCTACCTCCCACTAGCACAGGTATCGGGTAACTCTGTCTATCAAGACTTAACAAGATTAGAAAAAATCACTTAGTGTTTAAACTATTATTTTCAACACTCTTTTATCAAAACCCAAAGTACTAATTGATCAAATACTTTACTCCTAACAGTCGACATACATCAAGTCAGGTCATATATACTTTTTTTGAAACTGGTAACAAAGTCAGGTCATATATATTGAAATGGAATGAATTTTTTTGAGAAATTTCATCCCACTCTGAAAATCGAATACTTCCGTAACTACACTTTAAGAACTTTTCACATATTTAATAGCTAATCTCAAGAAGACTCCCTTTAATTTTGAAATAATAGTGAGAGAACTTGTTTATATGTTCTTTATAACTGCAACTTATACATAATTAATGAAAGAACAAAGAAAAAAAACATGATCGTGCATATGCATCTCGATTGTCAAGTCTAGTTTGTGATTCTTGTCTGTAGTAGACTAGTATATCTTTCGATGATAATCAAAGCATAATCAAAGCCTAAATGGGTGTGCTAATGAAAAGCTCATAATTCACTTTAGTGGTTAGGCAAATTCTGGTCATACATGACTCAACATTTACTAATTCAAAATAGTGTCCCAAAATTTTTCCTATTTAAGATCCGAATTTCTCTAGTTGACATTCTAACCAATCATCTAAAAAATCAATTAATGATAGTTCCTTAAAAAAGCAGCACGGATTAGGTATTGGAGAATGGGACACAAGCACAGACGTAAAATGAATTTTGTACTAGATTAATGTATCAATTTATAGAAAATATAGAGAGCACTAAATACCTCCATTGCAGGGTAAGGAACTGATATTACACGATGCTCATCAACCTGGAATAACACAAAGATAACAGATCTCATTACCTTTTATTTTGAAAGGTACATTATCGATGCATACAAATATCATAATCTCAAACTAAGGGAGGATAGCATGCAGAAACCAATCCTATCTTAGGCACATACCAGTGAATTTTATCTTTGTAACCAGTAATAATGAAATAAAAGGATGATGCAAACAGACCTTAGACAAGCTTTCAAACAACATCTCAAAGAATAGATCAATGCCCACATTGCCGACATCCCCCGTCTGTTGCTCGCCAAAAATATTGCCAAATCCTCTAATAGCCATGTCTCTTTCTGCAAGCTGAAAACCTTGACCAAGTTCACAGCACTCTTCAAGAGCAGCAAGTCTCTCCTAAATTGTCAAATGAATGCCATATTACAGACATAATAAAGATCAATCTTCTGCAAATAACTTCACACAACATGCATATAATGAAATTCATCCTTGATAAATTAGAACCTCTGTTCTGTTGGAAAGTACCACAACATTACTAGAATAAAGGCAAGAAGGCAGAATATATGAATCATCTCCTACATATCCTGTCATTAGAAAAATATAGAGGAAAAAGAGCATACTAGTGCATGATCTGAAAGAAGTGATTTGTCAGGATAGAATAAATGTGCATGAGCTTCCTTATCCGCCCGTCCGACCCTTCCACGCAACTACAATAATCAAAGAGGGAGTAGGAATTAGAAAGAGTATAGAAGTCACAGCAATTGAAATTATAACAATCAATAACAACAATAGCGAAGAATCTGAAAAGTAAAGATATGGAACTGTCAGAAACACATCATCATGTCCAGATTTGCCCATGGTCATAATACGAGTCTCATAAAATCTGCTAAAAGATATCTAACTGCAAAATCTACAGTGTTGACCATAAGCTATTAAGAGACAAGTTAATCATTTAGCTAACAGCGGCAGGGGCCAAGTTTAGAAATTAAGGGCTGAAAATCTTTGACCAATCAACTTTAGTAGTCAATACAGTGAAAAAAAAACTGGGAAAGATAGAAAAGATGCTTCTTCACAGGAGTTTGAAATCACTACATTAAGTAGAAGACAATTGATTGACTTCATTACCACAGCTGCATAGCAGGTCAGTGGTTTCCCATGGTTAACATCACAAGAGAACCAAACCCCAGAAACTCCTCATGAAAGAAACAAGAGAAGACTTCACAAATATCACAGAAAGGCTGGTTCAACGACATTTGTTCTCTCTGTAACAATTCCTTGTCTCATAAAAATCTGAGCTTGACTGTAATGCCACTAAAAGGAAAATAATACTATAAATGCTATTGAACTTCAAGTAATCCCAAGACTACAAGGAGTTTTTGAATGTAACAAATACTTGCTACACTAAACGCCCGCTACCTAAGTTATCCCAAAAGGTAAATTTTCTCCTTTAGCACCATTAACCGTCTCGTGTGATTAATCAGGTATATTATTTTTTTTTTATGAAGTAAGTAGATTCATTTCAAGGCATCAAGAAGATGCAAGCTTTAGAAGGATAGATCATTTAAGCTCACAAAAAAGGATTTGTAGCCTCTTCCTGAGCTATAGAGCTAACAAAATCCAAGAAGAGTTCTAAATTATTTACAGGGGTCAGTTTGGACCAACTAAAAAGGCTAACTAGACATCTGCCTCGCCAGAGATCTCTAGAAGTTGAAATTCCATCAAAACATCTTTTGTTCCTCTCTGTCCATAAACACCAGAAGATAACACCAGGGATCATCATCGACATACTCTTGGTGGCTTTGTCAACATCCCGTGAATTCCAACTTTCAAGAGCATCCCTAACAGAGAAAAACATGACCCAAGAAAGGCCAGAAAAACAACAAAACATATTCCATAGGTGTGAGGCAGCTGGGCAGTGTAATAGCAAGTGGTTGACACTTTCTGTGTGCTTGTGGCATAAATAGCATCGGTTAGCAAGCTGGAATTTCCTTTTGGAGAGATTATCCTGTGTGAGGCATGAGTTATGTAGTGCAGTCCAACTGAAACAGATCACTTTGGTAGGTAATTTTGTCTTCCATATATGCTTCCATGGCCATTTGTCAATCATTGAGTTCCTTGAGCATAAGCTGTGATATCCTTCCTTGACTGTGTAGTGACCTTTTCTTGAGTTACCCCATTTCAATCTATCAGGCTCTTGGGGTGAAAAGGAGCAGGGCTGCAATTTGGCAAAGAGGGCAAATATGTCATTAAGTTCCCAGTCATTTAGGTTTCTCCTGAACCTTAGGTCCCAAATGTCGTCTGATCTGTTGGACACAATGGTAGAATTTGGTTCAATTGCAATGAGGTGCAAACTTGGAAATTCCCCACCCAAAGTTGTGTCTCCCAACCATATGTCCTTCCAAAATTTGATGTGAGATCCATTGCCAACTCTAAATGTGACGTTCCCAGCAAACTCTGGCCAAAGTTTACTGATGCTTTTCCATAGACCAACTCCATATGCATCTGTTGAGACATTTGTGGACCAGTGAGTAAGCTCACCATGTTTAGCTTTGATCACCTCTTTCCACAAACCAATGTCTTCAGTTCCGTACCTCCATAACCATTTCATCATCATGCCTTTGTTGTGAGCTACAAGATCTTTGATGCCCAAACCCCCTTGAGATTTAGGTTATGTCACTTTTTCCCATTTAACCAAGTGAAACTTGTGATCCTTGTTGTTTCCTTCCCATAGAAAATTCCTTCTCATTCTGTCGAGCTTCTTGAGAATTTTGATGGTATAGGGAAAAGAAACATGTGATATGTTGGGATGTTGTCCATTACACTATTAATCAATGTAACTCTTCCTCCAAAAGAAAGATACTGCATTTGCCATGTTGCTAGTCTTTTTTCTAATTTCTCAATTATTTCCGACCATAACTCGTTAGCCTTGAAATTTGCACCTAAGGGCAACCCAAGATAAGTTGTTGGGAAGGACCCTATGTTGCAGGACATGATTCCAGCTAGCTCTACCAAATTCTGCACTGAGTTTACTGGATAGATAATGCTTTTTGACATATGTGTGTAGTCCAGAGACAGCTTCAAAGATGTGCAAAATCAAGTTTAGCTTAATAACTTGTGATCTATCTGCCCCCACAAAATAGCAGAGTATCATCCGCATACAGCAGATATGAAACTGTGACATTGTTTCCCGTGGGGCTGCCTACCTTGAAACCTTCAATCCATTGTAGTTGACATGCTTTTTGGAGCATCTTACTAAGGCCTTCCATAGCGAGGATGAAGAGAAGGGAGAGAGGGGATCTCCTTGCCTCAACCCTTCTTGAGGAGAGAAAAAACCTACAGGCTCTCTGTTAATGAGCACAGAGTATTTTACCGTTGTCGAGCTGTATTTGATCCACCTACTCCCGAATCCTATCCTTCTCAAAATTGTGAACAGATAAGCCCAATTAAGCTTGTCAAAAGCTTTCTCTATGTCAAGTTTAAACAACACCCCTGCGTCTCCTGATTTCTGCTTCCAATCCAGCACCTCATTTGCTATCAATACAGCATCTGAGATGTGTATACCCTTAACAAATGCATTTTGGTAGCCTGATACCAACTTCCCAATTACAGATTTAAGTCTCTCCGCAAGAATCTTTGATGTTAACTTGTACACACTCCCAATAAGACTGATGGGTCTGTAATCTTTTAATTCTATTGCCCCTTTCTTTTTAGGAATAAGGCAATAAAGGAAGCATTATAGGACTTGACCATATGACAGTTATGGTGAAAGTGGTTTAGGGCCCCGATTACTTCATATTTAATGACCTCCCATGCCTTCTGGAAAAAGGCCATTCTGAATCCGTCCGGACATGGGGCCTTGTCAGGTGCACAAGCCTGATGGTAGCATGAATTTCCTCCTCCTCGAAATTTCTTTCCAGCCAGTCTCTTTCATCCAGGGAGATGGATGTCATACTTTCAAAGCTAACAGTGGGCGTTCATTTTCAGTGTATAGTTGCTGGTAAAAACTCAAAATTTCTTCTTTGATTACAGCTTTATCATCCACTATGACTTCACCTATTTTGAGTTTATCGATGGTATTGTTCCTACTACGGCCATTGGCAACTTTCTGAAAATATTTTGTGTTCTTATCAGCCTCCTTAAGCCATAAGCATCTTGATTTTTGCCTCCAAGATACTTCTTCAATTCCAACTTGAGACATAGAACTTTGGATTCTCTTCTGGAGTCTGCGCTCTGTTCTCTGAAGCATGTTCGATAGCAGTTAATTCCTGCAGTGCCCTGTTTCTGTTAGTGTCAATTTTGCCAAAGACCTCTCTATTCCAATTTGAGATATCTTTCTTCAGGTATCTGAGCTTCTAGTATAAAATAAAATCTGGTGTCCCATTCACAGAGTAACTTTGCCACCATGTTTTGACCTTCTCCAAGAAGCCTTCTTCCTCTAGCCACATATTTTCGAACTTGAATTAAGATGAACTAGACTCCCAACCCCACATTTCAAGAGTATAGGCCTGTGATCGGATACTAGACTAGGGAGTGCTAATTGATTGATTGTGTTAAAACAATCATTCCATTCTGGGGATATCAAGAACTGATCAATTCTTGATGCTTGAATTAGATCATCTCCTCTAGTCCAGGTATAGAATGCCCCCTGCAAAGGCAAATCCATGAGGCCAAGGTCCGAGATGGTGTCATTGAAGCTACTCATAGCCTTGGACCTTCGTATGCAATTGTATCTCACTTTCAAAGCGACAAACATTGAAGTCGCCTTCTATGACCCAACTGTCATCCCACAATCCTCCTATTGCTGCAAGCTCATACCAAAGATCTTCTCTTTCAATGTTAGTATGAGGCCCATAAACTCCCGTGAAACACCATCGAAAATTAACCTGCACACTTTCCAGCATACATAAGACTTTGTAGATCCCCTGATGTGTGCTAATATTTACCCAGTTCCGCTTGTCCCATAGAACGATGATGCCTCCCCTTGTACCATTTGCTTTTAGTTCTGCCCAGCTGGCCCATCTGTTTCCTCATAACTGCCCACTGATCAAGCTCGACCATTCATCTAGTTTGGTTTCCTGCAAACATATTACATCGGGATTCCACTGTCTGATTAAGGACTTTATTGTGCTCCTTTTATTGATCTCGTTGAGCCCCCTGACATTCCAACTCAAGATTTTAACTTTCATCCAGAGAAGGCTTTGTATTTCCTACCCCTAACCGCCATTATGTTGTATCAGGTCAGAAAGAAGCTTCTTTAGTTCATTCTCTCCCTTCTTCTTCCTTTTTGGGTTGTCCTGCCCCTGAATTACCTGTTTTTGTTGTAACTGCAGTTGTTTTTGTTGTTCCAATCTATACACCATATTTAGGAGTTCGTGTTCAAATCCAGCAACATTTACCGCGAAAGCCTTGCAAGCTTTCACCATCACAAGCTTGGTCCATTTGGAGGTTTCAATGACTGTTGGGGTGAGGATGCCGTCATCGTTACATGATAGAGATGAAGAGTCACAGAAATTCTGGGAAGAATAGTATGAATCTGATGAACTTGCCAAGATGATTGATTATTCTGAGGAGTGATTCGTGGTGCCTTGGGGATTCGGATCTTTTCACTCTCATCATCTGCATCGAGTTGCTCTGACATGTACCCAGCCAATGCTTCGCTAATTTCAGCCTCCTGGTTGAGACTTGAAATTTTCTGTGTCCTTCGTTAAAGGGTCAAAAGTGTTAGACACGATGAGGCTGGGAAATGCAGTGCCAACATATTTATTTTGGGCCGGCCCTTTTGATTTCCAGAATGTTTTAGTATGTTCTCTTCTTTTTGGCCCATGTTTGTGATACTCCAGCAGCCATTAAACATTGTTGGGCTTAGCAATTTTACCTTTGTATGCTGAGGGTCCCACTCCATCCCAGAATTTTGAAATTTCTGGACAAATCACGTGCTGCCCCACCTGCCTGTCAGCAAACTTTAGCGGTGTGAGACTCGATGCTTCCCTTTTGCCATCGTTTGTCGCGTTGCTATCTCCGGCACTGCTTTTACTATTTCCGGCCACCCAAAATTTTGCATGGGTGTCAATTATAATCGTGATTTCAAGGTTTCGGTCTCCTACTTCCAGCTTAATCTTGTTTGGAAGGACTGTTCCCGACTTCTTGACACAGATCCGAGCCCAATACAGATGATTCCTCCTTTTTGTATCTTCATCTGTATCCACAAAACCCCCCACACATATCACCAATAACCTTAAAAGTGCTTTCTGACCAAGCATTGAAATTCTGAGATTGGTGTGTCAATTTCAGTTCCGACCACTGGTGACCACCACTTGAGAGTCAATTTTCGACCATTCCAAAACCATTCTCCTGCCATAATCCGCGCTGCCTCCTGTCGTGAAGGCATTTCGAATAGAAACTGATTGTGTGAGAGAGGAGTGATTTTCAGGCCCGCCATGATTTTCCACCTGTTTAAGAACCACTTCTGGATGATGTCGGTGTTGGGATTTGAGTGGAAAGGATCGTTGAATATTCCAATCAAGCATTGTGAGTAGAATTTGGAACTATCCAACTCTGCTGCGTGGCTGATTTTGATGGAGTTTTGAACTTCAATGGCTGCGGTTTTAGTATGAACTGGCTAGTCAGAAGGAGAAGCCACTTCCCTGAATGTTCTTGCCAGCGGAACCCTAGGAGGCTTTGAAGTGCTACGCAGCTGACCTAGAATTTTTTCTGCTATTTCAGCCCATCCACCATTGCAGATTATTTCTGGGATAATCACTGAAGATTTCCGGTCACCAAGCACTGCTTCGATCCTGACAAAACGACCATACATGTTGAAATTTTGTACAACTCTGTAGATGTATGCCTCAACTTTCCTCCCCCATCTCCTACATAGACCGCCTGTTCCCCTTGATGCTTGTTTCATTGCTTCGCAGACCCATATTAATTTATTTTCGTCTATTTTAATTCTGCTTGTAAATCTTCTGTTCTGCTTGATCCACAGAAACCATCGTGAATGGTCTTCGCTAATGTCTACTACCTCAAAAGATTTTTTCCCAGCAGTGAAATAAATGTTTCCGACCATGATTATCACTGGAAAGAGTCTCGGAATTAACCGGAAAAGGTGGGAAGACTTCTAGGCACATTCTTCAAGAGAGAGAAAAAGTAGAGAACATTTTTTTTGTCAAAAGCTGGTTGCTAATCAGGTATATTAAGGAAGCAGGGAGATTCTATATAACTCAGAGGTGGGAAAACAGCACATGCTGTCAAGGAACATCAAATTCATGTAAAATTGAACAAAAGGCTGCGTCAAAATAAACTATGTTTCTATCACTTATGCCGAAGAAAATTCAACAGATAAAAACAAATGATTTGCTTCCTGCTTTAATGTAACTGAAACAGTGGAGGAAAAAACTACCAATAGGGATGGAAAAAAACATGACACCAAAATCTTGCTGTTCGTTTAGGCAAGAGAATGTAAAAACCTGATACAATTGTGCAAGTCCAAATTGCTGAACATCTTGAATGATGATTGTGTTTGCGTTTTGAATATCAAGGCCACTTTCTACTATATTTGTACATATAAGAATTCTAATATCTCCCCGTACAAATCTTTCCATAGTTTCCTCAAGCTGTTTTGAGTATTGCTGCCAAAAAAGATGAAATGGCATGTGAGACCACTAGAACTGAATAATGCAGTGTAGATGCTATGTAAATATGTGTTCATATCTTAGATTATGTCTAAAGACTGAATGAACATAAGTATTCTATCAAAGTTTAATACTCTGAAAAAGCATAAACTTTTTAGAGCAATAGCAAGAACAAATGCACCAATAACTTAAACTCTACTTTAGTACCAGTAATACAGAATATGTAATATCAGCCACCATTGCTGTTGCAACAAGGCGACATGACTCTTTAAAGAAATTTGCTCTGATTATTGTGTTGGTTTTTTTTTAAAAATATGGTGCAACAAAAAAGGGTTGAAAACATCTATCCATAATTTTATCAGCATAGAAGGGATTCAAATAACCAACTTGATTACGAGCCTGTTTGGCTCAGCTTAAAAGCTGGTCAAACTGACTTAAAAGCTGGTTTTTAACTTATTTAGTTGTTTGGCAGTACTCAAAATAACTTATTTTAAGTTAAAAAAAACTTATTTTAAGCCAAAAGTTAAAAGCTGGGGTAGGGGCGCTTTTTTTTTTTAGCTTATAAGCTGTTTTAAGTTGATCACATTTTTACCTTTTTGCCCTTAATATTTTTATACAATCTCCAAATTACCCACATAACCCTAACATCTCTTTCTTCCATTTTTTCCTTTTCACGTTTGGCATAGCATGCTGAACTTCTTCTTGTTCTTCCAATTTGAACTGAAGATAAACCTTGAAGTAAGTTTTTTCGATTATTTTTTTATTAACTTTGTTCCTTTTCTCTCGATTGATGCCGATAATATGTTGAAAAATAAAAATTTATATTCCTCTTCTTAATTTTTCATAAGTCCTCTTATAAATAATTTGTGATAATAAAGAAATATGTGAATGATAGATAATTATTATTACCTATGGATGAAACTAAAATAAATCTTAAATCGTTTTTTGATCTATTCAAATTATATATCTTTAAAATCTATAATAAGTTTATATTCCTCTTATAAATAATTTGTGATGAGAAAGAAATATGTGAATGATAGCAAAATATAATTATTTATGGCTGTAAAATATAAATTAATTAACTTTTATTATGTTAACAGCTTTTAAGGGTATTTCAGACATTTTGATTTAAAAAGCTGTTTATCAGCACTTATTTGCCAAACACATCAACAACTTTTTTTTTTAACTTCAACACTTTTATCCAAACGCATAACTGCTTATTTTAAAAATAAGTTTCAGCACTTTCAAAAGTACTTTTTTAAAGCTGCTTTTATTAAGCCCATCCAAACGGGCCCTACATAATCTACAAGAACGTTGCATAACAAAAATGCAAAGAGGCTAAGTAATATTAACCACTACAACAATCTAATAGACATCAGACAACTTATTATGCTAAAAATTACTACAGTAACTGAAAGCAATTTTCAACAATCCTCCTTGGCTTTAGTTACTGCAATTTTTAAAAATTGCTCCTCCTCAATTTCTGTTTGGCAATTGGTGCTGAATTCTTTTGATTATTTTAAACTTGCACAATTTTTATATTAATCTTCCTCTTCTTCTTTCTTTTTCTTCTTTTGGTTTTGTACTTAAAAAACACCCTCAATAATCTTATCTTGTCTAAAAACTCTTTTGAAAGTGCTTTCATCTGGACAGTGATAGGATTTGCAAGGAGAGTTTGTAAGGATCTTTCTTCCATTACAACATATAATAAATCATAGGTTTCAAAATATGAGCTCATTCTCACAGACCAAATTTGATAATATTTGTTGGTGAAAATTTGTGGGGTATTGAAAAAGAGATTGTTGCTTGTCATGGTTGAAAATAGGTTAAAAATTGGTATTGGTTGAAAATAGTCGACGCGTAGAAAATAAGCACGGGTTGAAATTAGCCTTGAAGGGTTTAAACTAGCCCTAACGGGTTAAAAATAGTTCTTTAAAAGAACTCATAGATCACGGAAGATCAATGAGGCTCTTTATATCACTGTTGGTTTTTTTTTTGAAGTTGAAAATGTCTCTCCATAATTTTACAAGGGCTTTGAACAGTCAACTTGAAAACTTAATCTGTAGAAAATCTTCATAACAAAAATTCAAAAAAGCTAAATAAACTCAACAACTAAAACAACCTAATAGAAATTTAAATTTCAAATTTATCCTAAACCTAACAACTTATTATGCTAAAAATTATTACAGTGACTAAAAGTAATTTTCAACATATTGTCCCACCAGAATAATCAATCTATCAATCGACCCCGTTTCAGTTCCAAGTCAATTGGAGTTGGATACATGAATCATTTATTCTTCTCTATTCAGTTCCATTTCACTCCAATACTAAATAATTTGCAGTGACTAGTTTAATCTCAATAATTTGTAAGGAAAAGGGCCTGGATTATCTCAAAAGGTCTAATATACCCTTCATCCAACTGTACCACTAAACATAAGACCTATGAACAATAAGCGTTTGATTTTCATACCCAAAAAATTTCTCCCATATGATAAATCAATTCTCAATTCCTCTCTTATGGTGCTCTGCCTCATAAAGTTTCCTAGATTCATGTATGCTTAGTCAAAAGGCATCAGACAGTCCAGAAGAGAACTCCAATGAAGAACCAGGATTAGTAAATGCAGAAGCTATAGAAGAAAGCTTAAAGAGTCCCATAACAGCTTAAGTCACAGGGTATCACACAGTTGATTGATCAAATGATTGATTGATTGACGTTCAATAGCAGAACTTAAAGCCAACTCATTAAATCCCATAATTACCTTTCCATGAGCAATAGCTATTTCAACATGTGGAAATGCCAGTTCTAAGAATTCCATAACATCCTCAAGACCTGTAAGTAAAAGACAAACCCATGTAACTACAACGAGTACAATGGATGAACTTCAGCAAACTCCTCTACAGCCTGGCCACCAAATTATATAATGCTACTCACAATTAATGTAAATAAAAGGCACAGAATGCATTACCTTTAATGCGGGGCAAGACATAAAAAACTCGACCACCACGGTCCAATTCATGCTTGATAGCTGATATTACTTTGTCCTTACTGTAAGCTGAAAGATGCGTTCTTATTGGAACTCTCTCAGGAGGCGGTGTTGAGATCAAACTGTTAAGAGTGGAAAAGAAAATGAAGGCAGACAAAAAAATTGAGCAGGCAAAACATTGACTTGTTGAAGGTAACTTCACAATTAGTCAAATCTAGCCAACATTGACACAGCTAAATGAATGATGCACAATTCAGCTGTTGGACTGCCCAACAGTACAGTGGATACTTCATCACAGCCATCCAGGGCTTGGATAAATTGAAACAAACTCGGTGGTATTACCTAGCGTCACGAAATCCAGTTAATGCTAAATATAGAGTTCTCGGAATAGGCGTTGCTGAAAGTGTGAGTACATCCACTGAAGTTTTAAATGAAGCAATCCTCTCCTTCTGTTTTACACCAAATCTCTGAAAGGACAAAGAGTAATTCAGAGGGAGATCAAATATGATGAATCGGGCTATAGGTATGAAGGATGTCCAAAAGACAGACACACACAAACTCTCTCTCTCTTTCTCTCTCTCTCTCTCTCTCACACACACACACACACACAAACAGGGGAAGGTTGGATGAAGTTTCTTTTGAGCTTTTTATAAACACGGGATAATAAGAAAAAATAGTCATAGTTGGGCTTATTATAGATCAAACCAAGAATGCATTATCAGGTTTAGATCAATGAGTTTACGCATACTTTTTCCTCCTTATAAGGCCTTACTCACTCAAGTAACCAACCTATTTCATCCATGACTAAATTCGAAACATTACTTCCTTTCGATGCAAATGACAAGAAAATAATCAAAAAATATGATGGCACCCAGGTGTGTGGCCTAGTGGTCAATGTACTGGGTTAAGAATGATGAGGTTAAGTTCAAATCCCAACAGAGACCGGAACACTAGGTCTTCCCATTTGTCCAAGCCTGGGTGGATAGAGTTACCTGGTATATGGTTCTTGTTGCTAGTGAGAGGTGGCATCTCATGGGATTACCTGGTATATAGTTCTTGTTGCTGGTGGGAGGTGGCATCTCGTGGGATTAGTCAAGGTGCACGCAAGTTGGTCATGATACCATGGTTGTATAAAGAAAATCCAAAATATAATGGCATTTAGATATCTGTAAATACCTGTTCCTCATCAACCACAAGTATACCCAGATTATTATATTCAACCCGATTGCCAAGTAGTGAATGAGTCCCAACAATAATGTCCACACGTCCGTCTTTAATCATACTCAAGTACTCCTCTTTCTCTGACTTGGTCTTGAGTGAGCAAAAGTCGGTGGCAAAGAAAACTAAAATTAGGACTTCGAATAAGGATATGGTGTTTACTTAGACAAGGTGAACAAAAGTGCCAACACCAAAGAACTAAAACTAAAATAACATATTTAAGAAGTTCATATTGGGAACCATAATCACTCAGATTTTGGAAGGAAAATACTAAAAAGAAAGAGAAGAAGATATCATTTCTAGTTTGGTGCACTTCCTTGCATATTTAAATGGTCTTCTTAATAATCAAAGAGGTAGACAATATTTAAGAGGAGTATATATATATATATATATATTAAATAATATTAAACCATTTCAACAAGGTGACTTTTTTTTAATTTATGTGAGTTCGAAATAAATAACAATCAACAAAGAACTTGTTTGAAGTCTTTTTTTAATATGAATACAAGTTACCCTTAAAGAAAAAAAGAATCAATTAAGCATGACTTGTGAAACAATCTCAAACTGCATAAAATCCTCAATGAACATAAGATTTAACGTGTCTATGTCAGCTTAAGTTTCATGGAAGTACATCAACAGAATCCCTTATTATAAGGCACTCCGATGAACTTAAGATATGTTTTCTTGCCATGGACCTATTGTCAAGAAAGCTAATATTAAGAAATCATGAGATGTGAGAAGTTAGGTTTTGCAAGAAAACATTATGAGCAAATATTTAACATTGAAGGTCAGGAGCAACCACATTCTTTTACAAAACCACCTAAAATTTAAAAGATAAAGAGTAGACATTCAAGTAGAAAGTGCTTCTTAGGCATCAGCGGCATATTGATAAAAAATCAAGTTATGCACCTGAAACCTGCTAAGAAGTCCAACTCTTATGTTAGGATATCTTGAAAATCTCTCTGAGATAACATCAAAATGTTGCTTAGCTAAAACTATTGTTGGCGCTAGAACCATAGCTTGCTTCCCTGCAGAGACTACACAGAAGATGGCACGCAGTGCAACCTCAGTTTTACCAAAACCAACATCTCCGCAAATTAATCTGTCCATTGGATTTTCACTCTCTGTCAAGTCCCTTTCTACATCTGAGAAAGCCTGTCATTGGAATTCAATACTGTAAGAAACAGAAAAGGTTTTCCATTATAGGTTAAGCAGTAAAAATGATTGAACTTTTCAGGCAATGGGTTACTCTGACTAAAATGTGCCAAGATAACTACACTTTACGCACAATGAGAAGCAACAAGTTATTCTAAATAGAATGTGGCAAGACAACAACACTGTTACTTTTTTGCGTTGTTAAAATTTTCATACATGTCTTGCTGAACCAACTGGATGAAAAAACAACAATTGCAGCTAAACTATACACATGGAAAGAACCAACAACAGCTGATATTTTGCGGAAAAATCCATGCAGGTGGACATCAGAACTTAAATGATACAGAAGAGACAATTAAAAACCTGTTTCTGATCCGGTGTGGGTTCAAAAGGAAACTGAGATGCAAATTCAGCCATAGCTGGAGTCTTTGGGTATGGAGGCCTTTTTTGTTTTAACCTGTGTAGGTATAGCTCCATTAGATCCACAACCATTTTCTGAACTGCAACTTTTCCCTTCATCCTTCTCCTCTCCCATGCACTAGTATCGCTTAACTTGCTCAAAGTCCGTGGCCTTTTGGTTTCATTAGGGCTGAATAATTAAAAAGGCATTAATCAAATAGTAATCTAGACTATCTCTCTGGCACACGAATTGTTAATAAATGACATTTCCAGGTTTCCCTTGGCTCCACAGTCAATAACTCAAGAGAATCTTTCCAACGGTGGTGATAAAGGATAATAAAAGGCAAAGCCTGTATATCTCTATCAATAATTTTATTTCTTCCACAACGAGAATCAGATCCCTATCTCACCGCTAGATGCCTACTTCCTTGGCACGAACAAGCATGCTGGACTAACAAGGTTGGAAAGTAGGTAGCTCGTGACTAAGGAAAAGAGGCTAACTTGAATAGGAAATGCATTTTAAGTGATCTGAGGAAGTGTCATCCTAACCAGAAAAAACGTTAATTCAAGAAATTGTTTAGATCGAGAGGTGCAACGCAAGTTTATACTTGAAAAATCAAAATTCCTGTAGTATTAAGGAAATTTGCCTATTGTTTGTTTGTTTTTTGAGGGGGAGGATTTGTCTATTGCTGGGAATTCATGACAAGAGAATTGGACATGACATGATTCTTTGTCAGAGCTATGCCCTCTATTAGGAACTGAAAAGAAGGCCCTTCAAGTTGTATTGGAGATTGAAGCAGTATTTGCATTGGTGAGTATGTAAAAATCTTCTCCACTTCTGCATAATTTTTAATTTTTAAATACCAAAAGGGGGAATTGACCAGCAGTGTAATAAGTTGTGGCTCAATAAGCTCAGGAGCTTGGGACAGTGAACCCCACCGGTAATTAAGAGTAGTTTTGCAATGAATTACAAGTACTGCAGTCTGCATACAAATCTACAACAAGGTGGTAAATAAAGAAGGAGTGTTCTACTTACAGGTTGTAACGGTAGAGCAAACGAGATGCCTGCTTGACGGGTAATTTAGCCATACCGTCAGCGTACTCAATAAAGACGTATTCAATAGGCTCTTTGGAATCCTTTGGAACGTCAAATTTGATGCCAACGAATCGACCAATTCCAACTTTCCTGTGGACCACGTAATCGCCGGAACGGAGAGTGTAAGGGTCCACCTTGTAACTAAAGGTAGGTTGAGCTGCATCATGTGGAGCACCTTGTCTGGCTCTGTCGCTTTTGAGCTTCTGGAGGCCCCTTTGCTGCTGCTCTTTCACGAGCTGAATGTACTTATCAGCCTCCTCGGAATCCATGGCCGGTCTAAGAGGGGAGTGATCTCTCTTAGCATGCTCCCGGCGAATTCGCTCGTTGAGTAGAGAAATGGCGTCTCGCTCTTGCTCCTGTCTTGCATTCCGTAGTCGGGGAGGCAATTTGGTATATACAGCATCGGCATTGAGGACATTGGTTAAGGTAATAGAAGAGGAGGAGGGAGAGGGAAAAGAGGGTTTTTGAGTAGTGGAGAAGAGTTTGCAGAGACGAGTTGTGAGAAAGCACTCCGAGGGAGAGAAGAAGAGGGAGGCCTTTGCAGCGGCCATGGATGGATAAACTTGTAAGAGCAAGACTTGTTCTAATTTCTCAAAGCAGAGCTTCAATGGAACGTCGGGTTTGCCACATTATCTATTCCCTCGAAACATGATGTACGCCCACGCCGCTTTTTTTTCTTTTTTCTTTTTAAAAAAAATATATCCCACGGGTAAAGAATGTAGGCACGCAAATTTTTGTTCTTTTCAAGTCTGTTTTGAGCTAAATAAATAAAATAATAATTTCTTAAAAGATTACCAACTTTATTCAAAACTCAGATTTTTTCCACATATGTCTACTATTAGGAAAATTTGGGTACATACATTTTAAATACCAATTAAAACACTAATTAAAAACTAAATAGTACATGTTTAATGTGTATCTTAACAAACTTGTCTGATTTCTACACTACTAAAAGTAACTCCCAATATATATCAAGTACCAACTAAAAGAGGAAAGAAACTCTAGCAAGTAAATGAATTGGTATATTTGCTACTCAGGAATGACTACATGGATAATTGAAGATGTCATGATCAAATAGAAAGAGTTCCTCTTCCTTTACATACAATAAAAATACAGTTTACAGAGGCTATTACATTAGTGTACGCAATGCATGGAGGTTGAAAACTCAATCCAAGTATATACAAATATTGGTCTAGTTTTTATCGAAAGACAGAAGAGTACATCTACACATAGCACAATACACAATAGCACAAGTGAGTCATATGTGTCTACCTCATGATCCTTTAAACCGAATATATTTGTTGCTATAGATAAAGAATTGGTGAAAGATTCATTGTACGAAACAAAGCACAAAACTGAAATATACACTTCCAAGAGTAATGGTCTTTGTATATTCCCTAGCGTACAGTTCAATGTACATAAACGGAGTCATGACCACCAAGACCCCACCAAACTCTAGTTCCAAGCAACCGCACTCAAAATGCATGTAAAATTTTATTAGCATGTCACCACCAACCAGTTATTTGTTAGAAACTATGGACCACTTCTCTCTGTTTACTGAGTTCTTAAGCATTCTCCAGCTCCTTGAATGCAATCAAAAGACGCTCAGTTTTTTTCTTCTTTTTCCTGATATGTTCCAAGCTACACCAAGGAGTTGAGTTCTCTGCCTCACAATGGGCTAGTTCGGCCTCGATTTGAGAAAACCTAGCTCTAACCATGGAAGCTTCGATTTTAAGGTTTAGATGGTGTTGCTTAGCAAGAGTAGAAGCATTTATTGCCTCAAAATGAACATGAGATAGTTCATCCTATTTTAATTTCTCAAACAACTAGTGATTAATAAGGGTTTCAAATTGATCACTGATATAAAACATTCAATTTTAGATGATACAAAAAAATAAAAGCCTCCACTCATCCACCAAAATGTTGGCGATCAATACCTAAGTGGTCAAGAGCAACAAAAGTAGCATCTGCCTCTTGGATATGGTCATGTGATCATTAATACCCATAAACTCAAAAAGGGTAAGAAGATACTTCTGAAGACGATCAGCAGCCTACAAAAACACTTTTAAGATCAAACACCTCATAATGTTGTTTTGTACACCTCCCTAGAAACTTTTTCCATTAGACTTCTTTTTTAGAGTCTATGAGCTGCACATCTTCATCAACAATAAGCATTATACATATGCTATTTTCAGTCGGTCAAAATTTCTCGGCTGAGTGGTTGGGAAAACATCATCTTCTTCACCCATATCTTGAAGGATAAAAATGGACTCAGGAGAAAAAACATCTACAAATAGATTAAAAATGAAGTAAAACAAGTCATTTGTTAGGGTTGGGGTGACTAAGGCTAGATTATAATATATGTAATCACCCATTTTGGTTCATGGTTCATTTTGTGGAGAGAGAGGGGATAGAGGGGGCATAAATTATTATGCAGTTGTTAAAATAGAAACTTACAGGAAGTAAAATGCTCTGGTGATGGTACCATCAACTACCGAGGAGGAGGGAACACAAGCCTGCCATACCAACTCTAGAGTGTAAGATTTTGATGAATAGTATTCAACATCAGTCCATTATTACCACTAAATGCATCCGTGAGACAGAAGAATGAGCTACAGAAAAACCAAATTAACCAAATAAGGAAACATAAATACCTATCAGGGACTCATGTCTACTAGGTAAGTGATCAATGGAAACAAATCAGAAAAATAAAAGAAGAAGAAGAAGAGTAAGTTTCTATACAAACCTGAAACCTCTACAAGAATTTGTTTGTGAACTTTAGTCTGTATTGGATAAATCTCCCCTCAGATTCCAGAGGAGACAATTGAATAGAGAAGAGAAGTATCATCAATTTTAAGTTTACATATCACAATCTTTTCGGTGCTTTCTTGAAGGTTCATCCAACACCTCGTCCTCTCAAATAAAATCCTCTAAAATTATTGTGTGACTCCTCACTAATCTAGTTGTTGCAGGAAAACTGTTGAGGTTATTATAGATCTCTTTAGAGGATGTGTCCGTATGACCGACTCCAGATCGTACATTGCATTCCTTAACCAAGTCATCAGATACAGGACTGACATTAATGCTAGCCAATGTCGACAGATATGAACTAGTGTTTTCATTTAATTTGGTGTTGCGTCCTACTGCTTCCTCATAATCTAGCCATATTTTGAAGTCACAAGCTTCATGTCCCTGAAAAGGGTTTGGTCAACATTAGATGAATTTTAAAGAGCTAAAATGTAACAATATTCATTTTTAAGTTACTATGAGAAATCTAAAACAAGTAAGAATGTGTATTCTGACACAATGACTAGATCCCAACAACACAACTTCAAGGATAAGATATTACCACAAATATGTGTTATAGTGTCCAAGCAAACAAACAACACCTATTTTTCAAAGTCAAGCAAGTATAATACTATAATGCCTACTTCCTTACTTTGAAGCCAACTTAATACCTTTTTCGAAATGATTAAATCTCTTAATTTGACGATGCAATATGTCAAAGATGAGTTATGTTGCATGACAATAGTATTCATTGTTTTATTTTCTCTTTGTTTCGCAGTATGTATATCCATACATAATGGTATTTAACATTTAATTTTCTAATAATCTACAAAAATATAATGTTAACGCTCATGCAAACTCTTTGTTTCACCAAGACTAAAAAACCTAATTATTTTTGAGTTAGACATTTCCATTAAGAATGATCTATTTGAACTTACCATTTCTCCTCTCCCCATTCGAGCATGAAAAATCAGTTGTTTTTTAACTATAGACATTCTTCCCTTCATTTCTGAATGTCAGCTACTAACCGATGATCATACAAAGACATTGTCTACTTTACTCTTGAATTTACCAATCTCCAACCTTTTTTAAGTAAATTCTTTTGCATTAAGATAATTTTTCTTTCTTTTTTTTCATCTTTGTGAAATTGATCACCTTGACTCTATGTTCCCTTTGCCCTTTGTTGCTCCCAATTGCACACGCAAATGTATGCGATTGTGCAAGTAATATAGTGGCTCTTAAAAGAATTAAATTATCGAACCCAAAAGACTTGTCAATTAACTATTTTTACTAAATTATATGAATCTAATTATTTATTTAAGAGTGTCAAAAGAAAAGAATGCAGGATTAAAATAATAAATTTAATTACAATGGTTGAAAAATCCAAGGGTTGCAGCATGTATTGAATCTCATGTATTGTATTATCAGCTTAGAACTAATTTTAGTTGTCAAGTTACTGTTTATAAGATTGATTGTATGATCCGTGTTATACGCCTCTTGTCGCCTAATCCAGTTATCTATCCAACTACATCGTTGAGCGGGGATAAATAGACCAACTGTCCAACATTTATATTTCATCTTATTTCGTAACGCAAGATGTTCGTCTGGGCGTCATTCCTGGACACTAATCACCTCAATCTAATGGGTGGACCTAACTCTCTATATTCTCTGGTCTATCTAACCTCTCCTCTCCCGATTTTAAGATTAGACAATAGATTTATCTCTAGATGGACAATCAAGAAATACTAAACACAAGAATGTAAAAGTAACTTATAATGACAATCAAGAATCAATTCAAAAATCCTTAAATAATCAACATTGAGTCCTTAGCTACAGGCCCAGATTCCCTATATTTGAACGTCTCCTACATCCTCTATATGTTTTCCCGCATCTCAACTAATTTTACGGGATATCATGTGCCTCCTACCAACAATAACTCTGTCCACTGAGACTAACATTCATATTCTTTATACAATATTATATCGGTGGATGAATCGGTAGTCAAGCAATGATTTTAAAAATGTAGGATCAAAATTTATATCAGTGACCAAGTAAAAGCGATGCAACAAGTTCAAATCTATCTTCTTATCTTCTTCTTAAGATCCCATAACCAAATTATGATATAAGTATACCACTATTCTTTCATTATATTTGTCAAAAAAAGATATCTTTAGGTATATTTATTATGTTGACGTCTTTTGCCAGATTCAAAAGTAGAAATGTGAAGGAGAAAAAGTCATTCTCAAATTATGTACTCCTTCGGTCTCATTTTATGGCACATTTTGGATTTCGATATTCAAATAATACTATCTTTTGATAGTAAGTTTTTCAAAAATCTTTGAACATTTTTGAATTAAATTATTATGACTTATATTACTTTTTACATAGTTTATTAATATATAAATTTCATTTGAAAATAATGGAATTTCATGCGCAATTCTTAGTCAAACTTAAACAGAGTGACTCTCAAAAAATAAAATTTCTCTCATAAATTAGGACAAAGGGAGTAATAAAAAGAAAGAAAAAACATGAAAGTCGTAGCAAGCGGATCAAGGCAGAAAGATTTCACCTTTTTTATCGGATAGATGAAGAAGATTCGACCCCCATTAGGTCCTACGCGACAAAAGTCAGAACTGCAACGATAAAGCAGAACGTTGATAAATTCGTTGAACTTTATCTCGTTAGCCCACTTGAAAACTCACTTTATTTTATAAAACAGAAAAACGAACAAATTAATTAAACATGGATAAGAGAGAAAATGGTATGTATGTTAGTGAAATACAGGAGACTGACATTGTTAGCGGGGCAGCGGTAGAATTTGTATCCATGGTTTTTAAGGGTGTTAGAGGTGAAAAGTTTGCAAGAGCCAGCTTCGACGAAATCGCTGTTGTTGGGACATTGTGTTGCTAGTGTCATGACTTGCCACAACTATGACAATTATCAGTAACCCTCAACATTTAGCGGCTTGAATTTATGATCTTAATATCATGTACGTGGAAAATCGAAAAAATGAGCTTAAAGTGTCTTGCAAGTTTTCAATTTTAAAAAAAAAAGGACAAGTGAACCCTTTTTTATATTTAATTTTAATTAAAAAAACTAAATTAAGTGATATTTTTTGTAGTTGTCTGGACAACCACTGAAGTTGCTTGGGGACAACTATTAAAGTTGTCGAATAACTAAAGAAGTTGTCTCGACCACTACAACAGTTGTCGAACGGTTAAAGAAGTTGTCCCGACAATTACAACAATTGTTGGACTAAAGTGTAAATATTAAAAGTTTTGGGACTGTTGTGAAAACATCTTTTAACCTAATATATATTATTTGTCACTTCTTTCTAATTTTTAAGACTTAAAGACTTTTACCTAATTGACAAACTAGTTTGTCCCTTTTAATAGACTTGATTTGCCAGTGTAATGTGAAAGCACGGCAACTTACAGACATAATAAAAAAAAATTCATACCCTTTGTTAGCTATAAAATGAGGGGTTTCATTCCATTTTTAAACTACAAATTATTAAAGTTTTATGTTGTTCTTCTTCTTCTTCTTCTTAAAACACTCAATTTAGTATATCTCCTATATTTTATATTATATTATATTATATTTATTTATTTATATTATTTGTTTTTAAAATATGCACCTTTTCACATTGAATATGTCACGGGATTTTCAAAAAGTTATGAGTTTTCCTATAAGTTGTGACTATTTTAAAGGATTGTGACTTTTGAAGGATGAGACTTTGATGATCAAACAAAATAAGCACATATCCATACTACCTTTGTTAACTATAAATGGAGGATTTTCCTCACAATTCTAAACTATGAGTTTTTTAAGTTTTCTATTCTTTTCTTCTAAAAAACTAAAATGTAATGTTAAATTAATATAATACTCAAACTAAAAACATTCAATGTAGTCTATCTCTATATTTTATATCAATAGTTATTTAATTATATTATATTAAACGCAGGAACTCCAACAAATATAATAATAAATAAGTATTGCACTATAGGGCAGAGAGAAGAAACTATATTTAAAAGGTGTAATTAAGAGATTAGAGTGACATTTATTTTTATACATATCACAGTTAATTCTAAAACGAGAAAAAGTGACCCAAAAAAGGAAAAAGATAAATATGATCTAGCCTTATATTATAAATAATTACATGTGGTTTTGGATATTCGTTCGACAATTTCAGTATTCATTTGAAAGTTCATATCCACTATTCATAGAGAATTACACTTTATTATTCAATTTATAATTATTTACTTAAAATCTTGATTTAATATTATTGACAATATTTCATAAAATTAATTAAAATACATGATTTGATATTCACGTGCGTTACACGTGTCTCAAAACTAGTTAAAATATAAGAAAGAACGCATATGAATTCAATGAACTAGACGTAGTTGTCTGTGCACACACATACCCAAACTATATACTAGAAAACTAAGCAAATACCCAATAAAAATAAAATAATTACAATTGTAGATTTGTAGTCAGAGGTTAATTTAGTTAAAAAATCTGCAATTTATTTATTAAAAATATTAAAAAGAATGCATATGAACTGGATGAACTAGACGTGGTTGTCTATGCACGCACGGGCCTAACATATATTCGGCAATAATTAACAAATATCAGTTAGCGTTTGGTCAAAGATCTTCAAATATTTTTGGCAAATATTTTTTGGGTGAAGATTTGGGTAAAATTTCTGTATATGTTTGGCCATAGTATTTGAAAAATATATTTCACATTTTTTTATGAAATATGATTTATACCCATAAGTTTTTAAAACTATCAAAACTAACCATAAATTTATATAACATAGAAAAATAGAAATGTCACATAACAAAATTCATGACTTCTACAACAAATTAACAAGTATCATTATAGTAAATATTTACATTGTTAAAAGAGACTAGTACAAATCGTGATAATGAAAATACAACTAATATGAATTTGAAAAAAGAAGAATTTTGTGGGGATTGACAATATATATACACATTATTTAGGGATAACCAAGTAAAATATCTCGTAAAAGCTAAATAATTACAAACATATATCTCATTACATTCATACTCCACTAAATAATTACATTTTATATCCCTAACTAATCTTGCTTAACTGATACTTAATTGTATCTTACTATCTTATACTGTATTAATATCATTAAAATTAAAAATTTCGTTTAATTGATAGTAAATCTCTCTCTATATCATTATGACTTTTTGTTCAAAAATTATACATTAGTCAATGATATTATAATATTAACAAGTATATAAATTTTTCATGTTTATAAAATATATTAACAAGTAAAATACTAGTATTATTAATATGATCAAATATAATTTATATAAGTTCATATATTTTTATACTGTTAGGAGAAGTTTTCCCTATTAGATGAAATAATATAATTTCCACGGAAGAAAAAGAAGAAGAGCATTAGCAGAAAAATAATACTAAGAATAAAAAAATGTGGACAAGAAAATTAGTTGGAGTAGCGGGGAATGATACTTTACAACCCACAAAAGAGTTGCTGTTTGAAAAACACTTTATTTTTTTTAAAAAAAGGGAAAAACACTTTTAGAGTCTATATTTAAATTTTGTTGAGCTGCAGAAGGACTAATTATCTGTCGGCGCCAGGTTGCTTTCTGTCGGCATCAATGGTGATGATTATGAGAATAAGAAATCCCTTCCTTCCTTGTCTATTAAATTAATAAATTAAACTAACATCAGCGATTAAGTTTCAGTCGTTAATGTGGGAGGGAATCAAATGCCAATGAAGTCTCGAATCCATTCATCAGGTTCACTTCTCTTATTCTTAGTATCGTTATCTTCTATGTGCTGTGCCCTAACTATTTTATCGCAGATATGCTACTTTTAGTGAGTGTCTTTGTTGCTTTAGGTTTTATCACAACGTTAATATTAGGATTAATTCCCTCTTTCATATTTCAGCTTCAATGTGTCAAAATATATATCCCAACCTTTGCAGCTGAAGTGCTCGTGGTCGCCAAATGTCAAGGACTCTTGCAGCAATCGTAGGAGGTGCTGCAGGAGCCGTGGCATTGGTGGGGATTCTGCTTCTCATTTGTTGCTTCTGTATTTTTCGTAAAAGGACTATTTCAACAACTTCCGACACAGGATCTTCTGATCCATCTGTTCAAGGTCATATCTCACTTCTTATTAAGTCAACAAATGTCGTATTTATTCTCCCAATTCCTCAAGTAATCCGAATCACTTGCAGTTGGAAAAAATGCTGGGGTTGAATTGACCTCACAAGATGCCAGACGGTTCCACATAGAAGAATTGTCTTTGGCCACAAAAGGTTTTAGTGATAAGAGTTTAATTGGCCTAGGCAAATTTGGGGAGGTGTACAAGGGATTGCTTCATGATGGTATGCTTGTAGCAATAAAAAGGCGATCTGCTGTTCCTAGTCAGGAATTTGTTGATGAGGTAATAGTAATTATGTACATCTTATGGAAACTACTGCACATATTGTTTGAGTTTTTCTTTTTTTAGATCATACTATTCAAATTTTCATTCATCTTCCTTAGAAGTGACTACAGTAAATTTAACTAGAGCCTGAATGACCAAAATGGTAATCTGCTATAATCAACAGACAGAAGGCACTAAATGCATCAGTTTACCCCCAAAGAGCTTATCACTTTCATGCCTTTATGGCTTTATCACTTGCTAATTGAATGACCGTTCTTTAAGGCTTACTTACCTAATTCATATCACAACCTCTTTTTGCTCTTATTAGATTCATAGTAGTGCAGAAATTCCAGAATTCAAGGGCATTCAGTTTCACTAGGCAAAAGCTCTCAAACGTTCCTCTTAGCAAAGTGAATAACCTGAATATAAGAAATATACCAAATGAAATAGAAAACCAACAAAACGTTATGGTTCTCCACAAACAACACCTAACTGTTCGGGGTGCAATCCAGCGTCTTTGAATATTGGAAAGCTCCAACATATTCTCTCGATATTCCTTAGGCCCCTTCAATCTCAAAGTGGGAAAGCTAATTTGAGTTTGCTTTTCTTGTGAACACAGAGAATTGACTTTGAAATCTTGCTGGATGATGTACTATCACTTAAAAGAAAGTGATATTGGAATTATGTCCTCCAGAAAGTTGTTAGTAACTACATCCCGAGAGAAAGTGCTTCTTGCACTAAATACAAAAGGAATATATTCTTCATCACTGAAAGAGAGAAGGTGTTATAATCTCGAGGACATTATTAGCACAACTTGAATTGCAGAACATTGAGAATATATTCAAGGTCTAGATGTCAAGCCCCAAACCTAGCCTGAGGTGGACCAGCTCTGTATGAACTGTGCAACCTGCTATAGCACATAGACATAATTTGGAAATGTAGAAAATATACAACAGCGCTTCCCGGCAAGGGATCCACCATGTACAAATGACGTGCTCTGATAAGATGGAACTGTAGATACATAGAAAGGCTACCTGGCCTGGAACATGAGCGCGGTATAACAGACATGACATTTGCACATATTGGAATCATCAACGCAAGTGTATGAAGCTTCTATGAATGAGCTGGAAACTGTACAACTGCCATACGGTCGGTATAAGGCCCCGACCTACCCAAACTTTCTATACAAATACATATATAATCAAAAAGGAACTCTAGACTTGACTTAGCGCCAGGTAGAATGGAGCTCACTAACCAACAACTGATAGATGAAACAGATATCTAATGAGACTTGGATGTTTTGAATGTCTAAACCTGCAGTATGAGTGCAATGCAGCGTAGCGCCCCCGACATTATAAAAAGTGATGTGAGTACAATGGAATTGTACTTGTATATAGGTGGGTGTTTGGATTGACTTATTTTAAGTAGCTTTTGGCTTTTAAAACTCAGTGGAGACAAAGAACACTAGGGGGTCGTTTGGTAGAGTGTATAAAAATAATTCTAAATAGAGTGTATTAATAATGTTTGTAATAGTTACGCTTGCATTAATTATGCATAGAAATTCTTTATGCATTGTTTGGTTTGGTGTATTAAAAATTGCATGCATTGCATAAAAATATTAATTTACAAAAATATCCTCCACAATTATGGTGGCAAAAATGTAAGGGATAATTGGGTCTTTAACCATGCATTATCATGCATTAAATCCCTTGCATTACTAATCTAGAGATTCATGGTATTAGTAATACATACCTTAATACACAATAGAGCGTATAACTAATGCATTAGTTATACATTGGTCGAAAAAGTGTATCAAACAAGGTACTATAACGCACTGAACTTGAGGTACTGGGTATCATCAAACAGTGTGATGGTGACAAAGCCCCCCCGGCCCAGATGGCTTTACAATACGCTTCTACAAGGAATATTGGCCGACCTTGAAAGAGGACCTGATGCAAACAATACATAATTTTCACCAGAATGAGTCTTTTGAGAAGTCTTTCAATGCTACCTTTGTAGCACTTATTCCCAAGAAGCATGGAGCAGAAGAGCTAAAAGACTTCAGACCAATAAGTCTAATTGGTGGAGTCTACATAATCATAGCCAAGCTTTTCACCGAGAGATTGAAGACAGTTATGGGAACTCTAGTGGACGAACATCAGATGGCATTCTTGAAGGGCAGACAGATAATGGATGCGACCCTTCTGGCAAATGAGTTGGTGGACTCGAGGGTGAAACAAAATAAACCAGGAGTGCTTTGCAAGCTCAACATTGAGAAGGCCTACGACCATGTGAATTGGGCTTTCCTCCTCAAAGTATTGAGAGATATGGGGTTTGGCGACAAATGGGTCAACTGAAATTTTCGCTCATAATTAATGGTAATCCAGAGGGTTTTTTTCAATCACAGAGAGGTCTGCGACAAGGTGACCCCATGTCACCTTTTCTGTTCATTCTAGCTAAGGAAGGCCTAAACTTCATGATTAGAAAAGCTAGGGATAATGGATGGATTAGAGGTTTTTGTGCTAACATAAATATGAACAATGCTATGGAGGTATCTCATCTACTGTATGCAGATGACTTCCTTGTATTTTGTGATGCAGAAGTTACACAAATAAGGCATATGAGAGCTATCCTAACAATCTTTGAGGGCATTTCGGGACTTCATGTCAATTGGCACAAAAGCTGCCTCTATCCAGTGAACCAAGTCCCTAATATGCAGACCCTAGCTGAGAATCTAGGATGCCAAGTGCCTCCCTTCCTACTAAATACCTAGGAATGTCTCTTGGAGCAAAAAATAAAGAGCTAGAAGTGTGGTGTGAGGTTCTGGAAAGAAGTGAGGAAATTAGCAAGATGGAAAAGCTAGTATCTATCTTTGGTTGGTAGGCTGACTCTTATAAAATGTCATGGACAGCCAAGCTACCTATATGAGGAGTCTATTCCCTCTATCAAGTAACATAGAGAAGAAAATCAACAAGGCTAGAAGAGTTTTCCTATGGCAGGGCAAAGAAGGGGTACAATCTAGTAAAATGGGATAAGGTGATCCTTAACAAAAAACAGGGTGGGCTGGGCATAAAGAAGCTAGGTGCACAGAATGAAAGTCTACTGAAGAAATGGTTATGGAGATTTTGTTGTGAAGATGTGGCACTATGGAGGAGATTCATTTCACAAAAATATGGGCTCCAGAATAGTTGAGAGGTGACTGGTACTTTTGGATGCTCCGTGTGGAAAACAATAAGAAGACTGTGGCCCTCTTTCAATAACAACCTGAAGTACAGAATTAGGGATGGGGATAAGACAAATTTCTGGAATGAATTGTGGATTGGGGAAGAGGTTCTGAGGTCTATCTTTCCAGATCTATACATCTTGAGCTTGCAACAGATGGATAAGATGGTACAAGTATGGAGTCCTCGAGGATGGAACTTGATTTTTAGGAGGTCCATGAATGATTGGGAAATAAATAGTGTAGCTGATTTGCTGCAGACTCTAAATAATTTCCTAGGAGTATGTGTAGGTTCTGATTTGCCAATATGGAAACTACATAGCAAGGGGTCTTTTACTGTGGAATAATGTTATTGGTGTTTGAACTTCAGCCAGACAATGACAGCAAAATGGCCTTGGAAACTGATTTGTAAGGTTTAAAATACCTCACAAAATCTCATGTTTCAGCTGGCTGGTGGTCAGGAGAGCCTGTTTAACAAACGAAGTACTACAGAGAAGAGGTATCCAGATTTGCTCTAGGTGTTTTATGTGTGAGCAAGAGGCAGAGATAAATAGTCACTTGTTCATTCATTGCAAAACAACTGTAAATCTGTGGAACATGTTGTTCTGTTTACTTGGGATAAGTTGGGAAGGAGTTGGAAGAAGGGGATCACAAGAAGATTGGTGGAGAAGTATTCCAGCATGTGTTTGGTGGACTTGATGGAAAGAGAGAAACGAAAGATGTTTTGAAGGAAAAGCTAGCTGTTTCCAGAAGATCAAGATGAAAAGTATAAGTCTATTGTATTTTTGTATTTCCCGTATATGCATATATGTAACATTATCACTACATCCCAATCAAAGAGGAAAATTGTCTAGCTGTCGGAATTGTTTAATTGGTTAGCCTCGTAGAAGGCAAGTATATTGCTTGACTAGTGATACGAAATATTGAGTACGAAGAGTATCGTTAATTTGAAAGTTTCACGAGCTCGACACTCGCACTCTGTTTATCGAATTGTCAAATGCCCAGGTTATGTTGTATAGTTGTTTATAGTAGCTTGTTACTGGTTCTTTATTATAGATTGAAGCATCAAATGACATTTGATTGTTATAACATGCTAAAGGATTGGAATAAAGTTATGTAAGGCTAAACTTTCTAATTTGGTATTCCCTACGTTTCAAAAAGGATGGTCTAGTTTAACTTGGAACGGAGTTTAAGAAAAGAAAGAAGACTTTTTAATCTTGTGGTTCTAACTGGTAAATATATCTAGTGTAATTCTTGAGAGAAAACAAAGGAGTTCAACAAGTGTAACCCACCGGTTCCTCTCAAATAAGTGTACCAGATTGAAGAAACACACAATGTGTTGTAGAATCAGCAAACTAAAAGTATGGTGCAATAAACCAAATCATATTCAACCATGTCAGAGAGCTGATACGAGCAACTAAAGCAACAAATAATCTATAACCAGAATGTCTAAATTTAATTGAACAACGGTTGTTAACCAATTCTCGAACCCAGTTTTCTGAATCCCAAATTTTTGAGTCTCAGCAGCAACAAAAGATGAATACCAGAAGAGAAACGAAGTACAAACTTTCAAATAGAGATTCAACACTAGAAGAATACCAGAATGTGTCGTGATTGACGGGAAGATGCCGGAGCAGTAAGCCAAAAATAGATATGCTGGACCAAACACTAGCGAGTGGAAGACATAAATGAGGTGCAGGTGGTGCGTGACGTTCACTCGCTGCCACCTAGACTAGAGATGTCCTTTCCAGCCAAAAAATCTCCCTCTGTCTCTTCTTATGGTGCTGGTGAGATAAATTTGTCACTCCTAATGAGTGACCCAACCCTTTCTTAGGCTGCCATGAAAAGAGTCGAACTTCTAAAGAAATTTGAGCCCTAGGCTCTGATACCATGTAATGAAATGAAAGAAATTGTTATTGTATTCATGAATATACAAAGTATTTATACAATTACACGGAATCCTATAAAAGGAAATCAATCAAAACAAATAAAAGAAAATATTTTGCAATAACTCTTATTATTCTGAAATATTGTAGAATCAATCTGTGATTTGTTACCATATTTTGTAACAGCTACAAAAGAGTCAGTTGTGTGTGTCTACTATAAATAGAGCAATATGTCTACGTTCAATGTAACACAAACCGATTCATTCAATATAATTCTCTCTTCTCTTCTTTAAAATTCTCTCTGAAAGATTGTTGTAATTACATTCCTATCATGGAGTTTACATGGTATCAGAGCTATCGATCGTAGGAGCTTCCTCTGTTCTGTGAGGTGTTCAGATTCATCAGATGTAAAGGTGAATCGAAAGAAGACATCTCCAATTCGAAGAAGTAGCAATGGCAGTTGATGGAGATCCATCAGAAAGCTCTGGTAACACTTCAAGTCCTACCGTTTCCAGTGATCGACCATAATCATCCTCTCTTCCTTCAACATATTGAAACTCCATGTAGTTCTCTCATCTCCATACAGTTGTCTGTGGATCAGAGAATTATGCTCTATGGAGTTGGTCCTTTAGAATTGGCTTTGTAGGTCGCAGGAAACTAGGTTTTGTTGATGGTAGGTTTCCTAAGTCTATTTTTGAGCCTGCATTGCATGATCAGCGGGAGAAATGCAATGCTGTAGTATTGAGTTGGATTATGATGTTGTATGCTTTTGATGCACGAAAGATTTTGTTAGATCTAAGAGAAAGATTTGATACAGTGAATGGTTTTAGGATCTTTCAACCGCATAGAGAGATTCATACTCTAGTTCAGGGTACATTGTCTATTGCTGATTATCATTCACGACTTAGAGATCTATGGGATGAGTATGATGCTTTCATGCCTTGCCCTAGTTGTCCATGTCCTGCGTCAAAGAAATTTGGTGAGCATTGTGATTATCAGAGGTTGTTACAGTTCTCATGGGGTTAGATGAGTCCTATTCTCCTCCTAGGAGTCAGATTCTCATGATGAGTCCTATTCCTACACTTAACAAAGCCTATGCTCTTAATTGATCAAGAGAGTCAAAGGAACTTGGTGAATTCTGCTAGTTCAGGAGTAATAAAAAGGCACTAATGTGTACTCTCGCAAAAATAGTACTTATAGTATTGGTGCTAGCACATCAAAATGACTTGGTACTTATGTTGGTCTATCATCCCGTAGTGGTTATAAATGGAGGTGACACTGCTGTCTCTGGAGGAGGAGGGGGATATAATGCTAATAATACCACTGGAGCTGGTTACAAAGCCAAAAAGAGTGTTGTTTGTGAACATTGTGGTTGTAAAGGTCACTCAATGAATCAGTGCTACAAAATTGTTGAATATCCAGCTGATTTTCAGTCTAAGAGAAAGCCTATGTATGACAATTAAGTTGACCTTGGACAAGAGGTTAGAGGGACTAATAATCAGAATAATGTCACACTTGCAGGTTCTCATCCTAGTGCATTCTTCACTACTGTAGCTGCTGTCCAAACCTGGTCGTGACAATGCAGTGGAGCCTTCTGCAAATGTAGCTTCTGTATTAGTACAGGTAGCTCTCTTAAAGTTTTTTCTTGTGATTATAGAGATAGAAAGTGAATAATAGATACTGGAGCAACACATCATATCACATCCTCCCTGGACAGTTTAGGCAAGGCTAAGGTATCTCCTGCTCATACTGCAAATAAGGTTCACTTACCCAATGGTAAAGATGTAACTGTCTCACATATTGGAAGCACTTGTGTACTTGACAACCAGGCCTATCCCTAATGTCTTGTTCTTGCCTGTCTTCAAGTTTAATCTATTGTCAGTGTCAAAGATCACTAAAGAGTTGAAATGCATGGTAGGCTTCTTCCCTGAATTTTGTGTGTTTCAGGACCTTTACACTGGTCAGGTGAAGGGGATTTGTAAAGAAGAGCATGGACTCTATATACTACAAGAAGGATCAAATCAAGCTCCAAAACTGCTGGTCAATAGAAGTAGCAATCATGCTCTGGAGCCTAATGTATAGTATTCTGTTAAGTTTGTCAGTTCTTTTAACTCAGTTACAAAAGTTGAGTCTAGACATGTATGGCACAAAAGACTAGGTCAAGCTCCTGTTGATGTTATCAAGAAGTGTGGATGTTATCAAGAAGCATGATGCTGGTAGCACTTTAAGTAGTAAGGATGTATTTCATTTCCCTGTATGCCCAAACATGTATTTGATCTACTGCATTGTAATCTTTGGGGACCTTATAGAGTGCCCACTCATAATAAGAAAAGGTTCTTTGTCACTATTGTGGATGATTATAGTAGATGTACTTGGATTTTTCTAATTGCTTCTAAAGCTGACACTGTGGTTGTACTCTGTTTTTCTCAAGAATGTGTAGAATATGTTTTCTACTAATGTCAAAACCTTAAGAAATGATAATGGTGGTAAGTTCTTTAACACTGAGGTACAATCTTTGCTAAGTGATATGGGTATTACTCATCAGTGTTTTGTGTATATACTCCTCAGCAGAATGGTATTCCTGAGAGGAAACATAGATTCATCTTGAACATGGCCAGCACCCTAAGGTTCCAAGCTCCCATTCCTTCTTAGATATTGGGTGAATGTGTATCCACTGTTGTCTACATTCTTAACAGGCTACAAAACTCCATATGAACAACTTTATTTAGTGGGCATTACTCATCAGTGTTCTTGTGTATATACTCCTCAGTAGACTGGTATTGCTGAGAGGAAACATAGAACCATCTTGAACATGGCCAGCGCCCTAAGGTTCCAAGCTTCCATTCCTCTTACGTATTGAGGTAAATGTGTATCCACTGCTGTCTACATTCTTAACAGGTTACAGAACTCACTCCATATGAACAACTTTATTTGCATCCTCCTTCCGTATCACACCTTAGAGTGTTTGGGGGCTTATGTTATGCTGCTAGTCCCAAAGTTGGTGATAAATTTTCACCCAGGGCTGTACCTGCAGTGTTTATGGGTTATTCCTCCACTCAAAAGGGCTACGTTCTTTATGAAGTTCATGCTCAAAACTTGTTTGTCAACAAACATGTAGTATTCCACGAACACATATTCCCCCTTAAGGACATGCGTCCTTCTTTAATCCTATATCTCCAGCATCTGTGGTGCCTGTACATGATACTTCTGTCCCTGAAGTTTCTGCTTCCTTGCCTTCAGCTCCATCTAATGTGGTTGTGCCAGTTAGGAGATCAACCAACCAGGGCTAGTTGACCACCTCTTTGGTTGTAGAACTTTGTGACTCCACCTAAAAGTCATGCTTGTTCATATCCTATCACAAATCATTTCTCATAGTCCTACAGGCTTATTCTGTTATATCTGAGCCAGTTACTTTTCAAGAAGTTGCTGCTAGTATTTAGAGATGGCTGCATTGGAGAGTAATAATACTTGGAGTATTGTGGACTTACCAGCCGGCAAGAAACCTATTGGGTGTAAATGGGTGTACAAAATCAAATTCCTAACTTTAGGTGAAGTTGAATGACTCAAAGCCAGGCTCGTAGCTAAAGGTTTTAGTCAGAAGGAACGCTTAGATTATGGTGAGACTTTCAGTCCAGTTGCAAAAATGGTGGCAGTTAGATCAGTGGACTACTCTTGCTTCTTGGTGATTTGCAAGAGGAACTGAATGTGGACTGGGTTTACTAGACAGGGGGTCTGTCATAGATCTGCAAACTACATAAGTCATTATATGGTTTGAAAGAGACACCAAGACAATGGAACATTAAGCTGACTGAGGCATTAGTGCAAATGGGGTTCAAGCAAAGTCATTATGATTATTCCTTATTCACAGAACATGCTAACGCTAATGATGATACTGTGGTTGTGTTGGTATATGTGGACAGTGCTATCAAAGGCGCACTTTAAGCGTGCTTAAGCCCTAAAGCAAAGGCTCAAAATGTGTTGAGTGCTTTGCCTCGCTTTATGTGCGCTTTAGTGTCGTCATCAAGGTTCTAAGGCAAACATTTCCTTGCCAGTGAGCCTCTTATGAAGAATTTGAGGTTGAATAATTGATAGTTCACTTTATCATAATTTTTTTCAATTTCTTTGGTCATATATTTGTCATTCATATTTATAATTTAATGACTAAACATAAATATTTTATTCTTTTCTCCCTTTGCGCCTTTTTTTGTGAAAGCCCATGCTTTATTTGCGCTTGAAGCCCCCACATACCTTAGAGCTTTTTTGCACTTTTCGCCTTTGATAACACTGTATGTGGATGATCTATTAATTACTGGAAGCAATCACCAACAACTGTGCAACACTAGACAAGAGATTCAAAAAAGGTTTACGATGAAAGATCTAGGTGAGCTTAAGTTTTTTCTGGGAATTGAATTTTCAAGATCAAGTCAGGGTATACTTATGACACAAAGGAAATATGCACTAGAGTTGGTGTCTGAATCAGGACTATGAGGAGGCAAATCTGCCTGTACACCATTGGAGATGAATCAGAAACTTACCTCTGCTCAGTATGATGAACCTATCAAGCCTGCACAAGCTGAAAATGATACTGTTCTTACAAGTCCTATGAAGTACCAGAGACTAGTAGGCAGGCTACTTTATATCTTACTATGACCATGCCTGATCTTGCCTTTACTGCACAAGTATTAAGTCAATTTATGCATTGCCCAAAGCAGTCACATATGGAAGCAACACTAAGGGTTGTGAGATACATCAAAAAGCACCTGGTTTAGGACTATTGATGCCAGCAGAACAAACTACTCAGCTCACTCCCTATTGCGACTCTGATTGGGGATCATATTTGGAGACTAGAAAGTCAGTCACTGGTAATCTAGTAAAATTTGGAGGCGGACTACTTTCTTGGAAGTCTAAGAAACAAGAAACAATCTCTAGAAGTTCAGCTGAGGCTGAATTCAGAAGCATGGCTGCATGTGCAGCTGAGATAACTTGGTTGATAGGTCTGTACAAAGAACTAGGGGTCAATGTGAGTGTGAATCTACCTGTGACTATGGTATGTGACAGTAAGACAGCCTTACAAATTGCTGCTAACCCTATCTACAATGAAAGAAATAAACACATGGAGAGGGAAAGAATTTGTTAAGGCATATTGAAGATTGAGAGCATATAAACACTAAACATTAGCTGGCTGATCTACTCACCAGGAGTCTGGGAAAGGCACAACATAATCAGTTAAGTCAACTTGGAATAAAGAACATATTTCAACCATAAGCTTGAGGAGGAGTGTTAGATATATGGAAATGATTAAAGCAATCTGTATGGTTGATCAGTTAGCTAACCGTATAAGTTGATTAGTTGTCTGATAGTCTGAGTTTGTTAGCATCAGTGAGCTGTCATATAGTTGGTTACAAAAGAGTCAGTTGTGTGTCTACTATAAATAGAGCAATATTTCTACATTCAATGTAACACAAACTGATTCATTCAATACAATTCTCTCTTCTCTCTTCTCTTTCTCTAAAAATTCTCTCTCAAAGATTCTTGCAATTACTCCCCTATCATGGAGTTTACAGCAAGTAGACTCAAAGACCTTTAATTTGATAAGTCGTACACCACATAACTCGTTTGAACCTAGAGATATACTCGTTCAAAGTTAACCCTTTCGCGGCACATAAAGAAAAATTCATGTTATCCCTTTCGACATAACTTAAACGTTAAAGCTTTTATCAATTCGTAACCTTATAACCACATACTATTACCATATAGTACTTACCCTTAACATATGTATTCATTCTTGGCCTTATCCTTCGAGTTCGGACTAATCTGTCGATGTTCGCTAATCATACTGTAACTTAAAGACACGTGGTATAACCGTCGATGTAGCACTTTAAAACTTAAAATCATTTCGGGACATAAGTCTAATTCAATGCAGTCGTACACTGGATACTTGATATATTTATTCATCGTCGACCTTATTCACCCGATCTTGGATAATTTCGTGAATGTCTAATCAGTCTTTTTGTAGTTTAGACGTATGAGGTATAACACTAACGGAAGGCATTAATCGCGTGGTAAATATCAAAGCCAGTCGCCGGAAAGATGAATCTTGCATTAACAATCTTAGAGAAAGGAGCAAAGCCTGAACAATGCCTTAGAGGAGGAATGCATGAATAGTTGCAGAGAGATGAGTTGTGACACCAGTTGCTGGGAGAGGAGTGGTGCTGGACCAAGAGGAAGAAAAGGAGAAAATCGACACACATTGGCTTGCACTGTTCATCGGTTATGAAAGCTAATTTGAGTCTCTATCGAGATCTTAGAGGTTCTGATATCATGTGAAAATAAAATACTCCTTATTGACTTGATTAAGTAATTAAGTACAAAAGATGCTCCTTATTGGAGTCATATGCTACACACAATATTGCAGATACTCAATTTCAATGCTAATCAGTTCATTAAATATTTTATAATTAAATACAGAATATCCTAAGATATCTTACAGAATATTTTGTATGATTTCCTCAACTACAATGAATATAAACATATACGGATCTTTACACATTCTCTAGATATTCTACGAGGCAGTGACCAACTATCCACATCTACTTCTCTGTCTAATTATAACCAGTGTAGTCCATCCAGTGGGGTGAGGTCTGGGGAGGGTAGAGTGTACGCAGACCCCCTGCCTCAGAGGTAGAGAGGCTCCTCGTGTGAGTATCATCAAGTGAAAATATTTGTTACTTTTCTCCCAATCATGGTATTATTTCATTGCATTATCTCCTTCCTTAACTGTGACCAACTACCGATCCTTTACCTGAACAGTTTCCTTAAAAGTTCAAATCCAAACACAAGATGAGCAAGCAACTTTTTCTGTTATATTTGAAGCATCTTTTAGCTGCTTCCCTTGGACCATTCTTCTATTATGTGATCAACATGATGTGAATAAGGCATGTCAAATCCAAGCTGCAACTGACATGGACTGACGGGTTTGAACCCTTGTTCCTTTGTGTTTTACACAGACTTTGGCTTTCACAACATTTTAGTCCCTCCGGCTTTAATTGGACCATCTTAGTGAACCTGGATATTAGGAGGATGAAACGAAACTTAAAGACATGTTGAGAGGACTATTTTTGGTGAAGTCTTCACTAATCTCCTTTTTGTGATTGTGTCTGTAATGGGAGAAGGGACCTAGGGGTTATCTGGGTCACAAATTGATAAAATTGCATTGCACCACTGGAAACTGGGAAAGAAAAAGAAGTGGTATCAATTGCATTGCACCACTGGCAACTGGGAAAGAAAAAGAAGTGGGTTATGTAGTCACATACTAAGAAAATAACTGTGGGGAATAAAGCATGTACTCTATGTTATTTGATTCCGTTCTTGCTAACCACGGGGAGTCCTAATTATCTTGCTGGACAAATTAAGTTATCATGATTCATGACAATGCATTTTTTTATGAAATAAAAAGTTCTCTTCAGTCATTCCCCCTGAAATGGGGGAGATTTTATTACTGTGAAAAACTTTTTTCGAGCTCAGGTACAAACACAATCACGTGCTCAATTGAATAGTCAACCATTAATTGTGTCAGAGGCACACTTCCATTTCTGGGTTGTCACTGTATTTAATATTGTTTTCTAAATTTTGAACTTCTATCCTCACCTCTCGAACTAGATATTGGGGTCGAGTTAGCTCCAAGGTTCATTTTTTTAACAACATGTTTGTCATCATCTTTTGGTTTGTCCAATATACTTTGAAGATCTGCTGATGGTAAACATTAAGCTTCTATGCTTATAAAGCAACAACTATGTACATAAGCAGTAAACTATCAATACCTCTCATCAGTCGTAGGTGTATCATTTACCTCTCATCAGTCGTAGGTAAATGACTTATGATTGTTCGTATGAGTATGTGTTCATCGTTTATGGTTTTGATGTATTCAGACTCTATCTCCTATCAGGTTCGCTATCTCTCATCTATTCAGCATCGGAACTTAGTCACCCTCTTAGGATATTGCCAGGAAAATGATCAGCAGATTCTTGTCTATGAGTACATACCTAATGGAAGTGTATCCATTCACTTGTACGGTAATCCTCTTTTTACTAAAACTTCTGTTTCATCCCTTTCCATTTTATACTTATTCTTTACCAGTATTTTGTCTCAGGCAAATTTTGACTGTTTAGGGAATTGCCTCATCTTCTCTAACAGTTTGATTGCAGTACACTGTATTGACTATCTTCCAAGTCCTCAGCTTCTTCTCCCCCCCCCCCCCCCCAACCCCAACCTAGAAAAAAAAAAATTAAGTAGTTACTCGGTTTCAACTGCAAGTCAATTAGAGAATATTGTGAACTTTTTGCTAGGTGCAATATCTTTTTCTATTTGATCTTCATTTCATGGGTTTTTCTTCTAGGTGGCGATCATGTTACACAAGAGAAGCTAGAATTCAAGCATAGGCTTTCTATAGCTCTAGGGGCAGCTAAAGGTGATCCTCTGCAAAATCAGTGAAGCATTTGGGTTCCCCTGGTATTGGTTTATCTTTTGTTTGGGAAAATAATTATGCCTGTCCTAGTAGTGGTCTGGCAAAGATAAGCTTTCACAATACTTAAGGGCCCTGCATCCACTTCTTTGAGTTGAAATACTTTCAGTATTGGTTCTTATGCTTCATTCTCGCTCAATGTTATATATGCAGGTCTTGCTCATCTTCACTCGCTAAGTCCCCGCTTGATTCATAAAGACTTTAAGACAGCAAATGTTCTTGTGGATGAAAATTTCATAGCTAAAGTTGCAGATGCGGGATTACGTAATTTTCTTGGAAGATTTGAGGTTGCAGGCCCATCTTCTCGAGTGGCTGCTGATGAAATATTTCTTGCCCCAGAGTAGTTTTCTTGCTTCTTTAGTGTTTATTTATTGGACCTCTGTGGCTCAGCAGGGATATGATTGATGTGAAGATCCAATGACTTTTTCTCATTATTCTGTAGGGTCAGAGAGTTCCGACGATTTTCTGAGAAAAGTGATGCCTACAGTTTTGGTATTTTTCTCCTGGAGCTAGTTAGCGGCCATGAAGCAATGGATTTGCTATCTTCAGAGTTGAATGTAAACATAGTTGAATGGGTATATATGCTTTCCAGACCAATCTGATGCATTTGAAGACTTCTTTTTCTCAAATGTATTATTGACCAAGGATATTGGTGCCCCGACAGACAATTGAGTAATTCAGCTAGTTATGCAGTTGTTAATAGAGTATTTTTCTCATTTCAGGTTGAGAATTATCAAGAATCTGGAAACATATCTGCCATCATTGATCCAAGATTGGGCAATAGCTTCACCAGAGAAGGCATGGAAGAGTTCATGCAATTGACTGTCCGGTGCGTTGACTCTTCGAGTGAAAAGCGGCCTACCATGAGTTACGTGGTGATGGAACTGGACCGGATACTGGAGAAAGAAATGAGCTTGACAACAATCATGGGAGAAGGAACTCCAGTTGTGACACTTGGAAGTCAACTTTTTAGGGCTTCAAAATAAGATGCAGTGGGAATTAAGTTTCTTGGTTGTATTAATTCTTTTGTTTGTGTGATTTTTCAGATTATATTTACAGAAACACCGGATTGGAAAGAGAGGTGCATCCAGCTGTTTGTTAATTGTAAAAAAAAAAAAAGAACTTGGCAGCTGTTTAATTCCCCCATTATTCTCATAGATTTGCTTAGAACCTTCTCATAAACAATTGTTTGTTGATAATAGATGAAGATTTTCTGGCGTAAATTTTTGAATCTTTTTGTTAAATACTTGATATTCCATCTCAGGCTTGCCTGCCATGTAAGCTAGATTACTATTTCATAAGGATTAAGGCGATAACTTGAAATTTGAATGCAAGTTAAGAGGAAGGATGAATAGCTTACATAGTCTAATCGTCGAGGAAGAGCTTTTCTCGCATGTTCAGTTTCCAGAAGGCAATAGTCTAATCGTCGAGGAAGAGCTTTTGTCGCATGTTCAGTTTCCAGAAGGCAGGTCTTGTTCACTTCCACTTTTCTTTTCATAGTATTAAATGTTTACACTGTTGTAGGAGACATTCTTTATTGTCCTGCTTCTAGAAGAATCATGGTGACAATTCGTAAAGTTGGAGCCAAACATCAGCTTTCTAGAATGCTCATTTCCGTACCCACATTTTCCATTTATAAAAACACAATAAGGACTACTTCTAGGCTTAGAGTTCAGGCATCCATGAGTTTCCGCATTCACTTCAACAGTGAATATGACATCGAAAGCCCAGAAAACTAGCAGCATCCAAGATATGTAATGAATAAAATACGCATGCTCATGCAAACACCCCCACGTGTGGTATTCAATTTTTTTTCTTACAAGCCAAAAAGCGGGGAAAAAAGGATAGGAAGTAATCATCTGGCATATAAATAACATCATGAAGAAACTGCACCCTGTTTTGCTTTGAGAACAAGCTCTTCCGTTGTAGTCCCAATTATCTCATTTGCACGCTTGAGACCAACACAATAATACCGTCCAATTGTATCCTGAATGGGAACAGAATATATTAGAGGCAAGAAAAACATATAAATATTCACTTCAGGATAACTTAAGGTAGCAATAGACTTCAATAGCCAACGAGAAAAAGGGATACTTTCCTGGATCCCAATTGATAGCACAATAACATGTTCATTCTCCAAGTTGAGAAAATGCTTATTTCCTTATATCTCCATTAAAGATTAGATTTGACTTCTCTAATCTTATCAACTAGTTGTTACACTTAAGTCACCTCGCTTTTATATGCTATTAAATGGACTTCTTAAGCAAATGAGTAGAGTAGCATCGTAAGAAGACATCTTCCTAAAGGCAAGTAATCTTTTGGCAATTATTTTCTAGTGTTTGGTTGGTAAACTAATAATTATTTTCTGGCGAAAAGCATTTATCAGGGAAGGCCTTATTTTCCTAAAATATATTTAATGTTCCTGCTCCCAATAAATCCATTCAAGATTATAAGATGGGTGAAGCCGAAGTAGGACGCTTTGCTTCACTTAGGGGTCATTTGGTAGAGTGTATAAAAATAATGCAAAATAGAGTGTATTTACATAAGCACCAATACATGTGCCTCTTAGCTCCCATGGGTTTTGTCTTCAAGACAAAAACATTAGACACTAGGTCAGCACAACTAAACAGATGCTGGGGGGATCCCCCCATTCCATTGCAAAGTAATATATTAATTGTCAACAAAACAGTATGACCATCTATACAAAATTAGAAACTTATTACAAGAAAATTAGTCACAAAAAACAGAAACAACACCTGCATATCTATAAGAAATTTATGATGGTTTTTAAACATTAGTATGATTTTAACTTTCATACCTTTTTCCTGATGGTAGCACCTTACTTCGCTAAAGCAACGTTTATTTGCACTCTACACTCAAATCCCCAAATTAAACCTTGATGTTTTTCTACATAAAACCTCCTCGACCAAAAAATCTTTAATGTGTAAAGTTATTTTACATCTGTTCAACGAAAGTAATCTTTCACATATTGCTGGATGCATCAGGCAGGCATACTCCAGTTTCATCGGTGTAGAATTTGTACAATATCCACTTTCATATTGGAAAAGACTTTTCAGGGGTTCTCCAGATATAGCAATAGAGAATGTTCGTATGCTATTAAACTAACTGAATCATTTCAACCTGGTCGCTGATAAAGGAAGTCTACTGCCTACTAGAGTCTCTTCTTCTATCTACCTGTGGAAAATGGCATCTTAGTTTAATGCTTCTAATGACCAAGAGGAGTTTCTCCTTTTCAGACTTCTAGTAAATTAGTGGTTTTTTTTATTAGAGAACAACTCACAAATTCCTGCTGATATCCTTTTTCTTTCCTTAAAAGACACTAGCTCAATCATGTCCACTCCAAAGGATGATGTTTAAAACATTGACCAGTTAATATTTAAAAGCGCATAACTCTCTACATGGTGTGTGGTAAGGATCATCTAGTCAGCAAAGAAATGAGCAATGCAATAGGAAATAAATGGCTTGGCCGAGTTTGGAATAGTCCAGATACAGAGATCCATAAACTATACAGTGGTGGGAGATTTCTATATGTGATTCCCATAGAAGTGTCTGTATCTAAATATCTGGCAGCAAGAAAAGAAATTTACTAGGTCAAGGGAAAGAAAAGAAAGCAAAAGGCTAATACAGAAGACCAATCTTACCCGAGTAACAATGCCTAATTTATCTAGTTTCTGAACAGCATCATCTACATCAAAATTACAGCATACACCAAACTCTTCTTTTAGTAACTCCTCGCAGCGGAGATCAAGATCCTATACCATCACTCAGAATAATGGAAGATTATGTTAGTAGCACAATAATGGATGGAGCCCATGGAAGCATACATCAAGGAAAAGTACAGGATGATATTCATATGCATGCCAAACATCCAGAGAGAATAAGGATTATATACCTCCAAAGTAGCTTTACCCTGTTCCATCAAAATGAAAAATGATATAATAACTTCCTTTACCTGCAAATTTGGCATGGACGTTGTAAGGACCAGCTATAACTTTGCATCAGAACCAGTAGCTACATTCAGTACTAAATGCAGTCTCAAGTTACCATCCAATAATATTCATTAAAAGTGGGAACGTGGAAAACATGTTTAAACATTTCTGAGTTTCCTATAACAGCACATCAGTATAACAAATATCTTCCTTTCATTTCTCTGTGTTCATGATTGTTTCTTTAGTCTATCATATATAATCAAGAAGACCATCATATGCTCTTTTTTTTTAATGACCGTGGTTCCGCGCCAGCAATTAGAATTGAAGGATATAAATATTATTAATTACGTTCGACTGCACCCATAGATATCACGAAGAAATGAAAAAGAAAAGCTTATTTTCAGTTCTATTATCCTTTGATGACCAGGGAAGGAGGTAGGTAATAACATCACTGGACATTCATATGATTGAATGGAAAAGCATTTGAAGGGGGAAAAGAAGACAGAAGCTAACATACCTCTTGCTGAATCACATCATCACACAAATGTAGAAGAGTACCCCTTCCACTATCTAGCTGTTTATCATACATTGACTGTGTAATCAAATTTTGATATGTAGCCATATTTTGTTGAAACCTGCAGGCAAGTTAAGGAAATCAGTTCCACTAAAATACCAGCTTGAAGATGTTCTTAGTAATGAGTTACATTCCTCGCAATCATCTGATGCATTCAAAATATAAAACCAGTGTCTCAGCATGACAAAATGTAGAAGTGCAGAATACAGTAAGCAGGTAGGAATTAAACATAAAGGTATAGAGAACACTTTGTTATCTATAAATATTGATACGTATAGTACTGAAATCAAGAGAACACTTAACGTGAAGTATGTCTTTGCACAATAGCCTATCACTGTGGAGAGGATAGCAAACATGACCCATATATCAGCTTTAGGCAATTCAAGCGAACTCACAACAGCAACCTGAAAGAATTAAGGAATACCAGAGTGTAAAACAAAGTTCTAAAGGAACGATGAAAGTAGAGCAGTCAAATCATATGGATAAATAACTAACCAGACCAACTATAGCAGACACAAGGAATTTGACCCAATCCATTGGAGTTAAACTGGGGTTCTTTTTCTCTGGCTAAAGAGAAAGAGAAAGATATTATCAAGATGTAACAGTTTATAAGAAGCTCAGCCCCCCCCCCCCCCCCCCCACCCCCAAAAAAAAAAAAGTACACATACTACATAGTTGGGAGGCTGAAAGAGAACAATTAGAGAAAAAAAATCATACCAGGACAATTTCCAGGTCAGCCATTGGAATGTGTCTGAAATGCTTCACATAAATTCCTCGGTCTGATTTTGCTGAGGTACCAGCTCTTCTGCATAAATACAACTTGAATCTATTATGCAAACAACACAGCAGTGTACAACAAGTGAAAATTGAAGGAACAAAATACCAGCATTATTTGTGCAGAAAATGCGCTTGCAAACTACTGAACTTAAAATTAAAATAAAAAATCCGCAAAGTATGGGAACTTGTACCTGTAGACAACAATTATCCTGTCAAAAGTAGGTTCTTGAATTGTTATCTTGCTCATCAGACTACGTAAACTGGATTTATACACACACAAAAAAAAGAAAAACTTGGTAATAAACAACAGGAACACAAAGGAGAAAGCAAACATTGTTAGTGCTAGTTTCACTAATTCACAATTATTAACGTCACTAAATCAGCTAAAGATGGTGAATTCAACAACTGGTCATCCGCTTCAAGGAGTTCGTCAAGGCATTAGGATATATTAGACAACAGACGTTCTTGCTCTAAGAAGTAAACACATTACCAGCCGTGCACAGAATTGACTAATCCGAGTTTTCCAATTACATTCAGGCTTATCAATGCTGAAAAGTGAAGATAAATGAAAAGAAAAGACAGAAGGGAAACACAAAAGCATCCAATATTTACTTTGTCAGGGATTTGCTCAAAATCCGTTGCTACAACAACTAGTCAGCTAGGCATGCATCACAATTCGGAGGGAGAGTTTTGATTAGAGAAATTATTTGCCGGTGTCTTCTTCAAGTATTTTGCTGGTAATGAGATTACAAAGTTGATTAAGATTCCTGGCATCTATAATTAAGATAATAGATCTCTATATTTTGTAAGCAATAAAGAACGAGGGTAACACTTTGTCAGTATCGGGGGTGCTTAAGAAAGACAATATACCCAGACACTTCTTGTGGCAGGGTAATAGAGAGAATAAGACCATAACTTGGTTAAATGGGAGTGCAGTGTCTAAAGACAAGAAGGCATGAGGTTTGGGCATAGAAACAGAGGTTCAAAGTACAAGTTGCAGCTTAAGAGGCTTTGTAGATTCAACAAGGATGTGGGAGCATTGTGGAGATCTGCTGTTGTATTGGTGACAATATACGAATTTCTCAATCCATGGATTACCAAACAGCCACACCTCTCCAACACATGTGGAAGCATCTCAGAATTCACTCAGACACTTTTCAGACATGTAGTTCAATAGGAATTGGTAACAGTAAGCAAGTAAGATTCTGGGCAGATTCTTTCCTGGAAAAATTGGGGGGAACCAATCTAGTAACAAATGCACCAGATAAGAGTTGTTTGGAAGCACAACAAGGATGGCAGATTCACAGTAAACAGTGCTTACAAGAAAGGCATACAAGTTGGGGTTAGAGGCTACTATCATCCCTGGAAGAGTATTTGGAGAGGTCTGATCCCCATCAAAGTGAAATGCTTCACTTGGTTAGTCATCAAAAGGGCCTGCTTAACTCAAGAAGTGCTGCAGAAGAAAGGAAAGCAACTAGTCTCTAGCTGTTTTCTATGCAATTTGACTGGGGAAACAAACAAACACCTATTTTTACATTGCAAATTCACTACACAGATCTGGGTGATATTCCTCAACATCACATGCTGTAGCTAGACCATGCCAGAACACACCTCTGATCTTTTTAAAAGTTGGATCAGAAGGGGGGGTAGCAAGACTCAAAAGAAGTGGTGGAGGCTAATACCATCATGCATATGGTGGTCAGTATGGAAGGAAAGGAATGAGAGATGTTTTGAAGATAGATCTGATTCCATTCACAAAGTAAAATGGAATTGTTTGGTATCTTTTCTTTTTTGGTGTAAACAGCTCTATATAGAAGATGTAGATCAAATTATAGAATTAACAGGGAACTAGTAGTATTGGTTAGAGCTGTAAATTTTTGAAGGTGGCCAGCATGTCCTTAATGCTGAAGAATACAACTTCACCAATGTTCAAAAAAAAGATTCTGGACAGAAACTTGGTTGGCTCTGTCCTTTTTAAAAGATCAATATCGTCTCCTATCTACAGTGGCACAGAATCCTGAACCACCAATATCAGAAAACTGGTCCAACTCTCCCTGGGATATTACATTCAGACTTAATATTAATGATTCAGAAGTGGAGAAGAATCTCTGTTCTTTGTTGTCTCATCTACATAGTTACTCCCCTTCTGTCCAGGGATGATTTTTTACATGGAAATGTGATGCTAAGTGGTGTTTTCTCTGTAAATCATGCTACACACAAATAATTCCTTCCTCCGCTGAAAATTGCCTTGGAAGTGCATTTGGAAAACAAAGCTCCTAAGAAAGTGATTTGTGTGGTTGCTGGCGAAAGGAGCTTGTCTCAAACATGATAATCATCAGAAAAGGGAAGTTAATTTATGTGGCAGATGTTTGCTTTGTAACAATGAAGCTGAAGATATCAACCCTTTATTTCTTCATAGTACATTCACATCTCAAATAAGGAGTTCTCTTTTCAACTTATTGGGAATTAAATTGGTAATGCCAAGAACATCTGTCACTTGAGTGATCTTGGTAAGGTGAAGAGGATAATTTGGAATACCTCCCTGCAGTGATATGGTGGACTATCTGAAATAAGAACGGATTGCGAGAGTTTTTAAGAGCAAATCTGTATCTGCAATTAGTATAAAAAAATGCTCACTATCTAGCATATCTAATCATTTGAGTCTTTTGAAAGGGTAACAGACAGCCAAAAAGAAAGACAAAAAAATACTTCCAGTTCACGTGTGAATCCAAGAACAGAGCATCAACATTCCATGCAATCATTATGCATGGTTTCAGAAAGGCTTATGTTCTAGCTTATTCAATCCATATCCTTAAAAAATCCTTTTGTTTGAATGCATAAATGCTTTGCCCTTGGTAGTCCTCGATTTTCCCTGAATAAATAAGGTCTTGGATGACATGTTTCAGTCTTGAACATCGGATAGAATGGGTTAACCAAGTCGTTCACAGTTAGTAGAGGTCAAAAAGGATGGAGGCATTATTCGTCAGTTAGAAGTGGTCCGTACTATTTTTCATAGGTATTCCTAGCTGGCTATCACAATCTGAACCTGGCCAATCAAAACAAAAGGAAGATGGTGAAAGCTACTTTCTTTCACTTGATGCAAGGAAAATTTATCACTCCTGGCATTACGAAGATATGGTTGTCTAAAGGGACAAAAGTCAGTGCAAAGACGAGTGCAGTTCATTGTTAAACCAGGTCCAAATAGACACATGCACAATCTGTGGCAGATAAAAGTAATATACCACACTACTTAAATGCTTTATCACCGAAGACCCAAAACATTTGAAGAAAAATGAGAACTTTTTCATAGCTGTGCACTGTCCATCTCATGAAGATTCCAGTTGTTAATAGAGGTGTGGGAGTCAGTCAAATAGAATCTTCACCAAAAATATAATCCATTCGCAACAGATCCGAGAGACCCATCCTTGGCTATTGAAATCTCATACCAACTCCTGCAAGACAATTGGATCACATCTCTATTCTCCATGATGCATGATGTGATACGTCTCATGCTGGACTCTGCTCAGGTGGCATATGAAGTAGTTGGCCCAGAAAGAAGGGTGAGTTGGGTATTTTATGTAATTTGGACCTTGAGAAAGTTTATGAGCCGTGAATTGGGAATTCTAGGATTTCCTTATGTCGAAGATGGGTTTTGGAAACAAATTGAGGAGATGGATCATGTTTTGTATTTCTACAGCAAGATTCTCTGTATTGGTGAATTGGAGTCCCTCTGGCTTATTTCGGAGTTCGAGGGGCTTGAAACAGGGATCCTTTATATCCTATGTTTCAACTTGATAATGGAAGCTTTGGGTGGAGATCTTATGAAGGGTTGTGATGCTTCTTTTAGAGAGAACAACAATGTGACAGTTACACATCTTTAAATCGCAGATGATACGTTGGTCTAATGCATCCCAGCTAGATCATTTGAGAACTGAGACAAATTCTTATTTGGTTCCAGGTTGTGTCAGCATTAGAAAACGTGAGATTACTCTGGCGGGGTAGTAAATTAATATTGAGATAGCATATGATAGCTCCATGGACAAGGATGATGCTATAAGAAACCCTAAGAAGACAATCATCAAGGTCACAAGATAAGGAGTTGCAAGCCAAGATTGTTGGACTTCAATGGGAAATAAAGAAGATGCTTTTCATGGAAGGAAAGCCCAAGAACGAGTCCAAGAATGGTGGGGAAGAATGGAGTAGGTGCTAAACACATCTATGGTTCAAGTCCAAGTCCAAATTGAATGCCCAATAAAAGAGCCCTTGAGCATTTAAAGTCAAAGTTCCCTAGTTTAAAAGTTCGCTAGTTTCCATAAAGAAGGATTTGAATCCTACTCTATTTGGAATAGGTTTTCCATATATATAGGGGTTGATCTTATTATTTTAAGACAGACAACATTATTATTAATTAAGTCTCTTCTTTACACCTTTGTGTGTAGCTACTTGAGATTTCTCTTCCAACCTTATAAGAATGATGCTTAAGGGGAGAAATTAATCCTTAAACTTGACATTTTTGGTTATTAGTTGTATAATAAAGATGGTAATTAGTCTTACACTAATTATTGTCTCAAGTTTCTTCGAAATAGGGGTCTAGATCACTTTTTGATCTAAGTTCTTGAATTGGCTCTATTAGTATCATAAATTAGCTTTAACCCGCTAATTTTTAATACTAAGATTAATTAGGGTTAGGATATCTTTTGAATTTGGAGGTTCTATCCTCAAATTTCGCATATCTTTCAATTCTTGTCTTTAATCTGTTTTTTTTTGCTTCCGCATTATCTTCTTGTTTATTTAGTACCCCGATTCTTATCAACAAGGTGGGTACTCTACTTATTTCATTTTTGGGTCTAGCTTTGGGTGCTTCTAGCAAAGACCTTACAGTGTGGACTGTGGAATCTGATGATCGAGAGTGCAGAAGTAGCTAGCGGTATGGCAAAAGAGGCACTTGTCAAAAGGGCGGAAAGGAAGTGTTGATCAAAAGCACTTTGTCCAACATTCTTATGTATTTCATATCAGGCCTAGACAAAGTAACCGAAAGGTTGGAACGTCTTCAATGTAACTTTTTATGGGATACGTAGGAAGGCACAATAAAGCATCATCTCGTGAACGAGGAAGTTGTCACTTCTCCAAAGGAATAGGGAGGACTCTATGTAAAATACCTCAATCTGTTCAATTCAACTCCAGGATTGGGAGACGGAAGAATTTCACAATCTGATTGAATTTTTGAATCGGCTAGCCACTCCTAATAATTTGTCATATGTATGGAGCTGGCGAGAGAGTGGAGATGGATAATTCACTGTTAGCTCTATTTATAAAAGATTACTAGAGCGAGGGGAATGTACTTTCCCCCATGACTATATTTGGATCCCTAGAGCTCCGAGAAAGGTGTGTTTCTTTGTATGGTTGGCGGCAAGGGGTGTGATCTTAACAACGTAAAATTTGAAGAGGAGGATCACCTATGTTAGTTGGTGTTTAAGTGTAAGAGTGCAAGCGAAAAATGTAGATCATCTCCTATAGCATTGCGACGTGGCTAATTGGTTATGTAGTGTGGCCCTCAACTTGTTTAGGATGCAATGGGTGATTCCCGGCACGGCGAAGGAGACTTTATGAAGTAGGACTAATAAGAGGGGGGGAAGAGAAGGCATAAAATGTTGCTCCTTTAGCAATCATGTGGGTCATTTGGAATAGAGAAATAGGAAGGCACTTAAAGGGGTGGATCCAGATGATGTTAAATTGCAAAGTACTGGTTTTGTCTCTAGTTTCTCTTTGCTGTACTTACGAGGTCCCTTCTGCATAGACGATTGAATCTCTTCTGTTGAGAACCATATTTTGATAAAAAGATTCACAGATACAGAAGTTCCATATGAACTTTCTAAAGCAGTATATCAGTTTAAGCAAAAAGTAGAAATACAGAACCACAAAAACCACTTATTAGACCTGAGTTCCATATTTTCAATGCGGATACGTTCAACATATAAGTCCTGATCTTCTGCTTCACTATTGATCCCATCATCCTTTTTTAGATTCTTCTGGTGCCGTGAACTTGATCTCCTCGAAAATAGTCTATCAGAAGGATTCAGAAAGGTAGGAACTTCATTTTGAGTACAATACAACAGTAAACAGGTTAACCATGCTACTGCTTTTTTTGTATCTAAAAGCCACACACCTTGTTTTTCTCAAAATCCATCCCCAAATGCGTGAAATAATCATATCCACTTTTTCCAAGAAAAAGTAATCCGTAGTCTTATCAATTCCAATGCCGCGACGGAAGATTATGTACTGGAAAAGAAAAAAGTAACTCAGTGGCATGATCAAACTATTCACTTTATCCTTTACCCTTGAGTAGGAATAAACCAATGATACTGCATATAAAATGGACAATAACATGGTGGCACTAAATACAATTCAAATCAGATCCGGAAACGGCAATGAAATTGTCTTGAGAAAAGTATATGTTCATACTACACACTGATAAACCTAATAAGTTTCAGGACAATGTAAACATTGACATACCATATACGTTGAACAGCCAAATATACCCATGTCCATCCATGATATGGTTTGCAGATTCAAAGAAATAGTCAAGTAACTATTATCCGTTGTTAATTGATTGTGTGCACTATTAAAGATTTAAGGAGCAGCCCTTAAAATGATGATTAATCTTATCAAAACAAGCAAGAAGATGAGAGGGCATTAGATCTCAGTTTGTCCTCAGTCGTAACTTGTAACACACTATTTTAAACCCTTGATTGCAAAAATTGTCTTCTCTTTTAATAAAAATTATTGTTCACCAATGACAACAACAATCCAGTGTAATCCCACAAGTGGAGCGTACGCAGACCCCTTACCTCTCTTTCTGGGATAGAGAGGTTGTTTTCAAAGTAAAAGTAGAGAAGGCCAGTAAGCTCAATGAAGTTCCTTGAATTAAATGGTCGCAAACTTTTGTTCGTGTTTTGATTGGAATGTGAATTCCTTCTGCCAAAAAAAGCAAGCGACAGCAGTGAACATCCCCGACACCTAATTTCACGATGGAAATAATAGCTTCACACCATCACATGTAGAGGTAGAGGTGATACACACACTTTAAAAGTCGATCCTAATTGTTGCTAATCAAGGCAGAGGTACGGAAACCATATGCGGATATCAAGGAATCAAGTTGCATTCTTGAATTCCACGCAAACAAGAAACAAATTGGCAAATATTCAATTCGGGGAAAATTTCATAATTATACCCAGAAACTACACTTGTAGACCTAGCATCTGGGAAGCTGTTAACTCCATACCAAGCGTCCCAGAAAGAGTAAACGCCTCAAATTAAATAGCGAATTGAAGCTTCAGTATGAGTGATACCTTGTCAGCGAACTCTGGAAGGCTCTCGTGAGGATGCTCTGCAAAATACTTCTTTAAAAGTTTTTTGTCAAGCTGCATCCAGGATAAGGTAGAATGAATCGCAAAGTCAACATGTCAAAAAGAAACTATATCAAGAGAACCAATAATTGTTTGAACCAAATTATATGCAGAAGCAACTAAAAACCTTAGATTCATCAACACTGATTGGAAGATTTAGAAGATACTGCCCGGAATGTGCAACATCAATCTCTTCATCACTTGCTATTTTAAAGTTACTTTTGTCCATAATCTGCATCAGCATAAGAGAAATGAGGACAAAAGAAATGGATAATCAAATAACGGCACGCAAAAAAACACAAATGCCATCCGCATTTCCATTAATCCTCCAGCTAGATATGGAGAAACATTCAGAATTCACTGCTCTTAGAGCTTGATGCTAGTTTAAAAATCCATTACAAGCTTAGTCTCAATAGCTAGAGAATGCAATGCAAAATAATGGGAAACAACTTTAGAGATAAATGAATTACTCCCTCCGTTTCAAAAAGGATGGCCTAGTTTGAGTTGGAACGGAGTTTAAGAAAAGAAAGAAGACCTTTTAATCTTGTGGTTTTATATTAAAGTTATATCAAATGTACCAAAATGCCCTTTAATCTTGTGGTCTTAAACATGTCACGTGGAAAGTTAAAGTTAATGTGTTGCAAAAAAAAAAAGAACGGGGTCATTCTTTTTCGAAACAGACCAAAAAGGACATAGGATCATTCTTTTTGAAACGGAGAGAGTAATATATAGCCACCATGATCAAAACATGGAAATACTCCCCTTATATTCAATTTTGCACATGGGAAATATTTGTTAATAATAACAAAGAAGAAGAGGAAAAGATGCTTCCTGAAGAAAGACACCTATTACCATTCACCTCACTAGTTGTCTTCCTCCCCCAAGTAAAACCAAGAAGTTTTTCTGTCAATATTAATGGCTATCTCTAAAATAGAAGCACCTATTCTCAACTTTCTTAAAACAGAATCTCCTCCAATGGAGAATCGTATTTATTTCAGGCTGGGGAGTAAATCATACGACTTAACCGAGACAAAATCTTCTAACGGAACTTGGTTTGACTGGGTGGAGAACTCAAAGCACCTCATGAGAAGGATGACACTTAGCAAAGCAGCATTGGAATGGTTAGTCAAGAGGTTGAAAGAGGCATCAGACATAAGGGGGAAAACTTTTAAATCATGGAGAGGTACAGATCTGGTTACCAATTTATACTTCTCTTTGAAGTTCAATAAATATGGTAGATTCATCTCTATGGTTGCAGTAAATGGTGCATCCAGATCAGTAATAAGTCTACCCGAGAGCAACTTTAATGAGGGGTGGTTGGGATTGTAACAAAAATTGAAGGCTTCATAAATGATTCAAATACACAGCTTGCATTAAATACCAAAGAGACTATTACATCCAGATACACAGAAGGGGAGAGGAATTATAAAGAAGCATTACACAGGAACAGATGGGCTACAAAGGAACAAGAAATACAACAGGAGATAAACTCTTCTCAGGCCTGCACATCCAAAGGCTGTAATGAACTCCTAAGCAGATGCCTAATGAGATGCTTTCCAGAGTGTGGAGAGATCCCCACTCGTAATGATGTTAGGAGATACAACAGACGTGGAAGGGGTTCATAACCTCCAAGTCTTCGATTTAAATGGAGTCCATTTCTTGTTTGAATTCCAATCTTAAAAGACCGCGGAACACATCCTTGGAGAATGGAAGAGACAGGACATAAGCTTGAAACTCGAAAGGTGGTCTCCAACAACAGGGGCTTATCCGTCTCAGGCAAAGTTCCACTGGTTTTGGATAAGAGCTCTTGGGCTCCCCCTTCAACTTTGGTCGGCAAAAGTAATGAAGAAATAGAGGACCAGTGTGGTGGCTGGTTAGAGACAGAAAAAGAAACGCTTCTCAAGAATCATATGAGATGGGCTCGTATCAAAGTGAAGGGACCTCTCGAGGAAATACCACGCTTCGTAGAGATCACCAATGGTGACATAGTGTTCTCGTTACTGATCTGGGTAGAAGCTCCGGCGAGATACAGAATGGTCAACAAGTGCAGGCGCGACCATCAAGATGAGAGTGACAAGAGCCGAAATAAGGTAGACAATCTGTTTACCTCCCTAAAAGAAAAAGAAACAGAGCACGAAAGAGGAAAAAGGACTGGAAAATATCTGATGGATATTGAGGAGCTGGAGGTGGAAGACACACGGGATAGAAGCAGGGATGTGTCACGTGGGAATGGGTCCACATGGGTGGGACCGATGGAGACACCTAGCAACAGTAGAATTAATATTATTATGGATAAAGACCAAGGCAGGTCAGGTTTCATAGGTAATATCCATGCTCACCCAAATAAATACTGGCCAAAATCAGGATCTCCTCGTCATTGCTGACGAACTGGAGTCCATCAGAATCATAACGGAAAAGCAGAAAGAAGGAAGAATAATTCAGTGCGTGGAAAGACAGATTCTTCAAGGGGAAATGAACATAGTTGGAAGTAGTTCCATGGAAATTGAACCCTGGGAAGGAGAAGAAACACAGGAGAGTAACCCTAAGCAGATGATGCATTACAATGGAATAGAGCCATTACAAGTGGACGAGTCGATCAGTGAGGAAGAACCGAAGGAGAAAGCTACATTGTGGATGCATTCAAATGTCAGTAAATTAGGGAAAAAATTTGGGGCAGCTTTCCAGGGGTGCGAAGACATAGCATATAAACTGATGTTAAGGATTGATCGAAGGAGAGGAATGGAACAAAACAAAAAGGGGAATGAGAATCAGCTCAATTCAAAAGATGTAATTCCAAAAGAAATTAGGAATTTAGTTTTCGATATGAAATTCAAAGAAGGGGAGCCAAGAACAAGAGGAAGAGTCTCACATGAGGGTTGGTCATGAAGATAAAAATGAGGAAGTGGAGGAATAACCTCTTTATTGCTAATAACTACTACACAGAAAACAACTGGGGAAAACACACTGTTACAGAGGACCTAGGACCTACTACAGAGAACATAAAAACATAATTAATAGCTACTGGTTTAATTTCCATGCATAGAACTGTTGGTTGACTTAAAAGGCTTCTAACATTACTCCCCTCCTTCAAATTGCGCTTGTGCTCAGGCGCTAAGTGTGAAAAGTAATTCTCCTTCATCGTTAATGAAATCAATCCAGAATAACTTCTTGCACTGATGACCTAATTAATAGCTACTGATTTAATTTTCATACATAGAACTGTTGGTAGACAAAGACATTACTCTCCTTCTTCAAATCGCGTTGTGTGGAAACTAATTCTTCTTCATCATTAATGAAATCAATCCAGAATAACTTCTTGCCCTGATGACCTCGAGTGAATGGTTCATCACAGTTGAAAAAAAGTCCCCTAAGTCATCTTTTCTCCATTTCAGATCTGATCAGTTTCTTCACAAATCTGACATGTTGTTGAGGTGAGAAATATGTTGTCTTTGATTTGCTAGCATCTAACAATTGCGAACAAATGGGTTGTTGCTTGTGTTATAAAGTCGAGATAAACTCATCGCTGTAGCCAAATCTGGAGGATAATGCAACTCATCAACCTCAATTGCTGTATAATCAATAAGATTGTTGATACAAAGTTCAATTTTTTTGTGACTGCGTAAGTGTACCATCCCGGGAATTTAATTGCTCAAATGTTCTTGGTAATCTGTCACAGACACGATCTGGCGTAGCTTAGCCAATTCTCCCAATTTCTGACTTCTAATTGGTGGCCCAAAACGAAGGTTACAGTGACGTCTGAAGTCATCCCAAGACAGTTGAGGCAGATATGTCTCTAATTGAAGAAACCAAAGTTGTACATTGCCCTCCAAATGAAAAGAAGAAAGTCCAATCTTTTCTTCTTCCAGAGTTTGTTGGTGTCGAAAGAAGTGTTCACACCTGTTCAACCATCCAAAGGGTCCTCTTAGCCATTAAATCGTGGGAAATCCAATTTTGTATGTTAAGGAATGATGAAACTCCACCTGTTTCTAATCCTCACCCTCTTGCCACTCTTTCTAATCCTCACCCTCTTGCCACTCTTTCTAATCCTCACCCTCTTGCCACGATTCTGACTGATATGTTCTGTTGAAACACAATCGACCTTAGAATTTACTAAATCCTGTGTGAGTGCATCCTTGTTGCTTTATGTCTAGCTAAATTGGTTGCACGTTCTTCTTGGACGGATTCACTAATTGTGCTAGTTGATGTTGAATTTGGTCTCCCACAACCCCTGTTTCTGATACCAAGTTGTTATGGTCACTTACGGGACGCTACAAAGATAAAATATGAAGTTTTCTTTTTTCTACTTATGGTGTTGGTTCGTTAAGAGAGAACCTGCAATCTCTTGAGTTTGAAGTACTCCAAAACTTGACCAATTTTCTGCTCATCTTCCATTGAATTCAAATAACTTAAATACAACATTGGTGATTAACTAATGAAATGAGTAAGTGGAGGGATAACCTCCTTACTGCTAATAACTACTACACAGAAAACAACTACTACAGGGAAAGCACTGTTACAGAGGACCTATTACAGAGAAAACAGAAACACATAATTAATAGCTACTAATTTAATTTCCATGCATAAAACTGTTGGTAGACTAAAAGGCTAAAAACAACACTCTGTGTTACCTCTCATCTTCCTACAGTTCCAATGTTTAACAAGTTGATGTGTATCCATGAGGAAGCTAGATCAATTATGCAATGTGATACAGCCTCTTTAATTTCAGAGGATCTTACACTTAATGACTGATGTATGATTCTTTTTTGTTGTTGTTGTTATAGTTATTTTTTGAGGGCCAGGAAAGAGGAGAGCACATTGTCCACAGGTATGGTTTTCATTTGAAGGTTCGTAAAGGTCAGCCCCTCCATACAGAGCCATAGATCGAAACTATTCTAACTTCCCTTTTTCTGTTGAACTATTAGGCCATGGTACACACACACACAGATATTATTATATACACAAATGAAGATTATATATAAAACGCACAGACACACATATGAGATTGGAGTTTTTAAAAATTTTAACTGGAACACTAATGTCATGACTAATGATATGTGGATACAATTGATTATAGCAGTTGATGGTGGTCACTGATAGGTCCAACATGGGTGTTCAAAATCCCATTTGGGTAAATACTGTTGGGGAGTCGGAAAGAATGAGATAGTGATAGACTTTCCCTACCATCAGAGTAAGTGGCATTTTCTTGAGATAAAGACTTAGCGTCCACTAACCAGCCATGTTTCCGACTTTCTCTAACTTAAACTTTCTAGATCAGTCAATGGCCAGACAAAATGAGGGAAAGATTCAATCAACTTCCAAATCCTGTATAGAAGAATGTCACCTTTGTTCAAAGTGTCCTAGCGGAGAACAAATTTCTAGGAAAAGAATATAAATGCTTAAACTAAACCCTTCTCTGAAATTAAACTGAAGTGGCTTTTGAATTATCTCTTCTATCATTATTATTTATTTTTCGTCTTTAGTCTCGAGAAGTCCTTTTTTATCTTAAAGAAATGCTTTCATTTGAAGTTGATCAAAAGAAATCCGACTTCCATGTGTTATGAGTAAAACCTGTGGATCTTTGAGGGCCAACAAATGAAAACTTTGAGTCTCTATCTCTCAAGAACACTGGCTAGGCAGTTTGGGCTTGCATGTTATATTATGAATCTAAATAGCTCATATAGCTGTCTCAGATACCAGGGAGAAAAATTAAGAAGAGACTACATCTTTTTTACCTGAAACAAATATGTCAAAAAATTCTGTTCAAGAACATCAATCTCATCTGGAGATAACTTCTGCTGCTCCAATTTTTGAGCCCCGTTCACAGGATCAAACAAGGAATACAATTGCTGCAATCACACAACACTATTGATCAACACAATATAATAAAATTCATTTCCCGTAAAATGATGGAGAAAGCATATTTGATCAAATGAAAAGCAACATAAAATTGTATTACCATGAGATCCTCAAATTGTAGAAGATACCAAGCATGAATTGTGTACTCAACTCTCTTGCAAAGCTTCAGAAATTCAGCCCGGTCAGAACTATGTTCTGGGCAAGGAGGAAGTCAGGATCATTAGAACTCGAATCAAAACTGTGACTTGAATAATCAATTATAAAAAATAAAAATAAAACATTAAAGAGAACTAGAACTACACAGATTCATGCAAAATTATACAATTTTCATAAACGTAGCAATGAAAACAACTTTAAAGAAAGACGAGACATGATTTATGTCTATACAGAAGGAAAAACTTACATTTGTGTAAAAAGTTGAAACATTTAAGACATCAAAACTTATACAGTGCAGAAAGAGTTTTAAACCTTTTTGGTATTTAAATCCATCAAGTGTCTGTGTAAAATTCACGAGGAGGATGCACAGGATCCCTCCTCCTTTTGATAAAGGGACTCCCCATCATTTGAATTGTCCAGCAATAACTTAGTAGCATTGCTTTTAACTTTGAATATAATTTCTATTTACCTATACAACAAATCGCATAGAAGGAAGTTGTTTCAAAAGAGGTATAATTTCTTAGAATCCAGGAGGACTTGATGAAAGATGGGAAGCCTTTATAGGTGCAATTAGAGTATATTAAGGTTGTGTGACCATGTATGGGAAGTGTAAGATTTAGAGTGTTCCTGGTTATAGAGAACCCCATATTTGCCCTAAAAGACAATTTATTTAGTTGAATAAAACAAGACCAAATGGAGCAGAATAGTTGATGAGGATTCATATAACCGGCACCAACTAGTTACAGATCAAGAGAGAAGTGTTAAACTTTTCTTATACTGAAACAGTAGTTAATTGAGACAAGTCACCTGGCTTACCTTGGAAGTTTCAGCCAAAAATTAATCAAATTAAGAGTAAAAACCTTAACAGACAGCAAGGTTAGGAGTAACTGCAATAATTGGTAAACAGAAAAAAGTAGGCCCGGTGAAGAGAAACTTAAAATTATCAGATTAGTAATAGAGAAAAGGGAAAAGGGGACCGGAAAATAGGAAGGAGAAAGAAAGAGATCGAGTGATGATTTGGAGAAAGTAGAATTGGATTACCTATAAGGTCAGCGAGGGCCATGATGAGCCTGGGTTTGAGGACTGGAATAACAGACTCCCGCTCCAATCGGATCACCTCTTTCTTCCTCTCCATTTCCGCAAAAAGATTCCAAAGACGCAAACAATCGCTCGCTAACGAAGAAGTGAGGTGCAAGTATAACGGTAGGATGATTTCAACCGACGAAATTATTAACTATTAGGGTGTGTTTGGTACCAAGTAAAATGTTTTCTTTTATCGGATTTAATTTTTGGTTGGTGAATAAAAAAAAAAAAAATTGGCTTGAGCATAAAAAATGTTTTTTAGAAAATAATTTCTGATAGAAAAATCAACCACCATAATTGATGTCGACATCCAAACTAGGATAAAATTTTGATGACCGTTCCAAAATAGACCTTGAGATTTAATCCAGTACCTGACACCGAAAAACTTTTTTCAAATAATTTTTTTAAAAAAATTAATGGGGTCGCAGGAGGGAGTGGGGGTGGTGGCATAAAAATGAAATTTTTTTAAATTTGAAATATTTTTTAAAAACAATTTTAAAAATAAAGAGTTGATGTGTGGTCGAGGTTGGAGTAAAAAATTAAAAATAAATTGATATATTTGTCAAAAACAGTTTTTTTGTTATGAAACTATATAAATTTAGAAGAAGAAGAAAGTAGAGAGAAGAGAAAAGATCATATTCATAGTATATTCAGAATTCATAGATCTTTCACCAATCTTCTTTACAATGAAGGAAAACTCTTTATTTATAGGAAAAACCTTACTTGGTCCCCAAGTAGGATTCCTAACCATATCCTACAAGGACTCCACATAATTAGACATTCACTATAATACAAATTGTTTATAACACTCCTCCTTGAATGTCGATAGATTATGTGCCTCGTTAAAACCTTACTAGATAAAACCCAATAGGAAAAAAAATCTAGTGAAGGAAAAAGAGTACACATATCTAACAATACGCATTACGGATGCCTCATTCATTAAAAACCTTACAAGGAAAACTCAGTGGACAAAATCTTGTGAGGAAAAAAGAGTACATCGTGTATTAACTCCCCCTAATGACAACATCAATTCAGATACTAGAATCTTCGTTTTCCAAGCTTGTGCACCTTCTTCTTGAAAGTTGTAGTTGATAGACTTGGTGAATAATTCAACAATAATGTTTACTTGAACATACATCTTGCATGTTGATATCACCATTCTTGGGAGCTCATGAGTGTAGAAAAACCTTGACGAAATATGCTTTCTTCTATCTGCTTTTATGAATCTTCCCTTCAGGGTCAAAGATTTCAGCAAGTTCCTTACTTCAACTTCTTTAAGCAAATAATTGCCAAGAGTTTCAATTCTAGTCATCAACTTCATAATAATACTTGTATATGCTCTATGCATTTTGAATCTATTTAATCCTTATGAGGATGATAAACAAGTTTTCCAAAAACTTGTATATGCTTTATATTTTGAACCCATCAGATATTTTCATATCAATTTTGTCAAGTAACAACATTCAGTATTAGATGTATGACATCTTCTCGTGCCTAGATTGCAAGTCAAATAAGCTTTACGCTTACCAAGATGCATCATTCCACTTTTTACTTGATAATTATTTCTACACAAGCATGCTTATTTTACAATATTGCGCGCTATTGTATCAAGGATATCGTCAACGATAAATCATTTTGTATCGATTCACAATACGACATAACTTATTGAGATCTCATCACTTCATTATTTTTAGGTAGCTACCCCTCTCATGAAGTTTCATAAAGTGTTATGTCGTAGGCTCTCCAAGAGCACATTATCTTCTTATTATGATCATTTTAATTCTTGATCCTCCCCCTTTTTCAAGGATTATTTTATTTAGAATTGATTAGTCTATCATAGACTTTATCCTTAAGAGACATTCAATTGAAGTATTTACAACTCTTCTGTTGCTTCTAATCTCCCCCTTATGTTAGACAAACTAACATATATCTCAATCTTTTGGAGAATCTATATTTGTGCATCATAGTATATTCATTAATCATATATTGCACATCAAAATTATCAGATGAAAACTATTTGGTCCCTGACCATAAAACAATTCAGAAAAATTGATCATAACTTATTGGTTTGATTCATACAATTATGTTTGTATATAATATCATATTTCAGATCAACATATGAAACTTTATTTTCATAAGCAATGATTCACTATATGAGACAATTAATGTCACATCATCTTATATATTTATCAATACTATCAAGATGAATTATCTTGATTTCATATTCTGAAAGTTGTGCTTTGAGCTCAATTATCTTGCACAAACAATTTTGCGAATGTCAAACTGCAAGTTGACAACAAACGCACATGTGATTATCTTATTGATGCATCTTTTTGTCATATCACATGATAGGTAAACGGGCCCATATTCACCTTTTATACTTTTCAGAATTTAGGGATTTAGTCCCAACTTTAGTTGATCCAATCAACTTTATCACGAGAACAAGCAACGTAAAGAATTCTTGAAGAAGCTTCTAGTTTTTCAATGTATGTTCATTACTCAGTATACATCTTTGGGATGACCAAATTATTCATGCCAACTAATAAAATTAGTAGTACTCGTAAACTCCAAGTTTACTACGCCATGTGCCTTTTGCTTTAGTAAATTTCTGATTTACTATTATATGAGTAAATTTCAATTTTATTACTCCAAGAGTAATTTTTAGATTTATTTTTTCTCAATCACTTTACCCTTTAGGTGAATCGTGATTCCATCATTGAATGAACTAATCTGAAGAAAATTGTGCATGTAAACATATTATTTGTGCCAACATTTTTGCAAACATGAAGTTGCGAGATAATAATAGGCACACATGAGACCATATAGAAGAAACATTTATTAGGACCATTAAGTCTAAACAATCCACAAGGTGGATGACTAGGTCCACAAATATTTGTATACGTTTCTAGAACGCAGAGAATTCAATTTCAACTTTCGTTTATGATGGTCTCACAATTACCTTGTCTTGCTAACAATCATTACAAGAAAATTCACGTCTAGAATGGTGGCTTATCACCTCATTCACTCTGAAGAATGGATCTGTATTTTTACCATTTATCAAAGGCTCTCATTCTTCATGAATGAAACACAATCATCTAAGTACATCAAATTTTGATAACTTAGTACCTCATTCCATATTCATGTGCATCATTTAATCAATTGTCTTCTTTGAGATATTTATGCACTGCTACATTCACTTTGGGAAATGGATCTGCTTTAACGAGATATATTTCATGACTAATTTTATCAAAAACTCATTATTTTCCTTAGTCATCATAATATCATCAATATGGTGCATTGAGACTCAAACCCAACGTCTTATGCCATAAATCAATGAGGGACTTGAATCATCACAAAGCATCAAGACTTCTGATGTCTTATCCTCTTGGTGTGATTGGACGTGAATCCATCGTCTTATTCTTTTGGTGCAATAAAACTTAAATCTATCGTCTTACCCACAATGAGGCTCAACCTCAAGCCGTCAAAATAATTTAATTTTATCACTTTAGTGATTATTAATATGATCGTACATTATAATTAACACAGAATTGAGATTATTGATTTCTTATAATCAACATTAGTAGTTAATAAATATAGCTTAATACATCACAAACCTCATATAAAGGTTGAAAACATATCTTTCACTAAATTGTGCTTATTTAATTATTAAAATAAATTAAGGAATTCTTTTTCGAGTCGATTAATATTAAATGTATAGAAAGTCGACAAGTCTCTTTAAATACTTACTTTAGATGGTACCTCCAGATTTGTTACATAAATAATTATAACATAAAGGTAAATCATACCTTGAAGATATATGAATCTTAATGCATAACTTATGCAAGATCTCTTTTGCACTTTTCCCGTCTTCTTCATTATTCTTTAAGAATAGAACAATCGTGCTGATAACGTGTTATGAAACTATATAAATTTAGAAGAAGAAGAAAGTAGAGAGAAGAGAAAAGATAATATTCATAGTATATTCAGGATTCATAGATCTTTCACCAATTTTCTTTACAATGAAGGAAAACCTTTTATTTATAGGAAAAACCTTACTTGGTCCCCAAGTAGGATTCCTAACCATATCCTACAAGGACCCCACATAATTAGACATTCACTATAATACAAATTGTTTATAACATTTTTTTTAAAAACTTTTTTTTTTACGAAAATGGCAGGGGGTAGGGCAGGTGTAGTGGCTTAAAATAAAAAATAATAATTTGAAATATAAAATAAATTTTTTTTAAACTACAAATACTTTCGAAAAATATTTTTAAAAAAAGAAAATTGATTGAGGTGACGGGAGAATGCCGTAAAAATTGAAATATATCTCAAAAACATTTTTTGGGGGATAATTGTATATAATAGCAAACTAATAACTTAAAAGAAATGGAGTAGCTACTGTTTGATTTAATTGTGCCCTATAGCAAACATTTGTCAAAGTTTGTCGCTTCTCTCCCAAAACTCTAGCTCGCCACTCTCCCATTCTCGCTCGACACTATTCTTCTCGCTTTATACAACAAAAGTATATAAATTGTGTTTCTGTTTAGTAAAAAGCGAAAGAAAATTGTATATACACATGCAAAAACATATATCTTCGTGCTATACACTTAATTATACAATTTACAAACATTTTACTTCGATATCAATTGTATTCAAATGCAAATGTTATACAAATATTCCAGCGAAAAAGGCCAGCAAATTATACAATTGCAGTAAAATACAATTTTCTCTCGCTTTAAACAACAGAAGTGTATAAATTGTGTTTCTGTTTTTGTATAAAACGAGAGAAAAACATATGTATTCTTCCTATACACTTATAATTATACAACATACAAACATTTTACTTCGATTCAATTGTACGTAAAGCAAATTTTATACACATATTGCAGCGAAATAGGCCAGCGAATAATCAAATTGTGCATTATCCAATTGCAGTGAAATAGGCCAGCGAATTATACAATTGCAGCGAAATAGGCCAGCAGATTATACAATTTGGGCCAGCGAATCATACAAATGTATATGTATAGCGAGGCCAACGAATTATACAGTTGTATATTTATAGCGAATTATACAGTTATATCTTTGGTATGGAGCGCAATTATATAAACTTTAAAATAACATATAAATATGAATTTTTTGTTTGTTATATGTGAAAGTTATCCTTTTTTGGAGGGTGGGGGGTGGGAGTGGTGTTGGGGGTAAGGAGTAGGGGTGGCTGGGGTTGGTTAAGGTAAAAAGAATATTAAAATTGGAAACATGTTTTTTAAGAAGATAACTTGAAATTTAAAATATTTTTCAAAAATAATTTTTAAATTTAAACTTTTAATTATTTTTTTGAGGGGATGGGAGGGGAGGGTAAGAAAAAAATTATAGAATGAAGTGGAGTTTTAAAAATTAATTTTTTTTTTATTTTGGAAGGGAAGTTTAAATTTGAAAAAAATGAATTGATTTGAAAAATATTTTTGGAACGCTTCAAGCCATACAAATATGAAAAAATTAAAATATATTTTCATGCATACCAAACACACCCTTAATCACACACAAGTGGGTCCTTTCTTTCGCCTCTTCCTCTTTCATTATTTTTATTTTACGGTAGGTCCTGCCTTTGGCCTCATCTTCTTAGCTACTACTATTTGTAAGTAAAATATAATATAATTGATTATTCCCTCAAAATGATCAATTAAAGTGAAGTAAAATATTTTACAAACATAATTCCCCCCGCTCTTCTCGTTAATTTCAATCTACATCGCTGGTAGTGTTTCTACAATGATCTAACCTAAAATAAAACAGAAATCCCGTATATACCAACAAGTACATAACGGACATTTTATTTAACCGCCAAAACATTAGCTACTAAATATATCTAGTCTACTAAAAGAACCAGTCAACCTCCATAACTAAACCAATCTTCCCCTATATCCATAAATAAATATCTAGTATATACACCGACATTAGATTTGTCTAATGTATGTATGTACAAAATGCCCCCCCAGGCTTGGTCATCATCAAGAAAACAAAAGACTTGCAGCAGTCTCAACTCAAAAACAATTGCAACAAAGTCCGGCTGCATTACCATTAGCCGCCTACATCTTGTGGTGTAAAATGTAAAAATTTACATCAATTATTGTCCCGACGATTCTTGTAGCCTTGTGCAAGACAACATCCCTATGGATTCCAGGGCCTCAAGAATGGTTTGCCCATCGAATCATGGTACCCTGGATTCTGAGTAGACATGCTCGTCCATCCAAGACCATTGGGTTTAAGGCCGCTAGGACTTTCCTGGCTACTCGTGTAACTAAGGGAAACAGCTTGCTGCTGTGAGGCATTGCTCGTTGTGGGAACTCCCACGCCTATCTCACCATAGTTCCTTGAAGGGATCAACCGTTCTCTTGAACCTGATACATTATAAGAGCCACTTTGATGCAGTGCGTTGCACTCAGATAAAACACTGTACAAGCTCTGATCTGAGTTGTTTACGCTTCCAATGCTCTGAGATGGACCACCAACACCTCCTAAAGTAGACCAGTTCCCACGGGCATGATTCTCTCCAGAGAACCAATTCTGATTTAACAAGTCTCCACTGCTTAGATGAGTTTGAGGCGGTGTCGACACATGAACAGAATTGACGGCCCAATCTTGCATGCCAACATTCAACTGTTCATGCCTAGGGAAAGAATATCGACTTCCATCTGTGTATAGATTCCCCTGAAAGTTCTGATGCATGAGGAGATCATTCAGCCCCTTGTGTCGTAGCTCAATTGGTAACTGCACATGAAGTTGCTCCCTAAAATGACCAGAATATTGACTTTGCTGCACCATCAGATTGGTTGCTGGTTGGAAGTCCAGAGGAGACTGTCTCTGCTCACGGTTGTAAGATGAACTATCTGGATCCTTGAAAAATGGGTGGAATATTTCGTTCCTGTTCTGAGGGTATGAACCAAAAAGAGAAATGGCACTGGGTTCTCTGGACAACATATCCCTCCCAGTATCCTTTCCTGTTGGGACAGCTTCCAGATTAATAAGACTAGCGACTCTCTCCTCAGTCACTCGAGGATGCCCTAGTGACAACTCCTCGGCAGAAGAATATTCATGACTTATGGGAGTGGCACACCCATAAGAGGCAGCTATGCTAATTGCTGGCCAACCATCACTGGTAGAAGCAAGAGAGACCCCTTGATCAACAGGAACATCTACACTATTCAACCCTTCTGGATACTCTGATACAGTTGGGGAAACTTCATCTGCCTGCTGAATTATATTGTTCTCATTAGAATCCAGCTTAAAGTGACCTAACTGATTGCTCTCATCAAGTGAAACATGACCAAGATCCTGACTGAGTGAGACGGGGAGAGACTCGTCATCGTAATCAGTGTTAGCTGAGCTATCAGGAGTTTGTTCATCAAATAAGCTTGCAGAATCTCCTCCCTCCTGATCCTGACAATATATAACCAAAGAGTTTATTTGAATCTTATCAAAGAACATAGGAGAACTTTTAAAAAAAATCTTCTCGGGCAAATTATAATAGAACAAAAAACTCTCAACTGAAGTTTCTGCTACTCATTTATTTGTATTTAACGAGACAGGAGGACCCCACCTTCCAACATAAACGAGTTGCTAAAAATTTTGGTTAAACCTTTTCAACTCGGTACAATTCTTTTTCTATTAGTGTAACTCACCTCTGGCTGTATAGGAAGCTCATTATTTAGTATTTCTCTTTCCATTTGCTTCTCGATCAACCCATCAGATTCTTCCTTGCCCTCATGCTGATCAACCTAGAGCAAACTAGGACATTTTAACATTACACAACTAAAGAAACCATCTTCACTTCAACATACACGAGTTGGTAAGAACTCGCCTCTATACATTTGTTTTCAATTAGTATAACTAACCTCTGACTTTATAGGATCATTATTCAGAATTTCTCTTTCCATTTGCTTCTCGATCAACCCATCAGATTTTTCCTTGACCTCATGCTGATCAACCTAAAGTAAACTTTGACACTTAATAATTAAACAACGAAAAAAACCATCTTCCCTTCAACATACACGAGTTGGTAATAATTTCCCTCCATACAATTGCTTTTCTATTATTGTTATAACTGACCTCTGACTGTAGAGGAAGCTCATTATTTAGTACTTCTCTTTCAATTTGCTTCACGATCAACCCATCAGAATTTTCCTCGCCCTCGTGCTGATCAACCTAGAGCAAACTTGGACATTTTAACAATTAGATAACTAAGGAAACCATCTTCCCTACAACATACACGAGTTGGTAAGAATTCGCCTATTTTTCTATTAGTATGACTGACCTCTGACTGTAGAGGAAGCTCATTATTTAGTATTTCTCTTTCCATTTGCTTCTCTATCAACCCATCAGATTCATCCATACTATCATGCTTATCAACCTAGAGCAAACTTGGATATTTTAATAATTAGACAACTTAAGATCCCATCTTCCCTTCAACATACAAGAGTTAGTAAGAATTATAGGTGAAGCCTTTACACGTCTGTACAATTTTTTTATATTGATTATTGGTATAACTGACCTCTGACTGTAGAGAAACCTCATTATTTACTATTTCTCTTTCCATTTGCTTCTCTATCAACCGATCAGATTTTTCATTGTCCTCCTGCTGGTCAGCCTAGAACAAACTTAGACAATTAACAATTAGACAACTAAGATAAAGTATCTGGAACTTCCATTAGAAAAAGCAAAAAGAAAAAAAATGTCCAAAACATTGAACCATCTTCAAAACCGATTCCTCAAAAAAGTGATGAGATAACCCTTATTGAACCCTCAAAGACAAAGGAGAGAAAAGCTAAAATATAAACCTCTACTTCCATTGAGAGTATAATTTCTGCTTCTTTATTATCAGTTTGTTCTGCAAAGATCCCATCAGAGTTAGTTCTCTCTTCTGCTTCTTTACAATCAGTTAGTTCTGCAAAGATCCCATCAGAACTCATTTTGTCTGTACCCTGATAAACCAAGTAAAAACAAATCATCAGGTAATTCAAACAGATTCTCTGAACTTGGATGTATAAGATAAGATGCACTCCGAAGACAGACCTTAATTTGGACATTAAGTTTTTGTTCCATTTCTTGACCTAATGATATTCTCACACGAAATTCTTGTGAACGTCTCTTTATCCATTTTGCAAAACCAGCAGGGACATCCCTATTTGCCAGCTGCAGCCTGTATAAACACTCACTAAGAAATGTGGAGATCGATACTAGAAGAAATGTTTTGCTCCACAAACTAACCAGTGGTCATGTAATTTTTGACGTTCTTCTTCCTCATAAAATTCAAATGGCTGTACATGGAGATTTTCCACATCACCTAAGACATTGCTCAGAGACCTCGGTTGTATGCTATTACTATTATGCTTCATGCTGTTCTTAACACGTTGATAGTGTTCTCGACTGACCTGAAATATGATGGGAGAAAGGAAGGATAAGAGGAATGGGGAAACTATCAGCCACTGGAGACGGAAAATAACATAAATTCAATGAATGCCAATAGTTTGTACAGAACTTGCACACATGAAAGACTCAAATGAAAAGCATCCCATGTAAGAACTCAAGTGAAAAATGGCTGGGTCAACATCTTGCCGAATAATAGCTGCAACATGTGTGATCACCAAGTATATGGTGAGAAAACAAACAAATTCAAGATCATTGGAATATTTTCAATAGACTCGTAAGATGTTCCAACCAAAGCATAGCCACCTTAATATAAGACATGTTCTTTTAATCAGGCAAACGTATACCTTAATATAAGACATGTATTTGGCACCATCGCTGTGTTGGATATTCCGCTTGTTTAGTTTTTCTCCTTTCCTGGATCTTGCAGCCATCTTAGCTCCATCGGGCGAACTGCCACATGTGCCTTCCGTCAAGCCCTTTCTGAATACCCAAAGAAAGGCATGTGACTGTTATGCCCCTTAAAATGGGGAAAAGGCAATTATCATTTAAGAATTACACAAATATACATACAAACAGAATTTAAGTTATAATGTAAGCTCATTTTATCTTTTCACCTTTGCTTCTTCCTTTAATCAATTCTCTTCCAGCTACTTTTATCAAGCAGATTTTATTGACAGACAAGAAAGTCAAGCTCACTACCAGAACAACAATATCAAGGAGAAATAACAAAAACGGTCGTTGCAAATTGCAACAATCTCCTACTATGGCATAACTTAGTGCAGTTGTGAACAGATTTCAATATTTCTTCTGAGTTATCCCGAGTGTAGGGATGAGTACCGTGTACACTCTACAGTGTTGTGGACGGCGAGAGGCGATAAGGGCTTGCCTCGCCACGCTGCGAGGCGAGCAGCGAGGCGCTTGCCTTTTTGAATAAAGGCGCCAATTAATACCAAAAATTAAAAATATTTAATTGCATATTTTATCCAAAATCTTAATAGCAATAATACATATTAGCAAATAGTCAATTCAAAAACCAATAGTAGATACTAAAATGTCTGAAACTTTAAAGACCAAACAATTCAAAATACAATAAACCAAAACTTTAAAAGTCTATTCTTCTTCAAAATTATCCAACTCTTGAAGATCAAAATTTTTTAATTAAAAAGGCGGCGCCTTTTCTCTCGCCATTGCAGCGCCACACCTCGCCTTTTTACCATCGCCTCGCCTCGGCAGAGAATGGCGAGGACCCCTCGCCTCGCCTCTCGCCAAAGGCGAGGAGGCGCTCGCCTTTTGTAACACTGACACTCTACCTTCCCAGACCCCACTCGTGGAATTACACTAGGTATGTTGTTATTGTAGAGTAATCCTTTATTGGCAGAATATATCAGGTTACCCTAAACTTGGTATATTTTATTCGTTGCACCTCTGAACTATTTTTTTAAAAAACTGTAACATTGTATTTCACATAGTACTTAGGTAGTACTGAAAAACCATATTTACAAAAGCAGAAAGTAAGTATAATCAATCCAAAAAACCGAATCAAATCTAAATGGATCCTAAAACATCTATGATTGACTCAGTTTCATTGGAGTAGACATTTGTACACCAAAAGCAGAACAATAAACACACTTAAGCTTAATTTCCTGCAGGTTTTTGTTCCTATTTTCTTAACATCTCTCGTTTCTCTCCCTCCATATAGCCACCAAATACTAGCAGGGATCATCCGCCATCTTTCTCTGTTTGTAGCCACAACTCCAGCCATCTCCCAACCGAATAGAGTCTCATCAATCTTGCTAGGCATACATCAAGATATGCCTCTGAGATTAAGGAAAATCTGCCACAGTTGCCCAGTAAAGTTGCAATGTAATTGCAGATCAATGAGGTCCATGTCTTCAATGCATTCTGAGAATTCTGTCATTGCTGAGTTCAACCTGTTGCATTCCTTTTTTTCAGAAGGAAATCTACAGACATTAAAGTCACCACAAACAGCCCATGGACCATCCATCAAGCCTCTTACATCAGCCAGTTCTTCCCATACAACCCTCCTCTCCACTTTACTATTCGAAGCATACACTCCGGTAATATGACATTCAAAATTGTTTGTCTGAGCTTTCAATTTACAAGAGAGAGTATAGGCTCCAACTTGAATAATTTCCCCCTTCCCATATTCTGGAATCCCATAACAATAATTCCTCCTCTAGTTCCATTGGCCTCTAAACAAGCATATTTAATCCATCTCCCTGCTGACATTTGTTTAACTAAGTCCTGCACATCGCCCTCTAATTTAGTTTCCTAGAGGCAGTCCTGCAACATGTTTTGTACAGCCCCCTGACATTCCAAGAGATTAGTTTTATAGTAGTATGTGATTTTCCCTTCCCTTCCCTCTATCACCGTTACTTTTGAATTTGACATCAAAAGTTATCAAATTTTTCAACTCTTGTGCTCCCTTATGCTTTGCTCTTTTAACTTCTACTGTTTGCTCCATCTTCTGGCATGTCTGCTTGCATCAACCTGCTCAAGCAACTCAAGTGCTGCCCTCTGTTCTGAATCAGTTAGTACTTGGGTACGTAGTGGTTCAATCTCCTGTACATCCCAAATTTCTCCAGAACTAAACATCTCTAGATAATTTTGTTGTGACTCGTTTTCGTTTGCAATGGTTTCCCCCAATATGATGCATGTGTTTACTTCTTTAATGGGTAAACAAGAGATTCCTGCTTCTTTTCCTTCTTCGAATCCTTCTTCTCGTAACTGGGTCCCCTCGAAATTCTGTAGATTTGGAGTTCTCCTTCCAGTTCCATTGCGACTGGAGTAATTTTCCAGAGATTCATCTATCACCACCTCTTGAAGGTCAGAATTGGGCTGTGGGCTTAAGTTATTAAAAATAATTGTCGCATGATCCGGCCAAGTTGACCTACTGTCCAAATCTTTATTTTTAAAGATCTACACATGCCAAGCACGTGCTACTTTAGGTTTTTTAAAATTTTGGACAACTACCTCCATGTGATTTCCCACTGCTACATTACACATCAACAACATAGATTTCTGCTTTCTCGGATATAGATTGTTGGAGATATTCGATGTACCTTCAGTTGATATTCTCCGGTGGTTGTTTTATTGCTTTCCAGCGGTAACTCAAATAGGTAGGGCTGGGCATAAACACCGGAAAACCGAAACACCGTACCGAACTGAATTTTTTTGGTATTTCGGTTTCGGTTTTTTGATTTTTCAGTTTTTTGGTTCGGTATTCGATATATGTTTTTGTATATTTCGGTTTGGTTTTTGGTATGGAATTTTGTGTTATTCGGTATTTCGATTTACCGAAATATATTATATTATAATATATATTTATATTATATTAATTATTAATGTTAAATAATAAATATTATAATTTAAAATAAAAAATTAAAAAGTAAAAGACACTTTATGATGTAACTATTTTTAGCCCATTAAGCTGAAAAACCAAACAAAAAAATTGTAAATTTTTAAAAGCCCAACTGAGCAAGCCCATTAAAAAAAACCAAAATAACAAAACCAAACCGAAATAATAAAAACCAAATCGAACCGAATTATTTCGGTTCGGTATTTGGTACACATTGTACAAGAACTGAAAACCAAAAAAACCGAAAAAAAAAAACCAAAACCAAACCAAATTACCGAATGCCCACCCCTGCAAATAGGGTTTTCCTCTCTGCCCATGTCGAGATTATGAATTTGGCTCCATCTCTAGAAATAGAGACTTCACTTGGAATGTTCTGACCATCACCTCGTATTTCGATCCTTGCCCATTTGAGATGGTTTCTCAATTTTGTCTCCTCCGTCATCAACCATCCACCGCAGAGCTCGCCGATCTCCTTGAAGGTCTCGTCCGTCCATAAATGCATAGGCAAACCCATAACCCTAATCCAAGTGGATTTGGGTTCGTATGTAGTTGGTTCACAACCTACATATGGGTTCCACCACTCTGATTTTATTTTGTTTCTCTTCCACATCCATTCTCCCTGAAGGATTTGTTCCGCCATATATCTGTTAGGGGAACTCGAAGAGAAAGTGTCCGCCCATCATCTCATATATATTGACTCCAAAAGCCTTCTTCCACACTGTTGTAGACCATTGTCAAACATCAAATTCTGCATTGTTTTTGTTAAAGAATCTGACAATGCACCTTCCCAGCACCTTGTTCTCTGCTTCTGACAATTACCTCGGATTCAATCTTTTTGTCCTTAGATGTGGGTGCCTCATATTTGCTACTCTGCCATTTACTGCCCTCAACCACCTTTGCAAAAGAGACATTTATGTCACATTTTTTTGGACTTGATCTTCAACTCCTTTTGTGGTATGCATTTAATAAAGCTTTGTATCTTAAATGCCACACTCCTCCACCCTGCATTAATGTCTAATTCAGGTACTATGATAACTGATCTGTCTTCTCCCTTTAGTGACAGAATGCTCATGTACCTCCCATGAGCAATATATTTCCTGATACCAAAAAACTCTGTTGCCTGGTCCTTGTATCACCATCTTCTCACTAAATTTTTCTGGTCGGATAAAGCTTCCCTGAGAATGAAGCATATCCATTCCATCACTTTCCCACTAAGTGTAATCCTACTCATCTTCTTTCTGCTTCTTTCTACCCAGTCATACCGAAAAACATGATTGGAAGTCCATCTGGTAATGTTGTAAGATTTGAATCCTTGATTGAAGTATAGTCTATTATCCCCCGTGATATAGAAGGGTATAAGAGGAAAGAAAAGAGATTTTGAGGTACCACACCTCTGAACTATTTTTTGTCATGATTATCCCCAAAAACTTGCAATTTGATAGCCTCGACCCTCCTACACGAATATGTCAAAGAGCATGTATCCACGCTCTTTGGGCTCTTTGGATTGAAAAATCAAAAAATCAACTTCTAAAAGGGGTATTTTCACCCGTTAATTGCCAGATAATCATATAAAATTTTTATTTTTTCCAATTACGTATTCTTCTTAATAGATACAATGCACAATTATCACACTTCGTATTTCTTTTCATTCTCTTTAGATGCAACGATAGTTAGCATAATTATTATGTTTTTCTTCCTTATTTTGGGCCAAATCTGTAAAGATATGGCTGAAACTCTTTTTTTTTAAAACGGCTAACTTTGTAATGATTCACAATTACACAGTGCTCCCTGAGTATGGTCCCAATTTACAACAAAAGAACTCTAAGAAACTGCAGCTATTCTAAAACCTAAAATGGTGTCTAGCATATCTAGAACTTCTACAGCTTGTAAAGAGTAGGATAGTCTAAACCAAAAAAAATGCAAATTGCAATTCATTTTATCTATTGAACTGTATTGCTCCTATTCTCAAAGCACCTTGAATTCCTTTCTTTCCAAACTGTCCACCATATGCATGCTAGTATAATCCTCCATCTTACTCCGTCTCAAAATCTCCCTTCCGGTTGTTCCCAGCTTAACAAGGTCGCTGCAACATAAGCTGTCATTATCCAAGTGATTCCTTTGGAAGCCAAAAAAATCCTCCATACTTGTCCTATTACCTTGCAGTGGAGAAAGAGATGTTTTACGGTCTCGATTGTTTCCCTGCATAAGCAGCAATCTGGGACATATAGTTATCCCTTTTCTCATCAGGTTGTCTGAGTGAGGACAGCTTCTCTAGACAGAAGCAATACAGAATCAAGAGACTTTGAAAGGAATCTCTGTCTTCCAAATATGCTCTAGGTCCAGCCTTCAATCTGATGACAGGTATGGTTCAAATCTTTGTATGCTATGTTTACCTTAAACTTTAAAGTTCCCACCAGAGTTTGTCAAGCCCTTTCTGTAAGCCACCCTAAGTCTCCAGATAAAGAAAATAAGGAGTTCACCTAGTCAACTCCCTATAAGAGAAAGTTTAAACCGAAATAATGAAGTTCTAGCTGCGTATTTCTTATCATTCTTCTACAAATGCAATGACAACTTTTCCCAACTAAAAAAGAAACAAGGAGAAAAAAGGCTTTAACATGGTAAAGTGGGAATCACTGACTCACAGTAAGGAAGGAGGGCATAAGAGATCTCAGTTTACATAACAGAAGTTTGCTTCAAAAGTGGGTATGAAGATTCAGTAGGGAAGACTTGGCTCTATGGCGAAGAAGATTCATAACCTAAAAGTATGGCTTAATGAATCAGCGGATCACTGGAGATGTACTTAGCACTTATGGTTGTATTACCCAACTCATTCTTAAGATACAAAAGTACATGTACCACAGATTTGCAATTGTCTTGCAATGTAAGAACACATGCTCCTTGTTTTCTGCATCCTGTCACATAGCAAGCCTCTTGAGCAAATCTGAAACCTCTTCTTTGTAGGACGTCATGAGTTGAGCAAGCTCTTCTAACAACCAACCATAAAAAGCATGAAACTTCGAGGAGAACTTTAACCCTCCGTATGAGTTTCCAAGACCACAAAGATGTCAAGAAGGTTACATTGTTTAGATTCCAAAAGGCTTACTTAACTAAAAAATTCCCTTTATGCACAGCTTGCAAACTTGTCTATCTATGTCAATTGAGCCTTGAGGTGCCTGAGAAGGAGTTCAAAACTTGTAACATGCATAAGACTCCAATTTCCGAATCATTTAAGGCCCTCCTGAGGATCAAATTCCAACCTCTGGCACTCCATATCTGTGAGACTGAAATTTTTTAAAAGCCTTAAGATGTAAAGATCACGGTGTTGATCTTTAAGATTAGTTTGTCTTATCCAAAGGTTATTCCAAAAATTTGTCTTCATTCCAACCCCAACTCTAATGGATATGTTAATGTTATAGTTAGGCAAATAGCTTCTGATAATGTCTTCCACACACTGCCCCCCAAACTACATTTGGGCTGCTTCACAGTTGGAAGGGAGTGGGTAGAAGAGAGGCAAATGAAGATCGGTGGCTATGAATCCCAGCATGCGTATGGTGGATAAAGTGGAAGGAAAGAAACTCAAGTCAACTTCAAGATAGAAGCAATCACATACAGAAAATTAAGATTATCTGCTCCTTTATTTTTGGTGTAAACAAGACTAACGGGGATATAGAAGACTTGGTAGATAACATAGGATAAGTGAAAAGTTCAACTTCTCAGTTTTTGGCTCTTTCCCGGTCCTTTTGGACCCCAGTTTGTGAACCCCCTTCCCATCACCTTTTGGTCATGGATTTTTTGTGATTTATGAGTCTAGTTTTGTTTTAAGATTTTTACAAGTATATGAATATAGTAACTTTTATCAGAGAAAAAAAAAGAACTTTTTTCCAACTGTATATTTCCTCTATTTCCAACCAAATCTATTTTTTTAAAATTATTAAATGGAGTCTTAGATGTGTATTTCTTTTTATTTCTTCTAAGAGGAACTTTAAAGTACCTTAAAGGTCTATTATCCAACAAGATGGAGAGATTGACGACGATGTCACACACCAGATTGGTGCAAGGTGGATGAAAAAGAGGATCACATCCAGAGTATTGTGTGATAAGAAGGTCCACCAAAATCTAAGGACAAGTTCTACAGAGTGGTGGTTAGACAAACTACAGTTATGAGCTAAAGAGCTGGTCAGTCAAGACTCGCACGTTCAGAAGATGGAAGTTGCAAAATGAGGATCCTTTAAGTGGAAGACAAAATGTGGAAAGCAAGGTTGAGATGGTTTGGGCATGTGAAAAGGACATGCACAGATGCCCTAGAGGTGTTAGGGTGGCTATGGATGGTTGATGAAGGGGTAAAGGTGGGAAAAAGAAGTACGGGGAGAGCCGGATAGGTGTTCAGACAAGATATTGTCCAGTTTAAACTAACAGAGGACATGATAAGAAGTTGTGGAGAGAGGGTAGAAAATAAGTAGATAGTAGAGTTTTGTCTCACTTATCCTTCCATACTAGTAATTGTAGTATTACTCTTCTAGTTACTAGTCCTTAGATTTTTGTTACTATTTGTTGTTTCTTGTAAGTACTTAGATTGTCGTATTATTTTGTAGCAACTACAATTAAGAATGTTTTGTCATGCTTTCTGTGGTAAATTGCATGGCTTCTTCACTTACGTTATTTCTTTTTCCACACTACTTTGAATTGTTTTTCGATGATCCAAGGGTCTAAAGGAAACAGCCTCTCAACCACCAAAAGTAGGGATAAGGTATGTGATCATTCTACCCTTTCCCAACTCCAACTTTATAGGACTCTGTAGGGTATGATGTTGTAGTTATGCAACGGCTACTTGTTCTAGCTTTATTTTTTTCGGGCCAAATGTAGTAAAAGGAAGCTGCTAGGGCTCCATAGTTTTTACTCTAATAAAAAATTTCAATACAAAATATTTGACTTCTGACTATGTATTTGTTTTTTTTTCTTGTCTTTTTTTTTTGGGTCAAATCCAGGTAAGGGAAAAAAATTGGTCGACACTCTTAATACTTTTAGCTAAACAAAAAAATCAACCTAACTAACAGAGTTTCAATCAAGTTGTATAACAAATTTAGCCTTAAAAAGAAATGATTCAAACATTCATAAGTTCAAACTTTTAAAATATAATAGAATTTGTTATTTCAAACAAAAATGACACGTTCACAAAAAAATGTGTGGCAGCCCACGCCCATCGGTGAGATTGGTTAGGAGACTCGTGGCTATCGAAATGCCAAGTCCAAGGGGGTCATTAGTGACTAGACGAAGTTCGAGTGCACACTTGATAAAATGTGTCAAGTTTATGAGGGTTTCGACGTATTCTGCCTCATTTATTTTCTTAAATAAACCTAGAAAATTTTTTGAAAAGGTAGAGTAACCAAACGAAATAAACCTAGACCATAAGATAATGAAAGAAAACCACCTCAATATTCTCTCCACCATTTCCTCCTCCGAGTCTTTACAGCTCTCCAAACTTTCCTTCCATAACTGCAACTTTCCAATCATACTGCAAGAGAAGTAGAATGTAATGCAAACAATAAAATGTTCTAAAGGTTAAGAAAGGTACAGTTGAGAAAACTCCATACTTGTCATGGTAATTTTGTAATTCCATGTAATATGCCCTCTTGTTAGCCTTGAAAAGTTGTTCCTGGCGCATAACATTATCAGGGTGAAAGCTACCAGAACAAATCATTTGACCCCTGCAAAGATGCCAGAGATTGATGATATGAGATTCTCAAACCATCCATTTGAAGGGTTAAATCTCACCTGTTCCAAATAAATGCAAAGGTAGGCCTGCATAGTAAACTACAAATGGAAACAGAGAAGTACTTTCAAAGGCAGATTATTATCCCAATGCTTCAACCATAGCCTAAAATCTCTCCAATCATAAGTATTAAGCACTTGAAAATGAAAAGACTTAAAGTATCTATACATGCTATGCTGAAACTATATGCTTAAAATATAGATGTGTGACAGTTATGGCTCTAGTACAAATGATCATGAAAACATACTCACCTATTATAAGGTAATGCGAAAATATATAATCACCCCATTAAATTAAGACCCGCTCTTCAAGAAACACCTGAACTTTGTGGGTTTAAGAGTTTTATAAATATCCCACTTCCCGCCAAACCCCAACTGCAAGAAAAAAAGTGCATTCACGCGCCAATTTTTGTCTGCCACATATTAAATTTGTTTAATTCTTAATTTTTAGTTTCCTTTTCATTTTTTCTAATTTATTTCACTTTATTTTCATTTTTTCGTCTTTCTTCTTCAACCTTCATTACTCAAACCCTTTGTTCTTTGTTGTAAATCCTCCAACGAAGCAGCCATTGCCGCCTTCGACATAGCCTCCATGACGCTTCATGTTATAACACTATTTCCGCCACTAAATATCACCAAATTATTGCTAAATCTAGATTAAAATTGATTAAATCACTATTAAATTAAAAATTAATAATCACCCTAATCCACCATCTTCTTTCTAGCAATATTACAATATACAATAATGATGCAACGGAACTCCATTACAATAGATTTTTTTTTTAAATTAAACATCAGTGAAAAAATATAAGTAAATAAATACAACCAAATCAATTCAGCTCTCAAGTTACTAAAACAAGGTAATAGAGTTCAAGTAAATAAATTCAAAAAAATCAATTCAGCTCTCAAGTCACTAAAGCAAGGTAATGGAGTTCTATATTCTAACCAAAAATAAAAACAAAAATGGAGTTTCTTAATACTCCCTAATCAATCAAATAATGGAGTTCACATACTCTTTTTTAAAAAAAATGGGGATAAAATATAATAAAGGAACAACGAGAAGCAAAGACAAGAAAAGAAGTGATAAAAGAAGATAAAGAAAAGGTAATTGGGTTTTTGAATTTGGGTGAAGAAGATAATGGAAAAGAATGAATTGAAAAGGCTCAATTAAACAAATAAAAGTAAAGAAAAAAAATAATATTTCTAATTATATAAATGTTAAAATAAATATATATTTATTTTTCTGGCTTAGATCACTCGTTGTTGGCGAGAACTACACTCTACCTACCACCTAAGCTTATAATGGGATAATAAATTTATAAAAATAAGAATAAATGGGTAAAAGGTACCCTGCAAAGTTTAAGTGTCTACTTGAAACACGTCTTAATTTAATGGGGTAATTATGTATTTTCTCTAAGGTAATATATGCTAACCTCTTTTACATCTTGAGGTGTTGATTTAGGGACATTTTACAGATAGTTGACACAATAGTGTAAGAGCCTATATGGATTGACTTAAAAGATAGTCAAACCTATTCTTAAGTTATTTTTAATTTTGGGAGTGCTTGGTAAAGTAAAATGTAACTTAAAAATAAGTTTAAAATGGCTTTAAAAAAGCTAAAAATCAAAGTAGCACACTCCCAACTTTTCATTTTTTAACTTAAAGTCATTCAAGTTTGACTATATATTTTTCGACTTAAAAGCTACTTTATCAAGTCAATCCAAATAGGCTCTAAGTTATAAGGTCAATAAGTGCAAAATTACGTACCTACTTAGATTTGATCCTTAGAAGAAACTTGAATGACTATGAAATTCCCAGTAAAGTGTTACCAAGAAATCCAAACAGGTGAGTATTATTTATGGTGGCATGAGCAGAACAAAAGAAAATACAGGGTGACAAAAGGATATAAACACGCAAGTCTTAGGGATAACCAAGAATTTTAATAGCCTTGGAAGCAAATCTTGAGAGTCAAAAAGTGCCACAAAAGTGGCATGCTTCACCTGGCTGCTAGCCAATAAAGTAATTCTGACATTGGACAGTGTGAACAAAAGAGGTATATTTCTATGCAACAAATGCTACTTGTGTGGTAAGGATATAGAGCCAGTAGGACACCTTTTTCTACACTACTATTTTACTGATCAACTGTGGCAGATTTTCCTTAATCTCAGAGGCATTTCTTGGAGTAAACCTAGTAAGATTGATGAGACTCTTTTCAATTGGGAGGAGGTTGGAGTTGGGGCTACAAACAGAAAAAGATAGAGGATGATCACTACTAGTATATGGTGGATAATATGGAGAGAGAGAAATGATAGATGTTTTGAAAACACGAACAACAACCTGCATGAAGTCAAGCTTAAATGTATTTTTATTTTGTTTTTAGTGTACAAATGTCTATTCCAGTGAGACTGAGTCAATCATAGATGTTTAGGGTCTATCTAGATCTTGGTTTAGCATTGGAAAGACTACAACCCTTTTCTTCTTGTGTAAATATGGTTTTTCAGTACTACCTAAGTACTGACGGAAATAAAAATGTTACTAGTGTCATAAAAAAATTACATACCTACTTAACACAAGTCCATAGAAGCAATACACAGGTGATAAGATAAAGCAAGCCCTACTAAGAAAGTAGAAAAGAGGTCTCATATGGTTAGAGAACTGCAATTCAAGGCCAAAACAATCACACAGTGCTAGTTCCATAATCAGGAAAGTATATGCTTCTCCACACCCCTAACGTAAAACAAAATTTGGTAATATCAGATACTAGATTAGGGAAAACTTTTACCGCCAGTGTGTGGGAGGTTGATTGCATGTCAGATTAGGTTCTATTAAAAGTTAAGATGTGTTGTTCCTCTAATTGCTCCTATGTAAATACTATCAAGTATACTACACTACTTAATAGAAATATAGGGATATGGCACAGATACAGCTAATACATATTATGATCCTCATAATCCATTTATTCAACCCATTATACAACAATCAACAATCGCACCAAACTACATCCACAAACACTAGGAAGCCTTTGTTCATCTTTTTTTCTCCACGAATCTCTCAACCTATCGTTGCATTGTTAAAACAATTGCTCCACAGTCTATGATTTCTAATCTCATCAGAAGAACATGATGCTAAAAACAGTAAATCTAATCTCAATTTAATTGAAAAGCATATCCTAGCTTTCTTTTATTTTATTATTATATAAAGGGAACTATAATACCATAAAAATTTGATGATCCCCTAAAATGAGAAAACCAATCCAAGTACTGTCAGATGGAATATCAAGAGCCCACCATAAAAATCTACAATACGAAGTAACAATAGAAGTCACAGGAACCTCAACTACAAAATTCCGAATTTGAAAAAACAGAAAAATTGTCGAATGTCAAACATATTGAGATATTAAGCAATGGAAGACTTGCCACTTAAGAAATTGATTTCCGAAGTGAAAATTTTCCTCCCCCAGTAATTTATACACAATATCATCTGGTCCTGACCCTTCTGGCAAAAATTGCGTAAGAAATCCTCTCTCATCTTCTGACAAGTTTGCCTGCCAAACCTAAATCAATTTCCAGAGAGTAAGATATAAGGGTAACTATACCTTCCAATAACAAGTATTTAGCATACATAACTAGATAGACTGTTACCTTGTGGGAGAGGACCTCACTTAAATTATTGAGTTCAAAAGTTTCATGAGGTAGAGTAAAAACATCAGCCAATATGCTATGGTGATGTGAGATAGAATCCGAAAAGGGAGACAATTCTCTCTGTGAAATGCCAATTTGCTCCTTCTTGGCAAGAACACACCTTTTTTTGTCATCCCAAACCAGAGAAACATTGGATCTTAACTTCAAATTGTATCCTGCTAATCCCTGCTTCTTCTTCTTCTTCTTCAGTCCATGGGGTTCCAGATGACAGTCAGTATTGTTGACAGCACGTAGACGTTTCTTCCACTGATCAGCCACCATTGTCAAAGCATGCCAAAATAATTACCACTACAACATAATCATGCTCTCTCAATTTTGATCATCGAGACCCTCTTTATGGATTGTAAGTCGAGAACTTCTAAAAATAACATAAAAAAATAAGTAAGCTAACTTTACAATTGCTTTAAAGAGATGTGTTCAAGAGCATCAAGGGTCCAATTACCCACAACCTATACTTATTTGTAAAAGAGAAAGGTGGAAATTGGCATACAATCAAGTATACTGACACGCAAATGAGGTAAAATTGTTTGTTAAAAGCAAGTAGACAGAACAAGCAAAATATAATAAATAAACAAGCTTCATAAAGTACACTAGCTCATTGGCATGCCTGTTCAATTAAGGAAACAAGTAAGATAATTTTCAGTGACCTGGTCAATATATCTTTGTAGCCACTAGCCAACGGAAGTAGATCAAGTCAATTTTCAAAGATCAAAAAGATTAAGATTACAACGAGATTACTGCAAAGGGATAATCGTACATTATCAACCTCCAACTTAAAAAAAGTACGACAGAGAAAATGACAAGCAGAGTTTACAAGACCCAAAAAAAAATGTAAGACTAATAAGCAGATGCAGTAAATAGATAACTTGTTACATACGAGAAATAAAATTTTCAACAATATTTAAGAAAGCAAATAGACGAAGTCGTGGAATACCCAATGCCCAGAATAGATATCAAAGAGACTGATTATATAATTCTCGCTAGGGTTTCAGATGCGAGAAAAACAGTATAGGGTTGTGAAGACTCTAATTATGTAAATCACAACATGAGAAAGAAAGATGTAGAAACAAAGCCCTAAAATACAAGAACCTGAAACAAAGTCGATACAGGCGGCAGCAACGAAGGGCAGGCGTCCGAGGGTTGAAGCGTTATCCGATACTTCTTGCTCACGGCCTACTTTTTGCATTTTTCCATTTTTTCTTTTTATTTTCTCTGGACCTTTTTATCCCGCAGCGGATCGGATCTCCTATGTTTGGACGCAACATGACCCGTTATGATTCGTTTGGTTTAAAAAATTGTTTTTGAACTTATTTAAAAGTTAATCAAATCAATTTTATTAAGGAACTGTTTGGAAGGATATTTTGATAATTAAATTTAATGTAATTGAGATTTGGGTGTAATGAATGCATTGTTTGTCCCATATAGAGATTTAAGTGTAAAGATTGTCTATCATGTTTAATTGGTCAGTAGGTAATTAGTGTAATTGTCAGGGTAATTACATTTTACAATTCAGAAGTAAAAGACTATGAGTAGTTGGAAATTATACGGTGTAATCACCAACTGATTACATTTTAATTTCTTTTTTCTATTACTATTTTTATTTTTTTTACTCTATTTTTTATTTTTATTATTCTAAAATTTTGAACAAGTTTATAGTTTATTTTATATTATTATATTTTATTTTATTTTCTTATTTTCAACCTTACTTTATGTAATTCTATGCAATTTTTTTGTATTATCTATTTCTTTATGTCATGCTTATTTTCTCATTATCATAATTTTATCAGTATTCTAGTTTTTTAATTAAAATAGAATTTAGTGTTAAGTAACGTTATAGACTTATATTTTTTTAAGAAAAAAAATAAATCATGTTTGTATATGCTATGTTGAAATTTTATGTGAGAGTGTTATATTAAATTTTTATTTTTGAACTTATAACTTATGTTATATTTTCAATTTCATTTGTTTTAGTAATATTAAGTTCACATTGCACATCATTTTTTAATTAGACTTGATTGATTATATTTTTGTCAAACATCTAATAATTTATGATATTTTATTTATATATTGATCTTTTTATCAAATATTCATTTCACGATATTGTAGAAACTTCATACTTTTTAGTTTTTAGAAACAATTCAATTGAATATATTAATTTGAGAAATATAAATCAATTGTTTTTTTCATAATAGTTAAAGAAAATATGTTTATTAATTAATATATTTTCATAAAAGAATATATATCTTAAATATTTAATTAAATGTCATTTATAAAGTTTCTTATTTATGGATATTAATTTTAAATAATTAATTTTTATTTTTTAAAATTTAATATAATTTATGATTGCAATTATGCATCAAACAGAACATATGTAGTTACACTGTGACATTCAAACAGAACATGTGTTATTACACTGTGACATTCAAACAGGTCAATGGAACTACTAAACTAATAATTATTACACTAATAATTCACCAATTCCAATTATGAGGTAACTGTTCAAACAAACTCTAAGTCATTTTATGACTTTCTGATAGTGTTTTAATTAATATAATAATGAATTAAAATAAGTTAGTGATTGTTTGACAAAGTTAAAAATAACTTTTGAAATGTTAGAAATCAAAATTATGCATCTCCTTTTTTTTATTATTATTTAAAAGTCATTTAAGTTTGAATTTTATTTTTTTAGCTACTTTTTTTAAGTCAATCTAAACGAAATCTAAGACAAGTTATTACTATTATTGTATATCATCTTCGATTTTATTTTACTAAAATTTACATAATGTCATAAAATACAAGCAATATAGTACAAGAAATATAAACTAAATATATGTGGAGAATAGAATGCAATGTCTTCAAGCTATTTTATAATTATAAATAAAATACATTTAATAACAATTAAGTTATTGTTGTTAATTAATTATAACTTGTGTAATATTTCAAGAAATAACTCTCATTGGACCACACACTTTCACGTGCCTTTATTAAGAAAATGGGATAAATATACCTCGAACTATTGAAAATGACATAGAGATATCCTCTGTCATATTTTAAAAATATTAATGTCCATGCTGTCTAAAAACTAAAATATAATGTCCTTCATTTTAACGGAAGAACAAAGAGGGATATGAGACACAATCTTACAAAGGACAAGTTTGACCAATTAATTAAGTAAAAAACTTTAAAATCCACCCATATTCCATTCATCCACCTACATCACTCACTAACACTTAGGGCCCGTTTGGCATGCAATATGATATCATGATATAGAATCATGATATGAAATTATAAGATGAAATTGAAGTTTATTTGGACATGTGATATGAATTTTTTGTGTTGTGTATTTTTTCATAAACATAAGAATCTCAAAGTTGTAAACTACTAAAATAGCCCCAATTGTTTATTCAATCTTACCAAATAAACAAAAAATTATAAAATCGCATAATAAATTATTACAAAGTTATTTGTTCTCCACCTAAGTAATTGTTTCATCTAACTTTAATTTAATAAAAATAAATTGAACATTAATTATACTGTACTAGTCTTTAATAAAATCCTTCCATGTAGTATGGACAATTTCCTCACATTGAGCTTGCATTTTCTTGATCATGTGACCGAGAAGACGAACTAAATTGTTACTTTAAGTTGTAATAAATACAAAATGGTAGAAGTAATAAACTAGGTTTTGGAGTAAATGAAGAGAACAAATTTATTACTCAACAATTGGTTGATGTGAGTTAAAATGACTATATTATTGATGAGAATAATAAATTTTTTGTCGGTCAAAATAATAAATTTTTAAAAATTAATGATGTAATTATAAATTTTATGTATATAAATGGTTATGTAGATATAAATGTGGGGTTGTTTTAACAAAATATATTCTTATGGATCAGTTTTTGCATTAAAAATATCTCAAATCACGATATGAAATTCTCATATCATGATTTTTGGAGAATATGAAATCAGCGTAAAATCGTATGTCGAAACGTTGATCTCATCTCACGATTTCATATTGTGATACGGTATCACATGACCAAACGCCTACTTAACTCAACCCAACCAAAAACTTCTTAAAAATCGTCAATTACCCAATTTTTAGTTGTTTTTTCTATGGAAATCTGGTTTGGGGTTTTTTGGATCTGGTTGTAATTCGCCGCGAGTAAAAGCTTGGAGCTTGCAAGTGAGTTTAGAGTTCACCATTAATAGAGAAACTCGAGCAATGAGGAAGGAGGCAACTATGGTTATGACTTTGTTTTTTGGTGTGAATTAGGATTTTGAAAATAGAGGAGAGGTCTTTTAGTGATGGTTGATTGCAAGTTCAAAATTCGTTGTAGCTCACCAAAGTTGCGGGTAGGTGCAACTATGGAGGAAAACAAGATGTCAAATTTGGGGGTTTTAGTAATGAACAACACTGGGTTTGGGGGTGGTAGCTCGTCGAAAAATGCTCCGGCGAGAGTAGTGATCTAAAAATGCAATGAAAAGTGAAAGAATTTGTAAATAATCTAAACGATGTATTCCAAAAATTTAAAATACCCACCACCCAAAACAATTGTTTAAATTTTTAAAAAATCACCTTTGTATAATATCATGGTCTCAAAATCATGGACCAAACATAAGAACATGCCAAGTACATAATTTTTCCTTTAAAAGTTTTGAAAATATTTTTTACTGTTTGTCTTTCACTTTCATAAAGCAAGACCTTTAAATTCACCAAATAGTTGAATCTATCATTGATGCCAATACAATTACTCAATGCTAAGATATCCAATAATGAATGAAATTTAATTTAATCCTACTTTCGTTTTATTGTAACTTATGTATCATCCTAATCTTCTTTTATGTATTGAAAATTAGTACACTATTGAAATTATCTTATATTATAGTGAGAAAATAAACAAAATTGGCAAATCTTTTAGACCTTTTACCAAATATGTAAATGACATTTTAATATTGACTTTGCAAAGTTCAACTATTTCCAATAATTTTTAGAAGACAATAATTTCGTATAAATGATGAAGATGCAAAGTATACAATGAAATACATTAAGTTATTAACCAATTAAATCACTACTTGAATCGAAACAAAAGAAAATCTAACAAGCTTCTATCTTATTTTACGAGAAGCAACAGCGCATACCACATTTTCTTCAACAATCATAGTTCTTTAAGTTGGTAATAATATAAAAAAGTTTGAGCGACGAATTATACTTTCCAGAAGCTTAGGTTGATTTTAGTTGAAGAGAAAATGAATGCAAAATCTTTGCTTTTTCGAAAGGTGGAAGAAAATCATGAAAAAACTAATTGAAAAGTTCAGAGAAAAAAGACACACATTTGACACATTTTTGTGTTAGCGTCCTCACATCTTGTCACTCTTTATATTAACACAAAGACATTTTTATCCACTAGGATAACACAAAAATATACCTTAAATTTAGGTTATAGTATTATCATATGAGAGGTGGAAAAAATAACTTTAGGTTGGATAAGAAAATATGGGGTATCTCAACACTAAGTGGGTGTTTTGATTGACTAAAAAGTTGGTCAAACTTACTTTAAGTAAGTTTAGGAAAAATGCACAAGTAACCTTAGACTATGACTGAAACCTAGAAGACACGCTTTAACTAAACTAATGTCTTATTACCTCATTATTATTTTTTTGTTTTTGTAATTTTATACACCTTTTATTTTATGTGGAATAATCCATGACTCTACGCAATTGAGGAGCGTGGAGATATTTAGATGTCACCTAAGCTAAAAAGGTGCACAAATTACAAAAAATAAGTCCAGGGGTAATAGAACTTGTGCATTTTCCCTTAAATTTATTTCTTAGACACATAAAAATGCTAAAAAATTAAGAATTTTTAAATATAATATCGTAGTTTTTTAATATAACATTATAATTTTTTTAATTTTTTTTTTTTATAAATTTGACATCGCTTATGAAAAATCCTGCGTACGCCACTGGTTGGATGTATCATATGGATTAAGCATTAAAATTACCTATGTTTAAAAATGAGAAAAACTCTTTATTTATAACATATAACATATAAAAGGTAGTACATACAAATATTTATCGTGCATTATTAAAAAATTACAACTTATTAAAAAAAGTCAATATCTTCGACATGAAAAGATGTATGCTTTATGGTGTGTTTGGCATGGAGGACAAACATTTTTCAATTTTTCCTACCTACCCCTTGCCCAAGGACGATCCCCCCACCTCCCAAATCACCCCTATCAGCCCCTTACCCCTAAAAAAAATTAAGTTTATCTTCTTAAAAAAAAAATTCACTTCAAAATTTCATTTTTTTTGACGAAAAAGGGCCTAAAATACCCTCGAAGTATTGAAAATGGTACACAATTACCCCCCATCCACCTATTAGCCCCCAAATACCCTTCACATCCACCTTTGGGTCCAAATTTACCCCTTCATTAACGGACCAAAATTAAAAAAAAATAAATTATAATTTTTAATTATGTGACACTCAACCATTGAATGTAATTTAATTATTTAAAATAATTTAAAACCCATTCATTTTAACTAAACCCGCCCCACTTACCCAATTTAAAAAAAAAACATCTAACTAAAAAACACTAAAACCTTATTCCTCCAATTTTCACAAACCCACGCTCGTTCATTGTCTTCTTCTTCTTCTTCTTCATCTTGCAACTTGAAGAAAATTCGTTCACAATCTCGACTTGAAGTCAAGTAAGAACTTTTGTGCACTTCAAAATTTCAGTTAGGATTTAGGTTTTAATCTATATTACTTGTTTTGAGAATCGATTTCTATTTATGTTAATTTTTCGTGTATTCTGTGCTTTTTTGACAATTACTTACGGTGATACTACAATTTTGTTTAGTGTTGTCTATTTATGTTAGTGTTGTGTGTTACTATGTTGATTTTGAGTAGAATTTTTTTATTGTTGTCTCAAGTTTGTTCTTTTCTGCCTTTACTCGTCGTTTCTCCCTTTATTTCATAATACTTTTCAATTTGTGTTAGTCAGATATGCCTTTACTATTGTTAGGTATGAAATATTTTATTAAATGGTCCATTTTTTTAGATTTTAGGTATTATATTATATATTTTTGCTTATTCTATTATGGGGGCAAGTGGATACTGACACCTATGTTATTTACATTGAAAAATTCACTCATGTTTGGAAGGAGTATGATCCAGATTTATTGTCATATATAGACATATGTGAAGAGTTCCATGAAAAGTTAGGTTTTAGTAAGATCCAACAACTTCTACTCAAAGGACCTTCTGGGAGGTATTATTTGATTGAGGGGGATTCTGGCATAAGAACAATACAGATAGCACTGTCTATTAAGTCTGGTGTACTTGAATTATTTGCTGTAGATGAGGGGGATGACGTTGTTCCAGCTATTGACATCAGCCACAATGATGAACCATACCTAGTCACAGTAGATGTTGCTACTGAAGGTGAATCAAGTGAGGAAGAAGATGATGAAAATGAACCTAATCTAGTCACAGTAAATGAACCTAATCTAGTCACAGTGAATGTTGGAATAGATGTTGCAACTAAAGGTGAATCAAGTGAGGAAGAAAATGATGAAAATGAGCCTTATCCAAGTGACTACAATAGTAAAGAATTGTAATCCTTTAGGTTGGAAAATAAAAGAGAAATTAATGATCAACTTTAAAGAGTTGGAAAAAGGTATGAGTTTTAAGAACCTTGATGAAGCTAAAAGGGTTGTAAGTTACTACTCAATTTCTAGGAAGGTTGCCCTCAGAGTTGACAAGTGTGACTATGTTAGAGTTAGATATAAATGTATTGTTGGTTGTCCTTTTGTGTGTCTTATTTCTGAAGTTAAGAAAGGGCAAGGATTTGAAATTAAGACTTTGCAAACAAAACATACATGTCCAGAAGCATTCAAGAATAGAAAAGCTACTCAACAAGCTCTAGCACACTACTTTAAGAATAGGGTCCAAAATGATCCTAACTGCAAAGTGACTGAAATGAGAAAGATTGTAGATGATAACTTTAACCTTAATATTAGTTATTCAAAAATGAAGAGGGTTAAAAGACTTGTACTGGAAAAACTAGATGGTAGCTATGTTGCTGATTTCAATAAATTAGAGGGTTATGCTCAAGAGTTAAGGGACAGTAATCCTGGTACTCATGTAATTATAAACATATCTAAAGAAGCTTTGTTGGAACATGGACAAAGAAAATTTTTGAGAATGTATATTTGTATTCAGGCTTTGAAAAGTGGTTGGAGAGCTGGTTTGAGACCATTTATAGGGTTAGATGACACCTTTTTAAGAGGCAAGTTCAAGGGAATTTTGTTGGTCGCACTTGGTCAAGATTCAATGAAGCATTTCTATCCACTTGCTTGGGCAGCAGTGGATAGTGAAACTATTAGAACATGGAAATGGTTCATTGAGTTGCTGAGGAACTCATTGGGGTTGGCAGATGGTGAAGGATTGACACTAATGTCTGATATGTAAAAGGTAATTTTGCAAGTGTTCGATAGTTTTTTATTTATAGTTATTGTATACACTTGAATTTTTTTAAGCTATTCTATTCTATTTTTTTCTTATTGTTATAGGCTTGATTGGTGCTGTTAGTGCTTTGCTTCCAAAAGCACAACATAGATGGTGTGCAAAACACATAGAAGCCAATTGGTCTAAGTCTTGGAGTGGTGTACAGATGAAGAAGATGTTTTGGTGGTCTGCTTGGAGTACATATGGAGAGGAATTTGAAGACCAATTAAAGTCCATGGGTTCTGTGTCTAAAAAAACAGTCGAAGGTCTTTTATGGTATCCACCACAACATTGGTGCAGGGCCTTTTTTGACACTGTCTTCAAAAACTACTCTTGTGATAATAATTTTACTGAGTCTTTCAACAAATGGATTTTGGAAGCAAGGGCAAAACCAATAATCAAGATGCTGGAAGACATTAGAATTAAGGTATTGCCGCTATTTTAAATAACTATATGATAACATCTATTAGTGTTTAATATGATAGTAATATGTAGGTGTACATGTATAAATTATATATGTCATGTACATGTTATATATTTCATTGTTATCTATAGGTTATGAAAAGGTTAAAAAAACTTGAAGAAAAGGGTAAGAAGTGGACGGAAGAGTATAGTCCATATTCTGTGGATCTGTATCATGATTTCAGAATCATTGCATCATTGCTCAAGATTGTCAAGTTGTTGCTAATGGAGACTTAGGATATGAGGTGGTTGAGGGTGTAGATACAAAGGTTGTGAATCTTGCTAGAAAGAAGTGTACTTGTAGGACATGAGATTTGACAGGAATACCATGTCCTCATGCTATTGAAGCATTAGAACATGATAAAATAGAGCCACTGAATGAGATGCATTGGTGGTATTCTAAAGAAGCTTACTTGCTTGTATACCAGCCTAAAATTCAACCTGTTAGAGGTGAGAAATTCTGGAAAATTGATCTTTCTCAAGCTATGCAACCACCACAAATTCATAAATTGGTTGGTAGACCAAAATTAAAGAGAGTAGGGGAAAAAGATGAGGCAAGAAAAAGGGAAGGATTATGGTCGAAAAGTAGAAAAGGATTGCAAATGACATGTGAAAATTGCAGTGATGTAGGTCATAATCGAAGAAGATGTCCCCTAGTAAGTCATGTTTTATCAATTTTTAATTACTTCCAATGTATAATTATTTATCTTACACTTTGACAAATTTTTACAGTTTCAAGAAGGAAGACAAGTTCTCCCAGATGAACCAATCTTGATGCCAACTCTTGAATTTGTTGCATCTTCTAGTCGACAAACTAGCCATCAATCAAGTGAAGAATTCAATGAAGCTGCTGGTCCTTCAAAATCAAAGAGAAAAAATATTTCAAAGGACAAAGTTGATGCACTACCAAAGAGGTCTAAAAATGATGGAAAACAAAAAGTTATTGCACCTTTGATTGCAATTGTTGATCAGGATGAAGTTGAAGACAATATTGAATCTGAGGATGAGGATACAGTCCTTGCACCTAGAGTGATATCTGAAGAAAAAACTAGACTTCAAATGAAGAAGATGCTACAACAACAAATTGGTTCAAGAATGATTAGTTTTAAGGGTGATGAAAATGGTGTTGTTGTCCCTACTAATTTTACCATACTCACCAAAAAAGCTAACTTGGAAAGGCAAAGCATGTGACCTCAAGTCAGTTGAAAAAAGACAAGGAAAAAAAGATTGGCAAGCTTAAGGCAAAGAGGGGCAAGCATTAGAAAGTAGTTGCTAAGTATTGATTTAAAATTTTTGTTTAGTATGTAATGGCACAATGGAACTTCTTAAACTGCTATTTTTGGAGGGGCAAGCATTACAAATTAGATTGATAATGTTTTGTGGGCTGAAAATATTTTGTGACTTGAAAATTTTATGAATGCATTCTATTATTTGGTGGTTTTGTGGAACTATTGAAACTTTGTGGTTGTGGAACTGTTGCAGTTTCGTGGTCTGTGGAACTGATGAGCAGACCATAGTATTTTTTTAGAGATGCTTCACTCAATTGTTTTCTTTTCAGGTCCAACATTTGAGCTGGAAAATGTATTGAAATAATGAGTTAGTTGTATGATTAAATGGCAGAGTTGTTTAGTGTACATTAAAATATGATTAAATGCAAAGAACAGTGGCTGGAAAGGAAGCACCATTACTCTTTTTTTGGCTTCTTCAATACTTGAGTTGTTAGTGTTCCTAACATCCATAACTATATGTTCAGTCAGTGAAGGTGAAGAAAACACATTAGAAGTATTAGCTAGTAGGTTTTATTGTAGTCTTTTTTTATCTTCCTCTGGTTTGGGTTATCAACAGCTTATAGTGAAAGTCACAAGTTTATAGTGAAATTCATATCTTTCACCTTTGAACATAGGAAGCAACAATCACTGAATTACTGCCAAATTGATGAGAAATTAACAATGAAGTAGTAGACATAACAATCAAAACAAATGTAGCTTTGCCAGAAAATGCACACACCAATGTATCATTAGTAATAACAATATTGCATAATTCTTCATTAGTAGACACAACAACAACCAACATCATCTTCACAAATAATCAAAATAAAATGCGCTCACTAACTTAACACAAACAATTGCACTACACTAAATCATCTTTGCAGCTGCAAAACCAAGAATAATAGCCCAAGAAACTACAAGCGAACTTATCAATTTATGAACTTTCAACTCTAACTTCGAAACTTTTTCATCTAAGCTAGATACTTTCTTCATCTTTGAACTCTCAATTTTATCCATTAACTCCAAATTTGACATTTTTCCCTTCAAGGCAGAAACTTTCGTCAAATCAGAAATTTCATTTTCATTCATATCATTCAACTCAGACATTTCATCGGCAGTCATATCCTTCAAATAAGAATCTCCAATGCCACCCATATCCTCCACAATCTTCTTCAAATGATTTTTTTCTTTCCGAATTGAATCCAATTCAACTTTGTGATTATGAATCATGATTGACACATGACGTGGAAGTTTGTCATCAATCCAATTCCAATAACCACAAGAATTTGACCCAACACGACCACATCTGTAGAAGCGACGCCCACCATTTTCAAGAGTTGTAGCAGTATAATATCTTGCCAAAAATTCACACTTACATGTACGAGACTGAAGTTCTTCAGGGGAAGAAATCGAAGAAGAAGCTGACATTTTCTTCATGAAGAAGAAGACAATGAACGAGCGCGGGTTTGTGAAAAATCGAGGAATAAGGTTTTAGGGTTTTTTAGTTAGATGGGTTTTTTTTAAATTGGGTAAGTGGGGCGGGTTTAGTTAAAATGGGTGGGTAATGGGTGCGTTTTAAATAATTTTAAATAATTAAATTACAACCAATGGTTGAGTGCCACGTAATTAAAAATTATAATTTAATTTTTTTTTTTAATTTTGGTCCGTTAATGAAGGGGTAAATTTGAACCCAAAGGTGGATGTGAAGGATATTTGGGGGCTAATAGATGGATGAGGGTAATTGCGTACCATTTTCAATACTTCGAAGGTATTTTAGGCCCTTTTCCATTTTTTTTATTCATACCCTCGACCCCCCTACACACCACATACCATCCTATTCCAAAAAAATAATTTAAGTTCATTTTTAATAATATTTTTAGCTTCAAAATTATTTTTTTTCACCCTTATCCTGGATCCTCCTCTACTCACTCACCCACCCAGTCCTACAAGCCCCCCTTCCCTCCCAAAAAAGATATTGTAAATTTATTTTGAAAAAATATTTTAAGCTTCAAAAATAATTTGAACTAGTTAGAACGTAGAGAGTTTCCAAATTTGCATTTGCACAAGAAAAAAAAAAAAAAAGACAAAAGTCGTGTTGGGCGGGAAAATGAAGCTTCTCACGAATATCGAGAAAAAAGAAGAAGGTGATTTTTGAAGCCCGCCTCGCTAATTTCGCCTTTCACTCTCTCATTTCTCTCTTTCCTATTTTGGCGTCTCATCTCCCCCAGCTCGTACTTAAACCCTACAATTCAGAAGAAAGTTAAGCTTCTTATTACATTCAAAGATGGTGGTTCCATGCGTTGCCGAGCTTTCCGATCCTGTCAATGATGCGATGGTCCCGAGACGTTGCAGTGCGAGAATAAAAAAATTGAAGAGTGAGCAGGAAGCTCAGCGTGAGCGTGAGAGTCAGAGAGTACGGTGCCGCTCCAATGACGACTCAGTTCTTGGGAAGAAAACCAAGGTTTATAAGAAGAGCAAGCTTGTTACTCCCTCACAAGCTCAAGCTCAAGCTCCTAATAATGACGTCACAGTTGCCACTGTTGATAACGATGACGTCACTATAATCAATGTTGCTGCGCCAAATGACTGTACCGATCATCCTGTTCCCGAAACCTCTCTGAATCCCCAGCTTAGCGGGAACGGGACTGAAAAAAGTTCTCATGCCAGGGTGACAGAGACTCTGCGGAGATTTAACAAGCATTATCTCCATTTCGTTCAGGTTTCCTCAATTTCCCATTTCATTTTTCCTGATAATTTCCGCAAGCAGACATTTAATAAGACAAGAGAGGGTTCAGTTTTAAAGCATATCTCTGTCACGTGTGTATATAATAGTAATGATTTTCTCTCTTGTTGACCGTGGTTAGGAAGAGGAGATAAGATGTGGAAGAGCCCAAGCAGATCAAAAAACAAAGAAACATTCAAAATCTAAGGTCAGCCCTCTCCCGCCTTTGATGAGTTAAACTAGAAAAGTACATTTGGTTGTTAGAACCATGAAACACATCAACTTCCAATTTCAGTATCATTTTATTCTCTCCTTACGCCCAAGTTCGTCATAGTGGTTTGTCCTTTTATTGCTCATTTGATTCATGTAAGCTATGCAAAACTTGCTTAATGTATTTAAGTTGGTAACAAATTTGTGCAGGAAGCCGAAGATGATGGTAAACGCAGTTCCAAGCGGCCTGATCTAAAGGCGATTTCCAAGGCATGTATTTCTTCAGAAGTCCACATTGGCTGCGTTAATAATCCTATAACACGTGATACCAACTTGAATGCTTTTTACCAGCTCCACGTTCTTTGTGCTAGAGCTAGACCAAAATACTGTAGAGATTCATCAATAACTCTTGACATTTTCTGTGGAAATTTGGTAATCTACACTACCATTGGTGTCTACTGGTAGATGGTGAAAGGGCCAAACTATGTCTCTTTTAATTATGTTATCAAATCAATCCCCTAACATTGAGTGCCACTCCTCCTGATTTATTAGCATGATAGATCAAATACAATAGGATGATGAGATTGACTGCCACTCCTCCTGATTTATTAGCATGATAGATCAAATACAAAGGGTGAATTTTATTTAGGAAAAGAATCCAAGTAGATATATCACTCAAACTTCAAAGTTCAGTTTGATGGTTACTAAATCGATTGAATGTAACTTTTGAAGTGTGAAAGTGTACTGTTCATGTGGCTAAAGTTTGAACCATTGCCTCGAAATTTATATTGAGTCTGTTCAAGAGTCTTGAACTTCTGCAGTAATCTAAGTGACATATAATGGAGCCTTTTGTATGCTCTAGTATTTGGTCTTCACAGCCATTTGTAATTGAATTATTCGTAGTTCTCCTTTTCTTTATTTTATGTCAGTCTGATTGTGTGCCAAGTTAATATGATGAAAAACTTGAGAGTTTGGCAACTGCTACACGATTCTCCAAAATTGCATGGATTAGATTCAACTTTTCTTTAATATTGAAACCTAATACCTTTCTACATGACTAGTAATAAGTATTATAGATCTTGGCAGTCGTCAGTCAGTACTCATTTCTCTCATGCTCAATTTTTTAAAATATTCTAATGCAAGAGATATAATATTAGCCTATCTTTTTTATTGATCGGTATTATTAGCCTATCTTTAAATTTTTTTGACTGTGATTGTTGTTAAAGAAATGAAGATATTTACCACCCATGTATGTGTTTGTAGTGGTCTTAGGGTAAATTTGTCTAGGAAGAGTAGAAAAGTAATGAGAATAATGGTAAAACTGAACATTGTCTGTCATTTTGAATTGGAACAAACAGTTGGATAAAGGATGTTTCTTTTTTATCAAGATCAATGACTTGAAATTACTTTATTCTAAAAACGAAATAAAAAGAGCCAAGCATGTATAAAAGCTATAATTGTAAACCACGATTGAGTCTATGGAAGCATTGGTACAACTTCCGTCACTTATCTATAGTGTTACCAATCTTTTGTTTGTTAGTAGTATCGAGGTGATTTAATTACTGTGCAAGAACTTGTATTCTATTTGCTTTACATGTTTGTCAAAATTTGAGTCTTTTGGAGTAAGTCTACTTTCGTACTATTGATTCTTAATGAGAAATACTTGCAGATGATATCAGAAAAGGAGGTTTTGAATCGTGAGAGAATTGGCTCCCTTCCAGGTTGATTGTCTACTCTTGCTATATGTCTTGTGATATGATTGATTTATCAAAAGATGGGTATTTGTGTATGACTGTGAATTATATCGACATCCATTTGCTTTCTTAGGAAAACTACTTCTTGCTTCTATAAGCTAAGTGGATTGGACTTTCAATTTGCTGATCTTATTCTTGGAAAAGGTTTAGATACATTTACCCCGTATAGAAAAGATATGTGCACCTTTTGTACTCTTATCAATGCAATCTAAAGAAGATAATTAGTTCTCTCTGTTTCTCATTCTCACTTGCATTTTCACATGTAGTAAAAGGCTTCTATGATATCAGTTGAGGCTTAAGTAGCTTTGTCTAACAATGATTACGCTTTTGCTTAATATTTGTTCTTCTTCTCATAGTTTTCCCAAGTCTTTGTTTTTTGGTGATTATTTCTGCTGCATTTTTATTGTGTTTTTGAATTGGATCATCAATAAATATTATTTTGCAATTATTCTAATGGCAACTTTGTTTTTCTCTTGGTACCTAAGCCTGTAAGCCGATGTAACTTTGTTTATTTTCAGTGATTATCATGGTGATAATGCCTCTTTCCCCTTTTCAACTTTCAGGGATGCAACCCTGTTTTTCATCTTGTTTGAACACTTTTTTTGTCTGTCTGGTCAGTAAACCGCCGTTGTTCAGCAAACACATGCTATGGTCAGTTAAGGGCCCGTTTGGATGGGCTTAATAAAAGCAGCTTTAAAAAAGTACTTTTGAAAGTGCTGAAATTTATTTTTAAAATAAGCAGTTGTGCGTTTGGATAAAAGTGCTGAAGTTGTTATGCCAAACGTGAAAAAGGAAAAAAGGAAGAAAGAGATGTTAGGGTTATATGGGTAATTTGGAGATTGTATAAAAATATTAAGGGCAAAAAGATAAAAATGTGGTCAACTTAAAACAGCTTATAAGCTAAAAAAAATGCACCCCTACCCCAGCTTTTAACTTTTGGCTTAAAATAAGTTTTTTTTAACTTAAAATAAGTTATTTTGAGTATTGTCAAATAGTTAAATAAGTCAAAAATCAGCTTTTAAGTCAGTTTGACCAGCTTTTGAGCTGAGCCAAACAGGCTCTTAGTGTCATGTCAGTGCGTTTGGCTGTTCAATGACACATTATCCATTAACTAGTTGGTATTAGTTGTATACAACAGCACTCTACTTTCGATTTAGCATCATGTTACTGTTCAGCTACACACCCACTGTTCAAATTAATAATTTGCCAGTGCCGCACAAATTTCCACTGACATGTCACTGTTCCGACAGCAACCACACTATTGTGTTTATTTTTATTGAATAAATATTTTTTTATCTAAAGCCATCATGTGTCAATCTGTTAACCTTTTTGCAGTAAACTGATTTTATTTTTTATTTGATAACTCAAACTACTTTGTTACCTCGAATTGAACAACTTGAGTTTTAAGGGAGATTTTTGAAAGTCAAGATAGATGTTGACTTAGTAAATATGTCACTGTCACTTCTATGTATTTTGTTTACACATGTATCTTTATTTACTACTATATTGCGCTCTTGGTTTAAGTGTTTGAAGTCATGAAATTTACCATATCAAAAGGAAAATTAAAAAAAAGTTCTCTCCATCTCTCTCTCAGATTTCATGGTTCCTACATGTTATCTCTACAAGTATTAATCAATTATAATTTCTTGCGTTTGAGTCAAACCTGTCCAGTGAATACGAAGAGGGAATTTCTTAGTTTGGTAATGTGATTTTAAGTCACTTTTACGCAGCATGTAACCTTCTTCTTTCGCATGAAATGCAATGGAAACTGATTAACTATTTGATTTTTAAACAAAATAACTGTTTGCATTCTGACCAAATGTATACGGCATATTTTGGCTCTAGACGATGAAAACATTGATGATGGTGGACCAACTAGTTTCTAATAGAACACATGAGATTAGATCTTTAACTTATGCGTCAATTAACTTCTAGTAAGCCTGTACGACATTATCATTTGTTCTTGTCCTTTACATTTGAAAATCCAGTCAATCTATATGGTTTAATGGTATGTTCTGCAGTTAAAATATGTTTTGGGTGGCTGTACCTGTTTGAGAGTTTTAGTTTTGAGTTTCTTGTGGCAGGCATTGATGTTGGTCATCAGTTCTTTTCGCGTGCTGAGATGGTCGTTGCGGGATTCCATAACCATTGGCTAAACGGCATAGATTGTGTTGGCCAATCTGCAGGGAAAAAAGGGGTATATCGTTGGTATTTGAGTTTGAGTAACAGTTGACTAGCTAAAAGAATTTCAATCTTGAATTACTAATTCTTCCTTGCTCAAACTAGAATAGTGAATGATGTTTTGCTTGTTATTTTTCTAAACTCATTTCCTTCAAATATCAAGAGCATACCATTTTTACTTTTGACATGTATGGGCATTATCTAGAAACAAACATTTTCAAAGGATGTTACTTGTGCCTCAAAGGAAAAAATACGTTGTATCATGAAGGATGCATATTATCTGGTTTGTTATTAGGGAAACTTTGATCCTTCATGGGCGCATTCCATTACGGCCTAGTTTATTGTTACAGTAAAGACATCTAGAAATCTTAATCTTTTCATTAGACATTTTGCTGTTCATTTTCCTAGTTTTTACTTTGAACAGTCATAGTGAAGTCATTAACTATTTACTCGTATAGCCCTTTGATGTGAAAGGTTTTCTTTTGGTGCATTGAGTTATTTTTGATTGCTTGCGACTTAAGTTATTACATGAAATTCAGTTCATTGTCCATATTTGATGATAATAAAATGATCCTGAACTCTTATTGACCCTCACGTGTGAAGTATCTATGGGTATTGCTTTTGTTTTTAATGTACAGTCATTTGCTGCTGAAGGCAGTTCTTTTGTCTGGAGGCTTATACATGTCTTCTCCACCCTATTACACTATATTTTCCCGAATGTCTTCTACATTTTTCTTTCTTGCCTTTTAGTTTTGTTAACTTAATATATATGATCCCCTCACATCATTAGGAGTACAAAGGCTACAGTTTGCCCCTTGCGGTTTCAATTGTCGTATCGGGACAGTATGAAGACGACCAGGACAACTATGAAGAAGTGGTCTATACTGGTCAAGGTGGAAATGATCTGCTTGGTAACAAGCGCCAAATAAAGGATCAAGTCATGGAACGGGGTAATTTAGGGCTTAAGGTTTGCTTTTCTCTTCTTTCTTTGCAACTACTTTTTATTTCTATTTTTATTATCTGAATTGAATATATTATTTTCTGTTTTTAATGTGTGATAGGTTAGCTAACACTCCCTTTGTCCCAGTTTATGAGACTCTATTTTCATTTGGGATTCTCCAAATGTTTGATACAGTACCATTTTTATAGAAATTTGACAACTCTCAAGAATGCAAATACATAATACTATCCAAATTATAAACCTAGATGTGTTGTTTCTATATCTAACTGATTTTGCTAACAACCATTACTTCAATGTTTTCTTCCTCTACTATGTTTTATTAAGTCAGATTTAACATCTTAATCCGTGCTATAAGACAAATACCTATTCTTTAAAACCGCGGAAAAGGCAGTAACTATTGTTGATGAGCATTAAAAAAAAGACTTATTTTATCTTCTCTTCTTTGTGCTTTCTCAAGCACAAAAATCTTGTGAGCCCATGGGACAAAGGGAGACTTGTAGAGAAAGGGGCATGTCGTTCTCAGGTGCACTGAGTCTTCCTACACTGTGTGAGTCCTTGCATGTGTTTAGTTGGGGAAATAGGATAGACATACAGTTCTGTTATAAAATCTATTAGTCTAACTTTCTTTTAATAGGTCAATTTTCAGCCGCTTGATGTGCTTCTACCTTTTTGTTTGTCGAACAAGATTAATGCATTTCCTTTGCTTTCAATTTGTTTGTCTAACAACGAAGAATAGTGGGGATGAGTGGAAAAGTGATATTTACCTAAATTAGCCATGAGAAAGATGATCAATTCTAAAATTATGTATTTGATGAGATTTTTCGTTGGGTTATTCACTGTGAAAGAAAACATAAATTTGAATTAGTTAATTATATTGTTTTTGAATTAATGTCAAGGATAACAAATAAGCCAAAGATAAAATACAAAGCTTGGAAATGTTTTCTCAGCAGCAACTTTCCCCCTATATTTTGGTGATCTTGCTCTGATATTTTTTGATAAGCAACTCAAGTTGGTTTTTCCTTTCCACCTTGAGTTGTCAAAAATATTGACTTCCAGGTGATTAAAATATGATAATGATCAATTGGTCAAATTGGCGCTTTGTTGAAGTGATTTATTTAGTATCACTTATTTTTCTATCTGTCCATAGTGTTCCTGCTGTGGTGTTTTGCGGATAAAGTTACAGATCTTTAGTAGGGTTGGGCATTCAGTACTTCAGTTTTCGTTTTTTCAATGGTATATATCAAATACCAATCCAAAGTTAGTTAGGTTTGGTTTATATTGTTCGGTATGGAATCAGTTCTTCAGTACGATCTTGGTATATTGGACTATTTTTCTGCTTAAAAAACTGGTGTATTTTCTATCTAACAGATGGCTTAACTTCTAATATGCATCAACTTTTTGAATAATAGAGCTACAGACATTAGCATCTTAACTAATATACAACAACTAAAGCCCTTTTGGACTATAAAACTTAATATACAGCAACAGTAGTTATAATAGTTCGGTATTTCGATTGAACTGATATTCCAATGTATCAAGTCTTCATAACCAAAAACTGTACCAAAGACGGAACTTTTCAAAATCAAAATTGATACCGTGTTGGCTATGATAATTTTTCACTTATTCCAGAAAATTATTTCACTTTATTCAAAAAACAGCATATGTTCATGAAAAATATTTGGAGAACACCCAAAACCTTGATTACACTTTTTTCAATTTTACTGTATTTTTCTGTCAGATTGTAGCCTAAATTGTTTACTTTTATAATGATAACCCCATTTAAATTATAATTCATATATCATATTTTCATAGGAAAAGTACACTCATACAAATATTATTTGCAAAAATTATAACCAAATACTACTCCAACTTCAAAAATTTCAAATAAAGTGAATATATATTTACAATTGTATGTAATAGCTTGTATATGAGAATTTAATCTTAGAGCAAATTTAATTTTATGTTTCTGGTGAATTAGTCAAGTTGAGTGATTTTTCTACTTTATATAAAACTAGTAAAAATACTTGCGCTTTGCGCAGGAATTCAATATGACAAATATTATAAAATAATACTTAAAATCTATCCGTCATTAAAACTAAAACACTATATTATCTTACATTTGTAGTAACAAACATTAATAATGTAAAGGAAAATGAAAGTTATTATAGCTTACATAAGCATAAATTAATGTGTTTAAAAATGCAAGATCTGTAACATAAGCAATGGTGTTAGTGGTCCTCAACTGGAGGAAAGTACACATATTTAATTGTGTAGATGAAGAAGAAAAGATTTAGAATTTTGTTTTTTTAAAATGAGAGGAAATCGTCTATGCATAGACAACAAAGGTAAGTTTGAGCAAATGTTTATTGTGCCTTATCAGAAATGTTACAACTATTTGGAAAAGTTGCAACCCTTCGTAAAAGTCACAATCTTTCAAAAAATTCATAACTTTTTATAAAAGTTGCAAACTCAAAAAATTCTATATTTCTTTCTGCTGAAAAACCTTCACAACTAATAGTTGAATCTACATTACTTGCTCTCTGTTTGCAGAACTGTATGGAGCAATCTATACCTGTAAGGGTTACACGTGGACATCGGTGTGTGAATAGTTACGTTGGAAAGGTTTATACTTATGATGGCTTGTATAAGGTAATCAATATGTTTTTCTTCATCTTTCAATCCCAAATTAAATTCCTTATGAAATATGTAAATCTCAACTGTGTTTGTTGAAGTTGAGTCATATTTCTATCCGTTGATATGCAGTTAGTCATTCAGCTTCCCATCTTATTCGGCTGGCTTAAATGGGTCATTTAAGAGATAATAATAATATGTACTTAAACTGCTGTTGCTAGCAGGAACCAAAGATAGAAAAGAAAATGGAAGCAACATTCAGTCAACATAAGGATGTGTTGGTGTTGGCTATGTAGGTTGATTTAGGAATTTCTGTGGTTAATACGCTTAATCTCACGATATTAAGTCACTTAGTCAGGTCAATTGTGGATTCTGACTATAACATGTTTGATTGTGGTGTCCTGACCAATATCTCAGATATTTCTCTAAATGGGGGCTATATGGCCATCAATTTGAAAAGGAGAAGTGATGAAAAGATGTAAAAGAATTATTAGTGATGAAAAGATGTAAAAGAATTATTAGTGATGTCACTTTTCAACCTTTCGTTGTTTGTGCAAGTCAATTTTCTTACTTGCTTTAAATTGTCATGGTGTTGATTTTCGGTGCTGTGCAAATGTTAAAGCATTGATGCAGTCTTGCATTACAGTAGTTTAGTTTTCTTTTGCAGGTTGTAAATTACTGGGCGGAGAAGGGTATTTCTGGATTCACTGTTTATAAGTTTCGATTAAAGCGTATTGAAGGACAACCTGTGTTGACCACCAACCAGGTCTCTTTCCTTTTTAACTTGACTTCTTTTTCAGTGGTATATTATGTTTTAATTTAAATTTTTGTTCCTTTGCCCAAATAGTAAGTGTCTTCTTTGCACTCTCAGATTGGGAGACTACAAAACAATGAATAACATAAATACCCTACTTGTGAAAATGCCCTTAGGCATGATTGTCGAGGCATGACTTAAACCTTTCCAAAATACCTTCTTTTTCACTCCAGTGGTATTTTTTATCACCAGAAACCATCATTAACATCTACTTTTTTTCTCCCTCAAAACCTTCTTTTCGTCATTACAGAAGACTTTATTTACTCCATGTTAGGTTTTAAGTCCTTCAACATCTAGAGAATCGTAGGAACGGCAAGGGATTGGTAAGAATGGTTAAAAAGGAGTAGGAAAGCAATCAGAAGAACATCTTTCAACAAGAAATTGATGGCTTGTACTATCTAAGTTCTTCCACGTGCGTCAAAAGGAATAAGAAAAGTAGTCAGAAGATGGAAGATCAATTTGTTTCCAATCAAGGAGGTGACAAACATTTTTAATTTAGCAAGTATTTTGGGATGCAAAGTGGAGAATATGCCAACAGTTTACTTAGATATGCCTTTGGAAAATGAACACAAGAGCATACAAATTTGGGATGACATTGTGGAGAAAACAAAAAGGAGATTAGCAAGACGGAGGGCACTATATTTGTCTATGGGAGGTAGACACACTCATCAATTCAGTGTTGGGCACCCTTCCTACTTATGTCATGTCACTATTTCCGTTGCCCCCCAAAGCTCTGAAGAAGCTGGACAAATTAAGGAGGGATTTCCTTTGGCATGGATGCAAAGACAAAGGTGGTATGGGTATTAGAGATCTAAGGAAACAAAACAATAGTCTTTTGATGAAGTGGTTATGGAGGTATAATGAAGAGGGGCAAGCTTTATGGAAGGATGTCATCAAATCCAAGTATGGTGAGTACAATCCTTGCTGCAATAATGTTGGTGTTGATGCCTATGGGGTGGGGGTCTGGAGAACTATCAGAAACTTGTGGCAAAAACATGAAGCTAATACGTACGTTGAAGTGGGAGATAGTAATAGAAGAAAAATTCCCTGGCATCACCAATGCTCTTGATTCTTTTTATGGAAACATAGTTAAGATGGGGCTTTCACGGTTAGTAGAGCCTACAAAATGGAATGTCCACAACAACGCAACTGTAAGCAGAGTTTGTGGAGAGAGGTATAGGGAACCTTAAGCACCAACTAAGATGAAATGCTTTACATGGTTGGTTGCTAGAAGGGCTTGCCTGACACATGAAGTGCTGCGGAGAAAAGGAAAGATTATCGTATTTTGGTGCTCATTATGCGGGAACGCAACAGAGACCAACCAACATCTATTCGTGCATTGCAACTTTACAAAACAAATTTGGGCCATCTTTCTTAGTCTCACAAAAACAAATTGGACCATGCTTGATCATACGACAGATTTGTTGAGTTGTTGGATAAGAAGAGGGGAAGAGCAAGAGTCAAAAGGCATGGTGGAGGATATTCCACTTTGCATTTGGTGGATAGTATGGAAAGAAAGAAATAGTAGAAATTTTGAAGATGAGTCAAATTCAATTCAAAGGATAATTCCACATTGCATTTGGTGGACAGTATGGAAAGAAAGAAATAGTATTAATTTTGAAGATAGGTCCAATTCAATTCAAAATGCTAGATGGGATTGTATTGCATCCTTATAATTCTGGTGTAAAGAAGAAGGTTTAGAGGTTACAGAACATATTGTCGAATTATTAGGACTCTTGTAAGTATTTTCTTCTCTTCTTTGTTCCCCCCTATTTGTAGGTCACCAACATCTCCTTAATGCTAAATAATACATCATTACCATTTTTTTTTAAAAAGAAGATGAACAGATCCATTAGCAGAAAATTTTTGTGCGAGAAATTTCAACAATATGGTAGATACATTAGCTTGATAAATGTTAGGGGTATAAGGAAATTCACTCTTGTAATATGGAAACAACAACCCACATGTTGAGACTCTGAAGAGTATTAAATGGAGGAACACAGAAGGAGGTGCAGTAAATACCAAACCAGCACTAATTGAGAAAGGGGGAGACCTATTTACATTGATGGCACTTTTTGTTCACAAAGTGAAGTGTTGCATAGAATTGTCGTGAATAACTTTAGAGTGTCTGAAAAGATGTCAACTTCATTGAATGAAAATAGGAGTTGGGCCAATAAAACTTGGAAACAAGCCCATGGATTTAACATCTATATGACGGATATTGGTACTTTCTTGTTCGAATTCTTTGTAGGACAACGACGCAACAAGTGATAATGTGACTAGATCTGGAACAAAGTGATACTCCGATTAAAATGGGGGAGCACGTCAAGGGTAATCCTGAAAGGAAAAAGATAACAATAACAGTTCTACTTGGGTAACGTTAGTGGATTAACTATTACACCTCTGGTCACAGAAATTCTTTAACGACATTGAAGATTGCTATGGAGGTTGGATCGAATCTGAGAAAGAGACAGTTATGACATCACTCAAAATTGGCAAAGATTGAGTTAAAAGTGATAGAACAGAAATCCCAAATGAGGTGTCCATCCAAAACACTTCATGACAAGGAAAACTCGTAGCCGCTACCCTTTAGGTGCGCATAGTGTAAAATCCCGCTACCATTCAATAGCTCGCATACCACATAGGAAAGGTAACTTGCACTAGGCAAGCCTGGTGTGACGAGCTTGACCCATAAGGCAAACCCCATGCTTCTGTTGGGTAGGGATTTCGAACTTTGAGACTTCCAACATACAAGTCCCAAGCTCAAACTACTTGGCCACCCTGAAGGGTAAGACATGCATCATTTTCTTCATGTATTTGTGGTGAGAAGAGATGAAGTTGGGGGGGGGGGAGAGCTATTATTCAACATGTGTCTAGGTCATACCCAAAGGGTAAAAGTGTGGGCTTTGATCTTGACAAACCCTGATCACATGCTACCTACACACACAAGCTCTAGTAAGGGCACCACAGAAATTTCAAAATATCCACCTCTCTAGTTGTGCTAGCAAAACTTTAAAAGTTTCAAAAGCCTAAAGGCTGCTTAAATTAGAAGCCTCCAAGAGCTTTTGTTGATAAGTCAATAGACCTGAGTGGAAATTCACATAAGGGGCAAGAAACTATTGGTGCAAGTCTAAACAAGTTGAAAAACTTTGGGTGCATTTTTTTTTTTGAAACCTTCAGAAGGAAAGCAACACATAATATTCTAAGGCGACTAGCTTATTAGAGAGTTGACTAAAGGCTCAAGGGAAGAGAATGCATTCAAGCAATCTATGGATATTACTAAGCACCCTAAGGGGACCGATAATACCACATTCGCGAAAGGGAAAAATCTCAAAGATAGCAATTGCAAGATGTAAACAAAACAAATCTTTGAAGCATCGAACTAGGTCAATTCACATATTCTTGAGTGAAGTAACACGTGTGGGATGACTTTTGAATGTTTCGTAAGAGAAACTTTAGCGTTGTTCATGGAGACAAAATCTGAACTAGATAAAAAGGGTTTGGTGAGGAATAGTAGAACACCAAAGAGCAGAGGAATTGGGAAGAATGAGTTAAAAAATGTGAAGTCTAGTATTAATTAAATAGTGGAAGGAGTTAGGAACAAGGGGAGGATTTTATACTTTAGCTTGCAAATGAAAGTAAAAATAATTACTTGGATTGCAAGGGGGCTGAATAACAAGAATACTAGAATCCTAATAAACAATCTTTAAAAATAATTACTTGGATTATAAGGGGGCTTAACAACAAGAATACAAGAATCCTGATTAACAATCTTTTTCAAAAGTGCAAGGTTTATATTTATTGTCTTTAAGTAACAAAGGTGAATGAAAATATTGAGGAAATTGCCATACAATTATGGTCCTGTACATGGATGTGATGCGGGTATATGTAAGCTGAAAGTAGTAGGGAGGGGATACTTATAATGTGGGATAGTAGAGTATGTGATGATAGCCTGATAAAAGTGATTTATGCACCTCATACTATGGATGAGAAAGTTCTCTTGTGGGAGGAATTGGTATCAGTCATGTAACTCTGTGATGGTCCACAAAAAAATGGAAGAGAGTTGAGTATGCAAGAGATTTACCAATGTTATGTCTGATTTCTCTACCCGGATAAAAGATATGAAATTACATGATGCTTATTTGGTGGGAAGTTCACTTGGATTAGAGGAAATCCATGAGATGCTAATTGTGATGCTAAAGCGTGGTAATTGGGAAAAGAAGAAATCAACTTTCAAGTTCAAAGTTGGTGGTTGAACGTTGAAGGTTTCAATGAGCTGATACATAGTTGGTGGACTAAGTTTGTAGTTGAAGGCTTTCCAGATTACAGTCTTAATGTACCTTAAGTGAATTGATCAATAAGAAAATTAGTTTGTTAGAAAAAACTGATAAATATCGATCTTAATCTAGCTCAAGAAAGTAGAGAACTAATTGGAGTTGAAATGATGGTCAGGGCAACTAGAATAGTGGAATTGTAGAAAATTGGCCAAGAATGAAGATTCTAGGTGGAGACAAATCTAGAATTTTGTGGTTGAAGCAAGGGATAATAATACTAAGTTTTCTCAAAGAATGGCAACAACACACACAAAAGGTATAGAACAATTGACAAATTGATTGTAAGAGAGGAAGAGATAGACAAACCTGAAGATATGAAATCAACTATGATAGAGTTTTACAAGAAACTGTGCTCGAAATGTGAAAATTGGAGACCCACTTTCCAACTTTCGGATTGTCCAAATACTTTCCAACTTAGTTCTTGTGTGGTCTGAAAGCTTAAACTCTATGATGGGGACAAAGCCCCATACTAGTACTAGATAGAAGCTTGTTGGACATTAAAGAAAGACCTACTGGTGACAGTTCAAAATTTCCATTAGGAAGAAGCTTCCGAAAAATCCTTTAATGGCACAATTATTGCTTTTATCTTAAAGAAGCACTAACGGAAAAATTAAAGGGCTTCATGCCCATAAGTTTGATTGGAGGGGTTCATCAAATGACCTTCTTCACAAGCATACAAATCATGGAGTCTTCACCTTTTGGCAATTGAGCAGTTGTATTATCAGACAAAACTAACTAGACATTATAAAAGTTTAAGAATTTCCAATTAGAATGTCACTTAGAATGTTTAGCAAGAATTTCAAATTCACCTCTTTCACCTTTCTTTTTCCTTCTAACTAATGAATGACTCAATTAAATTTTCTGAAAGGCCAATACCAATGGTTGGTTAAAAGAGTTAAGGCACGGATACAAGGGAATAGAGATGATGAGTTGTTAGTCACTCACTTGCTACTGCATGTTATCTCGCAAAAAAGGTTTCTATACCCGGTCAACCTAGTAGGCAACATTGAGTTGCTAGCTAATAACTTGGGATGTCAAATTGGACCGTTGCACACGCAACATCTAGGAATGTTATTGGGGGGGGGGGGGGCAAAGAGTTAGTTGTTGGAAGTATTAGTGAAGTGCCAATATCTATCTTTGTGCTAGATGCCCTATAGTAAAGAATAAAGGCTATTTGAGCCCGTTTTGATAGACTTGAAAACGTAATTTTTAAGTATAAAATAAAGTCACATTGAAATAATTTTAAGTAAAAAGCTGGGGGAGACCTACTTTTGGTTTCTGACTTAATTTAAGTCATGATTTTTAGTTTTTCTTTTTCAATTTGTCAAGTATTTTCAGAAGTCAAAAAACCGACTTAAAAGTAGGTTTGACCAACTATTAAGCCAATCCAAATGGGTTCATAATCTGGTTAAATTCAAAGTCGTAACCATCAACATGAAACTAGAGGGATTTGGCATTAGGAAACTCCGGCTCCTAAATTCATGCTTATTACAAAAGTGATTGTGCAGATTTTGCAATGAAGACACATCTCTCTAGATGAGAATTATGATAGAAAAATATGGCCAAATTAGTCATTGGACCTCTAAAGAAACTCTAGGGCTTATAAGTTGCAGTGTATGGAAAACCATTCAAAGATTATGGCCTTTAGAGAAAACTTGATAGGGGATGAGAGCCTTTTGGCCAAGTTTCCTTGTTTATTCATTCTCAGTGAACACGACAAAACCACTCACAAATTTGCTCAAGGTGCTTTATATGTGATCAAGAGGTTAAGGTCAATGGACATATGTTTCTACAGTGCAAAACATCTGGAAATCCGTGGAACATGTTCTTATGTATTTTGGGAGTGTGTTGGGTTATGCCAAAGACCGCTTAAGGGTTTCTTCTTTGCTGGAAGGAGATTGGGAAATGAGGAAAAGAGTAGGACTGGTGGGAACTAATATAGCATGCATTTGGTGGACTTTATGGAAGGAAAGGAATTTATGATGGTTTGAAGACAACAGTGACAACATCCTGAAAATCAAGATGAATGGCCTTAGCTTACTCTATTTTTTGTGTAAAAAGGATATGGCGGGGGATATAGAACTTTTTGTGAATTAAATAGGTTAATTGTAAAGAACCATGGTTTAATGTGTAAGGTTTTTTTCATTGCCCAAAAGGGGTGTAGCTAGTCAGTCTCATCATTTTTGGGATGATGGTTTCTTGAGTTTGTTATATGGAAAGTTGAAACTTTTTGTTCTTGTCAGTCTTTCTTCTCTAGGTTGTCCACTTGTTTTACGTTATCTGTCTGTCACTTCTAAAGATACAATGCCTTCCAAATTTGAAGCTTTCACATAGTTTTTGAATTCATTGTAGGCAGTAAACCAATTATTTTTTTAAAATTAGGAGGAAAAAGAATATATTTTGTCCTAATTGATTTTTCAAAGTCTTACAACAAATTAGGATATGCACAAATATAGTAATCTTAACTATCCAAGTTTAATACATGTTCCAAATGAACTCAACAACATAAATAATGGTATGCGCAACTGAACAATTGATGCATATAACATTATACTAGCTTGGAAAAATACTCAAATTAGTCATGCCACATGAAGGAATACATAAGACACACATGTGAACAACACCCTATATCTCTTATAGCATTTATTATCCTAGTATCAACAGATACGCTCGCCACTGTATATAAATTTCCCCCATGATACTTTACTAGCATTTGCCTTCTATTTGAGCTAAGTGCTAATGTAGCACTACATATTGTGGTAATGTACTCATCTCCTCACTTTGTTAAGCTCTACTCAATTCATTTTTAGTATACTTCTCCCTTTGTGCAATTGCCTTAGCGCTCTAAATTCTTGCAACTAAATGATGCTTTATTTTATTTTTCTGTGCACTCTTAGTCACTTGTCATAGTATTAATTGACGAGACTCGCAACAAAGTTAAAGGGCTGTATGTTTGAAGACAAACCTTGGAGTCTTTAAAGGTTCAGTTTGAGTAGGACCAAAGCTCACTACTTGGAGTGCAAATTTAATGATGCAATAAATGAGGTTGGTGTGGAATACAGAAACCATCCTAATAGAGGAGGTTTCATGTATCCTGGTAGATTTAAGGAAATGAAAAAATGATGATGTCACACAACATAGAGGAGTGTGGTGGATGAAATGGAGGCTCGTTGCCTTTGGAATTCCGTGCGACAAGAATATACTACAATCTTAAAGTTAAGTTCTACATTGTGGTGGCTAAGCTGACTACATTGTATGGGACGAAGTGTTGACCAATTAAGAACTTTCAAGTAAAGAAGAGAGTGGAAATGAGGATGTTGACGAGGATTTGTGGGCCATTCTATGAAAGATAAGATTAAGAATAAAGATATTGTAGATAAAGTGGAGTGACCTATGTAATGAACCTGATGTAGCAAGCGAGGTCGATGGACAAAGCGGTGTGAGAGTTTGACAGTGGTGGACTTAAGGAGAGATAGAGGTTGACTGAATAATCATTGAGGGTAATCTGAGGGTGTTCCGTAATTAGCCTCTCTACCTGTACGAGGTAGGGGTAAGGTGTACACTCTACCTTTTGTAGACTCACTTGTGGGATTTCATTAATTATGTTGTTTTTGTTGTACCTTCAGCCACTTGCCTTCAACTGATCAAATTATAACTTTTCATATTAGTTTGCTTCTGTCATATGCAGGTACATTTTACTCGAGGCTGTACTCCCAACTCCATTTCTGAAATACGAGGGTAAATAGAATAAAACTGATTAATTATCTGAATTGAATTTAAATAGGGCAAACTCTTACTTTTTCTGTGTATAGGTTGGTATGTGAGGACATTTCTGGTGGACTGGAGGATATTCCCATTCCGGCAACTAATTTAGTTGATGATCCACCGGCAGCACCGTCAGGCAAGTAGCTATGTCTTGATATTATGCTGTTGGGATGGCTTTTTTGATTCTTCCTTCCACATGTGCTAGGGCTTTCATGTTAATGTGAAATGATTTTGTGACTCTTGAAAATCTGGACTAGTCTTTACTATTAACTTTTAGCTTGATCCGAGATAATATAGCTGAGAAGATATAAAGGGCAGTTGAGATGCCTCAAACCCATTATTGCGACTTTATTCCACTGAGGAAAATGATGCAACAGCTTGACAATGTGTTCCTTGATATATATCTTCATAATAAATGCAACTTCAAATTTATCTTCCTAAAGCTTTATATTGGTGGATGAATTACTTATTTGTGTATTTTCTGGGCATTCATGATAATCTAACTTATATAGATGACTGGCTGAACTTTGTGAAATGCCACATTTTCTCATTAAAAACTATGATACTGTTCTAAATACTTGAATTTGTGAGTTGATGGTAAGCAATCATTGTGTTGTATATCCCCCCCTTCCCACAAACTGTCGTGGTCTTTCTCCTACACAATAGAATCTTCATTCCTAAAACTCTCTGCCTTTATGGGGTCAGAATTGTCATTCTATGTGCCTGTTTTAAGGTGGCTGGAAAGGTCTGTCATAAAAACATCATCCCCATCATCCTAACTTCTTATTATTTTGTTATATGTCCAAATGATTAGAGTTCTTAATCCATTGAAGGAACTTATCTCGAAATATCTTCATTTCCCTCAGTTTTCATGCAAATTTTGCTAAAAATATTGTTAAGAGAGGAATTATTAATATGGAAAGAAACCATTCCTTGTATATATATTTTTTTTTTGAGAAGGTAAGAGTTTTGTTTATTGACAAGTCAGTACATGGGTTGCACTGAAACCATATTTACAGCAAAATAAAAAAGACACCTAACTGACTCTAATTCTAACAAGATCCTAGGATGTCTATAATTGAGTCAATGTCCTCTAAGTATATTTGGTTACACCAGAAACAAAAAGTCTGTAACGCAATTTAGTTTGATCATCTGTAGATAACAATTTTTGCTCTCACAACATCTTGAATCCTTTCCTTCCATATTGTCCACTAGATACAAGCTGGGACAATCCTCCATCTGTCTTTGTCAACAACTCCTACTCTTGCTTCCTCCCAACTATATAGCAAATGAGTTACTTTGTTAGGCATGACCCAACTAATACCCCTAAGGCTAACAAAGATTCTCTCACAACTGAGTAGATGTCATGCACTGTATAAACAGATGGCTAACTGTCTCAACCTGTTCACCACAAAGGTAACATCTGGAACGCTAGGAGAATTTCCTCTTCTTGAGGTTCTCTTGTGTCAAAACAGTCTCTCTTGCCAATAACCAAGTAAAACAGACAACTTTGAAGGGGATTTTGATCTTCCATATATGCTTCCATGGCCAATGTTGTCTTTGTAGATTTCCTTGGTTCAAAAACTTGTATGCAGAGTTCACCTTGAAACTGCCTTTGCTATCCGATTTCCACCAAAGTCTGTCTTTTTCTTCACTAGTACCTTTAAGTTCCTCCTGAAATGAATGTTCCAACCTTGTTGTGTCCATGTGTAAGTTACACTCACCTCCGGTTGTACTGCCATCAGAGCTAAGTTAGGGAACAAACGCTTTAAGCTATATGATCTCAACCAATTGTCCTTCCAAAAAGAAATCTTGAGCCCATTTCCAACTTTAACATTCGCATGCTTCTTCATGAAAGGCCAGAGTACTCTAATTGATCTCCACACACTAACCCCATATGGGGTATTGACTTCCTTTATCATCCACCTATCCTCTTCACCATATTTGATTTTTTAATAACCTTACTCCAATATGCTTGAGGTTCTTGTGAATATCTCCAAAACCATCTCAATCTGAGAGCCTTACTCCAAAACCCAAAGCACTTTGTTCCATTTGACCAGATGAAGGATTGTTGAATTAGTTTTCTTTATTCCCTTTCCAGAGAAAATCTCTCCTAACCTTGTCCAACCTCTGTATGATACCATCTGGGACTGGGAAGATGGACATCATGTAGGTGGGTAGAGCATCCAACACTGCATTTATAAGGGTAATATAGAGGATATGATTCAGAATCCCTATAATTATGTGTGACTGACGCAGGAAAAAACTCTTACGAATTATTTTTCTTTTTAGTTTCTAACACATCTCCTCTCTGGAAGTTGGTTTGCTCATCTCTCTGGTATTTTAAAGATGCCACTATCTCTTCGGAGACCAGCTTTGATACTTTCTATGTGACATTTGTTTTTGAATTTTCATTAGAGCCAAGTGTTTGGATTACTACCGAGAAGTTTTTCTTCCTGCTCCAGAAATGTGTTTGATTCTTGTTGAAGAATGACAAAAGTTTGTCATTGATGGTTAATAGATAGGTAGATTCCTTATGACTTGGACAATCGTCCTCCCTTTGAGCCCCTTAAATTAAACTGCTCACACACCAAATGCTAAGCACTGGGCGTGATGTGGGGAGTTGAAGAATGACAAAAGTCCCTCAATAATGAGTAATGAGATGGGTGGACTCCTTAGACTATTCCTATGATCTTTCTTCTCATCCTCACTCAAAAAGTAACAACAATTTCTTTTTTTCTAAAAGAAAATGGTGGTTCAAATTTATGGAACTAGAGTTCAGCCTTCACCAGATTCAAAAGATCGAACTCCTCATTCGAATTTAAATTTGACAATCAAGGGGTAATACACATTACTTCAAATCGAGTGGTGCCAGAAAGAACAAAGGATAAGAAGTTGACTGTCATTTTATTCGACAAAAGATTGAATCTGGGTGCCTTATGATGGTTTCTTGAACTCAAACGGACAATTAAATGGTGCATTGTTACAAATCATATTGTGGCTTTAAATTGACTATATCTGTGGCAAATTATAGCATGCATTTTGTGCACTCCCACTTGAATGGGAATGTTAAGAACTTAAAAATTATAAATAGGGCAGGTTTATCTGTATTATAGTTAGGGATTTGTATGTAATCATAGATATTAGGTATCATGAATTATATTTCACGGAATAGATATGTTGAGGATTTATATAGCTGACAGCAATTAGCTTGGGATAGAGGTATTGTTATTATTTTATAATTAAGGTTCTAAGTATTTTTTAGTGTTGAATTGTGATAATAGCTTATTGGTATAATAATGCATTGTTCTATCTTCATCTTACCTACTGCTGGAATCCTTTAAGCTTTACAATATCTGCAGTAACTCGTTTGATATGTTTTGTGTTCTGATATTTAGCTTTCTCTGATTCTAAGTGTCATATGAATGTTTAAAACACGATTTCTAATGGAAGTTGGAGGGTTAGTGGATATACCTATAAGTTTGTGCCTGTTAACATCTTGCCAATATGAAGTTTAGCTCATATCCATTTGTGCCTATCTTTTTGATGTTAAAACTTTGCACAACATTCAGGTTTTACTTATAGCAGGGATATCGTATGTGCCAAAGGTATAAAGTTCCCTTCAGCTCCCACAGGATGCAACTGTCATGGTTCATGTCTTGATCCAAGAGTTTGTTCTTGCGCTAAACTCAATGGTTCTGAATTTCCCTATGTTCATAAAGATGGTGGAAGGTGAGTGTAGTATTTCAATCCTTTCTCAGAGTATGTTAGCTTAAATTCTAGATGAATTTCATTTACCTCGGTGTCTAACATCCACTTGTGTTTCTAATCTGACATGTTTACTTGCACAAATTACCTACTGTAAGGCATGATTGTCTAGGCCTTGATGCTACGTGTTTAATTCTTTATGATATTTGCATTTTAATCACCCTTTTCACATATATAGTGCTCCTTTTCTGCTTTTTGTCTGTCCTTAATTTGAATAAGAAAAAATATTTTCAGCTCTCTTGGGATTTCTAGGGGATTTAGCTAGGTACCTCATATAGCTGCTCCATTTCCCATTTGTGTTGGAAGTCCTCACTTGACTAACTGAGAAAAATGAGGAAGGTGGTTTTATCAGGGTATTCATTGTAGGCAGTAGAGTACCAAGAATTTTTTTATAACCTCACTGTTCTCTCATGATGCTTTTTTTTTTTGTGGGTTTTAGGTTATATGGACCATTATTATGTTTCTATAAACCCTGAAGCTAGGTGCAAAACATGTTTACCGCTTTGCGGAAGTTTCTCATAGCAGGTAGTGCAGTTACCAAGATTCTAAGGCACGTGTATCATTGCCAATGGGTGTTATACTTGAGAGCCGTGTCACTAAACAACAAGTATTTCCTTTTACTTTTGAGTTAATAGATTATTTCTGGTCTCTTGAACCAAGAACTTTCTAAGGTCCTGGCTTATTATAAATATACTTTATTGTCCCTGGCTCCCTGCTACTAAATATTTCTGATTAATAGAACAAAGACTATTTCGAGTTGCCTTCTATATGTCTTTCCCTTATCGGATACCTGTTTGATTTGTCTTATAAGTTATAACTACAAGCCACTTTCTTGCTCGTTAGTTCAGTGTAGTTATCTGAGATATCATAATGCAGTGCAGTGGAATTCTTTCAACATGTGACAAGTGCTTTGAGCTTTGTCTGGTACTTTACAGCAAAGCTGAGAGCTTATCAATATTCCGTTTGCAGTTGCCTTGCAGTGGAATTCTTTCAACATGCCTTTTATTTTCAGTATATTTTTCTTTGTAGACTTATTGAGCCAAAGGCTGTTGTCTTTGAATGTGGTCCGAATTGTGGATGCGGACCTGCCTGTGTCAACCGTACTTCTCAGAAAGGATTAAGATATCGTCTTGAGGTTATTTTACTTGTCTATTAACCAGATTTCAGATTTTTCTATACAGAAGAGTGCTGCGTATTCATTTCCATGACTGTTTCTTTATCCATTGGAGCAGGTTTTTCGTACTCCAAACAAGGGATGGGGTGTGAGATCATGGGATTATATTCCTTCTGGTGCAACCATTTGTGAATACACTGGTCTTTTGAAGAAGACAGATCAGATTGATCCTGCAGCAGATAACAACTATGTTTTTGACATTGATTGCTTGCAAACAATGAAAGGGCTCGATGGGAGGGAGGCAAGAGTTCAGATATTTCTGTTATGTCATTTACATTTCTTCTAGGACTAGCCGAAGGGTGTGTTTCCAAAACTACTATATTCCCTGGACTTATTTAGACGTGTAGAAATCATCTAGTTTTCACTCTATCTGATATTTTTGGCTGTTGCAGTTTTCCCTGAGATCAGGCATCACGAAAATAGCACTAGTCTCCCATTTGGCTTTCGTCCTTTTGTTTGGTTTGTTTTCTTATTCACTTCATTTTCTTATGTTCTTCTGCAGAGACGGTTGCGTGAGGTTTCTTTGCCGGGATATTGGCACAATGATGCTGAGAAGATGTCAGACGGAGGGCCAGAATATTGCATTGATGCAGTCTCTGTTGGCAATGTTGCGAGGTTTATTAATCATAGTTGTCAACCTAATTTATTTGTTCAATGTGTGTTAAGCACCCATCATGACATTGGTTTGGCAAGAGTGGTGCTAATGGCAGCTGACAACATACCTCCTCTGCAGGTTTCTGCTAAATCTTACTCCTTGTGTGCTCAATGAACTTGATAAAATTTGTTTCTAATTGGATAACAGTGATTAACTTAGGGTCCGTTATGGAAAGTGGGGCTACGATAAGAAGATTGTGTTCAAGAATCACGGGAAATGTAAAAGATACTAAAGGGTTATATGAGAGATTCTTTGTAGAGAACAGTGAGAACATGTTCTGTAGCTTTTCTAAAGGTTATACTGATGCTGCCAAAAGCCCTTCAAAATTTATGTCATCAGTTTGCCCTATATCTTGAAGTTGAATAATGTGCACAATCAATTTCCAACCATTTTGTGCATCAAGATTATAAAATTGTCTCACTGTTCTCTTTGACTGGAATCTGTCTTCAAAACTAGTTAACTCATCTCTAAGAGCTGTAGCTTTATAGCAAGCTGTTGACTTTTGACCAATCAGCAAGCTAGAAAAATTGCTTATTACGGTGTACTGTTTTTTTCTTTTTCTTTTGAGGTGTTGTGTACTTGTTGCTATGTATTTGGGCTGTAGTCACGTTTGATTGTATGATTCAGATTTTGCCTGACCCTAAATACCTGTAGGCTGGACTTTTATCTCCTTGTTAAGCACAGTACTATAGAATGAAAAGCAGTATGAAGCAGCCTTTATACTATTAAATTGTTCATTGATTTGTTTATGGTTTACCTGTAGGAACTGACATATGATTATGGCTATGTTCTGGATAGTGTTATGGATCGTGAGGGGAAGGTTAAACAAATGGCTTGCTACTGTGGTGCTGCTGACTGTCGTAAACGCTTGTTTTAATGGGATGTGTTGTTGTTTTTAGCTCACAATTACATATTTTTTGGGTTTCCATATGCTGATTTCTCATCTTCTGCACTTGTGTGTAGTGGATACTAACGTTGGGAAATTTGGTCAAGTGTTATATATTGTATTTTCCAATGAGAAACGAACTTGTTAATTTGATTTCACATTCATCACCTAATCTGAAGATAAGCGATGAGATAGTTATTCCTAATCTTGTGCTTTGTTGCACATGACCATTGCGTTGATAGTTATTCTTAATTAAAAGTGAGGCTAGTAAATGAGTTTAATTTGGATGTTCCTTAGCTACTGTGTTAAGACTAGTTGTCACAACGATAGTCAACTGTTTATTAGTGTTCCGTTTTGATTTAGTTGTAATTAACCTATTTAGGAGTTGTTGGTTAACGCCCTGCGTGGTGTAGGTCTGAAAAATGGTCTGTGACGATGGATAGGTTCTTCATGAGACTGAAAGTCCACGTAGATATCTCCCACGCTTACTGTAAAGCTGTCATCGTGGTTCTCTCCCTTGTCAACGTTAATGGTAATTATTATTGTTCTAATAAATATTTTCCTTTTTTTTTCTAGAAAATAATAAGTAGTAAAATAATTGGATGTGAGATATATGTAAAACTAAAATTAGTAATAATATATGTGGTTATGCTTTTTATTTTGGCGTCAGTTGACAACTATGATTTTTAACTTTAGACATGCATAAATACTCACTTAAACTTATATAAAATTAAACAAATTGGCACATTCATTTTACATGACATTTTATATGAAAATTTTGTGTCCTACGTTGTGTTTGACATGTATCATGTTATGTAGGATACATATGTCTACTTGTTTAATTTTATACAAGTTGAAGTGTCTATTTGTGCAATTCTAAAGTTAAGGGTCATAGTTATAAATTGACGTTAAGTTAAGAATTATATTTATGTATGGCACAATACATATAGTGGATCTTAAACTTGGCTTCAAATTTTAACTTTGACCTTCAAATTTCATAATGCACAAATAGGCATTTTAACTATCCAACTTTTAAATAAATAAACACATGAGTCCTACATGACAAAATACACGTAGGATACCACTTAGGACAAAAAGTGACATGTAGGACATGTGTGTCTATTTGTTCAATTTTATACAAGTTTAAGTGTCTATTTGTGCACATCCAAAGTTGAAGGACATCATTGTGATTTGAAGCTAAGTTAAATGACACATTTATGTATTATACCTTTATGTATTGTGCTTTTTATTTTAATCGATTGATGACCATACATACAACATTAGATGTCTTTGTCATATGCCGTGAAACATGAGAGCATTGTTCATATACTTAATCTTAATGACTCCCTCTACTTAATTTGCTTACTATCTATACTATCTTAAAAGTATGAAATGTTAGAAATAGTATAATATTCCAATTAGAAATTTTCAAATTATTTTATCTATCTATACTTATAGCTATATTTATATCTTCTATACTATCTTAAAAGCATAAACTTTCAAACTTGAATGTTGAATTACTATAATATCCTCAATTGACAATATTTAATTTATTATTAATTTTATTAATTTTATTATATTGAAAGTAGATACTTTTTCAAATTAAAGAATTGTGACTTTTTCAATGAGTTGTAGCTTTTCTATAGGATTGCGACTTTTTCGAAGGGTTGTGATTTTTTCTATAGGTCTTGACTTTTCTAAAGGGTTATACCTTTTCTGATGAGTTATGCGTTTTTCAAAGGATTGTGACTTTTTCGAAATCTTGTGATTTTTTGGATAAGGCACAATTAACACTCATTCATACTACTATTTGGTAGCAAAAAAAAAAAAGAGGGGTTTCCTCACAATTTTAAGCTACAATTTTCTTTATGTTTTCTATTCTTCTTCTTTTCCTTAGAAATTCTCGAGTGTTATTTGCAAAAATTGGTCAAATTCAAAATTCAACGAAATTTGAGGTACCTCATAAGAAAAAGTTGGTGAAAAAAACATAGCTAATCGTTCATCAATTAACACATGTATTATTTCTAACTATTTATGAGTTAACAGTGATGAAAAATTATGGTAGAGACAGTAATATTAACAAATATAAAAAAGGCATATGATTTGGGTAAAATATTTTTTCTTTATTTTTTTAATTATTCTTTTCCCTCAAACAAAAAGTTTCTTTCTAATTTTTCTAAAATAATGAGTATCAACGTTGTCCATTGAACTATTAGTTTTGGTGTTAAAAATCAGTATTCAAAAATTGATTTCAGTTTTACTTATAATGTGATATCATAGCCATGATAACAATTATTTTTAATAGATACATATGTAAAAATTTAATAGAGTTGGTGACAAGAGATTTAAATCAAATGAAACACAAGAGTTAATATAATGTGAATATATATTTCACCTTTCGTTCTCATTGGCTATGTATTGTTGGGGAAATTGTTTTCTTTATGTCAAAAGATACCCTCCTTACTAACTATATAAAAATGGACAAGAAAATAATGATTGTTTATAAAATGATCTTAAATCAAATTAATAATTCTATTAATAATACTTTATATTTTATTCATTTATTATTTTTTATTATTAATAAATTAAAATATTTAATATCATAATACGACTTCTATAAGATACTATATACTTTCATTAGAAAATAACTATATGATATGTATGCGACATAAAAAAGAAAAACACTACAATTCCACAAAGATAAGGTAGAAACTTAATGAAATAAAGTACTTTTGAGAAAATGTATAAGTACCCACTTATGTCCGAAATCCTAGTTTGACTTGAAACGAAGTTTGAGAAAGAGAAAAAACTTTTTAATCTCGTAATACTAAATTAAAATTATATCAAATAAATTAAAATATCTTTTAATTTTATGGTGTAAAACATGATACGTGAAAATTTAAGGTTTAAATATTTCTAAAAAAGGAAATGAGTCAATTTTTTTGGAAAAAAGTAAAAAAAAGAAAAGTATCGGAAGTAATAAATAAAGGAAGGCGGGCATATATTTTGACGAGTGGAGGCTAAAACCCAAAAAGATCAACCCAACCAACCCCCTTTGTCTAATCTAATCTCCCAGGAGGAATTTCATGTCCATCTTGCCCTCCCATAGCGACAATCATACAACTTCCTCCTCTTCTTCTTCTTCTCCAAACCCTAACTCTAATCATGGATCCAAATCCAAACAACAGCAGCAGCAGCAACCCGACAACTTCTCAGGTTTCCGTCCCTTATACCCTAATTCAACGATGTCATTTTGTCTCGCCTTACTTATTTTAGTTCCTTTTCTTTCCGTCTCATGCTTTTTTTTTTCTCAGGAAACATGGCTACCGCTGCATCTACTTCTGGTGGATCCTCCAAAAAGGTAAATTTTGTGTTGTAACTTCTCTTCTCGTAATAAACCAATTTACTAATGCAGCTCTGCTCTTCACAATATATTGCAGGTGAACAACTCCGGCAGCAGTCGAGAAAGTTCACGACATCATAACAATGATATAATCTCACTGCACGGACAAGGAAAACCAGCTAGGACCAATGATCCTTCCAGCGGAAGAGACCAGTTTGGCTTTAACAGTCCCCAAGGAGTTGTTACCCGCTCAGCTCCAAGAAGAACCCAGATGGTTAGTGGAAACCACTTGCTCAATTTTCAGTATGATCCCATTTCTCGTCCACAATCTAGGTTGCCTCCTCCTAGGAGATACGTCAAGAGGAAGCCTTACAACAAAGACTTGTTTCTTCAAGCAAATTACAAGTTTGTTCTGTTGGATTCAGGCAATTACACGCCTGACTCGATGGATCCAGACAAAATGTTACAGTGGGAGGATATTGTTTGTGTGAGATATTCCACTCCATTTCATGTGCAATGCCCCATATGCTTAGAGGATCCTCTTTGTCCTCAGATAACTTCGTGTGGTCATATCTTCTGTTTTCCCTGTGTTATGCAATATTTTATGATCTCCGAAGAAGATGACCATAAAGATGATTTCAAGAAGAAATGCCCTTTGTGTTTTATGATGATATCTTCACAGGATTTGTACACCATTCAAATTGAGAACGTTAAACAACATCGTGTCAGTGATGTAATTGAATTTTTACTCTTAACCCGTCACAAGGATTCATTTACTTTATCTTTGAAAAATAATGATGGCATTGTTGGTGGAGAGGAGGTTCAAAAGTTATTCTCTAAATTCATATTTACGTCCGATGTCGACCTTTCTGTTCGAGAGGCAATGTCTGATCTTGATAGTTGGTTAGCTAGAGCTGATTCAGGCTTAGTTGATGACTTGGAGAAACTTCCCTTTGTCTGTGCTGCAAGGGAACTATTGGAGCAGAGGAAGACGTACTGGAATAGGCAACATATTGCTGTTCAAAATAGCAAATCTGACAAAGATAATCGTTTGGAGAAGTGCTCTTATAGTTCTCAGCGACTAGAAAGTGTTCAGGTCCATTCTGCTGGACAATCTACTCATGTAATGCCATACAGTAATCCAACTGATGAGCCAATATTGCAGGAGAAGTCAACTCTCAATAAGGTAGTGAGGGACTCTCATCTTATTCAAGCTGCAGATGTTGAATCAATAGAAGAGCGTGTTGGATCTTCATTGTCCTTATATGGCAATGACAAGAGCCTACAGAAAGACACAAGTGGCATTACTGCCAGAGAAGAGATCAGTTCCTACAGTTTCTACCAGGTGAATTCTCATGATGATGTTGTTTTTTCCTACCAAGTATCTGTGTATTACATTTAGATGCATGTGCACCATTTAGAAAATGGACATTGGGCCTCACTCACCCCAAATGCTAGCTTATGTGGTGAGATTACCCAGAGATATACAAGGAGACCACAAACCCATTTCTTCAACCAATGTGAGGCACTTAACATCCTCCCCTCTCCTCCCGTCCTCCCCTGTATGTCAGGGATTGGACATTTGGAGAGTAGACAACATAACATGGTAGCCTGTATTGAGTACCAAAGAATAGGGATGAGTCTAACTCGGATGCCTCACCAAGAAAATGGACCTTAAGGTTAACTCATTCTAGAACTTAGCTCGTGAGGTGATTAGACCTTATAAGACAACAATAACCTATTTCTTCAGCAAATATGGAAATACTTAACAACAAAAGTATTAAGATCACTTGCGCTTGACAAGTACCCAAAGAAATAGCCGAAGTGCACACACCAAGCTGGTAGGACACCATCATTAGCTAGTGATTTCTTTTGCTCTTTTTTCCAACAATAATGGACAAAAGATAACTATTTTTTTATGACGATGGTGTCATGTCCAGTTTGATGTGCACTATTTTACCTGGTTTCTGCCAAGCACATGTAATAGGTGATTGAGCCCACCAAGGATGTCCAGCTTGGTGTGCACTATTTTACCAGGTACCTGCCAAATCGAAGTACTTGGTAGCTATGCCCAGTGGATTCAAGCATTCAACTGGTTGCTGGTGGGTGGGATGACTGAGCAAGTTTCAGGCTTTATTGTACTTTCAATGTGATAGTTTTATTTTGTTGAATCCACCTTCTCGGCTCTCATGAACATGTTCTATAGTCGGTTTTATGCTGCTGAGCAAAAACTATTCATGGATATAGATTATTTTCCCTACTTAAATTAATCAAAGTGGGGTAAAACCATTTTCCACAAAGGAAGTTCCATTCTTAATTTTATGTTCCATTAGATTATTTGATATATCAACACAAGTAGCTGATAGAATTGTACATTATAGCACCTAGTGATGGGATTTCATTCAGAGTAAGGGGAAGCCCATGTACGCAAGATGTACCATATAAAGATACTCCCTCTAATCCAATTTATGTGGCTTACTTTCTTTTTTAGTCTGTACCAACAATTTAACTATAAACTGTCTATTTTGCCCTTACTGAAATGATATACAACCACACAAATTTCTATCATTCATTTTGGACCACAAGTTTTAAAAGTCTTCCTTTCTTTCTTAAACTCCGTGCCGAGTGAAACTACCTCACATCAAATGGGGCGGACTGAGGGAGTATTATTTTCCATGAAGGTCATCTGATCTATCCTAGAAACTTTATGTTTTGACCTCTTCAAAAAGAGGCTGAAAAGAGCGACAATCTTTTTCATTTGTGAATGTGTATTATTGACACGTTCAAATGCTCTCTTGCGCCTCTCCTCTTATTTTTTGAGAATTAGTACTGTTGTGTTCTTCAGCATTAAGGAATGTTGGCCACCTCCAAAAAGTTACAAGGTAGTGAGGTTAAACTTTTAAGTTTTATTGAACACCTAAGAAATTTGTCATCTTATCTACTTCTCCTGTATTGCTTCCCAAGATCTCAACTGTTGTAGGATTATTTCTTTTTTATGTTTCCAGTCTCCCTCGTTACTTCTACTCCACCGCACTAGTTCCTTCTTAAGGAGTTTTAATTTGTTAGCCAGAGTGAAGGCTGGTTTGCCCGTGTTAGGGAAGGACAACCACCATGCAAGACCTTCTGTTTGAATCCTTCTACCTCTAGCCACCAATTTCCAAATTTGAAGTAGGTCTTCTTGTAATTCCAAATCTCCATATGTTAGAAGAATAGGATTATGATCTGATCCTATTCTAGGTAACAAAGACTGCTTGACCAGTAGGAGAGAGTCCTCCCAGTCAACTGAGTATAGGAATCTGTCAATCTTGGAGGCACTGTTGTGATTCTTCCCCTCGTCCATGTTTTTGATCCTCCAAGAAAAGGAGGTTCAACTAGTTCCAGGTCATAAATAGCCTATGTCAGTTTACCTTCTCTCCCACAAACCTAGTGATATTGAAGTCACCACACACTCCCCAAGGGCCCTCCCAATTGTTTCTGCTAGCATCCAGTTCACTCCAGAACTCTCTTCTGATCACCCTATTACAACTTGCATATACAGCACTCAGAAGTCATGTAATATCCGGACAAACACCTGTGAACGTACATGATATCATTTGTCCAGTAGAGTCTACCATCTCCCTCACCCATTCCCTTTTATCCCACATTATCATAATCCCTCCTCTGCTACCCCTGGCCTCCAACTGAACTTCTCCCACCCATCTATCAGCCCACAACTCCCTCAAAATATTGCACCTCTCCTTTTATCTTTGTTTCTAAAAGAACATAGATGTTTGCCCCCCGCTGGTGAATTAATTGTTTTACCAGTCTCCTCTTTTCTATCCCATTTAAACCCCTTACATTCCATGATATAATTTAATCTTCATTGGTGATGGTCTTCTCCCCTCCTTAGTTCACTCCTGGATTCACCATCCTTATAATTTACCTCAAAAATTAAATTCCTGAACTCTTTTGAAATCAATTGGTTGTTGACTTTGGCACTTCTCTTCTTTGGTCTAGTTTTTCAAAGAGGGCCTCGGCTTCCTTTTTAAAACCATAAAAATGGCTCCAAATTCCTTGTTCAGTTTAATTATGTTCACCCAAGATCTTGCATCAGACTTCAACCTGTTAATGCACTCACTTGAATCAGCTGATTTTGTGTACCTTCCCCTGTTTTTTTCATTCTACCACTTTCAACAATCAGTTCAGTTTCTGATCTCACCATAATCGGAGTTGTGCTCGCATCTGTTTCGTGGTTTGAGTTGACCCTCTGTATGTGGTCCTCGACCCCCTCTCTTGCAGTTGTCTCCCTTGCTTCATCTTATAGTAGAAACTTGTCACAGTTCTCAACTCCTCCACAAAGCCCATAAGGGTGTTTATGTTTTCCATGAAAAGGCTCAGCTGGAATCTTTTCCTTATATGAGTTGTTTGTCTTTAAATTGTTCTGCCCTTTCTCATTGAAAGAAAAGAAGGGCCACTTTCATTCGATAAAAGGAGGCCCATTTTCATTTAAAATAAGAGATGGCCCAACAGATGGTCTGGAATAGAAGTGGTCCAGTGGCCCTGCTCTTTTACTGCAGCCAACCACTTGTCCATTGTTTTTATTCTCTGTGTAAAGCCCCCAGTCTTCTCCATTACCCAACAGATCTTGCATTGCTATCTCTTTCCCCTTCATCTGCAATTCCTTTCTCCACAGACATCTGACACAAGCTGTCATCCCATTTTTATGAGAACTTTTGTCCCCTCTTGGTTGTTCAACAACCCTACCTTTTTTCAACTTTTCAAATCTTGCTGGTGCCTCTACCCATATCAGTAAAGTGAACCTCTATTCCCATCCTCGACTACAACCGAAGTCAGAATATTTTCCGCGGTCCTTTTACTTTAATTCAAGCCCATCTCAAATGATTTTTGAGCTCTATCTCCTCTTCCGTCTTCAACCATCCCCTACACTTCTTCCCAATTTCCTTCATAACCCCTGCTGACCAAAGTTGGAGTGGCGGACCTAAAACCCTTATCCAATAGCAGTTAAAACTGGTACTGGTAGGGTGCACCCCAGCTATAGGTGTCCACCAATCAAGCTTGAGTTTGCTTCCCTGCTTTCTCCAAGAACCTTCCATAACATGCTCCACATCCTTCACACTTTGGAACTCAAACAGGAATTGAATCCCGTTCATGTCAAAAACTTGGATGTTATGGATTCTGACCCAAGACTGGTGAGCCCATTTCCGTACATCGTTTCTTGAGGGAATATCGTCGCACTTGGGGAAACTGCCACTAAGCATTTTCTTAGGAGGGCATTCATTTAATGGTCCACTTGATTGCGTGGGGGTCATTTTTTATGCTGTCTTCTGATTTTGCTTACTTCTTCCCTTCAGCTCGGTGACAACTACTTAATGCATCTTAGCATAACAGAGTTCATGTCAAACTAAGCATAACATTTGACAGCTTTGCAGCCTCAATTTCCTTTGTCAAGTCGAACTAAGCTTTAACGCCACAGTCTCTCGTCAACAATATCAGATGTTGGGAACTGTCCTACAACTGTTTATCGTGTTGCCTCTCTGCACGTTTAGTTATTATCCTTCACTTTATGCTGAGTGATATGTAATGCACAGCTTTACACATGTTTTATAGTGCCTGTTTTTTTCAGGCAGTTGATGGTCAACACCTTATCCTCCATCCACTGAATATGAAGTGCCTTCTGCATTACTACGGTGGCTACGGTGGTCTTCCTAACAGGTTTGAAGATAATTACATTCTTACAGTAAGTTATGCTATATTTTTCCAGTGAAAGGTGGCAAAGGGGTCTCTGTTTGTTGTTTTCAGAGAAACTGCAAAGCTGATGACCCATTGAACTCAATTTTGATACATGTAGCTTGTTCTAATTTTACCTGCATTTTAAGGCGACAACTATAAGATTGAAAAAATGTACTGTGTGTGGATTAAGTTATTCCTTTTGCTCCCAGTTGTTTGATAGAAGTTGCAATTCGACCCCTATTCTTCTGTGGTTCTATTTGTCCTTGATAGAATTTTCTGTTTCAGATGTTCCTTGGTGATATTAGCTACAAAAATATAGCTTTATTTTGAGCGCATGTGACCTCACTGGACAAAGTTTGGAGGTATAATTTGAAAAAAAAATTTCTTTTGATAGATAGCTGGCAAACCAACAAACAGATCAAATCCCAGTTCGACTCTCACTTTTCATCAGAAATAAGCTAGTCAGAAAGGGATTCTGAATGAGTTGCTGTGTGAAGGGGGAATTTTGATGATTTCGGTGAGCAAAGAAAGGGCAGGATGATGTATCTGAATCACAGGGAGAAAAATGGTGACAACAAGTTCCGGAGAGGGACAGAGATAGTGAATAGTGACTGGGAAAGGAGTAGGATATATGCTAGGCTTAGTGTGTAGAGGAGTTTATACAGGGCTAGGGTGGGCAGGGGGCCTCAGAGGGTGCTAGAGTATGAACTATAATGGGCACTGAGAGGAGAACTTCTGCAGCAATGGAGGAATGTTCTTTTTTGAGATAAAAATATATAATTTTTTTTAAAAAAATCATTTCAAAAAGCATGTGTAAACAGAGTGGCCGTCCTGGCAGTGTCAACAGTCTGTTGAATGGGGTCTTACCTTTTCTTTACATTCTTTCTTGGCTCGGTTATCCTTTCTCTTACTGGTTAATTATTTTGCTCCAACTTCATCCATAATTTTCACCATATCTTGGCTTGTCCAATTTCACCCTTCAGTCAAATTTTTAGGTTCATCTAAAGACCAAATCATTAACTGGTGAAGCCAGTGCAAGTTAGGTCAAACATTTTGGGTAAGATGAATGTTACCATATGTGCTTTTTGGAGGTAAGAACACTGAGGTCTATGTTAATGTTCCTCCAGTCCTTTAAAAGGGTTTCCTTGTTATATATATGCGTTTTCTAAAGGCCCCCTTTTTTCCAAAATACGAAGTGGTGTGTATTAGTAAACCTTATATAAGGTACATTAAAAGGAAAAAAAGGGCTTACACATGACATGAAAGGGTAGAGTTCCTCACCCGTTAGATTTCCAGATTGAATCTCATTTCAACCCCCTTTACCTTCTCTGGCCCACTCAACAGGAGGTTAGCGAGCTTCATTTTGGTTCTTGAATTGGGTGGGATTCAAACTGTATTTGGGTAGGGGAGAGTATATGATTCGGACATATTCTAGAGGACCTGTATTGGTAAATAGACCAGAAGGGATTGATGATGGTGATTTCCTTTGGCTTTCAAAGGCCATAGGGAGGGGTTGGTTTGCTATGACAAAGGGGAAGGATGGAGTCCAGTTAACCTTTTGGATTTTGTTAGCTCCCTTTCCCTAGCTTAGTCAATATGTTGTATTGAAGCTAACATTACTTTTACTACTTGCATCCAGTTAATGCTATTAATGATATACTTCATTTAATAAAAAAAAAGAAGACATAAAGGGCAAGGTTGGATAGATGGGTGTTTAGAAAAGGCACAAAGTTACCGCTTGCTGTGACAGTGTTCTATTTGTTTTTATTTTCTTTGGGGGGGGGGGAGGGGGGGTGAACTGTGCCATGTGCTGAGAGAGGGTATTGATCTATGTGGGGAGAGACAGAGGCTAAATGGTGGTAAATACCATGCTTACCTGAAAGTGGACAATTATCTAGAGCTGCGAATGCTGTAGCGAAACTGATTGCAAAAGATAACATTATACCTGCCGATGTGAGTGTGTTTTGACCATATGCCTTTTGTTATTCCACAACAACTTATTAGAGAAAATCTTGGATACAGAATCAGTGGAAAGATTTTACAAATGGAGTCCGTGACGCAATCGGAGGCCATGAGAAGGCGTTACCGCTTCCTAAGTCATTTTTCTTTGACAACAACATTTCAGGTACTTGTTATGATGCTTATTTCTGGAAGTGTGCTGACTTCACTTCATTAATGGTTTGATCACTCTAATTATTTTCACTTGTAATTTCCAGCTTTGTGAAATTGATCTCAGCAAGATAATGCCCATGGATGCACTTTCTCCGTTTATGGAGGAAATCAGAAGTAGGGAAAAACAAAGGACGTGGCTAGCTAGGAAGGTTTGTAACCCACACTTTCATCAGAATTACAGCTATTTTTTCTTTTCTTGTGCAAAATGGTTTAGCATCATGGGTTTATGATGTTTAGAAAAGCCCCCAGTGTGAACAGCAGAAGTTGCTTAAAGATTCAAGTGCAGGATGAAGGAACTTTCTAGAGAGAAAATGTGTAGGACTCTACTTACATTTTTGGCTTAATACACAAACAATTCCTTGAACTTACCACTAAATTTCATTTAGACACTCGAACTACGGCATGTTTCCAATTAATCACCTAAACAAGTAAGTTCAAATCTTTGATTTCTTTTTTCGCGTGCTCTCAAATGTACGTAAATAAGTTAAGCACTTATGTCACATTCTTTAATTATACACATTAGCCTTAGTAAGCTTTAAAATCTCAGGCTTGTTCTAATTTTGGTTGATGTGTATTATTAACATCGATACATATTTACCGTGGTTAACTTAATTACCTAATAGATGTTTGAGAATACATGTAAAAGTAATACTTTCTTTTGAGCTCGTCATTTGAATAGAATGTCCTATGTGAGTGGGCTAGTATTCATGTCCTCTCCTCTTAACCATAAACATCTTGATTTTGTCACCATGAGGTTTCTTCAGCTTTAGCAATCTCTCAAACTCTATTTTCAGGTTCAAGAACCTTGAGTTGGAATACTGTTTTTTTTTGGATGACTGTGGTGTCCTGGCCAGCTTCCGCTCACCTCGACTAATTCCATAGGATACGTGCCACCTTCCACTAGCAACAAGTACTAGGTAACTCTGTCCACCAAGGCTAGGGATGGGAAGAATCACCTAGTGCTTTTTGTTTCCGCTGAGTTAGTTGGAATTCTGTTTTCTTTGCCTGTTCTAAAGCTGAAAGTTCATCTAGAGCCCCGCTTCTACTTGTTTCTAGCTTGCCATATACTTCCCTGTTCCACTTGTAGTCCTTTTTTCAAGTTCCTTAACTTCTATGTTCTAAGTACAAAGTCTGGACTGCCACCTGTTGTGTAATTCTGCCACCACCTCTTCACCATATCAGTGAACCCCATTTGTTGAAGCCTTATATTTTCAAACTTGATGTAAGATGGTGTTGAGTACCAGTCTTCACCTTGTAGCAGAAGAATTTTGTGGTCTGAAAATTGAAATGACGCCTGGCAGTTTCAACTGCTTGATAGCTTTGAAGCTTTCATTCCAGTATGAAAGTTAAGGAACCTATCAATTCTTGAGGCTTGTAGAGTGTCATCCCCTCTTGACAAAGTGTATTGTGCCCCTCGCAAGGCAAATCCATTCGCTGAAGGTCCAAAAGCGTTTCTGAGAAGCTCCTCATAGCTTGGTCCTTCTGGGGCACTTTAGCCTCTCATTCTCATGATATACGAAGTTGACAGTGCGCATTGGATGATTCCTTTTATTGAGGAGATTCTCAAAGTTGATATTTTTCTTTTTCAGGAACGGCGTGAACAAGTTAAAGCTGAAGCCATTGGCATGTACTTAGAGCCTTTGCCTTTTAGCTTTTCAGAACCTTCTTTCACACAACAACCTACTTTCACTAGCAATGACTTCGAAGGTTCGTAAAATATTGCTATTTTATATAACAAATTTTATGCTCTCATCTTATGTGCTTTGGCATTTTAACCATCCTGGAATATAATCCCCACCCCCACCAACCCCCATCTTTTATAAGTGGAAGATGAGTCATGCCATTACTTTTTTAATATGAAGTAATTAGTTCTATTGCAAGCATCAAGTAGATGCATAATAGTTACAAAAGAAATGTTGCAAAAGGTCAGCTCTCCTTTACATTGTTAGTTAAGAGTCAGGGAGCTGGCAAAGTTCAGAAATGAATCAGTGGAATCTAGAGGGGATAAAATAAACCCAACTATACAAAAACATGAGGCAATTAACTTTTAAAGATTGGTAGGTAGTTGATATTCCATCAAAGCATCTTGATGGTGCTATCAACTTTCCTGCAACTCCAGCTTATCAAAACATTTTAACCATCCTGGAATATAATCCCCACCCCCACCAACCCCCATCTTTTATAAGTGGAAGATGAGTCATGCCATTACTTTTTTAATATGAAGTAATTAGTTCTATTGCAAGCATCAAGTAGATGCATAATAGTTACAAAAGAAATGTTGCAAAAGGTCAGCTCTCCTTTACATTGTTAGTTAAGAGTCAGGGAGCTGGCAAAGTTCAGAAATGAATCAGTGGAATCTAGAGGGGATAAAATAAACCCAACTATACAAAAACATGAGGCAATTAACTTTTAAAGATTGGTAGGTAGTTGATATTCCATCAAAGCATCTTGATGGTGCTATCAACTTTCCTGCAACTCCAGCTTATCAAAACATCTCTGATATTCTGAGGCTTGACCCATTTGAGACCAAAAAGAGCTTAAAACATACTCCATAAGTCAGCTGCTATTTGGCATTGTAGAAATAGGTGATTGTGTGTTTCTGCTTCCTTCATGCTTCCGTCATTACTTGGATTGTTATAAGACAACTGTATTCCTTTAAGTACATTACTTTCATTAAGAGAGTTTAAAGTGCTTATCTTGTGTATACTATTGATTTGTGTGATTATCTCATCTAAAAGCGTAAACTGTTAGAGAGAAGAAACATTTCTATTCATTTAACTGGTGAATTTTTTCTCACGTCACACGGATTAGAATTATCATATAATCTCTCTCTTCTGGAATGAATGAATTGAAATATTTTCGGTCCTGTGGAAAATAGCTCGACGCCAGGATGATAAAAAGCTTAACACCTCTCATTCTTATTACTTTTTCAATATGAAAACGGAATGAACATCTGTTCTAGTATATTTCTTTACTCTGCTTATATCACAAATATTTTTGAAGAGATCCTCATATCAAAAGCTTCATTAAATAGGGAATGAAGTCCTTCTAAGTCTCTCCTGCCTTTACCTTTTTAGATCGACATCAGTCATTCTTCCATTTACTTCCCTTCAACTCTTCTCTCCTATCAAAAAGCTTTTTATTGTTCATTATCTCTATTTATATTTTGACGGCCTCTGAATAAGGATAAGACATCACTAAGAGACGTGAACTTGATCAGTTATGAAAGAAACTACTATTATGTTGATAGTCATTGGTATTGCGCTAATTAACTATTATTGTGTTTCATGGGTGTAAAGCAAATCATTTTCTAAGTTATCACATTACAAACATTAAACGATATCAAATTACTAAGCAATGTCAATATGCCTACTAAAAAAAGTACAAGAGTGAAAAATATCAAATACTAAAAACAGAAAACACTTGCTAAGCAAATAAATCTGAACATCTTTAAATCATCATATTGAAAAAGTTAATTAACTAAATATCAATATCGTCATATAAACCTTAAACACCCGACATATAAACAGAGAACTGAAGCTATAATCTCACCTTGATAATTTTAATCCTTAATTCTTAGAGTCTCTATCTCCTCGGTTAAAGTTTTCTTCCATGTCAGTTATGGTCTTAAAATCCTCTTTGAAGAATTCTGAAATTAAAAAAAAAAAGTATTTTAAAATTGAAAAATAATCAGAAACCTGGCCTGGACTCTTTTCTTCATTTTTGCTGCTTGAAATTTACTATTGTTACATCTTTTTTCAACTTCTCATTTGTTGCTTCCTTCTCCCATTCCTCCACCTCTTATATGTAAGCATCATTATTTTAAGTCCAATCATTGCTCCAAAGGCTGGATCATGTCTTCTAGTTACTCATTGACTATTCATTTCTAAAGCTTAATTGCGTAGTAATTACATTAACAGAGCATTAAGAGAATCAATTTTTATTTATGCCCAACATACTATAATTGTCAAAATATGCTAAGTTAGGCTTCTTTAGGGAAGCGAAAGGGCTGCATTAATGTTTATTTGATAAAAAAAAATTGTGGCCTAGATAATGTGAGTTGACTGAAAAGGAACATGGAGTATGAAAGGTTGGGTAGTGATAATTCAAATTTTTCAGAGTTAGAGACTTTTTTAAAAAATATAGGACAGAAATGGAAAAATAGGAAAAAGGCCAAAAAAGATAACTGTATTTCTTGGCCAAAGAGGGGTTCCGCATCACTCTTCTTTTGCCTACCTTTGTCATATATATATATATATATATTTATATATTGTCTCTTCAATACGTCCCCTCATGTGTGAGCCTGATTCAATTCATGGCAATCATGTGGAATTAACTTTTGATAAATGGGTTGCAATGAGATTTGGAATCAGGATCTCTGCCTGTTCTGCTACCATTGTCATGCACTGATATCTGAGTGTGCGAACTCTTCACTTTTGGTGCTGCACTCTTGTCGACACGACGTGGGTGTGGGATCCATACCGGATATGGTCTATCAGTTTTGAGTACTTTGACCGAAACCGATATAGAAATTTGAGACAGATATAATGATGCTGAAATCAAAACAAAAGGTAGGGTGAAATCATAATTTAGGCAGATGTTTCTTTTGTCATTGGAAGGTATTTGTATGAAAAAGTCAGCAATCAGAATGTGCTTTAAAGATGTCTACAGGTCAAACACTAGTATGTACAATGTACTCAAGTAGTTTAGCACGACCTGTTGTATCATTTGCAATAGCCATGTTACACCAATAAAACTGTAAGAAGATGCATTTGTACTTAATAATAATTAAAGAACAAAGTTTGCTCTAAATAAATTGTGCATTCCTTCATTCCGACTTGTCCATAATTTAGGCAGATTTTCATAAATCTACTTTTAGATATTTAAATTAGTTTTAGTTGAATCTCTGCACCCATATTCTTACTTGGATCTATATGAAGGATCCCGACCTCTAGATCTGTCCCGTATCGTACACCTGCACCCCAGTCCGAGCAACAGTGGCGTAGCCACATGGTGGTCAAGGTGTCCAAGAAAAAAATATTGTATATACAAGTAAAATGATTAAATAACATATCTTGGACACCCTTAACATAACAAGTTTTTGTAGCCCAGTGGTTTCGCCCTCTTGGAATGAGGACGTGCTCGTGTGTTCAAATCTCACTAGTTCTATTTTTTGAAAAGAGCTTTTGTTGTGCTATTTCTGGACACCCTTTGTGAAGTTCCTGGCTCCGCCACTGCCGAGCAGCTTAGTTTGGTACCATGTTAAGTTAAGTCTATGACCATCACATTTAAAAGTTTAAGCGGTTTTAGGCAGCACATTGTTATTTGCTTAATTATGTTTCAACATATACAATCACATTTCATGGTACAATCCTGTGACTCAAAACTGTCGTAGAAAATGGTTACTTTAGTAAGCTAAATTGAAGCTTGATAGTGGTGATCTTTCAGAAGTTTGACTTTTACTATTAGTACTTCTTCATGAATGCAAAAGCCTTGCAGATCTTTATTTTTGAAGTTTTTACGATATTACGTAGGTACTAACCATCTTCGCATTAGTTGAAATGATTGTTGTTGTGTTTGTATTTGTGATAAGCTTTGGGAAGTACGAGTGTTACTGTAACATCATCAAGCTCCCCTGTGCCTGGAGGCAGGCAACTGTTCTCCAATGTTGCAAGGCTTGGTTTTGCTTCTGGATGTGATCCTCCAGCGCTGAAAATGGATGAGTCTGCACGTGGTTCTTCTGTTGCAGCTGGTATCTTTTTAAATCTCCTACTTGGCTATTGACATCGAGTACCTGCTATGATCCGAATAATTGTTTGTCATGTTTTCATCACAGTTTTCCTGGAATGTGTTATTGTTTCGTTTTGCTTTATCATAACCACTAGACTTTATTTCTCTCAGGAACGAGGAGTCCTGGAATCCTGTCCTTTGCAAATGTAACCTCCAAAGCAAAAGCTGTTGAAGGTCCCAATGCTTCTAAGTCAAATGATGCAGGGAAGAGGGGAAAGAAGCCAAATCGGATCCTAATGTCAACTTCTGGTGGTAGACGTTACTGAATTTTGAAGGGACGTGATAAGGAATAATCTGTCTGTATATTTAAGAGATGTTTTGCCTTTTATTAGCAACTGAGATTTGTTAGTTGTTACTCACTTAGTAGGTTTGAGCATTGGTTATTTTTGTGAAATTGTTTTGGGAAAAACTGTTTTCGTGTCCTACATCTTTCCCTTTTTAGTTTTTACTCTCTTTCGTGCATATATGGTATAAACTAAAACGACGTCCAAATACACTTCAAATATTCCTTTTCTCCGGTTTCAACCAAATACAAAAAATGGAAAAAGATTTAACATAAAAACAAGGTAAAATTTTAGAGCTGTGGTTTATGGTGACAAATTTTAATTTTGTATATAATAATAAATATAAATTGTAGGTATATAATTCATTTACAGTAATATGAAACAATTTATTTATCTCTTTAATATTTGTTTTATTTTAAAAACCAAGACGCTAGGTTATTTCTGAAATTGTTATATATCTATAATAATATAATATGTTTAAGAATGAAATGTGTGGGACACGTGCCTCCTATAAATTAAATTTAGTATATAATCTGATTGTTATTAACATAGGGAAAACAAGTGTGAGGAGATCTTGATCCCAAATGACACGACCAAGGTTCAGCAGGAAACCAGCTCTTGTTCGTCTTCTCTCTGTTGCTGCTCTCTTCTCCATTATACTTATCGCCATTCAGTTCTCTTTCTTCACTGGTTGGTACTATATATCTTCTTTTCCTTAACCCTAATTATTTGAAAATCCTCTTCGCTAATTTACTATTTTGAATGAATTTGATGCATCCAGGTAGTCGGACTCCCGTTAATTTGGATATTTCGATCTTGTCCCACTTCCAGTCTAACCTTCAGCAATGCGTCGTAATTATTTTCGATATTGTTAATGGATCTCCTATATCTTGTTGAAAACTGCACATGTTAGTTGTTTATTCGAATTTCTGCTTTACAGGCTAACCGAGGGCTGGGATTGACTGCTCATATAATTGATCATTGCAATGTCATTCTCAAGTTTCCCCAAGGAACTAATAGCACTTGGGTTTGTCTCTCATCCATCTCCTACCTGTTGGTTACCTTCTACAAAACACTAAAATGCATTTCCTCATTCATTCTATCTTACAGTATAATGAGCAGTTCAAGATCTTTGAACCATTGGAGTACAAGTACGACGTTTGCGAAGCAATACTTCTGTGGGAGCAGGTTCCACATACTTGTTATTCATGTTAATTAATCATGTTTCCACAACTAGTACATTAAAATATATTGGATTATCTGAAATGCAGTACCGGAACATGACGACAGTGTTGACGAGAGAATATTTGGATTCTCGGCCTGATGGATGGTTTGACTATGCAGCAAAAAGGATTGCACAGCTGTAAGTTATTGACTTCATCCTCCATTCACCTTCTTAATCAATTAATGATAGATTTTATGTGATTTGATCTTCATATTTTATTTCATTGTTTCCTTACTTTTCCTGTTTGCAGAGGAGCAGACAAATGTTACAATCAGACTCTTTGCGAAGAACATCTCAATCTAACTTTACCAGCTAAGCCCCCGTTTCACCCTCGACAATTCAGAAGATGTGCAGTCGTTGGCAATTCTGGAGACCTCTTGAAGACGCAGTTTGGAGAGGAAATTGACAGTCATGATGCAGTTATACGAGACAATGAGGCTCCTGTTAATGAGGTAAATTAGCTCTTAGTCCGTTGAAAATAAAAATGATTTATGACACAAAGCATTCGCAAGGATAGTATCTCATGTCAGGATCCATGTTGAACACAAAGGTCATTGGATATGTGGAGAAGCATCAGACACATGTTTGATTTAGTTTTTTCATCTTCAGCTGTCTGATCAATTTTTTAATATCATTCTTTGATTTCTTGATTTATTTGGTCTTAATATTTTTCAAAAGTTGTCCAATTCATTCAATGTTAAGTAGTTGTCTCAAGAAAAACATACACTGTTAAATGAATTGGAACTGAATAGAGCAATGCCACTTGTGTTCTTCACGCCTCTTTGAAGGCATATTTTTCTTGAGAAAGCAATATAAGAGAGTTAAGAACTAAATATGTTGATACATGCTATGGATGATTGACACTAATGTGTATTAAAGATACCTATCAAAAACTTCTGGGTAGTATCTAGGCAGGTCCTTGTCTTCCACTATTACTTTTTTTTATGAAGTTATATGTTTCATTAAAATGCATCAAGGAGATGTGAAGTTACAAGTAACAGAGGGACAAAAAGGAGTATTTAGCTCAGTTCAGCTCCTATAAGAAGTGTTAATCTAGAACTAGGGTGCTAACAAAGTCTAGAAAATGTCCAGCACTAAGGGCTGGGGTCAACTTTGACCAACAAAAATGCTTAAAGTATGCATTTAGCTTTAAGAGAGTGATTTGGAGTTGAGATGCTATCAAAACATCTATTGTTCCTTCTGTCCACAAACACCAAAAGATAGTATCAGGAATCATCAACCAGATTTTCTTGATGGACTTATCAACTTCCCATAAACTCCAACACAAAAGTGCCTGTCTCATGTTTTTGGCATAACCCAACTCAGGCCAGAAAGGGTGCAAAACATGTTCCAAACACCAGTAGCTATTCTACAGTACAAAAACAAGTGATTAACAGATTCCAGATCCTTGTTACATCGGTAACATCTGTTAACCAGTAGAAGTGCTTTCCGTTTAAGGTTGTCCAGTGTTAGACAAGCTTCATATAAGGCAATCTAGTTGAAGCATATGACCTTGATAGGTAGCTTGGTCCTTCAAATCAATTTCCATGGCCAAGAATCCAGCACCTGATTTTGCTTGCAGATCTGCCTGTAACAGTCCTTGACTGTGAATATACCCTTACTGCCCCAACACATGGTATCTTGAAGGTCTTCATTTATGTTGCAACTCCACTTTTGCAGACAAATCGATAAAACTATCCATTTCCTAGTCTTGGATATACCTTTTTCAATGCATATCCAGTTGTTGTTACTCCCATTCTGAGCAATTGTGGAGTGGAGTCGTTGTCTTGAGCAATGTTGAAGGTGCTAGGATAGACATCCATGAGTGCTGTGTTGTTAAGCCATTTATGCTTCCAAAAACTGATGTGCACTTCATTAGCAGCTACTATCACTAAGATAATATATGTGTCAAATCAACATCCTAAACTTGTGTCCCAATACTCTTGCATATAAAGTGAAACAAAGAACTTAGTAAAGCCACCGGAGTCCTCATTCTATTTTATCTTGCATATTCTTAAAATTCTTATGTCATTATCCACGCTGCTACAGGTATTTCTTTCCATGCAATACTGGTAAAGCATGTGTGGCATTTTTATTATTTGATCAACTCTACTAGAGAATAACTAGTCTGGCTTGTAATTGAGATCTGAGAGTGATGATGACAACTAGAATTTATGTAGTCATTAATATGCATTAATCATAATCTGTTAATAGTTGTATTAACCCAGTAAAAAAAATCTTCTAGATTTTACATCTAGCTTTATTGTTTGATCAACTCTATTAGAGACTAACTAGGTCTGGCTTGTAATTGAGATCTGAGAGTGATGAAGACTACCAGCATTTATGTATTCATTAATATGCATAATCTGTTAAAAGTTGTATTATCTCAGTAAAAATACCCTTCTAGATTTCACGTCTATGGTGTCAATCAACCAGAATTTGTTGTGTAAATAACTGCTTATGAATATGCTATGCAGAGATACGCCAAGCATGTTGGCCTGAAGAGAGATTTTCGCTTAGTTGTGCGAGGTGCTGCCGGAAACATGATTAAAATTCTCAACGGTTCTGGTAAATTATTGGAAAACCTCTTTATTTCCTGAACGTTTGATCATATACATCTTGTCTTCTGTGTTTGTTTTTGTTCAGATTTATTTCATGCTTCTTCCCATTTTTCTATATTGACTCAAGACAAAATGATGTCTTCAATTTTTGACGTTCTGTGCCATGTTATGAGCATCAACCAAACAGAACTTCTTTTATGATCTCATTGTTGCCTAATAAACACTACCATTCAGCAATGGTTTTAGGTGTTTTCGGATTATATGAGAAGAAAGAAACTCACGTGCTTTCCTATTCAAAAAAAGAAACTCTAGGTGTTCTGAGGCAAAGTAATCACTGTTAGAATAAAAATAGGTTTATACAATCCTTTTAGAATAAGAATAGAGATAAGAACAAGAATAAGAATAGTAATAGGAATCACAATAGTAAACAGTATCCTACTTGGTAAAGGATTGTATTGTAGTACAATTTCAAAAGGATTGTATTGTAGTATCTATAAATAGGGTTTCTGTAGATACAACAGTTCAACAATATTTCTCTCCTATATTTCTCACATAGAATCAGAGCCTCTACGGTTTTGGTGAACTTCTCACTACCGGAGGGTGGGTAATTATTACCCATATATGTCGGCTGTCTGGCTACTGATTATGTTAGAAAAAGTTGGGTCCATCATATGTCTTTTTTGCGGATTCTTTTCTAATATCTTATTTGTGTAGCACCGTGTCATCATCGGAATGAGTATTTTTTTAGATCCGAGTTGTGTAGTATTGTGCCATCTTTTTGGTGACTACTTTCTCATATCTGATTAGCGTAGAATCATTTTTTTCCACGGACTACTTTCTTATTTGTGTAGGGTCGTGCCATCGCTCCAACCTTACCCACATAATTTCTCTTTTTCAATAGGGTTGTGCCATCAATTTGACTCTATCCATATAATTTCTATTTTTCAATAGTCGAGCCATCATTCCTACCCAGCAAATAATTTATTTCTCAAATTGTGACCACTTTCAGCCATTAAACCTAACACTTCGGTGCATGAGCATATTTAGGTCAATTTTTCAGTGACTTTCTTGTCTGATATGGACTCATCAATTGATTCCAAGACGATCCATATTATTTTATACCAGATTTTGAGCACTTCCTGACAACTGTTGCATTGTGAAGAAGTCAAGATGGAGCACTACTGCAATTTTATCACTTTCTGTTTTATTGACATTATGCATCAAATGAAATACCAAATTCAGTATTTCATGAGAAGACCAAGCACATTGAGATTGATTGGTATTATGTGTCAAATATAGTATTTTTAATGAGAAGACAAAACACATTAAGATTGATTGTCAATTTTGTGAAGTTGAGTGATCAACTTGCATGTATCTCATGAAGCCCCTCATCGGTCCTTGTATTAGTTACATTTTTAACTGTTAAGAATGACAAAAGTCTCACATCGGTGGTTAGGCTTAGACCTAATTTCACATGGTATTAGAGCAGGATCCTGTCTCACCAGATGTTGGGACCGCCAAAATCAAAGTTGCTTACTCACCATATGCTGAGCACTGGGCGTGAGGTGGGGTGTTAAAGAATAACAAAAGTTTCATATCGGTGGTTAACGAGATGGGTGGACTCATAAGGCTTGGGCAATCCTCCTCTCTTTGAGCTCTTGGGATGTGAGTTAGGCCTAAGACCTAATTTCATAGTAACAAGCTATGTACGTGACTTATATGCACTAGCTTGAGGGGGAGTGTCAGAATAAGAATATGTTTATAAAATTTTATTTAGAATACAAATAGGAATAGGAATAAGAATAGTATGTAGTATCCTAGTTGGTAAAGGATTATATTGTAGTATCTATTAATAGGGTGTTGTAATAATGCAGATACAACAATTCAATAATATTTTTATCGTATATTTCTCATAATCACGGTATAGGATAAGAAAATACAGACTGCCTATGTTTGCTGCTCTTTTGTGCAAATTTCAAGATATGTGATTTACACAACAATTTTTTTTCGAAAAAGGACCTAAAATACCCTTAAAGTATTAGAAATAGGACAAATCTACATTTCATTCACCTATTGGCTTTTAAATACCCTTCTTATCCACCTATTGACTCCAAAATACCCTTGTCATCTACTTTTGAGTTCAAAATTGACAACTTATTTAACAATTTTAAATTTAAACTATTTAAATATTTTTTTTAAATATATGACGCTCAACTATTTGTTATAATTTAACTTATTAATATAATTTATAATTCAATCCACTACCTACTTATTACTAATTAAATCCACCCAATTAATCAATCCGCCCCATTACTGATGCAACAATAGGATAACTACTGTCAATGTGTGTGTGTGTCTAAAAATTTGAGACGAAAATGTCCATAGAAGTACGTTATTATACATTCAAGTGGGGTGTTCATGGGTCGGTTTGGATAGGTTATTGGTTAAAACAAAAACCAAACCAACTTGATCGATTTTTTTAAAAAATCAAAACCAAACCAAATCAAATATAATATACATGTATCGGTTTGGTGGTAACCGATTTCGGTTTGGTTTGGTTCGGTTATTAACCATACGCAAAAATAAAAGAAACAATTCATTCAAAATGTGAAAAAAGTGACAACAATCTATTCAAAACAAACAATAGTTAGAATGACTTGAAGTTACTCGACTTTCGATCACTGAATTTACTATCAATAAAGCTTTAAAATTTACTATATTGGCCTAGAAGGAAGAGAATAACATTTTTAGTCCGATAAAGAATTGTCGTGGATACTCATACACATTAAATCAATTAGATAAATATTTTCATCTTTGGGCATTTTTGCTTTCAGTATGTAAATTATGAAGAAATTATGATGAAAAGATATATAAGATTTTTAAAATTGTTTACAAAAAGAATGTGTTAAGTGTGTATATAATTAATCAGTTTGGCTCGGTTATTTCTTTGAATTTTTCAAATAAAACCATAACCAAATCAAATGCTATCGGTTTTTCGAAAATCTAAAATCAAACAAAACCAAATCCAAAAAGAATCAATTTTATTTTATTGATTTGGTTTAGTTTTTCAATTTGAATTGATTTTTATCCAAACCGTGAACACCCCTACATTCAAGTCCTCAATCAAAAGTTCAAACATATTATAATTCAACTGTCTAAATAAAAATTACCGATAAATTTAAAAGTCTGACTATATTAATCGTAATTATTCCTTTTGTCTCAATTATGTGATGGTACCTAATAGATAACTTTTTTTAAAATAATATATTAAAGTTCGAATATTTAAAACAAATCATAAATATTTAAAAAGTATATTTAAAGAAGTGCAAGAATTAATTCCGGATGTACTAATTCTTCATCTTTGGTCATAAATTTCGAATTCAAGTTTGAAAGAGAATCCTATTGAAAGCTTCCTCCTAAATAAGCGGATTAACCTAAATTTAATTGGGCTTCAATTCAGACTCGAATAATTTTGAATGTCAGTTTCAGTATCTGTAATTTTGTCGTGTTTTAGTAGTGTTTAGGGCGATTTTGATATTAAAATTGGTTTATTAATTGGGTGGGTAGTGGGTTGGTTTATAAATGATGCTAATAAATTAAATTATAAACAATAGTTGAGCGCCATGTATTTTAAAAAATTATTTAAACAGTTTAAATTTAAAATCGCTAAATATGTGGTCAAATTTTGAACCCAAAGATGAATGCCAAGGGTACTTTGGAGCCAATAAGTGGATGAGAAGGGCATTTTGGAGCCAATAGGTGAATGAAGGACAATTTTGTACCAATTCTAACACTTTAAGGGTATTTTAGGCCCTTTTCCATTTATTTTTTTTAAAAAAAGAACATGTATTCTATGTTTCACACATTTTAAACTTCATTAGCTTTGTTTGTGACTGAGGCGTAATAGTTGTTTTTACTTATTTATATTTTGTTGAACTTCATCTCTCAACAGGGATAGCTCCGTATAAAAAAAATTCCTTCTTTTGTTTTTTTCTTTTCGTTCCCCTTTTTGGTGTAGGGGACTGCCTACTTTTGTATATTCCAATCACCTGTTTGTATCTTATCTTTAAATAACACATTTTGCTTACCGATCAAGCAAAAAAAAAGGCACTACCATTCAGTGGCAATGATTGGTTTTTTATTTTGATGTCGTATATTGATAATGTCCGTTTTTGAGGATTTTCTAAATGTGGTTTTGCAAACCTCTAGAATTCTTATTCGTTTTGTTATTTAATATGTTATGTAGGGTAGTTCATGCTTGTTGATATGATTATATGAGTATGTCATATTAGGATGTGAAGTGTGCTTATTGTGATGAGCGCACTCTGATGCATTTCTATAAAAAGCCTTTAGCACCAGTAGTTGGGTCTTTATACTGCATATTAGCAGTGTTGTGTACATGAGTTGTGTTATTGAAAGTCGAGCTAGAAATAGTTTCTCGTGATGAAGAATAATCAATTCTTCTTTTATGATCTAATGGTTGTTCATTTATGTGTGACCAATCAGCATTGTTATATACAAATTACTGGTTTTTCGAGCATGATTACTTTTATCTTAGGGATTCAAGTTTTGAGAGCCCTTTAGCTTTTCGAGAGTCTCAACCTAGTCCTTTAAATGTTGTTAGATTCAACAAACATTCTATCTTTGGTTTTGCCCTTCTGTTAAGAAATGCCAATAGACCCTCAATTGAGGGGGGGAAAACAATGTCTCTAGTCTCTATACCCAAAATAATATCGTTAGCTCTTTTTCCCAACAAATGGATAAATAAACAAGAAAGACTTGATTTCTTGTCGATGATTTAACTAAGTTGTTGGTGGTTTCTTGTTTCTTCTTGTTTTCTGTTCTTACTTCTTCTGTCGGTTGCCTCAGAGATTTTTTAATCTATACTTGGGTGTTTTTTGGAACTTAGGGAAAGAGTGTCGGCTAAGCCCACTCTCTTAACCTGAATGGTTAAGCTAAACCAAAAGTTGCTTATGGGAGGAGGGGGAGAGGAACCACAATAATTGTCAAGCCTTGTATGTTTTTCTTGGTGTGGTTTCAACTTATTACTATTTTTTGTTTTTAGTTGAACTTCTCAGATGTCCCAAAAACTTTTGACACTAGTATTTATATCATCCAAACAATTCTTGCAGTCTAGACTCTAGCAGGCATAAGTGTTGAAGGAAGGAGCAAGATAGTTAACTGTTACATATAGATGATAGCTCTTTATAGGGGTGTCAAATGGGCGGGTTGGGTTAAAATTGAAAATATTAAAATGGGTTGAAATAGAAATCGGGTTGCGTCTTGACCCGCCCAAGTTTACTTTGTGCTCAAATAGGTTGGGTTCACATGGGCTAAAAAATGGGTTGGGTCTTGACCCGCCCAATTTGACCCGATTAATTTCAATAATTTTACATAGTAACATTTAACTTTTACAATCACAGTGCCAATTTTAGCTCAAGATTTTTTTAAAAAAAAGTAACAAATGGATAGATAAAGAAAACATTTTTCAAAACTCTATTTCATTATTAAATTTTTTTTCTTACCTTGTACCCGACCCTTCCCATTCAAAAAATAAAATTAAAATTTTTACATTCTTTTTTTTAAATCCTTTATCCTACCCCCCCCCCCCCCCCCCCAAAACCCAAATGAAAAAATAAAAAGTTTAAAAATTATTTTTGAAAAATGTTTCAATTTTTAAGATTTTTTTTTACCTCACCCAACCCTATCCCCTACCCCTTCGAAAAAAATTGCTTTTAAAAATATTTCAATTTTTTTTTTTCAGTTTTTCGCCCCCCACCCCCCATCAATTTTTTTAAAAAAAAAAATTTTTGGGAAATATATCCCTAAGTTTGACCCAACCACCCGGGCTATCCTTGTCAATTATTTTTTTAAAAAAAATTGTTTTTGAAATTTTTTTTCATTTTTATGCCAACTCCTTACCTTCCTCTCTCCCCCCCCCCCCCCCCCCCACACACACACACCTAGACCATTCCCGTCAAAAAATATTTTTACAGCTACCTCTACCCCACCCCCCAACCCAATCAAAAAAAATTGAAAAATATTTCAAATTTTAAATAATTTCATTTTTTACGCCCCCACCCGCGACCAAAAAATTCCTGGGTCGAATTTTGGAGCGATCATCAGGGTCTTGTCCTAGTTTGGGTGTCGGGGTCGGATTCTAGATCAATTATCGGGGTTGATTTTCTGATAAAAAAATTAATTCTAAAGAGTATTTTCTAGTCTCAAGCCAAAAAAAAAAAAGATATTTTATGAAAAATATCATTTACCAACCAAACATGAGATAATAAATTAGAAAGTCCACTTGTTTTCCAAGAAAACATTTTCTAGGAAATTCCTTCATACCCAACACACCCAAAGATGTTGAGCAAAAGAGGAGGAAGATGATAGTTCTAATTAAGTTTAAGAAGAAAATTGATTTCAGTGCCCCTCTCTATCTAGCATAGGTGACAGGACCATGTTTGTCAAGTCCGTTAGCATTTCTTAGCAGATAGCTCTTTGATGACTTTGAACAGCTTGATGGGCTATTAGTTTTTGGTTAATAAGTCTTTGCTATTTCTGTTCAAATGCTTCCAGTTCAGTTATTTTTTATTAGATATAGGGTCAGGGTAATTATTATCCCTTTTAGTTGTACTGTATGGGTAATTTTGATATTAGCATTTCATATTAGTCAGTCAGCTACATTACTTGTCCTAATGAAGAGCATCTGAAAATTAGCAGTGAACTTTTTACTGCTCTTTTTATTATTGTCAGCAATGACTTAGCTGTGATTTGTTATTATTGGAAGCAATACTCATGAAGCTTCTAATAATTTGTTGCTATTCCTTCTTTACTTTCAGATGATGAGGTGCTTATAATTAAAAGTGTCATCCATAGAGACTTCAATGCAATGATAAAGGTAATGTATCATTCAGATGAGTGGTAGTATCTTTTTACTTCTATGTTCAGATGAATGCTTTTACTAATTTGTTTCGCCGTTAAATCTTTCTTCTTGAGGTTGCTATTGTTAGTTTAGTTGTTCTCAATTTACATTTTCAATCAAGTGCTACCCGTGAATGTCGGTTGGACTTTAGTTGATATTGTTTCAGGAATTTGTTGAAGAATTACAAGCTAAGGATACATTTCTACTTATAAAAATGAATACATATCTACATTTTCAAAATATTAATCCTCCCCCCTCCCCCACAAATTGATATGAGCGGAACCATGCATAACAGCTGGATCTTTCTTTTCCATGAAGTATGGGACTCTTGCTCTCTAAGTTGTTCGGACTCTTCAATTTTGGTGCTGCACCTGCGTCGACAAGACATGGGTGTGGTGTGGGATCCGTGTTCGATTTGGTCAACCAATTTTGGGTACTTCGACCAAAAGTCCATAGGGGAAGTTTGGGCTGTTTTCTAATGGTTTCTGTAATCAATACAAAAACTAAGGTGAAATTGAAGAAAATGGAATACCTTTTAGTTATAAATTTGTATGTACCTCCTTTCCCTTTAATCTCCTTCCAGGATTCTCCTCAAGTTCTCCACATAATATCTCATAATTTAAGTTTTATAACTCTATTTTTAGGTATTTTAATTATTTTTAGGCGAATCTCCGCACCCGTATCCATACATGGATATGAATCTTAAAAATTAGATCATGAAAGATCTGACCTCTAAATCCACACTTGTATTGGACACACCTGCACCCGAGTCCGAGCAACTTAGCTTTCTCTATCCCTTGTATGTGCTAATTAAAATGAAATGATTTTTTATTTATTTTTGCTTATGTTGAGTTTTATGGCAATCACCTTACTTTGCATCTTATAACCATGGCTGTGTATCCTTAATACACAACACATTGAGGAAACTCTGATGAAATTAAGCTGTAGCATTGTAGGTGGTGAAATAGAGAATTCTTTAGGATTCTGAATATTAGTGTTGGTGAGAATCATCCTAAACCTTAGGGGTATAGCATGGACGTTGCCAGGCAAGATAACAGAGGCTCTTAGCTGCAGGGAGGGAACATGTTCACATGCAAAAGATAGGAGTAGATGGAGAATTATCCCGGCTTGTATCCAGTGAACAATCTGGAAGGAAAGGAATTCCTGATGTTTTGAAAGTTTAGAGAATGATGTGCAGAAGATTAAGTTGCTTACTGCTATGTTTTTGGTGTAATCAGATTGACTAATGATACTGTGTCTATCATAGATGTTCTGGATCCATTATAGCTAGAGAGGGAAGACACTAGAGCTCTATGGTAAATATGGTTTCCGTAAATAGGGAGGGTCGAGTTTACCCAGACCAACTGTCCCATCACCTTGTCGTAAGGGTGAACATTCAGTATTCCCAAAGTTTGGATTCACTAATTCGGTAATCGGTTATTGAAACTAGATACCTTCTTAGTTCAGTCTGGTAAATCAAACTTTGGTCAATGAGTTTTGGTACAATAATTCGGTAATACTGACATGAACTTCATGTCAGTTCATCCAAATATCATCTTCCAATCTTAACAATGGATCGAACAAAATTAACAAATAATCAACTCAACAAATGATCACTAAAATATGATGAAGCTCAGTGGAACCAATAATCAAGAGAATTTGTGAAATTTCAACCATCTATAACAGTACCAAACCCAATCAATCGAAAGGCAATATCAGATTAAGCACAAACAATTTCAAATATATGGTATATATTGATATTAATGTTTCATACTGAACCCTAATATCATATTTCTTAATTTTTTCTTGAAAATCTTACCGAATTATCGAAACTCAATTCAGTTGAGTGATTCAGAGATTTATGCACAACCCTTCTTCGGTTAAGAAAAACTAATGCCTCAAATATGCAAATCACTCTTAAACACATTATGAACATTTTGGAACACTCAAAACACCAATCTGAGTTCGTCTCACATTTTTTACCATGGCCAAATCTTAATTCCTGCTTGATTCGGTGTATATTTTAGCATATCTCTGATTAGTTTACAAATTTGCTTTAATGAATCTAGTGAATGATGGTAGACTAGAGTCATATCCTCTGGCAAGGGCAAAAGGCAGGGGCGGTAGGCTGAGAGTAGGGTCTTCGAACATTGGGACATTGATGAGGGAGTCAATAGAATTAGTGAAGATTCTCAAGAAGAGGGAGATTAATATAACTTGTGTCTAGATAACCAAATGGGTAGGAACTAAGGCTCGAGATGTGAATGCGTTTAAATTGTTGTACTCAGGAGTCTCGAAGATCGGGAATAGAGTAGACAATCTAGTAGATATAAATCTAAAGGAGCAAGTGGTAGACATTAGGATGATCAGCGATAGGATGATGTCGATTAAACTAGTTGTTACCGATCTTACTTTGAATATTATTAGTGTTACACACTAAAAGCAGACATGGACGAGGAGGTTAAGAAGAGCTTTTGGGACGATTTAGTTGAGGTTGTGAGAGGTATCCACACACTGAGAAGCTATTCATCAGAGGAGATTTTAGTAGCCACGTCGAGACAACTCCAAAAGGCTATATGATGATGTGCATGAAGGTTCTGCTTTTGGGGATAGAAACGAAGAAGAAGCCTCACTTTAGAATTATGCAAAAGCTTTTTAATTGGAGATAGCTGACTCTAGTTTCCCTGAAGGACTAACACTTCGTGACATTCCGGAGCATGTTGGCTAAGACTCAAATAGACTACATGCTCCTTGGGAAGGGTGATAGAGGTCTTTGTAAGGAATGCAATCCCGAGTGAGAATCATACAACCCAGCATAAGCTCTTGGCTATGGATTTGAACCCACCACCACTCAACCAAAAAAGTTGATTCTGAACTTTGTTTGTTTAGGAACCGAACTTTGACGGCCAAACCGTTTTTATGTGTCGCTTTACCCTTAAAGGAAAATGATTTTTGCTCCTTTGGGTGCTAGGTGCTCCTGTGGTTCGCGAGAAGGAGAAAGGATGTTGCATTTGGCACACGAGGATAAATAGAGTCTTCGTCTATGCATGAATTGCAACAAAAAATAAATAATAAAATAAAGCTGAAACAGAGGTATAATGGGGGAGAGGTAAGGTCAACACGGTTGGATAGTGTGTACGCGATGTCGGTGAGATGAAAATTGTCGAACATGATTGCAGGATGGATGATTAAGTAGTTTTCTTTAGAAAACAGAGTAGCTCTTCACTATCATGGGTAGATGCTGTTAATTGAAGAATGTCTTGTGCTGATGCAGTGCTACATTGCTAATTGATTCGAAGTGTTGGCTTAAGGGATTTGTTTATTTATCTTCAGACGTTGATCCTGGTTGTGCTTGTAATATTTCATGGCATGTTGGAAATGAATTTTAAATGTATGTTTGATTGAAAAAGAAGCCCTACTATTATTTTATGACGTGGTAGAATCTGATTTTTTTGTAAGGTGGTGGGAATCTGATGCTTTGTGACATCAAGTTCATTTGAAGAGAATATGATTTTCCTCCATTATTTATCGCAGAAAATCCGGAATCCAGTCTATCTGTTCCAAGGTATCGTATTACGCAGAGGTGCGAAAGGAACTGGGATGAAATCAATAGAATTAGCACTTTCCATGTGCGACATTGTTGACATCTATGGTTTCACTGTTGATCCTGGTTACACAGAATGGTAATGTTCTATTATGCTCCTCTTCTTCATTGTTACTTCTGCTTTTACTAGACGACAAAATAAATGCACATTTAAAAAACTTGGTATCGGGTTTTCTCTTTGCAACTCTATCCAATGTTGAAATATTACCATCTTTCTGGAATATTCGACACTTCCACTTGAATTCCATCTTCTAGTTTACCTTTTCTTAACTTTTGCATGCAATTTCTTACATCTAATGACCATTAAACATTATCTCTGTGTGGCTATTGGGGAACTTTGTTGTATAGGACTCGATACTTTTCCACACCAAGGAAAGGGCACAACCCACTCCAAGGGCGGGCTTATTATCAACTCTTAGAATGCCTTGGAGTAAGGACATTGGATTAATGCAGTTAAAAGTTCATTTTTCAATTTGTTCATTTTTTTGTTTGATGCTCTCACTAAGAAATCATATTTTAGGTCATACGAATCCATTCTCCTATGCGAGCAAAGAGAAAGCAAGACTGGTCTGATGTGCCTAGTCGAGAAATGATAAACAACGCTCACAGAGCTGCATTGCATTTGAAAAAGAAGCAAGCTGGGCAAGAAGGGGGATTGGGACGATTTGTTAACTGTAAAGTATGGGGCAAATCAGGTCCCTATGGCACTGGGCCTGTATCTGGTTCCACAGATATGACAGATACCAGGAAGGAGTCAAATTACAATCGATGGGAAATCATGCCTTTTGAGAGCTTGAGGGAGGAAGCACGGAAGCACTATATGCAGATGGAAGGTGTGTCTTTGTACAAGATGGATGGGAATAAGCTGGATGATCTAGTCTGCGTGAAACATCCCCTGAAATCCGAGGCATGAAACAATGGCTTGATATGATGGATCCATTTGAGTTGAACCTAATTAATATTTTACATGCACAAATACAAGGGAATCAAGATTCGTGTTCAACACACCAAGCAGCTTCCTCTTGGGAGTGTAAACTAGTAACAACCTCCACAGTGAACTCAGATCTTCGGAAGTGCACTGCGAAATTGTCTGAATACCTGATGATCTGAATTACTGGAGGAACGAGGAAAGAAGGGACCAGTGTCCTTACTCTTTTCTTAAATTCAGTAATTTTGTAAGCAGAGAAATCTCATGCTCCATATTTTACCTGATTTTGTTATTAGGGTTGCTTTTATTCTTCTCACTGTGAATTTGTGGTTTTAAACTGTCCTATCCAGTATAGTCAAAAGGGAAGGGTGAAGTAGGGATTGCAGATGGTGCAGGTCCAACACCATAAACCAGCAAATACTGTCCTGTATAGCACAGTTTTTTTAAAACGCTCTTCCCCTGCAACTCCAACATTCTTTTGCTTCTAACATTTATTTTCATTTTTCATTGATGAATTATGTACGTGATACATTTTGAATATGAATTATTGAGATTGCACTTTCACAAAAGCAACTTTAACTCGAATGTGCGTCATAAATTTGTGTATAACAAACAATACATGAATTCAGAAGGAACAAATATAAGCTTAGATAATGCTATGGATCAAGCAAAAACATAACAAGAGCAAACTAACTATAATCTATGAGATAGAATTGTTGTTTCCACGGTTAAGAAGATGGTCAGAAACAACCTTGAGGAGCTTCCTCTGCTTAGATTTGGCAATCTTTTTTAGGGTTTTTGGATTGGTGATCTTCTGAACCTTGGTGCCAGACTTGAGAATGTTTTCCTGCTTCTTTTTCTCTCTTTCCTCCCTCTGCTTCCGCTTCTCCACCTTGTTGTGTCTTATCTCTTCCTTGAGCTCATTGATTCTCTCCTTGTACGCCTTTTTTATCTCCTTCTCTTTCATCCTCTGCTCCAATGACTTCCCCTTCACGCTCACCTTCGCTGCCGATGATCTGTGTTTACGCGGCTGTTTCCAATTCCTTCCCGATACCCTCCCTGCAATCACCCCGTCGTATGTCGGCCTTCCCAATACAGGTTTGTTTGGATCCTCCTCAGATGGTACCGCTTGTCTCTTCCTTGGAATCTCCTCCACTTCCATGGCTTCTATACCATTACCATTACCTTGCTCTTTCTCTGCTCTCTTTCGTTTGTACGTTTTTCCTCCGAATCCTTCGTCCAGGCACCGAAAATCCACAGTACACGCCATTGTTACTTACTTTGTTTTTGTTAACTTCTTACTCTCTCCCCAGTCTCATTTATATCAAACCCTAACCTAACCTAATAAGTACTCCTTTTTGGGCCGGGCCAAATATAACCGACACATTCAGGACTAAAATTGGCAAAATAGCCACTTCCTGAACCGCTAAATATAAGGTGAAACTCTACAAGTATTTGTATATTATCTTTGCATGATTTTTTATGTTTTACAACAACTATTAGTCGCCTCGATCTAAGGTTATTGCATGCACAATCTAGTCAAGACTAGAACCAAAAAATAAATAAAACGAATGGTGGTGGATCAAGATAAATTATATTTAATTTTATGTTAATAATTATTATTAATTACTTTGTTCAATTTTTATATTATATGAACATAAACTTTCAATTTATAACAACTAATTCTTTCAGCTTTTATGTACTTTATACATTAAAATATTTAGTACTATATAAGTAAAGCACGCTTAGACTAATACATGATATATCTATATTCATTAATTAAATAACTACTCTACAGTAAATTATATATGTAAATATATGGTTAATCGTGTACAGTTCATTGTTATTAGTATTATTATTTAAATAATTTTTTACCTTTACTTTTGATTGTGATAATTATTATAGTATATCATATCTATATCTAAATGCAAAGTTAATGATATACACCCAACAACATATGTCCAATAAAATTAATTGAAATGCATATTAACTAATCTCATATATACTCACTTTATTTGTTTTGTATCTTGATTTTTACTGTTTTATTTTTATATGTTTATTAGGAAAAATTATTTTAGAAAAGCAAATATATATTAGTTACTAGTTAAATAACTATAGTTTAAATTAATTACGGTTTGCAGTTTAATATCAGTTTTAGTTACGTCATTTGTCCTCTTTTACACATATACAAATATAAATTATACACATATATATAATTATATGACATATATACAAATACAATTAGCCCCTTTCCACTCTATGATCTTTCTCTTTCGCCTTTCTCCACTCTCTATTAATCTCGCTCGTTTCACTCCTCCCTCCCCCAATCTCTCTCACCAGATATACAAATACATGTGTATATCAGATATACATATACTACAATTGTCTTACAAATATACATATATGGTTCATCTCTCTCCACTCTCTGCCTTTTCTTGCTCACATCTCTCCTTCCTCTCCCAATCTCGCTCGCCATACATATGTATATTAATTACATATATACAATTATTTGATAGATATACATATACAATTCGACAAATATACATATACATTTTTCCTTTCTCTCTTGTTCACTCGCAGAGGCGTATCCAGAGAGGGTTCCGCGGGTTCACGTGAACTTATGCTCCCCTCTCTAGATCATATATAGTAGTATTATATTTTTCAAAAAAAAATTAAAATATAAAGGTATAAATCCACGTTAAAAGTAACATATAATAATACGATGATAATTGAGTGCACGTCTCTATAGCTACGAAGCGTAATTAAGCTATTTTGAGTGTCTACATACATACGAAAGTTTCTAGGCAAAGAAGGAGAGTAGAAAAGGAGTGTGAAGGTAAGAGCCAAGAGGGATGTGATGTGGAGAGAAGTGACTCGTAGTAATAGTAAGACTTAAGTCATCTACGGTCCCTTAAAATTGAGTGGGTCTTAAATTATTTAGATGGGTTTTAATTATCTGGGTCGAATTATTTAATTGGAAATAAAAATAAAATAAATTTTTATTAGGCTATTAGGATCGTGATACATGTCCATCCGTTAGTCTAAAAGGTATACATGCTCCAAAAATTAGACGATAGGGGCATTAACATTCTAAAAGTATAAAGTGAGAGATATTTAGATACCGTTTATGGAGATTGATTGGCTTGGGGGTAAACAAGATAAATTTTTTCCATCAAGTTCAAAAGGGTATATTTGTCTCTTATTCCCCCTAGTAATAATGATACTTTTTTTTATTATATAGAAGAGCCAAGTTGAGGACGACCAAGGGCAATTTTGTCATTTCACAAATATTTTTGAATGTTTGTTTTATTCTATGACATCAAAAAAAGTGGTACTAGAATTTATAATAACAATACAACCAAATATCTTTTCTTAAATGACATGTGTATCATAATGATATGACATTTAATTTGGATCCACATTTTCTATAAAAAAAATGTGTGTGAAATTTTCATTAAACCAAAAATATCTATTAAACAATGACATTTTAGTAATTTTAGATTATTTAAGGGTGAAATAATAATTGTATAATAAATGACCAAAATGAAAATCCAGAAGAATCCATACATATCTTTACTTTTAAAGTTGACCCATAAAGATATTTTTATAATTGTGTTAAAATGAAGTGTTTCAATTAATTAACTTTTTACAAATAATAATAAATGCTAAGCTTGTTTTGACATGTTTTTGAAAGTAAATTTTGAACTAATTTAAACTAAAATGTGTTTAAATAGTTAATATTTTTGTTCCTAAAAATACTTTAAAGAAATGTTTTAACTCATAATTTAATGTAACTCTCTATTTTCTTGCTGCATATATCTTTTTGAAATTTAACTTTTTCAATTCGGATTGTAAACGACGCATTTATGTCATATGAACATATGCAAAATATTATTAAGTAACATATTGAAGTTGTTTACTGTAAAAAAAAAATTGTATAAAACATAGAAATCTCATATATTTAAAGGCTAATTACATCCTATCCCAGAAGTTTCCTCAATTACAAAAATCTCGAACTTTTCATTGCTCTCGAATACATTCCTTGATTGTATGATATATTACTAATGATATATATATTACTTCATGGGAGGGATGTATTCAAGAGGGGATATCTATGTATTCGAGAGAGGGTGGATGTATCCGAGAGGGAATAAGAATATATGTGAGAGAGGATTATGATATTTTAAATTGTGAATGGCAATATTGTAATTTTAAACATTATTTATGGGCAAAGTTATAACTTTATAATTGCATAATTAGTGGTCAAAATAATTTTCTAGAAGAATCCAATAATTTTTTTCAAGAGTCACAAAAGTTTATTTCATGTGTGGCCCCACATAATCATTTTATTTAATTTTTAAAAATTTATTGTATTTGTTTGATTGTAATGATGTAAAAAATATTTATACAATTTAAATAGTTCATATATGTTAATTGCTACTACAACATATTCAATATAACCTACCATCTATCATGATGTAATTCCTTTTAAATTATATACAATGTTTTTTAAACATAAATATTCATACAGTTTAACAAAACAGGGTAAAAAATATCTTTAAACTATCCAAAACAGTTCATATTTACCGTTAAATTATATTTCGGCTCAACTACCCTTTCCGTCAAACTATTGGGGCAAAAGTGTCTTTCTTATTAACAGAAGTTGTTAAATGCCATGTGAATTCCACATTATACGCCAATAGAGTTCCATTGCCACATAGACTAAATCATTAAATCTTTATTACTCATTTTTTCCCTCATTTCACTATTTTCTAGAAATTAATTTACTCCTTCTCCCTCATTATTTTCTAGAAATTATTTTACTCCTTCTCCCTCATTTCGCAACTAAGAGTTTTAAAATTTTCTTCGTCGCTAGGTTTCAAAGTGGATATTCGTGGTTGTAGGTTAGTAAATCTTTTTTCTTATTTTATCTCCAAAATAATATTTATTTAATCTCCAAAATAAAATTTATTTTATCTTTAAAAATTACGACTTAAATAAGAAAACAAAAGTATCACAATTCCAAAGAAATAAATAATAATAGAGTTGATTATGTAAGAATATAAAAAATGACAAAATAATGAGTGTATAGTTGTAGTTTAGTAGAACACATAACCAATTAACCGGATAAATTTTGAAATTGTATAAATATATGAAAAGAAAATTAATTTGGCATACAATTATATATCATATAATTAAAATATATAATAATTTTTTCACTTTTATTTGATTTTAAATATATTAATCTGAATAGTGAATTAATGTAAGTTTGATTTAAATTCAAAGTTGATAGGTCAAAATGTGATATTTTTCTATTATGTAAAAATATGAAGTTGAGGACGATCAACAATAATACGGTCATTTTCATATATATTTCATTTTTAAATTCTACTTTTAAATTTGTCAAAATCTTTCTTCAAGTGGCTAAAATTCCTGCATAAGTTACATGATTATTCTAGAAAGGGATAATGCCCAAGTATACCCTCAACCTATCCCCGAAATTTCAGAGACACACTTATACTATATTAAGGTCCTATTACCTTCCTGAACTTATTTTATAAATAATTTTCTACTCGTTTTGGGCCTACGTGACACTATTTTGTTGGGCCAACCCTGGTTGACTTTTTTTCAACCTAGTGCCACGTAGGCCAAAAGGGGTAGAAAACTACTTATAAAATAGGTATAGGGAGGTAATAGGACCTTAGTATAATATAAGTGTGTCTCTGAAATTTCTGGCATAGGTTGAGGGGGTACTTGTGTATTTTCCCTTCTAGAAACTATAAGTTATAAAAATTTTCTAGAACTAAGTCAATGATACGAGTAAATAGACACTAACACATTCTTCATTTCATTCACTCCACAAATCTCTCCCCTCTCATGTCTTATACCAATAAATTTCTCGCCTTTTATTTCTAATTTTCATCCTAAAATAATACAGATTTCGATATAGATCTCTTATTAGGAAGATCAATAATGCAACTTTTTTTTTCAACATTAAGAACTTCATTTTTGGTTAATTCCCTACATATGGTCCTATTTTTGTAAAACAATTATAAGACAAAAGTAAAATTCACTATTTCTCAGTGTTACTATAGAAGAAAATTATTTCCTTACCATCTTAAAGTGTTCTCCTAATTTTAATGAATATAAAGACAAAATATAAAGTCGTAACTTTTTTTTAATCTTTTTATCATTTCGTAAAGAATGAGATGATTTATTCTAATGTTTTGTCAAGTAAGTCATTATTTTTGTTTGTTAAACACCTATAAATTTTTTTATAAGTTTACTCAAAACTAATCTATAGATGGGATCAGTACGAAAACTGTTAATATATTAAGACTCATAATTATAATCTATTTTCTTGATTGATTTTTACATAAAATAGAAAAAAAAATTCATTAAATTAATTATTTAACTCAAATATATATTTTTGACATGATATTATTCAATGAAGAATCTAATATATTATTATTATCTCTTATTATATTTATTTGAAAATGTCAAAATATTTTTTCTATTCAAAACTAATTCAATTACTATTATAAATATACATAATGATGTAATATTGAACCTGTAAATGAACCTTTCATTACGAATTGGTTGATCAATGATTAGTATTTTTATAATGAAAAGCTTATGGTGCAAATATTACAAAAAGAAGATGTTAACATTGTAGAAAATAAATACCACTTGCAAAAATATGTGAAGATCGATTAACTTTTTTAAAGATATCAACATTTTATGTTCCTCGAATGTAAAATGTTTTAACTCATAATTTAACACAATTCTCTATTTCATTGCTGCATAGAATTTTTTGAAATTCAATTTTCTCGATTTGAGTTGTAAATGATGTATTTATGTCGTATGAATATTTGAAAAAGATTATTAAGTAATATATTGAAATTTTTTACTGTAAAAAAAAGGTATAAAGTATAGAAATAACATATATTTAGAGGCTAATTACATCCTATCGTAGAAGTTTTCTCAATTATAAAAATCTCATTTTTTTGTTGCTCTCGAGTACATTACTAATGATATATATTATTAGTTCATGAAAAAAATATATCCAAGAGGGAATAAAAATATATCCAAAACAGAATTATAATTTATGTAATTTTTTCAACAAAATATATAAAATTATATTGGGGCCTCAAATTAGCTAGTAATAATGATAAGGGAGCCGATGGTTGCGCGTTTACCCATGGGATGAGAATGGGACTCACTATTCTATTCTTGTTTGTTAAAAAAAATAAAAAGAGCTTCTTCATCTTTCTCAGATCTCTCTCTCTCTGTTCCTGAATCCTGAACAACAATACTTCCTACTTCCACAAAAGCTTGAAGCCCTTTGTTTTTTTTTAAAAACCCCAATCCGCGTACACATTAACCGTAGATCGGAAGGATCCAGATTGTACAATGGGCGCTTCTCAGTCCGCAGAACTACCCTCCGATGAAGAAGACGAACAGGAAGAAGAAGATGCGGAGCACGAAAATGGTACCCCAGATGAGAGACACCGATTAGTTGGTGACGACACTCTGCTCAAGAAGGTCCTCGAACAAGAGCCTGAGATGTTACCTTGCCACGCCTCCGCATCCCCACTATCCCCTCAACTATCCTCTTTCGGCACCCCGCGTTTGGGACCTTCTATCAAGGTCTGGGACCCTTATAATGTTCTCGCTCCACCACCCTCAATTCCTCATTTCCACCGAACATTCTCCTCTGATTCTGTCGATGACGATAGGACCCTCACTGACCTATATTTAATTAGTAATGGCGAATGTCATATGAATTTAAGACCTGATTTGATTGCCGGCCGATCCCCAGAGGCTGCACTTACACCTAATGGCAAGCGCCAAGCAAGAGCTTTGGCTGTTTTTCTAAAGTCTCAAGGGATTCGTTTCAATTCTGTCTATACATCTCCCTTGGATCGGGCACGAGCTACTGCCCTCTCTGTTTGTCAGGTAGTATACTATTAACCTCAAAATCAAATCTATCTTTGTGGCCAACAAAATTGAATCCTCCAATAATGTCGATAGGTGTCCCTCGGATCCTTCAAAAGTTGTGCTTTTTTGATGATCCGACAGGGATGCAATGAAATTTATGGAGGACTCCGACTATCAGCTTTGCAGGGGTAGATTTCTTCATTTTTAGGCAGCTGCATGTTTCCTCTTGTACTAGTCTCAAGTTTTATACTTCTCTGGTGATTGTGTACAGTGACTTCTGCAGTTTTGCCCTGAAAGTAACCATTGGATTTCTTAGCTGCTCTAGGTTCAGGATTTATATGGCTGTCAGAGTAAATTTGGTCTTTGATTGTATAGCAGACATTGGAATTATGTTAGTTCAAATAAAGTTGGGTCCAAAACAAAATCTTAAAGGTGACTTTTGTTTTCAGATGTTCTACGGTTAACAATTAGACCAACTTTTGGGATAAAAGTTGGTCCAATTCATGTAGTATAAATAATAAGTTTCATAGTCGAGGAAATCATTTAGATCAGGAAAGGGAAACTAATCGAATCCTTCTGGGATAGGTAAGAGTATACCATATGATCATGCTCTATTACATTTCCACACGATGCTTGCAAAAATATCAGTCTTGTTAATTTATCAATGAAAGAGACAGTAATATTAGTACTTTCTGTGTCTATAGTGTAAAGTTTTCAGCAATATTAGTACTGCTAAGAAAAGTTGCATATTCTGCATTTTTGTAAGGCATAATTGGCTTTTCAGCATATTTGAAGTGTCAATAGCATTCTTGCTGTCTTGACCACTAGTAAATTCAAACATTCTGTTACTGTCTTTCAGAGCAGCCAAGTCACAGTTTGACATCACATCCCCAAATTATACAAGGAACAACTTCGAGCAATAAGAGCTTGCTTCCTCTTGTCTCTAGTTATAAAGACTTTCCCATTCTTACTGATGCATTCTATGATATTCTGTATGGGGATTTTGACTGTACGTAGATCGACTGGATTGGCAACGTTGAAGGGATTTAGAGTAACATGTTATTTTCATGTTTGTTTTAAGGACTTACGTATTTGCTAATGAATGGATCTCTGTTGACTGTGCAGGAAATAAACTTTTCAGAGGAACGGATACAATCCTCTGATGGTCTACTGGAAATGAGTCAGGGGCATTGGGAGGGATGCCACCGCTCGGATATTTTTACACCTGAAACAACTAGCCTAATGGAAAAGTTCCAGCCTGATTTTTCAGCACCATCTGGAGAGTCACTGAGGCAGGTGGAATTTCGGATGGTACAATTCCTAAATGGAACTGTTATGACATTGCCTGACAAATTCAGATCTGATTTCTCTCCACCTGATCAGGGCTTCTCAAACCGTGGTTCTCATCCACTTGTCAATTCAGTTCATGACCGAGATGGGCCACCCTCTTTCTCGTCATCCCATTGGGATTTGCACCACAGGAATCGACAAGGACTTTCGAGGAAGAAGTCTGGAAAGAGTAGGCTTCAGATCGTGACAACAACTGGGGATCATGAGGCTGATGACGAGATGTCACCTCGAGAACCCATTAATCCTAACTCCATCCGAGATTTAAATGTGCAAAACAGTAGTAATGTTTCTCAATGCATTGGTATTTTCACACATTCAATCCCAATAAAGTGTCTTCTTACTGGCCTTCTTGGCTGCAGTTCAATGATGTCAAGTAAGATATGCATAGATGATTCTTCGGTGACAGTGCTACAACATTCCTGGAAAATGGGATGGCAGATCAAGAGAATGAACGATACTGCACATCTTAGGCTTCTCTAGTAAATTATTCCATTCAATAGCTGAGGAAAAATTGTCAAAAATTTTGGCTCAGCATTCACGGAATGTGTATTAGATTCAGATCTCGGGCTTGTACAATTGCATGCTGATACTGAATTGTGCCTGTGGATTATAATTTCAATTTTTTATTAAATTTTTTGATATTGTAGTGTTGTGGGATTTTTATATATTTATACTATGAGGCTGCTGTATTTTCCTATAGAGTAAATCATTCATGAAGAAGACTAATTTGGGTTCACTCTCCTACTTCTCTACAAATCCCAACGTCGCTACCTTCTTCAGTAGATACTTGGACAAATCTGATGTGTTCTCGTGGAACTCTATCATTGCCGACTTGGCTCGGAGCGGTGACGCTGTTGAAGCCCTTCGAGCTTTCTCTTCCATGCGAAAGCTCTCTCTCAAACCTAACCGTTCTACCTTCCCCTGCGCCGTCAAATCCTGTTCCTCCCTTTCCGATCTTACTTCCGGTAAGCAGACCCACCAACAAGCTCTCATCTTTGGTTATGACACTGACCTTTTTGTATCCTCCGCCCTCATTGATATGTACTCCAAATGTGGCCAACTTGCTGATGCAAGAAAGCTGTTTGATCAAATTCCTCAAAAGAATGTTGTTTCATGGACCTCCATGATAACTGGCTACATCCAAAATGACCTCCCTCATGAAGCAATCTGGCTTTTCAAAGAGCTATTGGCAGGAGAAGTAGTTTTTCTTGACTCAGTCGCCATGGTTTCCGTGCTCTCCGCTTCTTCTCGTCTTTCAGGGAAGACCCTTACCCAAGGGCTCCATGGCTTTGTCACCAAAAGGGGATTTAATGAAGACATGGGAGTTGGGAATACATTCATTGATGCCTACGCTAAATGTGGTCAGGTTGATTTGTCTCGGAAGATGTTCGATATTATGCCTTACAAGGACATCATTTCATGGAATTCTATGATTGCAGTTTATGCCCAGCACGGACTTTCAGCTCAGGCAATGGAAATCTTTCGTTCCCTATCATGGGATAGAGAGGTTGACTACAATGCTGTCACCTTGTCAGCTTTGCTGTTGGCGTGTGCTCATTCAGGAGCTCTTCAGGCTGGCAAGTGCATACATGATCAGGTTCTTTCACAAATGCTGCATTCTCTCTGACTCCCTATTTTCAACTGTATTGATGTTTCCAGTTGTATAATTGACTTTGATCTCTTTAGGTTATAAAGATGAACCTAGAGGATAATGTATATGTGGGCACATCCATGATTGACATGTATTGCAAATGTGGGAGATTAAGAATGGCAAGGGATGCCTTCAATAGAATGAAGGAAAAGAATGTGAAATCATGGTCTGCCTTGATTGCAGGTTATGGTATGCACGGGAGAGCTAGGGAAGCCCTTCAAGTGTTTTACGAGATGAACTCAGCTGGGGTAAAACCAAGCTACATTACTTTTGTCTCTGTACTTGCAGCTTGTAGCCACGGTGGGTTGCTGGATGAAGGATGGTATTGGTTTAAGGCTATGGAACCTAGATTTTGCATACAACCAGGAGTGGAGCATTATGCTTGTATGGTTGATCTTCTTGGACGTGCTGGTTTCCTTACCAAGGCATATGATTTGCTAAAAGAAATGAAGGTGACGCCTGACTTTGTCATTTGGGGTTCTCTTCTAGCTGCATGCAGGATACACAAGAATGTGGAGCTTGGGGAGATTTCTGCTAGTAACTTGTTTGAGTTAGACCCAACAAACTGTGGGTATTATGTTTTGCTCTCAAACATATATGCTGATGCTGGAAGGTGGGGAGATGTAGAGAAGATGAGGATACTTATGAAAAATCGTGGATTAAGTAAACCTCCTGGGTTCAGCCTGCTTGAACTCAAAGGTAGGGTTCATGTATTTGTGGTTGGTGATAGAGAACACCCTCAACATGAGAAGGTTTATGCTTATTTGGAAGAGTTATCTGTAAAGCTGCAGATGGCTGGGTATGTACCCAACACGACATCTGATCTTCATGATGTTGAGGATGAAGAGAAAGGACTAACATTGCGAGTTCATAGTGAGAAGCTTGCTGTTGCTTTTGGGGTCATGAATTCTGTCCCTGGTAGTACCATTCAGGTGATTAAGAATCTAAGGATATGTGGAGACTGTCATACAACAATTAAGCTAATATCCAAGATTGTTAGTAGGGAAATTGTAGTCAGAGATGCAAAGAGATTTCACCATTTCAAGGACGGCTCATGCTCATGTGGGGACTATTGGTGATTGAGTGGTAGATTTGCATGGTGGTGCATAGCATAATTTGATGGAGATTTGCATGGAATATGATTTTCTTCAATCTCAAACTAGTTGTGTGGTATGTCATGTGTCAAAGCAAAAGAGAGAAAGCGGAGAAGTAAGTAGAATATCAAACTTTTCTTCTCTTCAATGAAAATCTTGTTTCTTTGGTTGAGACAAGTATTGTGTCATTTAGGAATTAGGAGTATGTTAATTTTTTGATAAAAAGTAATATACTTTATTAAAATAATAGTATAATAACCATCCAAATGCCAATCATTTTGGTACTATTGAATAGAATTCTAACGTATAACTATATTCAGAAGAACCAAGTTGTTGTGGGTAAATTGTTGGATGATTGCTTTTATCGATATTCGATACAACACCCCTAAAGCATATACTGGTAAGGTCCTGCCAACTTGCATTTACCCTTCCTTGTGCCCATACTTGTCTGCTTTCTTTTTATGCTCTTCTTCTCCTTTTACCTTATTTTTATCTCAATACTTGAATCATAACATATCGATTCATAAAACTAGTTAAATTATTCAACATATGGAGTATTTGCAATGTCACTGCCAAAGACTATCTTCAGAGTATTTTATCTTTGTTTAAAACTTCTCATATTATATTAATATAATTTATGCAATTATTCAATCAATATATAAAACTTATAGTTAAAATAAGTAAACAATGATAAATCGTTTCTCATTAGACTAACTAGTATATTGAACTTCTCGCCGGTACTAATTTTTTTGTCCACTTCTTTTCAATTGAAGCTTATATTTCTCCAATTTAGCTATTTCATTCATTTTTGTCATATTAATTGGTCCATGTGATATTTAGCCATTTACGTAGGTTGCATATAAAAGGAAACAATTATATTCACGTAAAAAATGATAATTGGTAAAATTTTAATTACGAATTGTAATTTAAGTAACACTGAATAGGTACGATTTCATTAAATTATAAGATGAAATTTCAAATTTTCCAAAAATCATGATTAGGATTTTTCATGTATAAAAATATATAAAAATTTCACATCAATTATATATACTAACTATTTAATTGAATTCCTACTTAATCATTTATACTCCACTTATTCTTTTATAAAATGTATTTACTAACCAAATTTATTTGATTTCCTATTGGATGCCCTAAAATGAGGGATGGCTCATTTTTTGGGAGGGATATTATTTATTGGTGAACGGTTGATTGGGCAGTATAAAAGGGTGGAAATTGTTTTAGGTCGAAATAGAAAAAGGAGGTATTCGGAGAGCGAGACGAGATTCTTCATTTGCCTTCTCTGATCTCCGATCTCCGATCTCAATCTGAATCTGTGTCAATGGAGAACTCCCGCCGTCAGTCTCTTCTACCAAGCTTTCTCTACTCCCCAACATCTTCTTTTTCTTCTTTAACTCCCAAAACCCTTGCTGTTCCAGAAACCACCAATGTTCCCAACAACAACCTCATTATTCCGGCACCTAACGAACCTGGCAAGATCGAGATGTACTCCCCGCAGTTCTACGCTGCCTGTACCTTCGGTGGTATCCTCAGTTGTGGTCTCACTCACATGGCTGTCACTCCACTCGATCTCGTCAAATGTAACATGCAGGTACAGATTATGTTCATCTCATTTGCAGATCTATCCATTTCTCACACGATCTCAACTCTTTTCCACATGTATATTGTTGCTCATCTTCTAGATCTAAATTTTTAATCCTACTGTTATTTAAGATTTTCACATCTTGCTGCAACTTGTATTATCGTCTAATCCCACTAGTGAAACTTTATCTTCTTGTATTGTTTGCATTAGGCATGAAGCATCTTAACTGACCGCAATCGTATAAATTATTACTAGATTGACCCTGCGAAATACAAGAGCATATCGTCTGGATTCGGCGTCCTTCTTAAGGAGCAAGGTCCCAGGGGATTCTTCAGGGGATGGGTTCCTACCCTGTTAGGTTACAGTGCTCAGGGTGCATGCAAGTTTGGATTCTATGAATTCTTCAAGAAGTACTACTCGGACCTCGCCGGAGCAGAAAATGCTGCAAAATACAAAACTCTGATATACCTTGCTGGTTCTGCATCTGCTGAAGTGATTGCAGATATTGCTCTTTGCCCATTTGAAGCTGTAAAGGTTCGTGTTCAGACACAGCCTGGTTTCGCTAGGGGATTGTCTGATGGATTGCCGAAATTTGTTAGATCTGAAGGTCCCATGGGGTATGCTATTTATCTTTGTTTTGCACATTCATTAATATGTACCTTACAGAACAGCTTTTTATATTTTCCTACATTTGTGCAGCTTGTACAAAGGCTTGGTACCTCTTTGGGGACGTCAGATTCCATGTAAGTTGAATCATCTGTTTATTATCATCAAAGAACTTGTTTATTACTTGGGCAATTCAATTATGTGAGTAGGGGTATGATTACTCAAATGAGTGAAGCTTTTTTATGTTTGCTAGAATTCATAAAACTATAGTTGTTTAGTTGAACCTGTCTTAAAAAACAATTGAACTTCCAAATGCTGAAAACCTCACCTCGCTAACCTCAGAAAGAGCTTGTGCTAGTTTGGAATAGTTGTTTGAGCGAAATAGCCTCTTACTTCTTTGTTAAATAGAAAAAATAAAGATTATTTTCTCCATGTCTGTTTTTTATATTGTGTCAGAAACCTCATTTAGAATTGCAGTAGTTCCTATAATTGGGTTCTAGGCCCCAGAATGTTTGGGTAGTGTAAAATGGCTGGATGAGGGCTTACGTTTGGATGCAGCCAGTGTTCAGGGAATCTTGAAGCGGAAAAAAGCGATAATGCCCCGCTTCACTTGGGTGATGAAGTGCTCATTCTAGTCTGTGAGCGAGGTAGAAGGCTTGCATCACTTTGCCCTGAAAACATGGATGCAGCAGTTATTTATTGTCATTGCTGATGGAAATCAATCTATCTTTCTTGTTCTGGTAATGGGTCTTCCCTTTAGTTAGGTGAATGTAAGAAATTGAGCTCTGTGATATAAAGTAATACAGTACATATTTTAAGGGGCTGGGTCCCCCATGTCATGATGTTTTTTCTGCTATTGGGTGCTAAGTTTCTAGGGATGGATAAATTTGAGTGGTGTTGGTAATTCAACTGATGCCTATTTTATCACACCACTGTGTATATGTTTTATTAGTGCGTATTTGGTTGTGCTATTGTTCTTTTAATAGTGACATTGGTTTAGTTATTATTTATTGGACATTAAGAATTAAATATCTAAAATTGCCAGATACAATGATGAAGTTTGCGTCCTTTGAGACTATTGTGGAGATGATCTACAAGCATGCAGTCCCAAAGCCTAAAAAACGAGTGCAGCAAATCTATGCAACTTGGTATTAGTTTTGCTGGTGGATATATAGCTGGGTTCTTCTGTGCCATTGTATTCCCATCCTGCTGACAATCTTGTCTCGTTCCTCAACAATGCGAAGGGTGCAACAACATCTTCTTTTTCTTCTTTAACTCCCAAAACCCTTGCTGTTCCGAAACCACCAATGTTCCCAACAACAACCTCATTATTCCGGCACCTAACGAACCTGGCAAGATCGAGATGTACTCCCGCAGTTCTACGCTGCCTGTACCTTCGGTGGTATCCTCAGTTGTGGTCTCACTCACATGGCTGTCACTCCACTCGATCTCGTCAAATGTAACATGCAGGTACAGATTATGTTCATCTCATTTGCAGATCTATCCATTCTCACACGATCTCAACTCTTTTCCAATGTATATGTTGCTCATCTTCTAGATCTAAATTTTTAATCCTACTGTTATTAAGATTTTCACATCTTGCTGCAACTGTATTATCGTCTAATCCCACTAGTGAAACTTATCTTCTTGTATTGTTTGCATTAGGCATGAAGCATCTTAAACTGACCGCAATCGTATAAATTATTACTAGATTGACCCTGCGAAATACAAGAGCATATCGTCTGGATTCGGCGTCCTTCTTAAGGAGCAAGGTCCCAGGGGATTCTTCAGGGGATGGGTTCCTACCCTGTTAGGTTACAGTGCTCAGGGTGCATGCAAGTTTGGATTCTATGAATTCTTCAAGAAGTACTACTCGGACCTCGCCGGAGCAGAAAATGCTGCAAAATACAAAACTCTGATATACCTTGCTGGTTCTGCATCTGCTGAAGTGATTGCAGATATTGCTCTTTGCCCATTTGAAGCTGTAAAGGTTCGTGTTCAGACACAGCCTGGTTTCGCTAGGGGATTGTCTGATGGATTGCCGAAATTTGTTAGATCTGAAGGTCCCATGGGGTATGCTATTTATCTTTGTTTTGCACATTCATTAATATGTACCTTACAGAACAGCTTTTTATATTTTCCTACATTTGTGCAGCTTGTACAAAGGCTTGGTACCTCTTTGGGGACGTCAGATTCCATGTAAGTTGAATCATCTGTTTATTATCATCAAAGAACTTGTTTATTACTTGGGCAATTCAATTATGTGAGTAGGGGTATGATTACTCAAATGAGTGAAGCTTTTTTATGTTTGCTAGAATTCATAAAACCTATAGTTGTTTAGTTGAACCTGTCTTAAAAAACAATTGAACTTCCAAATGCTGAAACCTCACCTCGCTAACCTCAGAAAGAGCTTGTGCTAGTTTGGAATAGTTGTTTGAGCGAAATAGCCTCTTACTTCTTCTGTTAAATAGAAAAAATAAAGATTATTTTCTCCATGTCTGTTTTATTATATTGTGTCAGAAACCTCATTTAGAATTGCAGTAGTTCCTATAATTGGGTTCTAGGCCCCAGAATGTTTGGGTAGTGTAAAATGGCTGGATGAGGGCTTACGTTTGGATGCAGCCAGTGTTCAGGGAATCTTGAAGCGGAAAAAAGCGATAATGCCCCGCTTCACTTGGGTGATGAAGTGCTCATTCTAGTCTGTGAAGCGTAGAAGGCTTGCATCACTTTGCCCCTGAACACTGGATGCAGCAGTTATTTATTGTCATTGCTGATGGAAATCAATCTATCTTTCTTGTTCTGGTAATGGGTCTTCCCTTTAGTTAGGTGAATGTAAGAAATTGAGCTCTGTGATATAAAGTAATACAGTACATATTTTAAGGGGCTGGGTCCCCCATGTCATGATGTTTTTTCTGCTATTGGGTGCTAAGTTTCTAGGGATGGATAAATTTGAGTGGTGTTGGTAATTCAACTGATGCCTATTTTATCACACCACTGTGTATATGTTTTATTAGTGCGTATTTGGTTGTGCTATTGTTCTTTTAATAGTGACATTGGTTTAGTTATTATTTATTGGACATTAAGAATTAAATATCTAAAATTGCCAGATACAATGATGAAGTTTGCGTCCTTTGAGACTATTGTGGAGATGATCTACAAGCATGCAGTCCCAAAGCCTAAAAACGAGTGCAGCAAATCTATGCAACTTGGTATTAGTTTTGCTGGTGGATATATAGCTGGTGTCTTCTGTGCCATTGTATCCCATCCTGCTGACAATCTTGTCTCGTTCCTCAACAATGCGAAGGGTGCAACTGTTGGTGATGTAAGCATTTAGTTGTTTGTTGGACCATCTGTTTCTCTTCCCCTTTAATTTTCTTATATGTTCGCAAGTCATTAATCCGCCATGTGACCCCCCATTTGTTCTTAATAAAAAAAAACTATGTCCTCAGGCCGTAAAGAAGATAGGAGTATTGGGCCTCTTTACCCGTGGTCTACCTCTACGTATTGTCATGATTGGAACTCTTACTGGTGCTCAATGGGGAATCTATGATGCTTTCAAGGTTTTTGTTGGGCTGTAAGTGTCTTCTTCTAACTCATAACTGGACATTCTAAACCTGTCTGCTTTTCCTGTATCAGTCTACTTTGAGATCTTAAATTTTTATGTTTGCTTTATTTTTTCTGACTTGATTTGTAGGCCAACAACTGGTGGTGTTGCTCCTGCTGTACCTGCTGACTCTGAGGTTGCGAAGGTGTAGGATTGAGAACAAATTAATTCTTCACCAAGTTTAAAAGTAGACTTCTCCAGATTAAGCAATAAACATAGATTGCAGATGTTCCTTTAGTGCTCTTTCGTAGTAAGCAAGCTGGAGAGTGTTCTTTCGCTCAACAATCTTTACAATTTTATATTTCTCTGATTTTCAAATTTTTGGAGAGGGGGAGTTCCCCTAAAACTTAAGCATTGCGGATGTCTTTTTTGTTAGAACAGATACAAAATCAATTTGATGCTAAGCTTTTCCCATTCGAGATGGGAATAACAAGTATAGTGGAGGCTGCTATATGTTTTGCTTTGTTCATTTTAACTGTCTGATGTACCAAAAAATGTTCTAAAAAAACTTTCCGCAGGCAGGGAGGGAGGGACTTGTTATACAGCTGCAGAATGATTATAACTTGTTAATCCCTTTTCTAATCCCCACTGGCTACATAAGCTTGTTTTGCGACCGTTATACCCGCCCTATCCCTGTTATCGTTTAATCCGGCACCTAATTCACCACAATACCTTCTTGAAGGAATTTTTCCTACTTTTTGTACCTTGAAACCAAACCAAACAAAATTATGAGAAAACTGCTCTCAAGTGAAGTTGTAAAAATAATTGCTAAAAACACCTCTGCCATTGGACGAGACAAACATACATCAACACACATTCTGTATGCGCCTTTTTTTATTTCATATTTTTCCTTTTCTAGAGTCTCCACCAGCTTATTACATTTAGGGTGGTAAAGAGTTTTTGACCAACAGAGTCAAAACTTACTAGTAAAGTTTTGTTGTAGTAACAGCTTTTTGCTTCAAAACGCTACTTACTGGTTTAGAGTATGCATTAGATTACAAGGCTGCATGGGATTAGTAGTATGTCTGTATTGGACTGTCTTCAGTAGAAATCATCAATACTGAAGCTGTCTTCAATGGACCCAAAGCTTGGCATTGGATATACATTGGTTGAGTAATAGGTCATAGGACCCCCTACAAAGTCGAAGGCAGGCTCGTTCCAGAAGCTGGTATCATAAATGAAGGACATGCCCATCTCGTTGTCCATTGCAGGGAAGTAAAAGCTGGACATATCCATTTCTGCTTCATTCATAAGCGCTCCATTCCCATCATCTGCAGCCTGTGCATAATCAGTTAAAATCGCGTCCTCCGCTTCATAACCTCGGAATACCGCTCCACTTCCAGCTTTCCTCGCTTCGATACCCTATACACAAAAACATATCCATATCCATATATAGCCAGCCTTTGACAAATTACTTCAAAGTAAACATAAGAATCAAATTACATAAATCTGCTTTTGATCATTGTAGTGGAGTGCAAAGTAGTCTCCTTGGCGCAATTCATGTGTTTGGACAAAGTCACCTGACCATCAATTTAATCCAACACTTTTTAGCTTTTGCAAGAGTAAAACTTAATTGGAAAGAAAGGGCTAGCTGTGGAGATCTCACCAGTATTTTCAAGCACATACATTCGGCTGCTGTTATTTGGCCAGTACCTAAAAGTAAAACATCAAATATGTGTTGTGGTCTTGACACTTGAATCCGTCAAGTAAATTTGTAAAAAATAAAAGGCGACCTCCAACCTGTATCTGAAACTCCAAACATGGATACCATCCATGTCATCCATTGTGATGGGAAACCCTTCTTTGATCTCAAGAGCTGGAAGATATCGCTCAGCTGCTTTCTGAAATGTTAGAAGAATTATTACTTCAATGTATACTCCAAATAAAAACAAATGTTTCTAAATGCATACACGACCATCACCTTGGGCACAACTATTCTTCTCAGGGAGCTGACATCACTGTTCTGGAGCTGCTTGTCGAAGAGAAATCTGAACCCTGTTGGTTCAAGTACCTGAAGCATAAACAACAACTATTAATGTATTTAGGTGAATTGATGATCGCAAACACAACCTACCTGTTTCTTTCTTACAAGAGTGATGGTCCAGAGGAAAATGTATAATGTTGTTTGTTTACCACATTGCCAAGGATAGATGAATAAGTTTAATGTTCAATAGAATGATTGAATTTCATTTCATTGTTTGCATCATTGTAATTATTGGATCACCTTGCATATAGGTTTTGTGGACTGGGATAAGAATGATTGATTAGCATATCCTGGTATTTCATATTCATTGATGGGAATCCAACTATTTCCAAATTCGTCAAACTAATTACTTGAATGATCTTCACAGAAAAAAGTAAGGAAAAATCTTATAATGAAATTCAACAGAAGAAGTTAATTTCCATAGAAAATGACCGTAACCCCAATCCATCAGGAACAAGACAAGTATTCCAAATCTGAGCTTAGATCATGACTTCACTCATGCTATTCAAGTTTACACTATAACAAAGCATGGAGCTAGAGAAGTGCATTTATATCTACAATTTAACATGAGTAGCAATTAATTTTAAACACAACACTCTTTCTATCTATCTAGTCTTCCTTCCAAATTAAAAAAGAAAGAAAGGGGGACATACACGTGCGGGGGGCAAAGGAGGAAGAGGTGGTGGCACGTGTGAGAGAAAATCCAGGGAATTGAAGTTGAGGGAAGAACGCCTACGCCTCTGGCTGCGACTTCTTTTGGTGGGAGTTGGAGGATTCATCATACGGTTACTGTTATTGTTGTTTCCATCTGCCATTACTCCATACGCCTCGGTTATCTCCATCACCAATGCTCTCTCTAAGAAAAAAAAAGAAGAGGCTTCCTCTCTTTTTGTGATAGATATTGAGAAGTGGGTGGGTGAATTATGACCAAAGAGCTTGCACAAGTAGGAGTGACATTTGTGCAACATGGATGAGCCAATCCATTGGGAGTCGGGAAGGATTCATTCATATTAGTGGGTGAGGAGTTGTCACTTTGTCTTTGTGAAGTGTGAACGGTCGAAACTTAATTTTGCAAGTGTTCGAGGGAAGGCAAGCCAGGTGTTGAAAAAGCTCTGTGTAGCAATGGTGTTTTTCTTTTAGCTTTGGAGTTTCCGTCTTTTACAATGGATCCATGCATGACTCACTCACTTACTTATATATGAATTCCTCCTGGAATTATTATCATACTCAATTATAATGGATTTAGTGTTAGCCATGAGAAAATCACAGCGACCGTTTTTGTCTTTTTAAGTTACGTTGGATATTATGCTTCAAAATTGACATTATTCTTATGTGGCAATTGTTATTGCTCTAAATTAAACCCTTATTTTTAAAAAAATAAATAAATTATAGAACCAACCAACTCCTTAATATTATATTACTATTTCTAGTTCATCCTCAATTATCATGTTGTATAGTATATAATACATATAGTCATTTTATCTTAGGTTTAAATTATGAAAATATTTTCAAAATGTCAATATTTTAGTATTTAAGATGGCTCATTAGCAACACTTTCAATATTTAGTAAAAATGTCATATTTTAGTTTGTTATGTATTTTATTTGTGTTTTTATTATTTGTTTTTATTTAAAAAATATAATTATTTAATAACAAAAGGGAGAAAATCAAGGGAGATAATATTTCAAAAAAAGGTAAGCATCCTTAATTTTTTCACAGTTACATTTTCAAATAAAATTTTAAAAAAATTTCTTCAGAATTTTTACCTTTTTAAAATTATATTCATTCCACAATATATTCTATTTATATTTATTATAGTTTTTTTTTAGTTTATATTCATTTCAATAGGTATGTCAAATTTATTTATATAGTCATTTAAGAAATATATTTGTATTTTCATATATATTTTTTCCTATATAGTTATTTTTTTTCTTCAAAAAACTTGTATGTATTCATTTCAATATGTATTTTATTTATATTTCTATTTATTCAAGTTTTTATTTAGAATTTTGTATAATAATATATAAAATACACAAAATTAGTATGATGAAAACGTGAATGAAATATAAAATTGAAAAGAAATAATTGAATATTTAGTGTACTCATTCTCAAATAAAATACATAACTAGTTGACATACCTTTAGAAAAAATACAAATTAGAAAAAAATGTCAAATTCAGAAAAAATGCAACATAATTTTTGAGTGAATACAACTATTAATTGTAAAAATACATACTCACTAAAACAGTATCAAAATTCAATATATACTTTCAAATTTATGAATACAAAAAATAATAAAACTATGAAATACAAAAATAAATACTAACTGTGGTACATTGACATGACTATAAAAAAAACATAATACAAAATGAATTAAATAAATGAAATACGTTTCCAAATCTATGGTTACAAAATACAATAAAACAATGAAATACAAAAATACATACTGACTAAAACAACAACAAAATTCAATATACACTTTCAAATATATGAATACAAAAAACATCAAAACTATGAAATATACACAATCAAACTCATATAATGTATTACATTGACATAATTAACACACACAACAAAATAGAACACAAAATACAATAAATATATGAAATACAAAAATAAATACTAACTATATCATAATAAAATTTTCATATACACTTCCAAACGCATTGTAACATGAATTTTTTTGAATCTTAAAAGTTACTAAACAAATTAAACTAAACATGCAAAAAAAAAAAATCTTCTCCAACAAATTGGTCTTCTTCAACTTCATGGTTATGAATTTGTGTGGGATTTTGCACATCGACGGATTCAGGCATTTTTCCACGTCGTATATTCTCCTTAGATTTAGAAGCGGAACCTACACTGTTGTTTAATTCTTGAGTGAAAAGAAAATTAAATGATGGGACAACGGAAGAACTTTGATTATTTTGTCCAATACCTCTAGTAACTCTCTTGAAAACGTCCATTGAAGAGAGAATTATGTAGTCTCAAACACTAAAAAATGTTTTAAGAACAACAACAAAATAAAAAAAAATTACAAAATACACTAAAATCAGTAAGTAAATAAATAAGGAATCTGAAAAACATAATACCCAAACCAATGTTAATCTTCAAATCAAATCTTGCAACGAAATTAAATGAGAATAATAGAAAATATTAATATATTGAATCAAAAATCTGTGGAATTGATTTGGAAGAATGTTAGAGAGAGAAATTGAAAAGAAGAATAAGAAAAGAGAGAAAAATCTGGGGATTTGATTAGGAAGAAAGTAAGAGAAAAAAATTGATAAGTTTAAGAAAAGAGAGAGAAAAATTAAAATAACATTAAAATCTATCTAATTACATCAATATAGGAAAATGTGTAATAGAGAGAAAAAAAAGGTGTAAATAATGAGAGAGAAAATATTAATAATATTACAATAATTATTTATTTTTAAAATAATGACATTTTTGACACGTTTACTAATATTATTAAAGTATAAATATTATCACTAAATAAGTTAATTTTTTTGACTAGTTAACTAAATTTCCTTAAATTATTATGTTATGTATTGTATTGTTATCTTATATTTAAATCAAATTTCTCATTTTAACATTTTAATTTTGTGTATTCTTTATAATGAAAATTAAAAATAAAATAAAAAATTTATTATTGATGAAAATTATAAAAAAAAAAATGTGTATTAATTTGAAATTAAAATAGTATATATTAAATAATAATTTTTTAAAAAATATTATATTTCATTTTAAAAGAATCATGAATATTAGGTGTTTAATTAATGAAACTACATGTAAAATAATATGTTAATTGAAAATTAATAAAAATAATAATAAAATATTGAAAAAGTGAAATAGAGAGCATGAATAGTAGCTTTCCAAATTTGGAGAACTACTATTCAACTCTCTAAATTTTAAAAATAGAAAGTGATTTTAAAGTAGGTTGGAGTGTTCATTCTCTATTTTACTCTCCAAATATAGAGAATGGATAGTAAATTAGAGATGGTCTAATCGGTTCAATTGTTTTATGTATTTTGAGGCCCTACTATTATTAAGTTGGGTGATTCCTCGCCTTATTTATGTTTTGGTTCTATTTTTTATCTATTGTATTTGAGTTGAGGATTTCTTGAAAAGAATTTATTTATCTATATGACGTAATTATAAGTTTATGTGTACTCTATTCTCCTCAAAATTCGTGAATTTCATGAGATATGACGTTGGTATTGGTGGTTTCAAATATTTTTATTGAATTTGGCTAAATTCAAATTTGTGAGATAAATCATGGTTTGGAAAGCTCCGTAGACATTTTATTTTGCGAAAAATCCAAAAAGATATTTTTAAATTATCGGAAATAACTCATATATACCTTTGAATTATATTTCTGCTAAAATTTTCCTTTCACGACAAACTATTCAATCAAAAATACTCTTTTTATTAATGGAAATTTTTAAATGCTACATGAATGTCACATAAGCGTCAATGAGATTTCACTATCACGTAAACCAATAATGTCTAATTTTCCCTCAATACATTTCACATATTTCTCATCATATCCCCTAATAGCAAATACAACGCAGTGTCGAATAGTTTTTAGATCTCAAATATAGAACATTTTAAAAAATTAACTTGTAATTAAATTTGAGCAAGACAACTACATTTAGTTTCCCTTTCTTGACATTTACTAAATTCAAAGTAATCAATTAGTGTTGGTATACAAAACGGCATGATCATAGATGAGTAGATTTTTCATCTCCAAAGCTTACAATCCTAGAAAAAAGAATAAAACATAAAAAGGAATTCAATCACGCCACCTGTTGTTTCGATCCGATACTGCACCTTCTATTAGCGGAGGAAATTGAGAAATGAGGAAAAAATTGGGGGAAATATTTATTGAGGGGAAAATTAGATATTAGGGGGAAATTATTAGTCTATGTGATAGTGAAATTCTGTTGGGGCTTATGGAGAATGTAATGTGATATTCACATGATATTTAATAACTTTTGTTAATAAAAATAGTATTTTTTAATTCAATAATTTAACGAAAAAGATAAATTTAAGCCGGAATATAATTTAAAAATAAATATAAGCTATTTCGAATTGTTTAGGGACATTTTTAATCTTAAATTTAATTATGTTTTAAATCACTAATTATTCAAGAGGAATGTGTATATTTATCACTTGGTCATACTTTTTTAATTAGAATTTAAGCCCAAATACAAAGAGCTCTAAAATAAGCAATCAAGATTTAAGATATTTTTTACTTATTTGAAATTTATTAAGTTGGAAGTGAAGATGTGGTCATATATGTAGTTTTTAATTATAATTATTTTTTTCAAAAATATTTGAAATAAAGTTGAGTATTTATTTTTATGGAGTATTTTCAAATATTATTGAAGAAGAATAGATAATCCTAATTTTGTTGATTTGAGAATTTTAAAAAAAGGAAAAGAAAATTGCTGAAAGGGAGACGGAGTTGAAAGGCTGCAGTAAAACCCTAGTTTTTGGTGTTGGCGTTCCTCTGAAAACAAAATGGCTGAAGAAGAAGATATATTCCCCCTAAAAAGAAAGCCCCAAGCAGAAGAAGCCATTGCCATTGCCAATGCCAATGCCAAATCCCACGAAGACGGTGTAAACAAGAAGCAAAAACTCTCTATTACTGATTCTTCTTCACACGCCCAAGAGAACAAAGTTGACGTGGACGAAGACGAAGATGAAGATGAAGATGATTATGAAGGTGAGGATGAAGAAGATGAGCAGTCCAATGGAGAGGCGGAAGTCGATCGTAAGGGAAAAGGGATTTTAAGGGATGACAAGGGGAAGGGAAAGTTGATTGAGGACTCTGACGATGATGATTCTAGTGATTTTGAGAGCGAATCTGATGTTGACACTGATACTGACCTTTCCGACGATCTACTGGCCGAAGTCGATTTGGGTAACATTATCCCCTCCAGGACTCGACGGCGTACCCATCAATCTGGCCTTAAGATATCTGATGATCCCGTTAAAGGTGATAAGTAGAAATGCGTGTTATTTTTATGTTTTATAGTTATTATTTAGATAAGACAAGTCTTTCATCCCCGTAGTAGCAATAGTTGCTGTTGTATTTCACTTAACTAATATCTCTTACAATTGGTTTCTTGCTCTTGTTTACTTCCCTCATATTAGGCTGTAGCATCTTCTATGTACACTTCGAGATTGGTACTCGGCTATAGCATTATGTCTGAAAATGAAATGTTTGTTTCCTGTCTGTTTAACATGCCAAGGTTACTCTGCAATTATGTATCAGTTGGAAATAAGTTTCATTGTTTAACAGAATGTTACCACTCTTTCTTATGCTTTTGTACATGCATTTCTTAAGGAAGAACAGGTCATTGTTTAGTTATCAGCCTGTTTCTGTGTTGTACGATGGAATGCGATTCTTGATGTTTAATAAGTTTGTGTACCAATCCTTAACAGCTGATTCGACTTCTCATTTGCATTTGCATGAAACGTTACGATGCTCTCATTGTTTATTTAACCACGTAATTTGGTCGTTCAAGAGAAGCCAGCATCTACAATATCATGTGTCTGCACTACTGCTCTTTGTTTGACCTAATTATCAGTTCTGGTTTTAAGCAGTTAGTTCCTCTGTCTGGGTTAGGGAAACGGACTAATTTGTCATACGATAGTAATCATTTAGGAGTCTTGAACTCAACATAAATGTACAAGAAGGAGGGCATACATGACCAGGTTATGACTGCATGGTTTGCGCCTAATGGCTCTAATCTGAACCTAGGGATGATATCTTCTGTTGGTTAAATCAGTTAACAACTTGATTTAACGTAACAGTCTATTGAACTGATAGACCAAGTTTGCTGGGGAATAAGATTTTTCAGCAATTATTTGTTTCCAACAAAATATTGACTTCTGATAAAGCTAAAGGGACTATGGGGGGACACTCTCTTTCTGCAAAACATCTGTTCTTTCTCGTCTTTCCAGTGACACGTTGGATTTCATAACGCAAGTGTTTTAATAGAAGTTTGAATAAATGTGGAAAGTGATGTGTTGAGGAAACTATGCAGATTAGAGAGTATAGCCCTTTTTTGGCAACAATGGAGCACCTCTTCCTTTGACCTTTTCCTTCATTCATTATGCTCATTTCTTGTGGTGTTGTATTATTAGCAGTCAATGTCATAAACTCTTCGGATCATAACCTACAGCTATCGACAGTTGAGCTGTTTTCTTTTGCTTGAGTCTGTCCGGAGGAGGGGTGATGCTGGGAGGTGTTGTTGCATTGTCATACCTGTACCTGTAATGAAGTGTGAAGTAGAGTAAAACCACATTTTAAATTGTTTTGTACTTCAATCTTTGAGGATAGTTTGTCTTTGGAGAAGATTGAGGTTGAAAGTTGGAGAATATTTTCCAATTTGGTTGTGACCAACTAATGTTATCGGTACTTTGAAGTTTTAAAGTGAGTGGGGACTAGCATTGATTTACTAAGTTCATAATTTTGGATAAATACGTGAAACGTACCTTTTTCTTTTTTAAAGTTTAAAATAAATTTAGGGCGAGGGTCTACTACTTATGGCAAATAAAGATGATTAACTTAGTAACTGTAAAAGCATAGCGTTGGGGGTTATGCATCATAATTGTCACTCACCTTGTCTGTTGAGATACCAAAATATAAGTCACTCAATCATGTAATGTATGCATGTGCACAAGTATTTGAAGCAATTCGGGTAGTACAATTGTGTGACGACTGACTGACTGCACCACCCTTGTATCATTAAATAAATTTTGCTTCTACTTTGGTGGGTGGCCAGATGTCCAAACCTAACAAGTCTCAGGGTAAATTCTGCCGTCCCTTCAATTGCCACACTATAAACTAAAGAATGCTCTTTGCAACTCTACCTCAATTTTCTGCTTGTTAAAAGTTGCAGGAATTAAAAAAGAGTTGCAGGAATTAAGGGTCTTCCTATGAAGAAGGCTAAGTGCTTAAATCACTGTTGTAGCAGATGACTAATGCTGTAAGCACTCACTGATAGATGTGTCAAAGAATTTAGTCTGTTCCATTGCGAACCCAAAACTGCAACATGTGATTACGAGAAAGTAATGACGGGATGTTATTTGTGTTGAATGGGTGCAACAAACTTGATAGCCCTTTTGGTAACACGAGCAAGTAGGAAACAATGAGATATCACCCATTCATTGTATGTTGTCCTGCCAAGTGATCTTTGGAGCACTGGCACTGGAGATGCCAAGGCTCAATATGGAGAAGATGTACTTGCATCGCACACCTAATTTTGTTCAGACATTGTAGACGTTTTTCCATTTACAACTCATCGTCTCATTCCCTTACAGGCTCCAGCCCCCACCATATCATCGATTGGGTAATTCGTTACAGCTTTTTCTTTACTATAATTGTCTTTGATTCCTGTGGTGGAGGGCCATCATACTTGATTGTTGTCTGTTTTTATGCATATACATGTAATCTATTCTGTTCCCTCGTTCGCCTTACAAACAACATGGCCATTCTTGTAATTCAAGGATGGAAAGGTTCGTAAGACGGTGGAATTTTGTCATTTGTAAGGAGTAATGGAAATATGTTTCTCTACTCTACGGTCGGAACTTTTTCTTATGTCAAAAAGCTTGGCAACCGTTGAGCGCGACAAGAATGATTCTTACCGTTTCATATAGAAGCATATTGAACAATTTTAGAGTGCCTTGCAGTTCTCGATGACATGTTTTAAGGCATTAAAAATCGTTTGTAGTTATGCCTTACGGATGTAAACTTACCCATCAGCGTGAAGACGTAATACCGTATACCCGTGCACAAGGGTCAAGTGCCTGGTTAACTAGAATATTACACAAGCATCCTAAAATTATTACAACCTTAAATTACACGAGCATCCTAAAATTATTACAACCTTACTTTTAGACCTGGTAATCTATCCATCATCCGACCAGCAAAATATTTCGCACCTCTTAATAATGAAATGGCACAATCGAAAGTATAAGAAAATGAAATTGTTGATGCTCAAGAAGCAAGAAAACCACAAAAAACAATAACTTAGGTATTCAAGGAACCCAGAACAAAATTCTCATAAAAAGTGAAAATCTTAGCTTAATGATCTGCCGAAGACTAACATCTCAGTCTAATTACCTGCTTGGATGTTGTTACAAGTGTAAAAGTTAAAAACTGGTACATAAACTGTTTGACTAACAAGGACAAACAGAATAAGCTGGAAGATTCCAAGCATTCTTGCCTGAATAATGACCAAGTTGCAAGCCAGCTAATTTGTATTCAGCGCTTCTTTTTCGCAGCGTTGGACTTTGAAGGGCTCGCAATCAGGTAGACAAATAGAACCACAATTGAGATCACAGAAATCAAGGAACCATATTTCGCCATCAATTTCTGTAAACAAGGTGAGATAAATGAGATCCTAATTCTCGTAATTTTATATTTCAATTAAGTACCAAGCATGGGACATGTAAGATGCAGAAATTATAGATTCAACTTAAAATGTCGAACTTAGGGAGTGCGCTCAGGGAGATGTTTATAAGATGAATTTTTCCATCCATGCAGCCTGGATTTTTTCTGAATTCAGATGTTTTATTTTCCTAAATCAGATATTGATTGATGACCTAGTAAGGGGTTATTTCTATGTAAACTTACGTAGCTGTAAGCATTATCAAAGCTAAATATTATTGTAGGAAAGATGTCATACCTTTGCCTGTGATGAATATTCACCACGAGTTTGGACAGTCCATGCAAAAAAAGGAAATTCATCTCTTAGTAAACTATAATTAGCAAAAAAATGTGTTCTGTAGTTTGTGCAGCTGCAGCTACTAGTATTTGAGCGCTTACCCAGTCAAACTTCTTCTCCGGGGGCCTATCAGCTAGTATGTCAAGAGGGAGGATTGGAGTTGAGAATGCCTCCTAAAATGAGAATATTATTGATAAACACCATCCATATCAAGCATACCAAGTAGAAGCATATAAGCAAGAATGTCAAACCTGAAGAGCAGCCTTAGTGGGAATACGGAATGTTATGACCGCTGGTGCCCCATAAAACACTGTTTTTTTCTTAGCTTCCAACTCAAAGGAATGGGAGAGAGAAGCCCCACTGACATCAGACAAACAAATAAACAAACATGAAAAAGAGACAAGATAAAGAAGTTAAATAGTCAGATGCCACCAATTTTAAGAGGACTCACGCGTCCAGCCTTTCCCACGACATGGATGTGTTACCAGCGACAATTTCAAATACATCTTGAGACCAGTTATCATCATAAAGACTCACATCGTATGCCGTCCTGAACAAAAAGAGCTTTTTCATGTCAAAGTCACATCATTATCATCCATCGGTAAATGATAATGCATAGAGCATCTAGCCGAAATCTTTTAGAGCGTGTTGGTTGCACAACAGAAGGTAAAAGAATCTCGCAAAGTCATTCTCTATTTAGCTATGAGATTCTTAGATTCCTAACTGTTCACCACATTGAAGCCAACGAATTATTCTACCCCACACATGGTTCAAAAACGAGCACACAAGGTTTGAATCATTTTGAAATGTACCGAGAGAGAGAGATTGCTGATGACATGAAAAGAAAGTAAGGAACACATTATTATTTAGAAGGAAAATACTATTTTCAACAAATATCACTAGTGGTTATTATTTTACCCCCAAGACTTAACAACCAAATTTCAGCCGAGGTGACTGTATTTTCTTAATTTCTTGTAGGAAATCTTTCTCATCAAGCACAAGGGATTCATACAGCAGACTTGGAGGGTTTCCAAATCCCTTTACTTAGCAATTCTTTATCCACCTCTTACCAATCAAAGGGAAAAGGTGCCCTTTTCTCTCCGATCACATTCAGCAATATCATCCGTTTGTATCTAAATCCAGATAGATTGATCTGGTGGAGAAAGACTAAGGTGCATAGTGTTATCTGAAACAGGTGCTGGCTGAAGAGTTTGAATACACGATTCCATTGATATTAAACTCAGAAAAATAGGATAACTTTTTCTAAACATTGTCTGTACAGGAGTTAGTCTTTCAAAAATTAGAAAACAATGAGATCAAAAAATTATAGACTACTCATTATGACTTTTAAAACGATACTGTCCTTCAGAAACATTTTTTACAAAAATTATATGTATAAACACATTCAGAAGAAAATAAAGGTTTTTTTTTTTGGTTTTGATTATTATTTGTTTAATGTACAAATATAATGATAAATTAGTGAGGATGGGAGGTGAAGTCAAAAAGGGATTCCTACTTTGCAATTTGTTGTCTCTTTTTCCAAGGATGTTTCAGATAATTCAAACAGTTACATTTATTAACCCAATAAAACAATCAGATCAAGAGAAGCTGTTTGGAAATGGGACAAAATGAAGAGTGAGATTTATTAGTTTGATTTCCTTATTAATTGAGCAAAGTATACTCCGGTAGGATAAAGACGGCGTCAAACAATTAATGCTAATTACTGCAGGTCCTAATATTAAAGCAATTAAAATGACATCCAGATTTAGGCAGGGAAAGTGAAAACAAGGAAGTTGAGATCTGAGTAAGAAAAGCATACGCAGATCCTTCGTTGTAGATGTCGATGGAGATGGAAATCCGTTCGATGTCGGATTTGAGTCGAGTAAGGGCGGCCTTCTTGTGTGCGACAATAAATGGCCCGTCGGAGGCTGCGATTGTCCATGAGAAACATAATAGAGCTAATACGGTAGCTAGGAGGAACTTCCTCGCACAATCCGCCATGCTTGCTTAACAGATACAGATACAGATTCAGATTCAAATATGATCAAAGACTTTTCAGCTGCTGCTGGTGTAGTATTACCACTATTACATAGGGAGATCTACCACGCGTTCAAATATCATTGGTCCACTGACGTGCATTGCTCCAAACTGGACAGATATGGGCCACTTTTTTTCTTTTTCTTTACTTATTACCATCATGCATTAAGCCCAACTTCTAACTCGGCCCATTGGGTTAACTTCACAAATTCGCTTTTGATTTATTATTATTTTCACATTCGCCTATGTGTCAAAAAAATTGCTAGGCAAAGCTTTTATATATATAAAAAATAACACTACACACACATTTAAGATGATAAATATCAAGTTATAAACATATTTTTTAATAATAAACTACTTATAGCATATTACTATCAAGTTATAGCATATCAAGAAAAAACATATTATTCTCATTAATTTTTTTAAATAATAATAAACTTATTTAAATAATTACATTTATTATTCAGTTACCTTTTTTAAACCAATGTAGTTAATTAAATTAATTATTTTAAGTTACCTTTTTTAAACAAAACTCTTAACTAGTGTAAATTCAAATAAATATTATATAGTTACCTTTTTTAAAAAAATTACAAAATAATAGGGATTTTATCATTCCATAATTAATAACTACCCATCAATATCTAAAATAATTACAGTTTTATTTTAAAACTTTCACACTGCCCCAAAATTTTGTTCTTCCCCAAATCCTCACAAAATCATCTCTTTTGCACGCCTAACAATTAATTTTTTACCAAATCATCTCTTTTGCACGCTCAAAAAACATTCAATCTTAACAGTCGTCTTCTCCAATTCTACTATTTTGCACTCAAATCTTCCTTTTCTGCACTCAAATCTTCATCTCTTCCACTTAAAAAATTGTACAATGTCGAAGAGAGACAATGAAACCCCGCGAAAATCCAAAAGGTTGAATGATGAACAAAGCTCAGACGAATTTCATGCTCCATCTTTCAAAATTTTATCACAAACACAAACTTAGCCTTCATATGCAAAAGACAAAGCTAGATCAGGAAAATCAAAAAATGGAAAAAAAAAAAACAAACATCCAAAAGAATCCGAGAAGAAGAGAAAAGGGAAAGAAAAGCAAAAAGTAGATGAATCGGAGAAAAGGGCGAAAGAAAGAGGAAAGAAAAGGAAAGGAAAACAAATTGAGTACTCATCAGATTCTGAATCTGATTTTGTAGAAGAATTGATAAAATCAAAATCAAAAAAATCAAGAACCTCTGAAATCGATACTTCACATTTACAAGAAGAAGAAGAAACAGTTTAACCCAAAAAAAATTTAAAGGTTAGTAAAAAAAAATTAAATTAAAATTATCTATTTAATTTTATTCTAATTTCGAGTTAATTGTGAATAGTATAGTACATTTTTATGTTCTGTTATTTCTGTATGAATTGTGTATGATTCACTCTATGAAATTACACATTTTTTTATATTACAATATCAATATATGAAACATGTATGAATTGTGTATGATTCACTGTATTAATTTGGTATGATATGTATATTAAATTTGTATGATTTGTGTATTAAGTTTTGTATCAAGTTTATGATATTGTTGAATATTAATATCCATAATAAAATTACATACTTTATGTTTTGATTTGTATATTTAGTGTTGAATATATTGTATATGAAAGAATGTTGTAAGTTTGTATGAAATGCTACATCTACTTTATTACATTATAAATGTATAAACAATGTATGAACTGTGTATGAGTATATTGTAATACAAAATAAAAAAAAAGGCATTAAAATTGGTAGGTCAGAGATAAGCCACAAATAAACCAAAACAAGTTGTTAAGGTCAGTAAAAAGATTTTTTCAAATTTCAATTAAAATGTATGGTTTAAGTGTGTTTAATTTTGATTTTATTTGTCAATAGTATAGTACATGAAATTTGTATGATTTATATATCAGTTGAGTTTTTAGTATTGTATATTATAATTATATATGAATATTGTATGATTTAATATTGGATGATTTGTGAATATATAATTGGATTACAACAAAGTATGATTTTTGATAAATAATAATATATTAATGTTGTATGATTTTGTGTATAAAATAATTACTATATTTCACTATTGGAATGTATGCATTAATGTATTAACTTTGTATGCTATGTGTATGAAATGCTATATTGTCTATTACAATATCAGTGTATGAATAATGTATTAGTGTTGTATGTCGTATATTTTTTACTATTATTAAAAGTATTAAAGCTGTATATTTTATGTTCTGATTTTGATGTATAAATTAATGTAGTGGTACTGTTTGGGTAGTAGTTTATAGTTTAAAAGCCATAAATTATTTTTTTTTTAAAATTAAATATGTATTAATATTTATGCATTGTGTATGAACTGATGTACAATTTTTGTATGCTTTGTGTATGAACTGAATTGAATTTAATTTACCAATTTTATAGGAGAAGAAGATACAAATACATTTGTCTTCATGTATTAACATGAATGTGTTTGCGGATCTGTTGACCTTCCTAGGTCAAGACAAGTTTCAACAATTCTTACAAGAAACACCGTTTGAATTTTTTTATGATTTGGATGACATAAAAATCCAATGTCAGATGTTATGACATATATTTATTCTTGAAACTAAAAATGTCAGGGATGACATGTTTGTTATGAATGTAAATGGTACAAAGTTACATCTTGGGTTAAAAGAATTTGTTGCTGTAACCGGTCTAAAATGTGGACCAATTTCTGATTTTGTATATGTACCTATCAATTATTTACTATATCATTCACTGACATATACACTATTTCAATTAAACAAAAAGAATATAGTTTCTATACAAAATTAATACAAAATATATATTATAATTTCAACAGAAACATATATTGTGAGTTTAACAAAATATAGATTTTCATACACAATTAATACAAGTTCTTATAAATTTCATACACAATTAATACAATTTTCATACTTCACCAATACACAAAATTATATCTTCTTACTTTTTGAATATTATCTGAGCAGGTTTTACCATTAAATACAAATTTTATATAATTTTCATACATTATTCATACATTTGTAATACTTCACCTATACAAAGAATTATATCTAATTATTATTTGTCTAGTTAATAAATGTACGTTTTTCTATTTTTTTCACAAATCAACTAACACGCGAATCTTCAATTTAATTACAACTCAAACACATTTATATTTACTTATCGTTTTTCAAAATGCCATACGTAACTTGATTGTTTATCCAAAAAAAGAACATACAAACTATATTTTAGATCTAACAATAAAAAAAAAAATCGAACACTTTTATACATGTACAAAACAATAAATATAATTAAAACCAACAATTCATAATTAAAACAACAAATCATAACAAAAATCAATATGATGAATTCCACTTTCCACCATGTTTTATTTATATCGACACATTGTTCTCCATCAAATCAAATCAAATTATTTTCAACGCCAAAATTTATTCAACTACTAATAAAAATGAAAATAAAATCTGCAAATCTCAAAAAGATTGTGAAATTTTGGAAAACAAAATGACATGTACGTTCATGCCAACTTGGTAGAGCTTTTCAAGGAATTAAATCAAAAATTAATATCATTTAAACTAATTTGAGAGAATTAAGGCAACTAAATAATCTAAAAAAATTTAAAATCCCTTAAAACGTGCTAATTTATTAACAGTAATTAATAATTATATTTAATTTATTTAATAAAAGATCTCATTTTCCATTATTAATTTGTCCATTTTTTTAATTTATTTTTTATTTTAACAACTTTTTTTAATAATTTAAAATTAACATTATATATTTTTTTAAAATGCTATAACTTGAGATATTAAATGTTATACAATGAAACTCAAACTCTAGTGCTATAACTTGAGAATATTACTATAAAAAATGCTATATACCTAATTTACACTTTATATATTTTGCTTATAGAATAGTCAATAATTTACCATATGTTTTGTGTTTATGGCCAAGGCTAAAACTTATGTTTAATGGACAAATTATGTTCTTTCCTAAAAAAATTATGAAATGTTGATAAAAAGTCAAGTTTGGACGCTTTCAAAGACGTCATAATCTTTGTGTTGAGGGCAAAGCTATATGGAGTCCGACTCTTCTTCAGCGTAAAATTACACTACATATGCAATATGATCAATTTTTTAATTTACATATATATACATAACGATGAACCCCACAGCATAAGCAAAAGGTTTGTTCAGTGGTTAAGGGGGGTCAACATTTCGCAAAGTTAGTGTGGCTTCACGAATACAAATTCGGGTGACATTTTTTTCATAGTTTCAACTTTCAACCGTTTTTTTTATTAAATACTTGGCTTCGCGAGTTCGTATCTCGATAACAATATTTTTTTCTATTGGTTTAATCGATTTTAATTTTTATTTGGTAATAAATAAAACATATGCTTAATTTGTAAATCTACTGGGGTACATTGAAAAATAAATTTCCTTTTAATTTTTATAAATTTAAGTAAAATTTATAACTTTTTAAAAGTTTTCATAATTTAAATTTAAAAAATACTCTCTCGTACTCATTTTAAGTCAAACATTTAATTTATATTTGATTAAAACATAATATAAGATTAAATAAATAGGTGTAATTATTTATAATTTATAAATAAAAATATCATTTTCACGATATTTTCAACTCTCTCTTTTATTTTTTTCTTCAATTTACTCATCTCTTTTTTTTTGTGTTGATTGTATTGTATTTTCGTTGGTTTGATTTTGTTGGTCTTGACGATAACGGTTCGATGTAGCAAATTTAATCTCAACAAAAGTATTTACTAACAATTTCGACTTGTAAAACTCAATTCCAACAATTTCCTTCACTAAATACTTAAGTCCACAACTCCAAAGATTTTCATTCTCAAGTTCAGCCATCATCCACTCCCTCAAATCAACTATATTCGACACTCCAATTGGTGTTAAGAAGAATAACAAGAAAAATGGTGGGTGAATTTGATTGGGATAGGGGCAGCGATTAGAGTGGAGGAATTTGATTTGGGGGGGGGGGGGGAGGAAGCGATGGGTTTGAAGAAGATGACTCCCCCCCTCCTTTTTTTTTTATTCTTTTCATTTATTTATCTTTTAAATTTTAATGTTCTTTTAATGTCATACATAGATTATTGTTTTTTTCTTTTTGACCTATGTGTATGTGTTTGTGCAACATGCACCATACTACAACGAAAAATGTGTTTAAAATATTGGATTTGGGGATCCAGATGACAAAAGGATAAGTAAGAGTGTCCAGAATATAATCCTATACAAACATAATGGTCCACCATCCATTCATCAGTAGCTGGTCCGAGAGGATGATTAACCACACTGGGATTGAGACACGGCCCAGACTCTTATGGGAGGCAGCAGTGGGGAATTTTCTGCAATGGGCGAAAGCCTGACGGAGCAATGCCGAGTAGAGGTAGAAGGCCCACGGGTCGTGAACTTCTTTTCCTGGAGAAGAAGCAATGACGGTATCTGGGGAATAAGCATCGGCTAACTTTGTGCCAGTAGTCGCGGTAACCCTATCCGAGTAATCAACCGTTTTTTTTGGTTAAATTATACTATAACCTCAATTTGTATATATTAGGTAAAAATGATTTTTCAAAGATAAATTCAAATTGTTTAAGATAGTCAATATTATTTTGGTTTTATTCATGAACCCAAAAAAAAAAGAAGTGAAGGAGTATAAAAGTGAAAAAGGAAAATGAGCAAGGGTGTGTTTGGTACGAAGGAAAATATTTTCTAAAAAATATTTTTCAATTTTCTCATGTTTGATTATTGATTGGGACAAAAGTCTTGAAAAATATTTTCAAAATCAACTCATTTTCCTCAAAATTAAGGAAAATGACTTCCCTTCAAAAATTAAGGAAAACATTTTCCAAAATCTCTCCTCCAACTTCAAGTTACATTTTTTTTTTGACCAAAACATCATTAAAAATATTTTCATTTTCAAAATATTATTTTTCACCTGATCCCTGACCCTCCACCCCACCCTACCCACACACCACCCGGCCAGCCCCACCCCCTCCCAAAAAAATTTGAAAATATTTTTATTTTGAAACTCCTACCTCCCTCCCCGAGCCCCCTACCCACCCCCTCCCCCAACTCCAAAAAAAATTAATTTTATTTTTAAAATATATTTTTAACTTCAAAAATTATTTTTTCACCTGCCCCTTTCCCCCTGCCAGCTCCATCCTTCAAATTTTTATTTTTTCACCTACCCCTGCACCCCTAACCCACGTACAAACACACTATCTCACATCCCACACTTAAAAAAAAAAAAATTATTTCTAAAAAATATTTTCAATTTCATAAATTATTTTCTATTCTAATAAAAATAAAAAATATTGTTCATTCACTTATTTTCGAAAAAAACATTGTGTGGAAAATGAAAAAACATTTTCCTTGTACCAAACACAGCTAAACCAGCTTTCTTTTCACCTATTGCAAAAGCGAAAGACAGTTTGATAGATTTTTGTCCATGGAGGCTATATTCACCGGCACTTACATCGCGGCCGGTGTCTCGCCGCTTCTCCAAAGTCGGAACTCATGCCTCCGCATCACCTCCGCCAGATTCAAAATTGCATCTACAGCTGCAACTACTGGGAGATCAACTGCCTCTATCGGCCAGCAATCGCCAACAGTACCGATGTCCATAGTTGACTCCTCTGAGCTAGAGCAAACAAGTACTTTGAATATGAAAGATTTCATGAAATGGAGCAAGGATATGATTGCGTCCGGATCCGAAGGTGGGCCACCACGCTGGTTTTCACCCTTGGACTGCGCTGCTCCTCTGAAAGACTCCCCTCTATTGCTCTACTTACCAGGTTAGGTGATTTCATTGGAACAACAACTTTACTCATTTTTCCCGTTTGCTATAGCAGAAAAAGCAATCTGTAATGGCAAAGTTTGTAACTTATTGTTCGTGAACAAAGCCATAGTGCAAATATTCACACAACCACACGCTAGACTAATAACCTTCTTTGTATCAGCGTTTATGAACTGCTCATACATTGATAAGTTAATTAAACTAGGTCTTATTTACTCGGAACATTGCAGGGATTGATGGTGTTGGACTTGGCCTTATAAAGCATCACAAAAGACTTGGAAAGTAAGCTTGTTAATTGATCTTTTCGGCACAATGTCAGAATTTATATTTGATTTTCAGCACTACTATTGTCCTTAAGATGTTTGCGTTGTACTAGACTAATATATCTTGTTAAGTTTTGTTTTTGTTTTTTCGGGTGATGCTTCCCATACGTGAAGGATCTTCAATATATGGTGTCTCCACGTTCCAGTTACAGATCGAACATCATTCTCAGGTCTCTCTCCTCGCTCATCTCCCTGTTGTGTTCTTAGGCAAATTGCTTGCTTGAATTTTTAATATATGGAAAGTTGGAAACCCAACATCTGAATAAAAATATTTTAAAGAGTGGAAATAGTAGTAAGTGCTCTTGTCCCTAAATTTTGTCTCATTTTATTATTTCACATGGAAATTCAGAAGTGATGATCTGAGGATATATTACTACTATTATCATATACTGAAGTGAAATTCTCTTTCTTAGTATAGCATAACAGGTACAGATCTTGTGTAATTTGTGAAAAAGATCCTTTTAAATTCAGCAAATCAGATAAATATGAATCACCTAACAAATGGTACAAGAATGCCAACTGAGCAAGCTGTGCACTTGGAAAAGCCATGCAGTTACTATTTTAACATTAACATGAAATGTCCTTGCGCTGATATATTGTGCTTTTTGCTTTTTCGCCTCTCTTTGTAATGAGTAATTTAACTTGTGTCCACTTTTAAGTTTGAACAATGTTACTAGACAAATCTGTCCTGTGTTCATATCAAGGAGTTTTTCTTTCTAAACTTGTGTATGTGCTGCCTTTTATCTTTTGAAATGAAAGTAACAGTGGGATATACCTCCCCTTAACTCTCCTTCAGACCTGGTGTACCTGGTTGAAGCAACTGTTAGATCAGAGCATCACCATGCTCCAAGACGTCCCATATATCTTCTTGGAGAATCTTTTGGGGGATGCCTTGCACTTGCTGTTGCTGCTCGTAATCCTCATATTGATCTTGCACTAATTTTGGCAAACCCAGGTTCAAAAGCATGTCATCATAATTTTATGAGAGATATTTATAATGCTTGAATCATTTCATAGTTCTTATTGCAAAGATGTGTCTCAGCCACTCGTCTACGTGAATCTCAGCTGGAAAATCTGATAACGTTGTGCGAAGTCATTCCTGAGCAACTCCATCCAAGCATGGTTAAACTGTTAAGTGTGACGACAGGTTATTTTACCTTCATCCTCCGATTTATGAGTATAATAGTTTAAATAGATGGAACTTTGTCTTGCCAAACTAGCGTATTAATAACTGCTAACATCTCTTAGTTTTATACTTTGGTAATATTTGTTTGGAGTTTCCAGAAACTAAGTTTGTTTTGTGTTTTTATAAAAGCTGTTTGTTTAAATGATTTTTCCGGAAAAGGTTAACTTTTTAAAAATATTCTCACACTCATTTTTTCAGTTCTTCCAAAAAGAGTTGCTTTTCCTGCATCTCCTTGATTACCATGCTAGATGAAATGTGAACTGTTTGGTTTGGTAGATGAATGACCTACCTTAAGGACTATTATTTCTTCTGAATCTTTTTATAAGAATCTTGTTGACTAGAATTGTAGGTGGAAACATGCTAATCATGCTGTCCAGTCACTAATTAAGATGTTTACTTCCCAATCTACTTCAGTATCATATAATCACACATCTCATACTTCACATTGTATCTTTCTCCTAAAGATGTGTGTATCTGTTGGGACAAAACATACTTGTTCAAAGTGTGCACTGTGCAGCAACTTATCTGGGTCTTGTTTGTTTCTAACTTGCACCACAAACTTTCACTCAACTTGAACAGTTTGACTGCTGAGTCAGCAAATTCAATTACTTGAAGAACTTAATCCTGATATTGAACAAATCATTCAGCTCTGTTATCTGTATGCATAATTCTTTAAAAAGTAATAGATCTAGCAAAACACCTCTTCTTGTTATTACCAAATGTTTTTGAAACTTCTCTTGATAAAGTATATGCATATGTTCACACTTGATCTTTTAACACTTGCACGGATAGATGTAGTTTTAGTTATCATGTTTATTGGTACTAAATCCCTCCTTAATATTGGGCTATGAAGTGCTCAAAATGGAGTGACATGAAGAGTGATGATTGATATAGCTGACCAACTTGCTTGGGATTGACTTGTAGTTGTTGATTGGAACTAAATAACTTTGGTGGATACTTCTTGCTTAAATTGGTTTACTGAGTTCACTTTGTGGTTAACTTTTAGATGAAAATTGACAAGTGATTGAGTTAAATTCATTAGGTGTTCCTGCAAGGTTGGCAGTGGCAATTCCTGGCAGTGGACACTCTTTGCAACAAGCAGTAGCAGAGTTATTTCGTGGTGATGTAGCATTTTCATCCTACTTATCTGTAAGGTCCAAAAGTCTTAAACTCATAAGGTTAAATTGTGAAAGCTATCCCTCTTTATCTTAAAGCTTGGTCACCCTAAAAAGAATTTGTTGCATTTGGACATTTCATCAATATACTTTTTATGGCATCTTCTTAGCATAGATAAGATTCCCTTTCGTCACCATGTTTATCCATGTTGATATCTTCCTTTCCCACTCTAGCTTTGACACTTCAATAGTTTGAAGACTTTATACTTAGACAACCATTATTAGTTGATATTTTCAGTTGGAGTTTGTTCTTGTTGTCAGTTTGAGCAAGAAAATGATGAAAAAGGTCGCAGGTGCTGGCTGATGTTTTACCTGTGGAAACACTTATCTGGAGGCTGAAGATTCTCAAATCAGCTGCATCTTTTGTCAGTTCTCGCCTCCATGCTGTCAGATCTCAGACTTTGGTACTCTCGAGGTAATTTTCCAGAGTTCCAGTGAGTCATCGGTAAAATTTAATGAAAGAGAGATTTTTAAATGCCTACGCCTTCCGCAGAGATAGTTGATTTTCTCTCTCTTGTCATCTTTACAAGAAGTTTGTTAATGTAAACTAGAATTGTTGTACTCTTTTCTTATTCCGAGCATTTTGAGCAATATCCAATTCAGGTTAGCTTTTGCGACTGCTACTATGTGGGACTAAGAGTTATATTGCTATGCAGTGGAAAAGATCACTTGATATCAAGCCCAGAGGAATCTGAGAAGCTTCACAAGATGCTTCCAAACTGTGAAATCCGGAGATTTAATAACAGTGGGCATGCCCTTCTCCTGGTAGGCTGTCTTCTTTTCAGACCCAATTCCTCTTTCCAACTTTCTAAATATTACTTTTGCTCTATACCATATTCATAACTGCTTATGCAAATGGTAATAGTTCTTTGTTTAGAATAATCTTTGTGAACAAACAACAAAACAAAGCAGAGAACGTCTTGATTAGACTATGCGTCAATTTAGATAGATTTTTTCAAGAATTCTGTGTCTGAAGCACTGTTAAGATTTATTCAATGATAAAAAAAGGAAAACAATAAAAAGAAAGAGCATTTTATTAAAAAAAAATTGAGAAAAGAACATGCCCCTTAGTGACTGAATGGGCTTGGGAATTAGTGAAGTAGGAGATGGGACCTCAAGGATCTGTTATGGGCATAGTGAGGTAAGATGATAGAACTTTCAGTTTGCTGGCAGTTGTGTGCTTTCTAGTTGCTGTGGCAAATGTAGGTCCTTGTCATTCATTTTATTTTTTGATCGTTGGGATATTCACTGCTCTCTAACAACTTGGAATCATCCATGCAGTTTGTATACAAGCTATAGCTTTTGCTTTCATTTTCTATCATCTGCTGTAGTTTATGATATCAGGTAAGCTACAGTCTTGATATAACGCTTTTTTACTTTCTTTTTATCTTTGACAAGATTGAATATAAAAGTGCAACGGTTGCCTTCCTACAGAATTACTCTGTCAATATGATTCCATAACAAGCCACACAGTGGCATATTACATGCCTTACTTCCTAGAGAGAGATTCAGTACCCATGGCAGTGTATATATAATTCAATCGGTTACGTAGTCCTGCAATAGGCTACCTGTATGCTCTTAGTTCTGCATACGTAAAACTGGTTACTTCGGGTTCCAACAAAGATATTACTCCAGTTTTTATAGCATTCATACCGAAACTTATGCAAAAACATCTTTTCATCTTTTCTGGGGTATATGAGAAGTTGAAGTTTTTATGCAGGAAGCAGACTTTAATTTGGTAACTGTCATAATGGGTGCCAATTTTTATCGACGTGGAAGACACCTTGATTTCGTTAGAGATTTTGTGCCACCAAGCACTTCTGAGTTTGACAGTGTGTATCAACCATACAGGTATTTTGTCATGCTCTAGTTGGAACACACTGACTATTGAAGTGTTAGAGAGAACACACTTGTATTGCTTAATTATATTCTCAATACACCCACTCATAACGGCCGATGGTGATATTTTATTCGAGGAATCTGTCTGCTCTAATACCATACTAAAGTGTGTGACCATCTCATCTCAAAGCTTAAACTGTTAGAGAGAAACACACATATTATTTTATTATATTCTCAAAACTAACCACTAACCAGTCGGTAGGGGGTTGTAGAGATGCATAATTTGTTTCCTGGTCATTTACAATGTGCTCTATGTTCATAGATATGGTATCTAGTTAAGGAGGTTCCATTCTGACAATGTATTTTTTGGCGGTCTTGCTTCTCTATATAAGATGCTACCTTAGGACTAAATTAGGGTTAAGCTAACCAGAAGCTTTTATTGGCATAGTGAATCAACTCTTCTGCTCTGCTATTTATGTGTACTTAGTTCATTTGATATAAACACAAATACTGCAAGTTTATTTGATCATTATTTCTTGTGTGACTGATTAAAACACAGGTGGATGGAAGTTGCCTTCAATCCTGTGATGTTATCAACACTTGAGAATGGGAATATTGTTCGGGGTCTGACTGGAATTCCTTCTGAAGGACCAGTCTTACTTGTTGGTTACCACATGATGCTTGGACTTGAACTAGTTCCTTTGGTGTCCCGTTTGTGGAATGAACATCAGATTGTCCTGCGAGGCATAGCACATCCATTGATGTTTAAGAGGCGAAGAGAGGGAAAAATGCCTGTGTTATCAATGTATGATGATTACCGATTTATGGGTGCGGTTCCCGTGTCAGCCACTAACTTTTATAAACTTTTATCATCAAAATCCCATGTCTTGCTGTATCCTGGGGGTATGCGGGAAGCTCTTCATCGGAAGGTATTACCTAGTTAAAGCATCTTGCTATATTTCTCAAAATATTTCTGCATTTACCAACTTCAGTGCAGTCAAATTCTATATTTTGTTTTAAGAATCGAAGGGTTGCATTTCTTAAAAAGTTTGTGATTAACTTGTGTGATTTTTCTCTTCTCCACTTGAAACATAAAGTCATGTGAAACATGAATGAGTTGACCACTGAACTTTTGTTTCATCAAAACCTAAGGACAAATTTGTACTGCACCGTCCACCAGATCAATTGATTTTGTATCTTAGACTCAACTTTAGTCTGATTAATGTCATATGTATGAGCAGTTTATCTTGTTCATATATGCATATATCCGAAGATATTTATTATGATAGGAAATTTAACAATGCTGTTTGAAAATTGAAGCTCTTATCTGTAAGCGTTAGATATTACAAATATGTGTACTAATTTACGTTGTATGTCCAGACACATCACAAAATGTTGAATTAAATGGTCATTCTCATATTGATGAAACAAAATTGAAATTTACATTGTTGTCTGTGGTTGTATGGAAAGCTTGATACAAAGTGTAGATCTATATATGGCATAAGTTAAGTATTGAAATTTGAAATAAGTTGCTGAAAGATGTTTGCTCAATTATGGGGAGATTGACTTGGAACAGTATAGCAGTAATCCTTGCAGTTCTTAATGTTGAATAAGGTTATTATTTAGCCAGTGAGCAGAAGATAAAAGTGTGCTGCTCTTCTAATAATTTAGTCTTCTATATTCAGGGGGAGGAGTACAAATTGTTCTGGCCAGAACAGTCTGAATTTGTCAGGATGGCAGCTAGATTTGGAGCAAAAATTATACCTTTTGGTACAGTGGGTGAAGATGATATTGGCCAGGTAGTTTCACGAGTTAACATATTTTGTTTTTGGAAGTGCTTAATCAGAACATGCAACCAACATATATTCTGGTGGATCAGTTTCACCACAAAAGTTGAGAATTTTTTTTTTGGGGAATGCATAAATACATAAATAAATATAAAAACAATTGCTTAAAGGAATGTTGAATACATATGACAACAAGATGAAAATCATTGTTTTACCTGAATGGATCAGGTGTGATGGGACAGAACAGTTTGTGGCTTCAGTTCGATAACAGTGTTTTAATAATTGAACTGAATCATTTAGGCTTTTTCAAGTGCTGAGGTTATCCAGTTCAGATGGTTTGAAATTTTTGCAAGTAGAAAATTTAGCCATTATTTGGCTGGTGATATCCCCTCAATTTGGAGCATGGAGAAAATGCTTTTTAATTTTGCTTTTATGTTGACTACCCCAAAGCTCTTTCCTTAAGAAGCAATTATACAGTAATGCACCAGCTGTTTTTCTGAACCTGCTGTGATTAACATTGAGATAGATTTCCTTATTGGAAATAGCAACTTTTGTATCACAAATTCTTCCTCTTGTTCACTCGTAAATCTTTCAATCAGATGCTCCTTGATTATGATGACATGATGAAGGTTCCATATCTCAAGGCTCTCGTAGAGGAGTTAACTGGTGAGGTGGAGAAGTTAAGGTATAGAATTTGTTCTTTCCTTAGTTTATCTGACTTGGTGTGTGTTTTTGGTATGGCAAAGAAGTTATATTTCATGGTAAAGGTTTTCCTGAAAAATGTTTTCCAGTAAATAATATATAAAAGATTACTAATATTTTTAGTAAATATAAGAGTGGTTTGATGTTTTTTTAAAAAAAACTAAAGGGTACTACTGCTAATGTCTGTGTAAGTTGAACGGAATGATTTGTGACATAAGGAGGATAAGTTATTTTTTACATCAGTAGTCTGTCCAAGATAGGAGTTGGTTCTACTAGTCTCTTATTTCCAGTTACTTTTTCCCCCCTACTTATTTTGGTTCACTTTGCAAACCATTTAGTTGAGTGAGAGTTAAATTCACAGAAGAATGGTATCTTGTATGTGAACACAGATATGACACTGAAGGAGAGGTTTCAAACCAAGATGTGCATCTTCCAATCATTCTTCCGAAAGTTCCTGGCCGTTTTTACTTCTACTTTGGCAAGCCAATTGAAACAGCAGGTAATTTGTGCAAGTATTTGAGTGTATTCTTGACGTATATATGGTTTAATTTAGTTGTTGTTTGCGCTTTGCAGGGAGGAAGGAGGAACTTAAAAGCAAGGAGAAAGCACATGAATTATACTTGGAAGTGAAGTCTGAGGTTGAGAGATGCATTGATTACCTGAAGGAGAAAAGAGAGAGTGATTCGTATAGGAATATAATGGCCCGCCTGCCTTACCAGGCTAGCCATGGCTTTGATTCTGAAGTTCCCACCTTTGATCTATAGTATTATGTAAAAGAAGAACAAAAGAAAATACTTAATACTATCGAGTTGATCAATGTATAGTCAAAAGGTACAGGCGTAGGCCAAACCTATAGCATAATGTACTATTAAGTTTAATGATAATGCCCAAAAACACATGTTTTAAGTTGAATAGAGCAAAAATGATTAGGCAAAAGACGTTTAGGTAGAAGTGGTCCCTTCGTCAAGTATAGTAAGGTAATTAATTATGAAGTAATGTTATTAACTAAGTGGGTGGTAGTACGTAGTACATATATATATATGGGATGTGGTTAACAACATAATACTTGTTTGATTGTGGAATGGTTGGTTTTGAAGCTCAACAGAATGGTTACTTTGTTTGGGCTAGAGGACAGAGGAGAATAAATCCACTGCATGCAGAGAATGAATTAAGAGCCTAGGTACTTGATCATCTCATGCATTAATATTAATGAATAAAGACAAGCCAAACCCACCTGGTCACTTGCTTCTTTTACTCACTTCACTGCTCCATAATTGAGAGCATAACTAGTTAGTTACTTCGCATTATATTATACTCTGCTCCTAACAAACATCCCTTCCCTTCTCAACCATGCATGCATGCAACTATAAATAACACTCTTTATCACATTTCTTCATATAGTAACCAATGTATTATAATATTCAATTTTAAAAAAATTAAAGTAGTACCACCGATAAGAGAATAAGAGTTAATTTAACAAGACTAATATTTAAACATGAGTAGTACATGGATTAATTAAGACAAGACGTAGTATAACGGAGCGACTAATACCATTCAGATCTAATGCTGACTAGTCCGCTAGTTCTACAAACGAAGGGTAAGGTCGAGATTCAGCTGGGGTTCATCAGTGGGGGACAATGACAAATCCTCACCAGTAGTAGTAGTAGTAAAATATCCATGATGCGGTGGAGGATAGAAAACGGCGGATGAGGAGGAGCACAAGTTATTGTTTGAAGGAGGTGGTGGTTGGAGCTGGCAGGAGTAATTAGCATTGATGACGTTGTGTTGTTGAGGCATATTCTCATTGTTGTTGTGAAGAAAATGGAATTGGAGCCTATTATTGTTATTGTTAGGGTCGGTAGAGAACATATTCCGGCGAGAAGCGGCTCTTTCTCGTTTGTGAGCATTCTGATGTCCTCCAAGTGCTTGAGAAGTGCAGAACTTACGGGAACAGTAGAGGCAAGAGAACATTCTAGATGACGATGGAGCTACTTTAGGTTTAGGGATCATGGGTGGTTCCAGCATAATATCTGGGGCAACGGAGTTAGACTGGTTCCAGAAATCATAAACTAGGTGGGTGTGGTCCGCCATTAATGACTTTTAATTTCAGAGCAGAGAAGGTATGTATGTATGTATGTATATATAGGAGAGGAGAGAGTACTGGTCAGTAGTGGGGTGGGGGAGAGGAGCTAGCAGGAGGAGGAATATAATGGGACAGAAATATTATGGCAGATCAACAGAAGAGAGAGAGAGAGTGTGTTAATTTGTTTGTATCTATCTCTCTCTCTCTATATATATATATATCTATCTATCAGCTGCATTCAGCTCCACCCCGTTGTTGTTAGTACACAGTTGTTAAAGTGTACAGCTAGCTATCTTCCTTCCATTTTTACTCATCATTTCCAATAATATTTCCTAACATTTTTACTCATCATTTCCAATAATATTTCTTAATAATAAGTAAGTACACAAATATTACTCTTATATATCCATCAATCTGTCGACTTAAAAACTTAGACCTCTCCTAGGATCAATTAAGTTTCGAAATGAACATTCTAACTATTAATTTATCCTTTATTTTCAAAATTCATTGCTTTTCACTATTTTATCCCACCTCTAAGGTAAAATAAAATTAATCCAAGAGTTGTAATATCAACACTAAAATACAACGTACACAAGCTTATGTTGATTAACAATTAAGTTGTGCATTAGTAATACATTAATCACACTTTAATTATTAAATTGGTTTTTAAGTAATCCAATATTACTCTTAATTTACATTTTTAGCTTATAGACACTACCGGGGTACATTTTACAAGATAAAAATACTTTCTCTGATCTGATTGCCTAACTTAGTCAAAACATATATAGATTCGTTGCTCCTGTAATTTATGTGACACGGTCGAAATTTCAAGGGCTTTTTTACCTGAATCCCTTTTAAATATCTTAAATTATTACTACTTATAATAATGATTTATTATTATGATTCATGAAATTTCAACTATGCCATATAAATTGGTATTTGTAATTTTAAATTAAGATCAATAATAGGGGGTAAAGAATAATAAATACTAGTGTTGATTTGATGTGTTAAAGTGATAAGAGGATACATATACTACTATGAGTGATTTTTGATTAGATATAGGGATGGATGTGTTAAAACGTATGGGTGAGTACGTGAGAGTGGTTTAACTTTAACGAGATTGATATAGTTATAGTATTTGTTTAAGGAAAGGGAAAAAAGTGATTGACAAAGGAAAATTGGTTCAGCTTCTGACAGAGAAGAAACAAACATTAAAAGAAGAAGGCAAAGTCACCCTAAAATGCCTATAGATGGAGGTATGGATGGACATGGTGGTGGAGAGTAACACCTATGTTGTTATATCATCAACTACTCTAGACATTCTATGAGAATCTAGAATTGTCATTCATTTCATTATTTATTCTGTAGAAAAAGGACAAACAGACAGTCACTTACTTGGAGATGGCAGCAGCAATTAGTTTGTTACAATTAGTAGCAGTGAGTGGAATCACAATAAAACCCAGAACTATATTCCCTACCTATACTCCTCCCACTTTAACAAGACGTCTCAATCAATGTGTACAAGACAACATTGCTTTTTTTTAATTAAAATTAAAATATATGCTAGTTGAAAATTTTACTATCGTGACAAAAATTAAGTTAAGAGTAGTAGTGTTCCCTTTTATAATGTTATCACAACACACATCAATATTCTTCCTCATTGCCGTTAAAACCATTTCTCAAAACTATACTCTTCCTCAGAAGCCCATTCTCCCTGCATCCAATAAAACCAAAAGGGTGACCACTCACTCACCCTGCATGTTGCAGGAATCATCCCACTGTTATGGATTTCATAGAAATGTACATCCGGGGATCAATCATCAAAGCTTTAACTATCAACTAAATTTTTCCCCTTGAAACATTTTGATATTTGTTGAAAGGTTACTAGAATTTCACACATGTCTGATTGAGTTTTCTGGGTAGCTCTGATGTTTAAGTGAACAACATTTACAATATACATGCCTCTCTCACAATACTGCAAGAGCATCAAGTATTGTTGCCATCATTCGCCAACTTCAGCTCAGCACTTACGGCTCCAAACAATAAATGTTGATTCTGCAAACAAGAATTTGAATAACTCAAAAACTTCCATTGGATCTTCTGATAAAAGAACCACCGCATTTGTTGTATACCTAGGGCTTCTTTTGTAAGTCAATTGTACATCTAAGACTTGTTCAATAGGATTACTTTGGTCAACAATTCTAATTCATTCTCAAGTCACCTGCATTTGGTTAACTTGACTCTTAAACGAGTAATTGCAATTAGCTGGAAGTAATGCTGATTTTTATCTGACTCCCCTAAAAAAAAAGACATCCCTTCAGGGCGACTTCATAAAAAAATACGTCATTGCAACTTCCTTCACGATTCAGCATATCAGACTCTGTTATGCACTATTTTATTTGATCTAATCTTTTTTCCACATTTAGATTCGAGATACCACAATGTTAGATGCAGCTAATGTGTCATCACCAACATTGGTAGAAATTGAAAATAACATAATGAATGGAAGGATCAAGTGACTTGATAGTTTGGTTGTCTTGAGTTCCCATCATCTAAAAGGGCAAGCCTAGGAAGAGGTCTGGGACCTCCAGAATAATGTTAGCTTTTCTAAATGGATGAAGGTAAATATATTCAAAGTTCCGTTAATTAGAAGGATGAGATTAAAAGAAAATCACCAAACACCCATGTCAACAACACTAATCAGAACTAACCAAAATAATTGCTATTGGTGGTGAATGAAACTAAAATGGCCTGGCAGCTTCTTCCATCAACTTTTTTGATCTCATCAATCTCTCTACCTCCTTCAGAGTCTAAAATCACAATAAAATACAACACTTATAAGGTCAATTATCAAATGAAATAATATATATCCCATCCTCCCACTTATGAAGAATTTTCTTTTACCTCCAAAACCATATCTTCTGTGGTCACTGCATCCAGTGTATCATAGCCTAGCCGAGAAGCAGTATCTGCAAAGAATAAATAAGCTGTTAAAATACAGCAAAAGATGTGTTAGTGCTAATGAGTATGAAGCAAATAGAAATTACTCTGTAGTGCAATAGTTGTATCAGCTGTAGCATATCCATTACGGCTATCTTCATAAATAGCAGTTAATTGAGTCAACACCTGTTGCCATGGTAAGCTAAAAATCAGCATAATGGACCAACAGCTGAAGAAATCCACAAACAAGAGGGGTATTATTAAGCTAGAAAAGGATGATTAACATTAAATATCTGTGTTTTGTCTTGCTTTTTAGGTGGAAGTCATCAGAAATATACCTCGGAATATGATCCATTTATTGCTTCAGCAGCAGGAAGTTGAAATTTCTCCTCCACAATCTGCTTGGCTACCATATCCAAGGGGACATCGATCCATATTGATATGCCGTGTCTCATAAGCGCCCTGTAATAGTAGTCAAGTTATGATCAAGAACAAGTGATTCTCTTCCAGGGGAGAGTATAATTAAGAAAACTCATACAGATTTGCTGCACACTGAACTGCACCATTCCCAGCACAAACAACAAGGCGACCCATGGATGACAACTGCTTCAGTACCTCCGTCTGCATTTTCAAAATTGGTTTTGGTCATAAATCTCAACATCAACATAGAGAAGCGGTACATTAGGAAGACGGGCACCTCCGAATCACGAAATCCCTTCAAGTCTGTCTTCATAAACGACCTGACAGCATCCTTTCCTCCCAAAGCTTGTTCAACAACACTATCGCTGCAATAGATTAAGGTAATAAGATGATGAGTTAGTTTAGGGTTTTTGGAGAAAACGTGAACAAGTGATGTACCTGTCAAAATAATAATAGCGCAGTGCGTCTGCAAGAAGTTGAGCGGAGTTAGATTTGATGGAGCTGTTTATTCCTTTCAATTCAAAGCAACACAAGATAATTAGTGAGGGAAAGCAAAATGACAAGATTGAAACAAGGGAGAAAAGTTATGCCCACCAACAAGGAATAAACAAGTTCCTTTCAAGTCTGGGGATATCTCTGCTGCTTTCCTCTGAATCACATCGAGTCAGTCAAATGACTAGTTTAAAAAAGAAGATTGACGTAAACAGAAGCATCCTCAATCTTACCTTGAGGGTTAACGAAATGGTGGAATCTGAAAATGGGAAATCATACTCTGGTTAATTATGAACCATTATCAAGCATTTGGTGTGCGAGACACAGACAGACAGACAGACGACGACTCACCATGGTTATGCTTGGAAACTGCTCTGGGCTTCAGATGATGGCAAAAAGTAGGGACGACGAATGGCTGAGCCAATTGGACCACCTTCATTTTCCTTATCAGCAAGCTAAGGATATCAAATTTTATTATTTTTGCGCACTTACTATTCTTTTTCTGTACACACTTTTTGTACTACAAATATTCTTGTCTACAGTTAATTCTCAAAAAGTTGGTAATTCTTATCAAATGAATAAATTTAAACGGCCTTCGGCTTAAATTGCAACTTTTGATTGCTTCATGGACAATAATAGAAAGGACTAGATTATAAACACAAGGTAACTGAGAATCATTCTTAATTTGACGTTTCTCTACAAGGGGGTAGGGGTGGATTTGAACACCGCGAGATCAAAATTGTGGCAGGAAGCTCCCGTTACATTTGTGTAAGTAAGATACATGGAGAACCATTCAAAACCGAACAAATAAAACCTTACATTAATTAATAACATATGTACAAATCCCACTCCCGCAATAATGCTTGTGGAAACAAACTCTACACCCCCACGAACCCAAAACAAAACAAAAAATATATATATATATATATCAGCTCCTACCTGCATCCACCAAAAATGACATGTCAAAGATAACGGGGGAGGAAATGAATTATACTCTATCACATGAAAATCAACGCATTCCTCTTTTAGCTACTCTACAAATACTTCAATTACTTAACACCAGTTATCCCACCCACCCACCCAAACAAACAAACAACCAATCTGACCAGTGAAGATTTGACCAGGTGGAGGGTACAAGACTAGACAAGATTCAAACACAACTTGGAACCCTTTTTTCTCCTTCTCAAAACACTCGGGCAGATCAATCACAGATATGAGGTTCACTTTAGAATTTCTCACTAGCTACTTGTCTGGAAACAGTATAGTTGCCAGGTTACTATTAATCAACTTTACCTCTGATTTGCCCAGAATTTGAAGTGTTTGAAAGAGAGAGAGGTGTCAATGGAGGAGAGCACATCACATCACCCTTGCCCTTTCTTTGAGGAGATTCTAGTAGCTGGGCTACATGTAGTGCCATTGCTCTCTGATTATTGGAAGGTATAGAAAAACTTCGAGGAATGGTTAGCGGAGGAAGTGGTAGTGGAGAACCCGTATTTGATGCTAGCACAGGGCTCTGATTAGTTGGTGATGTTTCTTGATTTCTGTTGACTAAAGGCGCAGAGTGCCCAAATGCAGTAGAACTTGATGGCTTGGAGGCCAATAAGCCAGGGGGACGAGGGAGCTCATGAAGCTCACTTATTTTTGGTGAAGAAACAAGGGGAGGTGAAGCACTGTAGGATACATCTAGAGTCGATGGTGGCTGAGTTATTGGTATACCAGAAGCCAATCCAGGTTCTAGAAGAGGCCGTTCGGCCAAGCCAATAGGTCCACTGGCAGATAACAGTGGCTTGCTGGATGAAGGCTTACTTGCTAATGGACCTGAGAAAGCAAGTCTTCTTATCTTTCTGGCATCAATTCCATTTTGTATATCATTTTGTGGGAGAGAAGTTCCCTCAGCAAGAGGCGGGGGAAGTGGGGTGGAGAAAGTATGATCTTTAATCTCTTGAGCAGTGGATTGGCCTTTTGCAAGAGTGTCTGTTGACAAGTTGTCATCTGCAAATTTAGAGTATTTATCCATATTAAGCGGGGAAGAATGCCACGGATTGTTGCTGCCTCCACTCGTATTCATGGTACTTGAGTGTTGAAGGGAAACACTTGTCCTTGAAGTCAAACCTTTAGCATCGGCTGGAGTCGGTAAGACGTATGTGTGAAATTTCCGGGCAGATGTCTGTGCTTGTTTGATTCTATCAGAAATATCTGATTTCTCTGCAAATATTGGAGCAGAATGACTGACTACACGTGGTTGTCTAGTAAAAACCTGCTCCTGGTTTCTGCCCAAATCCAACTGCAAGAAAATGTCTTTCAAATTAAATAAGCAACATCTCACAAGTTGACAATAAGAAGCATACAAAAGACCCAACAAATCTGAGCATCCAACTGAAAATCTCAAGGCAACGTGTGGAGTAGCTCAAACCCTTAATAAACCCCTTTGAAAGTCCTTATACAAGCCATATGGGGAAAATATATAGCTAACATAATGTTCACCAAATACTAGATACGCCACAGGAGTAGAACTTTACCTCCACTTCCTCCATCCCAGAGGTTAGGGTACTTGGAGCATCAGCGGGATCAAACTGCCAAAATCAGGTATATTAGACCAATATCTCCAACATTTGGCAAACTAAGCAAGTCATCATCTAAGATCAGATTTTGATAATGCATATAATATCACTATAGATCATAACTGTCATTCTCTTCCTAGGTGTCTCTCTTTAAATATACAGACACGGGCGGACAAGTTCAGATGTGCATTGAATGAGTACAAGAAATTGACCTAGGGATGTAATGACACTGAAGGACAAATGCAGTAATAAGAAGACTTATACTTATAGCTGATTTTAGTAGTTGTAAGATCGGAATCAGTTTGTGTAGAAATGTGTTGACTGGGATTAAGAAACCAAAAGATTATTTTTGTGCTGCTTGAAAACTAGCACCTCATCACTTTATCAAATATACAAATAATAATTGGATGTAGCAAGTGAACTAGAAACATATTAGGGATCAGCCAGTTTTATTGTGGTTATTACAAGCTAACGGCAGGGAAACAGCATTTAACAATACGTCAAAAATAATTGGATGTAGCGCATGAACTAGAAAAATATTAGTGATCAGCCAGTTCGATTGTGGTTCTTAAGCTAATGGCAGGGAAACAGCATTTAAGAATTGACATGCTACCAAAAGATTTAACAATCAAGCCAGTAGGCAGCTCACAATCTTCCGCAAAGGGAAAGATGCATGACAGCAATATGATTACCTACCTCCATTGAATCCCTCATTTGGAAAGAGTCATTTGGTTCCTGCTTATTTTTTCTATAATCAAAACTCAATTCACCATCATCATTGGCCTCATAGCTCTTGCCTCCATCCTCGCTATCATCCAATTCAACAGGTTGATAGTCAATGTGTTGGTTTTCAGCAACCATCCTTATTTGTGGTTCAACAGATTCAAGAGATTTAAGTCCTTTGCGGAAGAAATTAAGCTGTTCCAGAAAAAGAGAAATTATGCAGACAAGTAGGTACCCGATTCAAGAAAAAGATTGATAACCATTAATGAATAAATGAAGTTATGAAATGCAAAAGGACACCTGTGCTCCATGGTGACGAGCTGCCTGGGTCAAAAGGCTCCGACATTGCCCTTGCTTCAGAGATTGTACACGGAAAATGCAAAGTCTTGCCATTTCCTCATAGTCCTCCCGAGCTGCCTGTAACTGCTGAGAAGTAAAGTTCTCACCTTTTCCACCTTTTCCTCTTTTTGCCATATACTCATACACCTCCCTGCAGATCATGCCTGATGTTAGCAAGACTTGATTGAAATTTTATTTTTAAAAAAGGATTTTTGTATCATGTCAAAAAGACACATGGCAAGGGATACCTTTTTTCATCACACTGCAGTTTCATCTCCTGCATCAAGGAAGAGGATACAACCGACTGAGTAATGAGGAAACAATGCAAAAATTCTTACATAGATGTGTTCTATAATCAGCCTTCAAAGGTACATCAGTATGGCAGTTGATTCAAATTAATAGATTTGTTTGGTTTGATCAATAAAATTGTTTCTGCTCATCTGATATGGGTGGTTATTTAGGTTAATTCAATTAATCAGTCATAGGACACCAGAACCTGTCAAATTTACACTATGTCAATCAGTCAATGGCAATAGGCCACTGCAGCTAATATGTGGACTGGGGAGGGATGAAATCTTGGCCAAAGAAGACCACTAAATGACTGGGAGATCTATTTAGATGTTCACAGAAGTTTTGCCGAGGAAAATGATGTGCTAATATGGCAGGAAGACAGCATAGATGACTTCTCAGTCAAGTTTACTTATACAGCCCAACGGCCATTAACAGGACAAGGGGACAGGAGAAAGAATGGCCATGGAAGATGATATGGAAACCTAAGGTACCTTACAAAGTGAAATGTTTCACTTGGTTTTTGGCAAAACAAGCTGTTCTCACACATGAGAACCTGAACAAGAGAGGCCATCAGTTAGCTTCTAGGCGTTACTTGTGTGGAGATCAAGCTGAGACAATCAGCTATATCTTCTTACATTGTAAATGGACAGAACAACTATGAAGAATGTTCACTAGCCTGAAGGGATCAGGTGGGTGAAACCAGGATGCAATAGAGGAGTACTTAGTAGCTGGATCAGGTATGGGAAAGTTACAAAGAAGGAGGGGAGATGGAAGATTGTCCCAGCATGCATTTGGTGGTCAATCTGGAAGGAGAGAAACAATAGGAGCTTTAAAGATGTGCAGAACAGTCTACAGGATGTCAAAAAGAAGTGTTTAGCTCTATTTTACTTCTGGTGTAAACATGGTTTATTAGCTCAAACTGAAGACATCTTTGAAATTCTAGATTGTCTATAGGTAACACAAATAGACTTAAGCTTTCGATAGAATGTAATACTTTTGAAGGGGAACTACACTTTTGGTTGTAGTATACCTGTGGATAAATAGAGTATGTTACCAGTTCCAAAATAAAAAGTAATGCCTAGCTATAAAAGTCGATGTTTAATAGGATTAGCAAACACGACTATGATTAAAGCAACCAAATTAATGAGAAAAAGAAATATACAAGTTAATTGAAACCCAACCAACCAAGCACTCTACATATATGGGACTGTTGGTGTAAAAACATCATGGATAATTTCAAACTCTACCAGATAGCTAAGAGGCCACAGTAGTGATGCATCTATTAGAAACTCCAACCCCACCCAATTAAGACTTTATTACAGCCCTTAATGTGGGAGACACTGAAGAATATCAAGTAACAACTTAGCATAAGCTAAAGTTTTGCCTAGGTCAAAAGCATTAAGAGTTCATCAAATTTCTCAAAAACATGGGACAATAACAACAATGAAAAGGAAAGAAACATCATCAACCAATATTACTTTCAAAAGTTACAACCAGTTAAAGAGAAACAACTATAGAGAGGACCAATGAATTAGCATGACTTATAATTAAATAGTTTCTGAATTACAATTAAAAGTGTGGTTATTGAAAATATAGTCCATAAATAGCAGGACTGGAACAGTGAATAACTACTCCCTCTGTTTCAATTTGTATGTCTAATTTTGACTTGACACAGCGTTTAAGTAAATAAAATTTAGAATCTTGTGGTCTTAAATCAAAGATGTGTAAATGTACCAAATGTCCTTTAAACTTTGTGGTCTTAAAGATGATATGTGGAAAGTTGAAATTAAAGAGTTGTCAAAAAAGGAAAGAGACTTCCTTTTTGAAATGGGCTAAAAAGGAAAAATAAGACAAACAAATTGAAACAAAAGAATGAGGAAACTTAAACTTATCAAAAGGATCTAGAGATAATCAACAGAATCACAAAAGAACAAACCTCCACTTTCCGAAGTTCACTAAGAAGAGACTCAGATGGGTTTGTGATAGTTAGGATGATATGGGAACGCTGCAATACAGAAGGCAAAGGTCATAACCACATTCAGTTAAATTTGGTAGATAAATTATTAATGAAAAAAAGAACAGGCACTGACATAGCAGTCTACGAATTTCTGAAGTTCTAATTGTACTCCTCCAAGCATCGACATTGCCTTGCCTGCATATAGATAGTATTTTACAAAGAAAAAAAATCACAAAACAGAATGTGGAATGATAGGCAAGTCCATTTTTAAACAGTAGATTACAAATTTTTTAGCAGCAAAACGCACGTATCAAAAGAAAGTCGCAGAAAAAAAAATGAAAACTAAGGAAACAGGAAGAAAACAAAAAATGGATAGAAAACAGATGTTATACATGTGTACTCGTTAAAAAGCAGATCTAATGTGCGTGCAATCAGATTTTCAAGAAGAGAACAATAAGTACATATATCATAAATTAACTACATCTATTTCCATTTGGTACTATTATATTCTTTTTCATTTCTAGTTACACTGTTGGTGAGCTTCGGAGAACACAACGATCAGAGGGAAATTAGTGTTTCTTACAGTTCCTAATATAATTTGAACTGATGAGGAGATTGTGATCAGGTTGACAAGCTGAGACACAGTGGCGGAGCCAAAAAAACTTTTTTTTTTTTTGTAATATATATGATTTGGATTCTAGTGTAGTGGTAAGGGTGATTCAAATATTGTCTTAGAACACCAATTCAAGTCCAAGGTATGATATTCTAATCTTTTTTTTAGTCTCATATGACTTTCTAGCTCTGTCGCTGCTGAGACCCCAAATAAAAAGCTCTGGACCAGTAAAAGATAGAGCTTCTGCAAGGCAAAGGTATAACAGCGTGAAAAGTATAACATTCCCTCCAGAAATACCAAGGGCAAACCAATATTTCTTTTCAAACTGAAAAGTTCTAAGGGATTCACTAAAATTGGTGTCTTGACTTTTTTTCCAAGTTCTAAGGAATTAATTAGAACTGGAAACATCTAAGTATACATTACACAAAGATGTTAATGATCAAATAAGCTTTGCATGGAACTGGATGTTAATGATCAAATAAGCTTCGCACGGAACTGCTTGTTAAGCTGATAACTTTATTTAAGCAGTATAAATGATCTCCGACAGAAGCTAAAAATGAAAATCACTATAGAATGATACAAGGAGACCTAAACATTGGTTAACTTACGATTTTCTCCATCACCATTCAATGCAATTTTCTCCAATAAGCAGGTTCCCATTTCCATCAAGGATTCTGAAAATTCTGAAAAGGAAATGAGCAAAGTGATGATCCGTTTGATGAGCTAAATATGTGGATTTTTTTTGTGAAGTAAATCCTAGAATTTCATTTCTGGATTCTGTTACAGAATGTAAATAAAACAATCTTTCGCTTGTTGTTATGAAACAAACAACTGATAAATCTCTTTTGAGAAATAGGAGGTAAGTATTAAAGTAAGAGTGAAGATGAATAACATTGGTAATACCATAGGCACTATTAGCCGCTGCTGCTGCTGCAGATAGCAAGCTGTCATAACAATCTCTCATGTCTTTCATATCCTGCAAAGGAAATGAATAGAGGAGTTGAGTGATAAATCAGATTTGCAAGAGGGGGAAAATGGAAACGGGTCGGGTAAAATAGCAGAGGAATCGGAAACCCTAATAGTGAAGGAAGGGTACCTGTGATGCCTGAGAAAGTCCATCCAAATGCAACAATATCTGGTGATCCTTCTTATCCTTGTGTAGTGCAAATTTCTTGAGCTTTCCGAAAGACGACTTCATCATTAATTTACTGCCTCTCTTTTCAGATTTACTACTGATCTGTCTCTACCTCACACCTAATCTCTCTCACACACACACACACTGTGTGTTAATAAATGATTTAGACAGAAGTGCAGTATGCCGGAGACCGGAGAAAGTAACTCTTAAGAATTGAAATAAGTTGCAGAGAGGGGTGGGAAGGAGGAGCTTATTAGTTTTACCAAGAAAATTCTAATGTCATGCGCCCAAGTCAGAATGGCAACTGCCTCTCTACTTTGACCCATTTTCTTAATCCACACTAACACTTGCTTAATTACTTTCCCCTTCTATTTTCCCCTATTCTACTTTAATAATATTGAAAAAATTGCAAACATTTAAACAATATTAATGGATGAACTTGTATTATGAAGATATTTGTACGGATATTTAAATAATATTTTTTAAAAATTATCCATATAAATTATTTTAAAATAGACATTTTAATAAATATCGATCTAAATCATCCAAAATAAGTAAAATTTAAATTTAAAAAAATACTTCAAATATGAATAATTAAATTAAGTGCAAATAATGTGAGGCTTGAGTGATCTACTACCTCTCAGCTCAACTTATCTACCTAGGTATTTCTATTTTGTGATTATGTTTTTTCAATTGGTAGATACTTTCGCTTGCCAAAAGTTTCACATTCAAACTATTGAATATAGTAACAACAATTAAGTTAATAGAAGAGATCAATGTTTCTCTTTTTTTTTTAAAAAAAAATGTGTGAATAAGATTGTACTTTTTTAATCAGAAATTTTGAATTTGAGTCTTAAATAGAATGATAGGAAGTGCTTCCCCTTAGATGGGATCTTATAGGATGTAAATTTAAAGTAGTCATACTCGAATAGGATGTTGCACAACAAATAGAAAACGAAAAAAAAAAACATTCTATAATATAGCACGAAAAGGTTGATCAAAATATGCATAGAATATGATTCACAAGTAGATAAATGTGAACTAATTTATAGACAGAATCCATGGCGTGAGACAAAGAGCATGACATATTTGATGTAATCTTAGGAGTGAAATTTAGGATGGTAAAATATAGGTAGAAGAATAGTTAGAGTTTGGATCCAAACATGAAAGGAAAAGGAAAATGGTGTGGGTATAAGAATGAGTGAATTTGCAGGCTCAATGGCTTAATATGAAGGAAATCGATATCAACAAGACATTATTTGGGCCTGCGGTTATTTCTCAAGAAAAATTACATCGGATCACAAACATCTCTATGTATTTAGTTAATAAATATATAACTTAATTTATTTACAGTCACTAAATATAGTTTTAATTTTTTTGTCATAATTAATGGGATCTACTATCTATTTGTATACAAAATAAAAATAGTTATCCAAAGATTTTTATATAATTTTATTCAAAATTAAATTTATCTCTCTTATTCTCATTCTATATCTTTTCCTAAAATTACTCTTCCCTTCTAATTTGAATTTCCATTAGGAAAATTTTGATCATCTCCCTTCAATGTTCTTCCAGGTAACCATCAAATTCATGGCTTTCAATATTTTTTTTCTTGATTCCTTCTTTAACAATTGTATATGTAGTATGATTGTTAGTTTTTTCATATTTTTTTTTAAAAAAATCTTTATTACTTATCAAATTACAAGTCTCTCAAAATTTCTCTCAATCTATGAGGATTATGAGTGGTATGTCATTACATGTCAATATTGTTGATAATTCACCTTCGTTTTAATTGGGTTAACTTAGGATTTTGGGGTCAATGTAGGGTCTATGGCAAAACATAAACAAGTTCAAGTTGAACAGTCTATTGAAGAATTGAGATCCATGAAAAAAAATGACCCAATGGCAATTCATAAAGTCATCAACAACGCAAAATCTAGCGGCATTAAGATTGTTGAAGGTGGAAGTAAAAGAAAAGTCATAAATATTGATTCAAATGAGATTGAATCTGCCTCATCAGAACTGGACAAATATGAAGAATATCGGGAACATCAGGTAGTGTAATTTATATACAAATTACAAAGTTATGTATATAGTGGATTGTATATTAAGGTAATATATACAAAGTATTGTGAGACAGTTCTTAATTGTATATCCTATTAGTTGTATACCAATTACTAAAGTTAGGTATATAGTGAATTGTATATTAAGGTAACATATACAAAGTCTTATGAGACAATAGCTATTTGTATATAATTATTTAATTTTGTATAAAGAAATTTATTAAAATCACTCTATAATACATATGCAAAATTTTAAAACGTTATACAAATTCGTCGATATATACAAAAAAAATATGAACATAATAAAATATTGTATATATAAACGTTACACACTCAAATATAGAAACAGAATTCAAGCTTACTATATATACAATTAACAAATGAATATTATACAATCCATTAATCATTAATATTTTTTAAAAAAAAACATGAAATCAAGATGTACATATATAACTATATATATATATATATACCAAAATTATTGTACATTATACAAATTCCTAGATATATCAAAAGAAAAAATAGGAACATAAAAAAATATTGTACAAACAGATTACCCCAAAAAAAATTAAAAAAATACATATTATGATGGTCATATGCAGTTAAAACACAAAATCAATTACACAAAATATTGTATAAAAACTATATACAATTTCTCAAATATATACAATATAATCAATATATATATATATATATATATATATATATATATATATATATATATATACATATATATATGTGTGTGTGTGTGTGTGTGTGTGTGTGTGCGCGCGCGCCTGAGTGTTTCATAGATTTATCTAAAAATTTGGGAAAATATTTGATTTTGAACTGGTGTTGTCTTTCTATAGCTTTAGAATTCTTTCTTTGGAAAAATATTTGATTTTGAATGTCTTGCTTAAATCATGGGATTATGTGAATTTATTGTTACCATCTTTTGTGCTACTGATACCATTTATTGAAAAAATAATTTTTTGTATGAAATTAATTAAAAAAATATTTTGTACAAATTTAAAATCACCTAACAAACTAAACTATATCCATGGAATGTAATTATGTATACTATACCCATGGAATGTTATTATGTATACTATACCCATGAAACGTAATTTCATAAAATTCGTTTGCCATATATGAAATTTTCCCTATTTCTTATGAGTCTCATAGCCTTGACAAGTACTGGACCAAAACATACATACATCCTAATCCATCAAAGTCCAACAAGAAATAACGACTGCTCTGGTATTTTGAAATGAATTAATATACAATACGTATATTGGAGTTTACCTATTAGATATATTACTACCATTATGTCACGACTGGAATCTAGACCCCAGACGAGATCGGTGTCGTTGACCTTTCAGAGGTCGCAAACAAGCCTACTTATGTCATCCTTACTTTACATAGGTTAATTTTAGCGGAAAATTTGAAACTTTTGATTCTTTAAACATACTTGCTAAACATTCTTAACATTTCATAATCGTTCATCATCAACCATCTAACATTAAAGAGATAAGCAACTGAAAGAAATAATTCATCAAGTATTAATTGTATAATGGCCAAAATAGCACCAGCATAAAATCTGACCCAAAACACAAAAGAAACGCTAGTGGAACATGCTCCACTAGCTCAACTCTAAAACTACGCTAGAATGTAAGACGGTAGCATCCTCGAAAGCATGAGGACCTACAAAACTACAGATGAATGCTGACGTCTGGATAGCTGCAACAACGAACTTGTAGCTCTATCGCCCACCTGTGCCTGCACCTAAAAGTAGATATTTGTATGGAATTAGTACACACTTGTACTAAGTATGGGTATATGTAAGCACACACCAAGGACATGCATGAGAAGGAATAGCTCTTTCCTAACAACATGATTTATGGAATGTCAAGTTAGTGGACTTGCCAAATTGAGATTAGAAAAGTTAGTGAACTTTTCAAATTGAGTTAGGAAGGTCATGCCATGAGAGTAACATGCATCATTATAATACCGTATTGCACATAACACATAATATCTTTATGTAGCACATAACATATAACACATACTTCTTTCATATCATTCATTCATATGGGACCTCAACTAGGGAGTCTTCATTAGCAAACACAGAGTCTGCTTTATCCATTCATACGTACTTCATTTCATTCATAGGCCAGTGTGAACACCAGCTATACCTAGGATGTAGTTTAAGACTTTCATCGGGTTTGCTGTGCAATGATCAGGAATAACCTAAAGTCATTACCTGAGTCTAGCTCACCCCTTGATTATCCTATCCTAACACCTTCGGTATCATTCATTTCTTTATATGATTCATTTGAGGCTGACCTCATTCATTCATTGGGAACTTTAACTTTAACCAACATAGATAGTGTGAGCATCATGAAATCCGGTGTCTCCCCCACACCGAAAAGAGGTGGAATCACCGGCCAAAGTGACTCAAAGCATGCTACGTACATGGGAATTGAACCCGCTAGATCCCTATATTGGCAATATAAGATATAAGGAGACTCATACCCGGCATGCCGGACAGTCTCATCTCATGAGAGTTATGTGAATCTCCGCCCTTCCCGAAAGAAGGCATCACCGTTCATCGCTAGCCTATCGGTGCTCAGTATAAATTTCCATTACAATCATCTCATACGTCATGGAAGCTGGCTTCTAATATGAGGACGACATATCTCATTAGATGATTTTTCATCTCATTATTAGCATTAAGTGTGTTAAACTCAATACTTTCATTAAAGTGTTCAGGTCTCTTCATTATCTTACACTCTCATTGGTGAGTACGTATTGGTAACATTTACTTAGGCTCATTTGATATTGCTCTCATCATATACATTAGCCTCATATCATGTTGTCACCACATTCTTCATTATTAGCACCTTTGCTTTTCATAGTTACTCACCTCTTATTACGTGAATACTTATTTCATCATTTCATAGTTTATCTCATCATATGCCAATGCACTTGGCCACTTAGTGTATCTCACACTCATACTTAACCTTCCTAGGGTTCATCGTTTCATTACGTTCATCTTAGGTTCACTTATTTTTTGAACGTATGTTAGACTAATGTGTCTATACATACAAGCCATGTGGCTTCATTCATAGTTCGCTAAGTGATTCTTACTTTCCTAAGATTTTGTATTACAATACTTATGTATCTTGTATATACGCCAATATCTTAATTTTTTTATCTAAGTAGATGGCATTACTCTTGGATATTTTACTCATGTATGACTTATGTATCAATACGGAAGTTTGGGCACGGGAACCCAAATCTTGAATCACTTGGATATCATTTATATTTTTCATTGATTTTATTTCTAATATTCATAACATTAGAACTCTAAATTAAATCTCAACATTTACATGAAAGGATTAATTTTCTATTTTAATTAGAACTCTAAATTAAATCTCAATATTTACATGAAAGAATTAATTTTCTATTTTTAATTAGAACTCTTAGGTTGACCGAAGGGTGGTGGGTTCGAACCCCCACAACCTATTCTATTTTATTCTTTAATTTTTTTTGCCTTGAATCTGTCTAGGAGGTCGTGATTTCGATTCCCACACCTCACAATTCTTTTCCTTTCAATTTTCCTTTCTCCCTTGAGCTTGTTACAACTTACTGAGGGGCGTGGGATCGATTCCCCACGGCCCCATAGTTTATATATTTTTTATTTTATTTTCTACAGACGCGAGGGCGGGGGATCGATTCCCCATGACCCCCCTCTCTTTCATTAATTTTTTCACTTATTAAGAGGCGTGGGATCGAATCCCCACGACCTCATATATATATATATATATATATATATATATATATATATATATATATATATATATATATATATATATATATATATATATATATATATATATATATATATATATATATATATATATATATATATATATATATATATATATATTTAATTTATGTCGGGGTCTTTCGCGTCGAGGGATAGAAACCCCACAACAACATCTTATTATTTCTTAAGGTATGCTTTGGTGAGGTCTTGGGTTCGATCCCTGCAGACCTCACCCATCTTTTTTCTTTTTTTGATGTTCAAAATTTCCAGAATTTACCTACAGCTTATCTCCAGGTTCTGGAATTTTTATTTCATGATTTTATGCATCATTTTACGGGTCCTTTTAGCATTTGTTTCTTAGACATTCATTAGGGTTCTTAAGACAAGTTAGAAGAATAATTTGGTGATGTGTTTTAGCTAGAGTTGATAGTATTTCAACCATGTGAACATCACGTCCAGGGACATTTACTTACACATAAAACACAAGTGATTCCATGTTGTTAGCATGCTAAAATCGGATACTCCTAAGTCATAGTAACAACTTTGCAAACATATATTCATGTCTACAATTCATATTTTTGAAAGATACAAAAACATAGGCACATAATCATGAACACATACTCGAAACGAGATTGTCACCACACATACAGTGTCCCTAAATTCTACCAGCACACATACAAACTTAAGATCATTGGGAGCTAGTGACCAGGAACATGAAAAGGGAAAACAATCCTAGTTGCGGATGGATAATATGAACCTTAAGGGGGTCTCTTGGGAAAGGGAGCAAGAAGGAAGAAAACTCATACCTTTATTGATGTTCAAACGAAGAATTTGTTGTCCAAAACTCTCTAAAAAATCAGTCCAAGTTACCTCAACGTCCACACCACTCAACGAACAACTTCTCTTTGCCTTAACATTTTTGGTTGCTTTGTTTTTCTTAAAATTTCATGTGAGTTCTTCAAGTGTGAAGAACTCTTGGTAATACTGCTGTTCTTTGTTGTTTTTGGCAGAATTAACGTGAGAGAGAGTTGAGAAACGTGAGGGAGAGAGAGTTATTAGGATTAGGAGACTAAATTCAAGACTTAGTCAAAATAGGATTTAATTAACTTAATAAAAATCTGATTTATTTTAATTAATACGTGAAAGGACCATTATGCCCTTAAAATTTCAGATTTTTATATAATAATTAAATCATCTTAAGTATATCTATTCGATTTTTATTTATTTTTTGGATTGTTACACATTATCTGTCGGAATAAAAATACTTCAAATTGTTTTGACTTGATATTGAGTTTCAAGAAAGTAAGAAAAACTTTTAAATTAAAGATATGTAAAATGTATCAAAATATTCTTTAATCTTGTGGTCTTAAAATATGCGCGAAAAGTTGAAATCAAAAGGGAAGTAAGACCGAATAAATGAAATGGAAAGAATATTGTATTTGAGGAACATGTCTATCACTCTGTGTGGAGAGTCGATAAGACAAGGTGATGATTATTGTATCTAATTGCTTTGGCTTCAAAACATTGTAATATATTTTTACTATTTGCATTGAATTATGAATTCCTCGAAACTTGGTACTTTTAACAACTTATATTACTTTTGAGATGTCATAAATGATTCCCCTCTACTTGAGAATAATACGATACTTGCTTTGCTTTCTCTAGAAAGGTATGTATCTAGATACATGTCAATTTTAACTATGATTCACAGCCACAGGGAAAATTGGTTCCTCTCTTCCTTCCATCATCCTTTCAAATCATCTTAATTAACTTAACTTTGGGACTCCTCCTCTTTGATTGGTAACTAAAGTGGGTTGGACTGTTTAATAACCAAGTGAGTTGATGTTGCTAAAATTCCAAGACAATCAATATTTTGATATGATTACAGAGAGGGTGCAAATACAATGAAAATCTACATTTCTACACTAGTGGGAGGGAATTGTTATTGTTGTATCAGTTCGGGGATAAGTTTGAGCAGAAAAGACAGTTCCCTCTGTGAAAATTGAGGTCTATTTTGAACCTTTTCCTCCCCTTCCAGCAATATCTCATCTGGCTTCTCCACTAGCTTACACACAGCATCTGTTACTTGTTCAACAAAATCCACTATCACTCCATCAATTCCCATCAGGTGTTGCATATACACAGCTTCAGGAACATTACTGAACATATAATAAATAAATGGTTAGTTAATTAGTAAGTTAGTGTCCGACTGAATCAATACTACTTACTTCAATTTGCCGTATGTCAGGAGAGACAGCTTGGACTCCTTGATCTTGTTAACTAGCCCTGGATTCCTGAAGATGGCTTTCACCTCCGAAACAATACCTTCCAAACCACCCTCTAAGCACAGTTTAGTGGCCTCTTCCAACGAGTTTCTTCTAACATCATAGTAAATCTCTGTACCTCCATTTGTGAGAAAAAACACCTACACAGTGCCAAAAGGTAAGTATGTCAGATCGAATTCACTTGTTTAAGATAGATTCCAAAATGTAAACGTACGTACAGGGTAACATGTCTGGAGCTTCTTGACGAGCAGAGCAGCATCAGGCTGGAAACTTGAGAATATGATTGGTCTGCCTTTAGCATACTCTAATACAACATGTAACACTGCTTTAAGAACATGGATGAGGTAGTCCTGTTGATAAACCATGTGATCATCAAATTTGAGCTCGATGTTGAAACCAATAGATGGATTCACTTTCTCAAAAGCTTCTTTTAAGGTACATGCGGAATCATCGGTTTCAACTGTCCAGCTAACAATCTTTCCATCTTTTGTTTTCCTCATTAAAGGTTTTCCAGTGAGACCCTCTTCTTTTTGGGGTCCATAGCTAAGAAATTCAGCAAGTGACAATTCAGTAATTCTCCTTTCATAAACTGTACCCTGCACACGCACGCACCATGAGAATGAGATTGATTTGATTAGAAGAGGAAGGGGTTATTGGATATTAAAAGAGCTTACATTATTATGTTGAGTGAGGATGAAATCGTCGTGAAAAATAACAGGGCAATCATCCTTTGTCACCTACAAACATAAAATGACATTTACTTTGGTAATCTAAATGTAGAATCCATCTACTGGGCCGGCCAAGATCTAGGGTTTAAGTTTTTTCTGTTAATATTAAAAAATCGGGTCGGGTCGGAATTTTTTTGGGTGGATAGAAAGAAAAAAGGAAATACGCGGAAAATAGAAAATTACCTGAACGTCAAATTCAATAAAATCGATTGGGTAATTGGCAGCTGCATTGAAAGAAAGAATGGAATTTTCTTTGAGGGCATTCATCCTCCGGTCAGCCGAGTGCGACAAATTCATCCCGTTCCCTCTGTGTCCAACAACTAAAAATTTGGATGTTCTTCCAATTTCAATGCCTGCAAAGCAAAATAAAAGATTATGTATTGTGTAGAAAGAAAGAGAATAAATTAGTATAGAAATTAAAGACAAACGAAACCTTGAGAGAATCGGGTGGCATGTAGAGGAGCTTTGTCAGGGACTTGATCTAGATTGGGAACATCGGAAACATGAACAGCTGTAAGAGCCATTGTTGTTGTATTGTTAAATACTACTATTATATATGAGAAGAAGAGAAAACGGGATGATTGGATGCAACAACAAGTAAGAAAAGAATGGTATTTATGGGAGGTTTGAGGGGATCAGGAATATTCTCAATCCGTAATCGGTGTTATGCTTTTGGATATTCCCACGTACATCAGACGCGTCCTCCTCTTTATTCCTTTATTTTAATTAATTAATACATCACATATTCCTTATAAAATCTCAACTCTCTTATATATTTTTTTTTTTTTTTTTTCAAATTTTTAACTTCATGCTGCAATAATTCGGCTTGGAAAAGAACGATCAGTAACCATATTCGCTCCCCTTAATCGTCGTTACTTTTTAAAAGTTGATTTCGATATTGCATTTGTAAGGAAGAATATGCTAAACATGATGCTATTTTGAAAAGGATATCTATAGACCATAATTTATACTTTCTTCTTTTACAATTTACTATTGGGTCAAGTTTATAAAGATTTTTTCTTCTTACATGTGGTAAGTACTACGACTAGTTTAAATAAAATATTTAATTTGATTTATTTTTTAAATTTTATACCTAGTCAAATAAAGAGACTTAAACGTTTTAAAAAAAAACCTGTAATAGTCAGCTTACAGCTAATTGATTTCCTTCGAGATTTGTGCGAGTAGGTATGTAAAACGTGCAATGATTCGCTCATATTACAAGCAGTTATCCATTCCATTTAGATGATATTTACTATCTTCTCGACTTGGTAAAAATATTAACTTAATTACTATTAGTCATGATTGATGAACTTAACCGAACTGATTTTAATAAATTGAAATTGGTGTATGAAACATGTGTTCCCTTGAATATAAATTTGATGATGAGAAACATAAATCCTAATTAATATTGCAATAGGCAAGGTAATATTATTAATAAAAGAAGATGATGTGTAGCCACGAGATGCTGACATGTTATGGATAACGTTCTGAACGAAGAGTATTTTGGAAGTTGTACACATCTATTTATTGCAAAATTTTGCTGACCACTATTCTCCCTTTATTTATTAAAAAACCCTTAGCTGGATCCATCCACTACTCTTATTAATTCCCTTTCATACTCTTATCAAAAATAATTGTCTCCGTTATTTTATTAAAATAAATAATAGAATTTGCTATATATTACTTTTGCAATTATTTCTTAAAATATACTTTTATTATTTGTAAAAAAAATTTAAAAAATGTATTAAAGGGTGAATTAATAAATTTATTTATAATTTTTTAAGCATCATGTAAAATAAAAAGCGCGAGAGAATATAATAAAAAAAAATATGGCAACTTGGAATATTTTTAGATGTCGTATTACTTTTGTTTTTATATATTTATTAATGATTATTTCAGACAAATCATGACTGGTAATTTTTTTCTCCATCAATCTGATTTACATAATTTGCTTAAAGTTGGAAGGATTATGTTTTTCTTAATTAAATTAATTTTAGACCCCCAACGTAGCGTAGATACATGTTATGTTTGTGAAATAGAGTTTAATTAGAAATAGAGTTTAATTAGAATATGGCGGGAAATGTGCATTAGTTGAGCCGTACGATAGTAGGAACAAATACTTTATCGAATATAATTTTTTTTAATTTAGAGTGTGTTTAGTATGAAGGAAAATGTTTTTTCATGAAAAATGTTGAGTTGTACGATAGTAGGAACAAACACTTCATCGAGTATAATTTTTTTTAATTTAGGGTGTGTTTGGTATGAAGGAAAATGTTTTCCATGGAAAATGTTGAGTCGTACGATAGTAGGAACAAACACTTCACTGAGTACAATTCTTTTAAGGGTGTGTTTGGTATGAAGGAAAATGTTTTCCATGCAAAATGTTTTCCTAGAAAATATTTTTCTGGAAAACAAGTAGATTTTAAATTTATTTTTTCATGTTTAGTTGGTGAGTAGAAAATATTTTCCGTGTGTTTAATTTATGAATGAAATCAATATTTTAGGGGGTTGAGGGTGGGTGGGGGGAGGGATCGGGTAAACAAATAAAATTTTAAAATTGAAAATATTTTTTTAAAATTGATGTTTTTCGGAAAAAAATGCAATTTGTAATTGGAGGAAAATTTTGAAAAATGTTTTCCTTAATTTTTGAAGGGAAGTCATTTTCCTTAATTTCGAGAAAAATGAGTTGATTTGAAAAATATTTTTCAAAACTTTTATATCAACCAAACATGAGAAAATTAAAAAACATTTTTCAAAAAATATTTTCTTCCGTACCGAACACACTCTTAATATATACAAAATATTTTGCACACAGGGAACATTAATATTATTTAAAAAAATTTAATGTATACAAAATATTAATATATATAAAACATTAATATTTTAATTTTAATTTACCTGCAAAAGTTGGTGGAAGCTATTCTCCCTGATTTTTTAGTGACGATGTTTTATATTTACCCATGACTATATTATTCAAAACTTTTAAAGGTTTTTTTTTCTCCATAAAAGTGGTAGTTGATGATTGTGATGTATTATTTTGTCATATATCGTAATGTATTGTTTTAATGAATATAATATTTGAATAGATCGTATGGTTCTCCATTATATTATATCAGACATTCATAATTTGAATAATAAACCTACGGGAATAAAATTGTAAGACCCATGGTCTAGTAGACCATCTAGGGTTAATCTTGAGGGCATGATATCTCATCTGAAGCATTAAATGAAACCACACACACATTGGATAAGAAACCATCTACAAATGCCAACGTTCTCTACCCATCAACAGAAAGACTTCTGAAGAAGAGTCATACTATTTCCTATTTTTAATTTAATGGATCCTAAAGGATGGAAAGTTGAGGAGTCCCTTAGGCTTAACTTGTGCTGACACAACGGAGATGTTGGTAACAACTATGGTGGTGTTGGTTAGGTGGAGCAAGTTTGGTTGGCTCATGGCTGTGATCGAAAGGAAAAATATTATGAATGCTTGTTTGTTCCAGGAAAAGAAGCAGTTATTCTATGGTTGAAGAAACTGAATTGGACTACCTTTTTAGTTGGTTTTATCATATTATAAAAGAATTCCTCCGAGCCATAATTATTACTAGACGGCTATTGTGGTTACACAAACATGTGTATTTTCTCTATTTTTACTCAAATCCACCCCTTACTGGAGTTTCCTTGTGATTCAGCAAAAGGAAAGTACACCCAGATTCTTACTTGAAAAATAACAACTGTTACAACGTACTATATATTATATTATATGGGACTCTTGCCCACATTGTTTAAGCACAAAGAATAAATGCACCGCCTAGCATGAACATAGCAAAACTAATGTATTACACTAACTAATCCACACATACAATACAAGTTTTAGGAATTAAAACCACCCCTCATATCACACAACACTTCACTTCCTAAAGCCAACATCTGATAATACACGACACTGAATGACCACATACCATACACCTCCAAGAACCACTAATCTATTCAATCCAGTTTTCATACTATCTGTTAATCACAACTTTTTTTGTTCTGTTGGTCTGCTACTCCCACCTGTTCGATTAGCTTCTCCCACTCTTGATGCCAAAGCAAGAACTTCAGGTGACATCTCCCAGCTTCCACTTTTCCTTCCCCAGCTTGATCCTCTAGGATGTATTCCTGCACGATCACTCTCATCTACTGTACTTCTTATCTCAGGAGACATTTGCCCTAACATGCCATCTTTAATGTTCAGGCCATCATTGTCGCTAAGTTGTCCTTCGTTATCCCCTACTTCACTCCAAACTGCTTTCCTGCCCATTTCTATGTCCTCCACAGCCTTCCCCATGTTTGGACTCACAAAACCCCCACCTGCAGATCGATTTGGCACCTTGGGTTCCCTGGGCACCTTTGCACGGAAATTATTCTTGGATGGAGGAATACTAGTACAAAATATCTCCTTGAAATTCTGCATCACTCCTCTGTTGTAGGGATTGGCACGCCAATCATATCGGTATCTAAAATTCTCATAAGTAGTCTGCAGTACCCAGAAAATAGACGTCACTCCCAGTAATCCAAACTACCTTAGATAGACAAAGGGAAAAACACAATTACAATCCATGAACGTACCTGATTAGTACTGATGAGGTATAGATGAAAAGCAGTAAGACCTCCAACAAACCATACTGATATAAAAGTGTATGCTATTAGAACAATGGAAGCCGGTGTTTTGATCATTGCTTTCCATATGGTGGTGTCATCTAGAACCATGATTCTCTTAATATAGACCCAGCAGAACCCAAAAACATATATGCAAAGAAGTGTTGTAGAGAAGACAAACATAAAGAAAAAACGGTAGTTTCGCTGCAATAAAAAGACACAAGTGTCAGAAATCTGTGCAACACAAGGAAAGAGTCCAAGACATCAACACTAGATGATCCGTTTTAAAAGATGCATTTGTTACAAAATTATCAGCGCAAGCAAAGACTATAGATATTTCTGAAATCAAAGGTGGACGTGACATTAACAGGTACATTGACCAGCCTGACTTCATAACTTCATAAATCTGAGAATCACGATAGCAAGTACTGTACGCAAGGACAAAAAGATTTCAGCTGAAATGTGAGAACTTAAGCATGTGGATATGTGTACTAAACCCTCTAACTTTAGTTCCACTGCAAAGATCTAGAGTGCTAAATATTTCTAAAACATATAATTGTCTGCATGATGGCCATTTGAACTAAATGCTCAAGTTACAAACCTTTTAAACTTCCTCCTGCTGCCAACAGCATCAATAGTTAAAAGAGTCTGATTCATAAATTAGTATTAACAGTTTTACATAATTATAAACTTGAGAGTAGATTTCAAGATACTTTGAGGATCTAATACTTCAGATCCACAGCATTGCTTCATTCAGACAACAATTTATCTTTAGACATTTTATGTAAATTACTTGTTTTCGTGAATTGACATTAGAGTGAATAGGTAATTTTCAAACAAAAAAAACAAAGAAAGAATCGGTCTTACATATTTTATTTGTTTTTACAAGTAAAAGAATCAGTCTTTTGTTAAGTCTCTTTTTATGAGGTTTCAATGCAGAGAGAAGGAGTGTGATTATGATAAAATGTCTGGTAACTCTTCATATCAGATTATATGCAATAGTTCATCAGACATATCAAGCATTGAAAAGTAAAACTGAAAAGTGAGCATATCAGTTACTCGTGTGGCAGTACTAACTAAAAATTATGTTACGAAAAAGAAAAAGAAAAAAAAAGAACTATTACCAGCCCAATGCATTGCCCTACCCAAGGGCAGTGATGGTCAAATCTTTCAACGCAGTTATTGCAGATTGAACAGTGAGAACAGCGGGGAGGTCTATAAAGCATGCAGGTGTCACAGTATTTGATCTTGACGGTAATGCCATTGACCTCAACTTCTTTAATGCGAGGCAAACGTAATTGAGGGGTTTGTCCACCACCTTCCACAGTACCATCATAACCTTCTGGTTCTGGAGGGTGTGCATTACGAGGAATTATTCCTGGATCCCTTCCAGATGTGAGAAGGAGTAGAACTAAAACCTGTAATATGCAAATGTGAAACTATTAGACATACAAAATAGGACGGCAATTAGGTTGCCAATCCTTTTCATTGTAAGGAGAGCCACTTAACCGTCGAATGGAAGACTATTGACACAACCAAGCCAACCTTACATCCTTGAGATGCAGTGATATGTGATCAATTTTGAGATCATTGATTTTGTAATACTCGGAATTTTGTTTCCAGTAACCGTGAGATTAAATAAAGGCAAGTTTATAGAGCTATTGTGCAGGTGATGAGGATGTTAGAATCAATGAAAAGTAGGGAGAGAGACCTTACATAGAATGTGAACACAATGACTACAACCATAATCAATATCCCCAGGTGATTTGAAAAATCATCCATGAGCTTTCTTGCAACAAAGACACAGAAAACTGAGACAGGGGCCACTATGAGAAATATGGTCAGTGCTAGGGATCTTGCGTCCGGCCCAAATATGAACCTTCCTTGGAAGAAAAATATCTGTCAGAAAATTTAAGAAAAAAGCAGGCATAAAAATTCCAGTAAGGAGATAACTTTTGTCTATTTTCAAGACAGGAAAGTACATCGTTTTTATAGACCTGATTCAGTTAATGTGACCACCATTGTATTTCATGATTTAAGTTTTAGATGAGATAGCAAGTGTGAATAAACTAGAAACTAATGGGATAAGCTCTACTTGTACTTACATTGCTTCCTTTCCATGTCTGGTAAATCCGCAAGTCCTCGGATCCAGACAATGGATCGGGTCGTTTTGGAGGAGGAACCACATACATCTCTGGGGCTTCCTCGAGATCTCCAGCAGCAAACAGAGAGACTTATGTGCCTCGCCGGCCAAACAGTCAGATTCCGGTGAAGTTTTTTTGGTTAAATGAGCCGACAAAGGCATGAGGGTAAAGAGAGAGTGTGTAAAAAGGGTTTGGTTTGGTTTGGTAGGGGACCCATTTCTCACTTTACAGGATGGTCAAACTGACGTGGCATATTATCGTTGGCTGGCATACTGGAGTGCGGACCCCATCAACTTTTGTTGCCTTTCCTTCTTCACTAATGCCCTAGCCCCCTCCTATTTCTGTTTTTGTTTGATAATCAATTAGTTTCTGTAATGAAATTACTTGTTTACTCACCCACCAACCAAATGACCCTCTTTCGTCCACTTTTAAGGAGAATATATATTTATAGTGCTTAAATAATCTAAATTCAATAAAACTTTCATTTCAATAATATTTTAATAAAAGCTGAACAATAGTATCAATTGGTTCTATGGTGTAGTGGTTAGCACTCTGGACTTTGAATCCAGCGACCTGGGTTCGACTCCCGGTAGGACCTTATTCTTTTCTTTTTTCAATTTGTTTTTGTTGTCTCCATAAAATAATGGATTAGATTTGATTTTAAATTTTGAAAATCAATATTATTTTGTATCATAATTATTTATATATTAGTCATAAATAAAATATAATAGTTTGTTAAATTTTAATTAAGTCTTAACTTTCACTGGTTCTTAAATCCAACACTTAATTTTTATCCCGACTAAGACCAAGTCAATCAAAATCTTTATCTTTACCTATCCTGCGTCCATTAGATTGTCACATTTTTTTTAATTGAATCACTTTATTCGCGTAATAATAACTGTAGTATTGCTTTATTGAATACATAATGACTTTCATGTGAATTGTTCATGTATAGGTTTTTGGATCTATCGAGATGCATATACTCTCAATAAATTTAATTTATTACTTCAAACCAAAAAGAACAAAACCCCCGAATCAGATCAAACCAAATCGATGGTTATTTTTTTCATTTGGTTTGGTTTTAGAAATTTAAGGTTTTAACTAGTAACCGATCCAAACCGAACCATGATTGTTCATGGCTAAAAAAAATCAAACCAAACCACAATTCGAACCAAACTAATCAAAAACTTGAAATTTCGTTTGATTTGGCTTTGAATTTTGAATATCAATACTATTTAGTTTGATTTTGATTTTACTAAAAAAAAGACAATTGCAAAAATATCGAAATTGAACTGATAATTAGATATATAAATTTTATAATTATTCATATATTATTCATAAATAAAATATAAATATTTTTTAAATTTTTAAGTAACTTTAAGTTTTTAGCTTTATCATTTTCTTAAATCCAACACTTAAATTGTATTTATGAATAATATAAATATGTTCAAGTCCATCAAAATTCATTACTTTAGTTAAGATTCTCACACTTACTCTTAATTGAATCTCTTTATTCGTGTAATGATAACTTTAATATTGCTTAATTGCTCATGGAACCAACAGTAGTTTTTATCTCGATTGTTCATATACTAGGTGTTTGTGTCGATCAAGATATGTTTGTCCTAAAAAATGTATTACTTTCAAACTGAAAAAAAAAACAGAAAAATTGAACCAAACCAATAGTTATTTTATCCGTTTGATTTGGTTTTAGTAATTTAGAAAACCGACTAGATTAATTTGATTTTAATTTTTACCTATAACCGATCTTAACCAAATACATGAATTTATTTATGATATTTTGAGGGATAAAAAGTGAAATAAGAAGATCCATACCTACATTACTAAACTCTGTACGGTACAATTCTTACATTATTACTCTTGAATCCTTAATCCATGTGGTTGCTTATATATTTTAATTTTAATTTAATATTCTTGTTTGTTTGGTTAGTACTTGTACAAAACCTAATTAGTAGTACTTGTTAACGATAAATGCCATATAGTGGTTGTATTGAATTTATTTTGTCAAGCATACAAATACATCAATAATGCCAATAATTTCTTTTTTATGAGTATATACATACGACTGTGTTTCAAATTTTGAATAAAAATGCTGTTCTGTGACAAGGAAACTAACTTACAATCAATCACCACCTTGATTTATAATCTAAATCATCATCCGCATTCTGTTTCCCTTTCTCTCTCCAGGTCTCGCCCCACTTCTTGGCCTCTGCAACAGCTCTCTCCCGCTCTTGATCTTTGTTTGAAGCTCTTATTTCTGTTACATCCATCTGAGCTCCATCAAAATCAACAGAGCTTCCATTTGTCCCTTCTCCCCCATGAGATCCAATCTGAGCTGCATGTGAATCATGCTTTTGGGATGCAAAGTAACTCAAAGCAAGCACGATGTCTTTCATGTGAGGTCGAGCTTGGGGATCATCCTGAACACACATTAAGACCAGTTCTACTACCCTGCGGAAGATAGATTGTGGAAATTTGCCTCTTAACATTGGATCCGCTAACTGTACATAGTTCATGCGGTCTTTTAACATAGGACGTGCCTGAGAAACTTCACTGTTAGCAGGGAGAAAAGGAAGCGCACAAACAGGAGCCTACACTTCTCATTCAGAAAAAGAAAAAAAAAATCAAACTATGATACATTTCAATCGTCAGAACTGTGCAAACATGGTATTTTATCAATTGATAGATCTGTCATTCTCATTTTTCGGTAACTTTGGGCCTCCTCCAAGACAGAGAGAGACCTTCAACTAAAATACCTTTGACACGTTGATAGAACTATGCATCACTCATAGAAGAAACTTTATGCTTCAAGAGTCAAGAAAGGACACAAAAACATTTTTAAACTCAATAGTGAAACAAAAACTTATATTTGTGTCTCAAAGTTGGTTCATTTTCCAGCTTGCCAAGTATAATAACTTCAATCAATTAAATGTGAAGTAATTACCCAGTCAACAAGCATTTCTTTTCCATGTTCGTGAGAGTCATCCATTGCTCTACATCCAGTAATTAGCTCCAACAAGAGCACACCAAAACTATAGATGTCGGATTTCATAGTCAGTTTTCCGGTTCCAGCATACTCAGGTGCACAATATCCATGAGTGCCCATAACCCGAGTTGAAACATGTGTGTTGTCTGCAATTGGGCCAAACTTTGCAAGACCAAAGTCAGAAAGTTTAGCATGGAAACCATCACCCAATAATATGTTTGCCGACTTAAGGTCCCTGTAGATAACAGGACGATCAGCTTGGTTGTGAAGGTACTCCAGGCCTTTGGCGGCACCAGATGCTATTACCATCCTGGTATCCCAATCCAATGGCTTCATGTCAGGCGTAATATCTGCACATTATACTCTTAATCAACACATTTTTCATACTTTAGAGGGAAAATTCTACAGAAAAATAAGTTCCCACACGTAGTAACAACTTTGGCAGACAACCACAAAAAGGATCAACAAATTTAATGCATGGTTAATAGAATAATAAGAGAAGGGCAGTTGATATTCATCAAATTAGGCAGTGCAGCCGTAAAGAAGTGAAGACTTCCTCGATAAAGAAAAAAGAAATAATGAAAATAGAAGTGAATGAGTATTAAGGAATGATACTAATAATAACTTCATATCTTCAAGGGACTTGTTTCAAGCTTAAGAGCCTATTTAGATTGACTTAAAAGTTTGATCAAACCTACTTTGAAGTCACTTTTAGCTTCTGAAAGTGTTTGACAAGGTTAAAAATAACTTAAAATAAGTTTTAAATGACTTTAAAAAAAAAAAAAAAAAAGAGTAAGTCTCTCCTACTTTTTATTTTTTTGACTTAAAAACTTCAAAGCTATTTATTTTTTTAAGTCGGGCTCTAAATGAGTTAAGCTATCAAAGATGATCCAAAAGTTTATAGCAAATAATGCATGAATGTAGAGCTCTGAAGCATAACAGATTGGTGCAGGTTGACAAATAAGAATTTATTTCTAACGTGAGAATTGTGTATGAGCATTACCATGGAGATGATATTCCAAAGATCCTAGAGGCATGAATTCATAGATAAGAAGTCGCTGCTCTCCTTCAGAGCAGTAACCAATTAGATTAACCAGGTTAGGGTGCCGCATCAGTGAGAGCATGTGAACCTCTACAAAGAACTCCTTATCCCCTTGAAGACCGGAATGATTTAGCTTCTTAACAGCCACAACCTGAATGGTTATAGAAATTCAAGGATGATAAATTTGAAATGACCAAAACACACTTCATTTAGTGAAAATCACCTGATTCGTGTTAAGTTTCCCTTTAAAAACTGGCCCAAAGCCACCTTCCCCAATAATCGATTCTCGCCTGAAATTGTTTGTGGCGGTTGCAATATCCCGGTAAGAAAAAGTTGGAAGGTTGCTTCTCGGAGGAGAATCATGTTTTGATATCAGTACTTGCTGTGTGGGCTCCAGCAGTGTGCTATGTTTGATGGCATTATCTGGAAGGTGCAGAGTAATTAAAAATAGGAAAAATCATTAGCAATATTTGCATGTAATTGGGGATCCATAAAAAATTCAAGCTTCCTTATTAACTTTAATACTACTAATGATAACCTAGATAAATAATTGAAGTTTCGTGAGAGCATGTAGCAAAAAGAATTTACAAAATGTCAGCCAGCAGATGGATGCAGACATAATCTTGAGCTTGGGAGTAAAAACCCAAAACATTTATTAATAAAGTATGTAGGTTGGAACCTGGAGGAAGATGAGAGTTAGGAGGGGTAGTTGGTTCAATAGGGACGTAAGTGTTGGTCAGCTTGGTTTTCAAGTTGATCCCCTTTTTCTTGCTCCTGAAGCATGGACAATACGGACCCATTGATCACATTCTCATTCGCATCTCAAGCTTTACCAATACCTACCTACCTAGGGTTAATAATTCACATTGGATCGGATGGGTCGGGCCTCTCTACACTTAAATACATACATGGAGAATAGGCTTCGTTCGCATCACTTGTTTCCTCCTTTCTCTACCTTCAATTCTTCCTTCTCCTCCTATTTTCTTCTTCCCTATCCCTAATTTATGTCATCTAATAAATAATTTTGATAAATTTAAAAAAATCATTATAATTTTTTATTTTTTTAAAAATATATATATATATATATATATATTTATTACGAAAATGTTATAACTCAACTTTATTTTGCTTTTTCAATATTCCCATAATCATTTGTTTCATAAGCTAAGATCGAGAATCTCAAAAGTCCTATATATATTTCTAACTACATTAACCTATTTGGAATTTATAAAAGTCTTGGTATAAAATTAAAAAATTAAGTCAATTTTATGTTGACATACCAAAATGGAAGTAGTAATATATTTTGGATTAGATGGTAATGGAGATGGTGAGTAGTGAGTGGTAGAGGCCGTCCTTGATTCGTGCAAGTTTATGGCATTTAGAATATTAGACGTGGACAAGAGTGGACGTTAAAGGTAACTAACTAATTAATGTGATCCCACACATTTCCTTTCTCGTCGATTTGCTCGCTGCATCTCCAATCACAACACTTTCCTTACTCTTTTTGATAATGTAAGCTCAATTTTCCTGCTAAACTTACCTACTCACTCACACAATTACAATCATGGATCTAACACAAACTTCTTCTGATCAAACAAAATCCAATGACAAACAGCCAGATGAAACTCCTCCTGCCCATGAAACAAAGTCTACAGAAGCAGAAATTGTTGAACAACTGCAAACAGACGATGGAGTCATCAACACAACAGATGATGATGGTGCCAAGACAGACGATATCAAACCTGAAGACGACGATGAGGTCAAGGTTGAAGTTTCTTCTCCCCTGCCTCCTGATCTCGATAAGGTTTCAGAAGAAATAGATCAATTTATCTCTGAATCATCAAGCTTTAAAGGGGATGATGATGAATCTAAGCCTCCCGATGTTCCTGTGTTTGTAGAACAATATGCTGTTCTTGTTGAAGCGAAAATTGATGAATATGATGGTGGTGATGCACCCGTCAAATGGAGCCAGCTAGCTCAGGAGGAAGCCACATCATTTTTAAATATTGTAGATCGAATCTCCAAGCTATTTACCTCCCTCTGTCGATTTTCTTCAGAGTACAAATATGCTTATTCAATCAGCCGCGTTGATGGTGTTCTTCAACGAGCAATGTCCTACATAGAGGAAGAATACAAGTCAATCCTCTACGATTACAAGATCAATACTGATTCAGATATCACCAATTTAGACACTTCTTCTGCCAAGCCTAACCCTAATTCTTCATCATCAGACACCAATCAAGATGCAGAACAAGACACTGCTTCTGAATCTAAACCTTCTGAAGAAAATAAATTTCCAGGCTACTCTGAGGAAATCGTAGCCACATTGAATAAATTTTCCAAAGCCTTGATTGCAGGAGGCTATGAAGCAGAATGCTGTCAGGTCTATTTCATCGCACGGAGGAAAGCTTTGGAGGAAAGCTTGCATAAGCTTGGCTTTGAAAAATATAGCATCGAGGATGTGCAGAAGATGAATTGGGATCCATTGGAGAGAGAGGTTACTGCTTGGATTGCAACATTCAGGCACTGCACTAATGTGCTCTTCTCCAGTGAACGCAAGCTGGCGGATGCCGTGTTCGAGGATCAACCATCAATTTCTGAGACCATCTTCAGCAATTTGTCTCGAGGTATGATGATCCAACTCCTTAATTTCGCTGAAGCCGTTTCCATGACAAAACGGGCTGCTGAAAAACTCTTCAAGTTTCTCGACATTTATGAGACGTTGCGGGATTTTATCCCTTTGGTGGATAAGATATTTCCAGTTTCTTACGCTGATGAACTCAAGGCTGAAGCTACATTGAGTCGGGGCCGCTTAGGGGAATCCATGGTTTCTATCTTTTCGGAGCTGGAAAACTCAATCCAGGGGGACTCAAACAAGACCGCGGTTCCAGGTGGTGCTGTTCATCCTTTAACTCGGTACATCATGAATTATCTGAAATATGTAGGGGAGTACAGAGACACGTTAGAGCAGGTATTCAGAGAACATCAAATGATAGAAAGAGCTGACTCAGCCACAGGATCGGATTTTGATAGTCAAAATCCACAAGCGGGTCAAAGTAGTAATAATAATAATAATAATACGTCATCGAATAAACTATCACCGTTTGAGACGCATATGATAAAAGTGATGGATCTATTGGATTCAAATCTGGAGGGAAAATCAAGGCTTTACAAAGACACTTCACTCAGTTCAATATTCATGATGAATAACGGACGATACATCTTGCAAAAAATAAAAGGATCTCCAGAGATGAATAGCCTGATGGGGGATCAATGGTACAGAAAGCGATCTTCAGATCTAAGACAGTACCACAAGAATTACCAAAGAGAAACGTGGGGGAAATTGTTGCAATGTTTAAACCATGAGGGACTGAATGTGAATGGGAAAGTGAATAAACCAATATTAAAAGAGAGGTTCAAGAGTTTCAATGCATTGTTTGATGAGATACACAAGACGCAGAGCAGTTGGGTGATTAGCGACGAGCAATTGCAATCGGAGCTGAGAGTTTCCATATCAAACATGGTTATACCAGCGTACAGGTCATTCTTGGGAAGGTTTAGTCAAACATTTACTCCGGGAAGGCAGACGGAGAAGTATGTAAAGTACCAACCTGAAGAAATTGAAACAGACATTGATGAGCTATTCGATGGAAATGCTACGCCATGGGGGAGGAAGAAATTGTAATCCATATATTTATTATATTATTATCGAGAGAGAGAGATCAGTTGATGATCAATAACGTTTCTTTTTGTCTTGTAACTTTCTTTTTTTTTTCTTTTTTGGGTTATTCTTTCATGTTTGTAGTGGTACCTATACAGTACTCAATTAATTAAACTTTTAAAACTTTTCTTTCTCTTTTAAGTTTTATACTTGAGTTTTATAGGAGCAACATAACCGTCTTCAAAATAGAGTTTTTCTTTAACTATGATGTAATATTTATTTTATGAAATTCATATTACATGAACATTTTGAAATACATAAATTTTTATATTACATGATGATTATTTAGAAAAATAATTAAAAAATTAAAATGAAAAGATAGAATTTTTTGAGGTATAAAATAGAGAAATTGAATTGAACTAAATTAAAATTGGTATTCAAATATAGAGAATGACAATTGACACGCTATTATGTATACTTGTAAAAGGACTAAGGGAAAAAAAAAGAAATTCAAAATAAAGTATATTTTCAATAGATATTTTTTAAAAATATAATTTTTTAAAAAAAAGTCACATAAATTAAGACAAAGAACAAAAATATTAAAAAATAACTTTATTAGTTAAATCAGACACATAAATTACACTCGTTATAAGTGCTATTCTGTTACACACATATGAACTCCTCATTAGTATTCTCTCTCCCTCGAGAGCTTGGTGTTCTTAAAGAAACGAAATGGGTGCATGAAATAAATGGACTAGGGTAAAATAAATTGAATTTGGATTGAAAAAAATGAATTTAGGTGAAAATAAACAGTTTTGGATCAAATAAATCGGGTCGGGGCATCAATTTATTCAATATGAGGCGAGTGACTCTCACTCTATGCATAATGTCTTGGGTTGGGTCACTCTATGCATCATGTCCTGGGTTGGGTGATGAAAGGGGTAAATAAATACAATTTTGTGTACTTAATGTGTGTAATTGGTTGCCCCATTAATAAAAGTGTGTAAAAGACTTTTTGATACAAGTTTAGATGACAATTTATGTCTTTTTCCTGAATAAATATGCAGATCACATATCGATCTACCTCATGATGCTATAAAAAATTTTATGATGAATGAGGCGAGGCAGAAGTATGATGTGGCAGATAAAAGTTGTATAAGACCCATTTATATTTTGTCAAGTGGATCTATTTTAGAAAATTGACCAAAATCTTTTTTCTCTCTATTCCTTTTCACGTTTCCTTCTCTTTCTTGCTTTTTTTTTACTATCTTCCCTTTATTTTCTAACAATTATTCCAAATTTCATACTTAAATAACTTTATTCATGAAAAATATGGAATTCAAAAAATCATACTCGACTCATTTTATTTTTAATTTTTTGATAATATTTTTTCATGTCGTTATTAATTATTTATATTATTGAAAAAGGTTATATAAAATTATTTGTTAATTTTTAAAGATTTAATTAATTACAATTTTCTATTTTATTATGACAATTAATTATTTTAAAAGTAAAAATTTATAAAGCTATCCAAAAAAATTAAGGTGTAAATTAGTAAAAATATTATTCTATTTATGATTCCTTAAGAAATTTGTAAAAGAAAAAATAGATTATTAATATGAAAGCAAAGAAGGTAGAAATTTAATATGTTCTTTTATTTTTCTCTCAATAATTTCATAATCAAAAAGCAATTTAATCCACAAAATACTTTTCAAAAGTAAATATAACGGAAAGAACATTAATGATATTGAAAAACAATTTACATAAGTTTTGATACTATTATCATGAAATTCAAAAACGAAATACATCCATAAACACCAATATAAATACATATTATTTCTGTCAATTTATACAATATTTTTATTCTTAAAATTCGAGGTAGGTGTAATTTAATTAATATTTTATTTATTAACTTTCCATATACATTTCTTAAAAAATTATAAATAATAATTTAAATAATTTATTCATTAAAAGAATTTTTGCAATTTTATAAAATTTATTTATAAGTTTTTAAAGATATTTTTTAGGATTAGAAAACCTATTATAACTTGATTTTATAAACTAAAAACTAAATTTCAAACAAAATATTTATTATAATAGAATAAATAGCATAAAAGATAAAATAATATTAAAATAATAAACTAAAAACTTTTATAATGATCGTAAAATTTAAATAAAAACTCAGTGCGTAAAAAAAAAGAAAAGCATAAACTAATTAGATCAACAAATAAATTCTTAAAAGATATGATTAAAATAATCTTAAAAAAATATATTTTAAAAAAAATAAAACACAATATATTGAGTAAGGAACATAAAACAAAAAAAATTGACAAAGAAGACTTAAAAATGTTCCTTTATTAGCTTGACAAATGGATCCCATCAATATCTATTTGTCAATCAAACAATGTCTCATACAAGTATGACATGACGTGACTCATACATAATAAAATTTTTCCACATTCTATGGAGAAGATCAAGCTGATAAAGTGTAACTAAAAAGTAATTAAGTCATTACAAGAGTTTGTTTGGATGGACTTAAAAGCTAATTAAATTGATTTAAAAATTAATTTTTGACTTATTAGAGTGTGATAATTATCTCGTTTGACTTAATTATTTAAGCCAAAAACTAAAAGTTAGGTGAAGAGTTTTTTTTTTCAACTAATATTCATTTTATGTTGACCAAGTATATTGCCTTTTTGCCTATATTCTTTTATTATTATTATTATCATTATCATTATTATTATTTTTATTTTTATTATTATTATAATTATTATTAATTTTATTTTTATTTTTATTATTATTATTAAAATTTGTCATGTTAAAGAAATATGTGAATGATAGGAAATATTATTACTTATGGATGTAAAATATAAATTAGTTTTGTTTTTATTTTTTTAAGTATAAAAAATCTTAAATTAATCAACTATCATTAAACAATTTAAAGGGTATTTCAGACATTTGATTAAAAAAAAGTGTTTGTCTAAAATACCCTTATAGTATTACAATTGGTACAAAAATACCCCTCGTTTATCTTTTGGCCTTAAAATACCCTTGGGGTTAACCTTTAGAGACCTATTTTGCCCTTTTGGCTAACAGACTACTAAATCAATATATTTAATTATTTCATTTATTACGTGGCATGTTGTAATTGGTTAAAAATTTAATTAATTAAAATCTAAATAGTTTGACCCAAACCATCCTATCCACCCGAATCGACCCGACCCATCTTTCAAAATACCTAACCCATCCAAATAAAATATCCATTACCCATTTCTTTAAAAAAAAAAAATTCCCCAACATCATCAGTTCTTGGAGCTCTCTTGGAGTTCATCTTCTTCATCAGATTTGTTAAGTTTTCTGGGAGGCTTTGCAGGATATCACTCTCATTATCCTCATGGTTTGTGTTGTTGTCTCCATTAGTGTGGGATTTGCCACGGAAGGCTGGCCAAAAGGAACAATCATAGGAGCACCATATTGTGGTTGTAGAACAAGAGCTGGCATTGTTAGACCATGAGCATAGGATGGGGAAAGCTCAAATGAGTACAACTGTAAGATTTTAGCCAAAACAAGCTTCTCTTGAATCATCGAAACATTCATTCCAAGGCATATCCGAGAACCCCAACCAAATGGGAAGTACATCAAGTCCTTTGATGCTTTTGATACCCCTTCTGAGAGTATACAATCTGATGAAGAAGATGAACTTCAAGAAAGCTCCAAGAACTGATGATGTTGGGGGAATTTTTTATTTTTTTTTTAAAGAAATGGGTAATGGATATTTTATTTGGATGGGTTGGGTATTTTGAAAGATGGGTCGGGTCGATCCGGGTGGATAGGGTGGTTTGGATCAAACTAATTAGATTTTAATTAATTATATTTTTAACCAATTACAACATGCCACGTAATAAATGAAATAATTAAATATATGGACTTAGTAGTCTGTTAGCCAAAAGGGCAAAATAGGTCTCTAAAGGTTAACTCCAAGGGTATTTTAAGGCCAAAAGATAAACGAGGGGTATTTTTGTACCAATTCTAATACTATAAGGGTATTTTAGACCCTTCTCCGTAACTTTTATTTCCAACTGATACACTTTTATCCAAACACATAATTACTTATTTTAAAAATAAATTTCAGCATTTCCAAAATAACTTTTTAAAAGTTATTTCTTTAAATCTATTCAAACGGGTTCTAATGTGTGGTGCAATAATTTAGAATCTGATGCGAGTCTAAGCTACATTAGTTCTTAAAGAATTTAACACAGAATTAGATTAATGAATTATGAAGTTGAGTTACCTGCAGAACTGTCTCTGATTCATTCAAAATTCCATATATTAATGTTGTGGAAAATTCCTCCATGGCTGTGTTATTGATAATATTGAAATCACAAAAAAAAAATTTGTTTATGTACTACACTAACTATTGAGAGGTTGATTATATAAACCTAACTACCGAGTGGAATCTCATAGTTCTCAAATATCCCATAAATTTTTATGCAAACCTCATGACATTGCAATACTCATAGTATAACAAAAATAACAATTTTCATGATTTTGTACTGAACACGATCTCCATTTTCAATCAATGAATTTTTTCCAATTTGAGCCTCCAAATACATACTAAACATTTCCAATTAAATGAAGGTATTAATTTTATTTAATCCGAAATTGTTAGATTCGTATTAAAAAATAAAAAGAAAAAAAAGGAAAGAGAAGGGGTTATAAAGGTAAATAAAATGAGTTGCGAAGGAGAGGTGCGGAAATTGGAGAGGTTGGTTCACGAGCGGAAGCTAAACCCAACTTGGTTTGGTTAGATATGGGCTTTGAGTTTGAAAAGAAGTCGTGTATTATTATTACAACAACAACAACAACTACTACTCTGTAAGTCGGGTTCAATTACGAATTGATTTTGTTTCTTACAATTCCCTTCGCCGCTACTCACTTCTGCTGCATTCTGGTTTGTCTTTCTTCTTCCTTTTTCTTTGCCCCACCTTATTCTGATTCTAGGGTTATTATTATTTTTTAATTCTTGATTTTTCTTGTTTGCGAGCTTCTTTAACCCTAGAAACCTAGGAATTGAACTGACATGCCAATTCTGATATATTAGTTTTTTTTTTTTAAAAAAGCTTTTCCTTCGTGTTCTTTTTTTTTGTTTAGACTTTAGAGAGAAACTTATAAGTAAACATAAGTAATCCAATGTTCAAAGGCTAAACATCCATTCTTTTCTTAACTGGGGGCAGCAAATAGACGCTATCTGTTTTTTCAAAATTCCAAAAGGTAGGATTGGGATGGCTGGTGATTAATTCTAACTTTTAGAAAGGGTACAATTGGACATTAAATGTTATTTCAACTATTAAGTTGATCAAAAGAATGGTATTTTAATTGTTAAAGCTTGTCTAAATTACAATTTTGATTTTTCAAAGATTCTTTGCAAGTTATGGGAGTGAATGTGTGTTAAATTGGTTCAGTTTGCTATATTTGCTCTAATTAACCAGATATGGACACAATGTGTGTATGGTATCTTTTTATCCTCGACAAAACGTTAATGGTATAATAGAATGAATTGCAACTGCAAGCATGGAATATATTAGAGGGCAAACATTATAATACGTTTTACATCTATGTATCCTTTATGAGATCTGAAGAGCTATTCGGTAAATGAATCTTAGGGGAAATATTCAGCTGCCAGAAATCCAGAAATCATCCCCATACTCCGTTGGGAGATCCCCTTTTTTTTAAAAAAATTTTGTTAGCTTTTTAGGAACTACTTGTAAGGACTCATTTTCAGGAGCTATCCTTAAGTGGTCAGGACACACAACAGGCATCCTGGAATGCAATTTGTGGACTATTCTATATTGTTAAGAGACTAACTGTAAACATAGATTACTTATTTGCTTTGAAACATTCTTGTCCGCTTCTTCAACATGGATCCTTTGACCCATAAAAGTGCTTCCTTTTTCTAAATTTGGCATCATTCTCATGTCTATACTTGTGATTTGACAAGATTTTTCCTACTAAATTATTATTATCTAGTCAAATTCTTTTTTAATCGCTCCCACAAAAGTGATATTGTGCTTATTTAGTTTGTTTATGGCAGAGTGTTCTTTTCTCATAAAGGTCTGCTGGCGGCTTACTAGTTGATGAATATTGCTTCCGAAACAATGGGGAGCACATTCAATACGCAAATTTTGGTGGATAAGCTGGAAATGCTCAATAGTTCACAGCAAAGCATTGAAAGTATCCATTAACTTCTACCTGCTACTTAGATAATTGTTTGATCTTAAATTTTTTCTTTTTAAGTAAAATAATAATTTGATCTTATGGTATCCCCTCAATCCAGAGCATGGAAATTAACTCCATGTTTGAAAACTAGGGAGAAACAAAGGAGATTATAATGAACAAAAAATAAATTATTTTCTTTTTGTTTAATTTGGTGGATAAGAAAAAGAAAGAGGACTAGTGTAGGACTTTCGTCATCCCTTCGGGATGTCCTAGTGGTTTGGGCTTGGGACATCCATGTTGGAGGGCTCAAGTTCGAAAACCCTTGCCGGCGAAAACATGGGGTTGTTTGTGTTTTGGGTTGAGCTCGTTGCATCAGACTTGCCTAGTACGGGTAACCTCTCCTGTGTGGTTTGCGAGCTATTACATAGAAGCAGAGGTTTTACCCTGTGCGCACCCAAAGGGTAGCCGCTGTGGCTTTTCCTTATCATAAAAATAAAATAAAATATTGGACTTCAGTTCTCTTGAATTTGAATTTGTGGGTACAGTAGGAAAAATTATTCTCTCATTTATTTCTTTAGCAATTATTTATATTACTAATGCTTACTTTTGTAATCCTCAACTCCAACTAGCTTTATCACATTGGTGTATTTTTCACATGACCAAAGCAAAACAAGTTGTGGAAACTTGGGCCCAGCAATTCCATTGCTCACCACGTGAACAGAGATTGTCATTTCTTTACCTTGCAAATGACATCCTTCAGAATAGTCGGAGAAAGGGTGCAGAATTTGTTGCTGAATTTTGGAAGGTTCTTCCAGATGCTCTTCGTGATGTTATTGAAAATGGAAATGAGTTTGGAAGAAACGCTGCTTTGCGGCTGGTATGTTTCTCTAGCTCCTTATTTTTAGATACACTATGTAGCCATAAAGGGGTAAATGAGTTTGATTAGTTTTAGTCCACCCATTTGTGTGTAGCATTTGAGACACATATTTGTGGATGATTAGTATTCTGAGAGGAAGACCTATGCATCTAATTCTGAATTTCCTGACAAATCTCTTCTTTGAGTTGTTAAGATTCCCTAAGATTTCCCCATACATGGTTTTCTGATCAAGTAAATAGGTAACATTCAATCAAGAGGGAGGTGTATTTAGTTTCACTATACTAGTTTGTAGATTTATCTGAGAGAGAAGCGATGATAGTACGATAGCATCAAATTAAGGAGAAGACAAAAGGTGTATCGCTCAAATGATGAGTAATCATGAATATGTCACATGATACCCACAACAAGGTAAGAAAATAAATACAAGTCTACTTGAGCCTTGAATCCTCATAGTCAAAGATATGCAAGCCCATTATTGAAGTGAAAAGCCTTATTATCCAGTTTGCAAGATATGAAACTAGAACACTTCGGCTAAAAAACTTAACCGAGTCTCCTATTTATTTTGTGATTTTTTTTTTCATTCTGAAATTGGCAACTGTTTCTATTTCTGTAAATTAGTACATGGTTGTATTGATATTTACACAAGGAACTCTGAGAGAACTGCCCTATCCCTATAATGAGTGTAAAACATCAATGACAGAGACCGTTTCATTAGAGTAATCCTGATTACACCAAAAATGCGAAGTCAGATTACAATTACCCTCACTATTCTCAGAAACTCTAAGCTAGCATTTGACCATAGATTTTCAAATATTTTTTGGTAAATATTATTTGGTTGAAATTTCACCATGTATTTGGCCTATATTTCACCTTTTTAAGAAATATAATTTCTACTCATAAGTTTTAAAAACTATCAAAACTAACCATATGTTTGTATAACATAGCACATGACTTTGCTACCCTAAATGGATTGTTCATCATTTTCATCAACAACCACATCATCACTTTCATATTTACGGTATATCCATCACTACTTTGATGTTCACGTAAAGAATTATGTAAAACAACGAAAACAACTACTATAAAGGGTATTCTTGTAAAAGATAAAAGTCTGGTGTAGAATTTGAATTATTAAAAGTTCTCAAATAATGAAACTTGACCCAAATACTAATTTTTTCTAGTATTTGGGAATTTGGGTTATTTGCCAAATAATGGTAAATTTTATGGACAAACACTATTTGCCAAATTTTCCCTCCAAATTTTATTTGGGAAACCTATGGACAAACGGGCCCTAAGATTCCTCTCTTTCCATATAGTCCACCAAGTGTGATTGGATTGTTTTTGTTGTAAGAAGTGGGACGAACCTTCATTTTTCTACAGATCTATGTGCAACAAAAATAACAACTACTTCTCAATTCCAAGCTAGTTGTGGTTGGCTACAGAAATCCTCTCTATCCATTTCACTCAATTGGGCCTTTCACTCCGATGATCAATAATTTGTTGTACTTCAATAATTCTTGGTTTTCAGACTTTATTGGGATACAAATATCCAAACAGACTAATTCTTAGCATTTATTGAACTTAAGCTTAAATCACAACTAATTGGTATCACCTATATGAATCTTATGTTCCCATTGTGTTAACCTCTTGAAAAGTTCACATGGATTTTAATAGATTATAGGTCTTTTTGGACAACTTCCTTTCCTTGTGATTTCAAGATTTATGTATCAACCTTTTATTTTATATGCTGCTGGTCAAGTCTTAGCCATGAATAAGCAGGAATATGGTCAATGCTTTCTGATCCATATGACATTGTCCTATCATATTTAGTGTCTAAGTTTTAGTAGTTCAATTTCTTTTTGGAGTAACATTTGTAAGAACAGTAGTTGTGGAAAATGGTAATTGAGTATGATTCTTATTACTGTTGTGTATCTAGGCAATGTGGCTGGGCTGCTCCTTTCAAAACAGTTATTGCCGGCCAAAAATGTGTGGAGTCGAAACAACACCTTTTTGTGCTTTATGATTGTTGGTCAGAGATGAAATAACAATTATTAGTAGATTTATCTGTTCTGGTGATTCGACAAATAAAGTAATTGTTCCCTGCATTCACATCTCTTACCCTTGAAATACTTGCGTTCAGGATGAAAGTTTCTTCAGGAGAAAGAGAAACACAAACACTATTGTATGGATATGAGTTACACATCGAACCTGGTTTATCTTAGTTGACCTTGTTCTAGATCATAGATATAAGATGTTTGATTCCAGCACTTGGCTAAACTACATTTTCAAGGTGATTCCTATTGCATTTTCATCTTCAAGAGCCTACAAATATATTGAGGACTGACAAGATGTTCTTGAACTTATGATATGTACATGCATTGCGAGGCCTATACTATGGTTATACTGATTGCAATTCTTGTAGCCATGTGTTTTAATTTTGATTAGCCACTTATTTGTAATTTGACCTGAATAGCATGATTAAATTAGATGCAAATTTTCTTTGATATCAAATCTTTTATCCTGGGTAGAGTTTATTCTGACTTGGCATTGTGGGACTGACATGCTGCCCGTCTTAATGCTCCATTTTATTCCTGATAACCACAGATCAGTATCTGGGACGAGAGAAAAGTCTTTGGTTCTCGAGGGCAGATTCTGAAGGAAGAGTTTGCTGGAAAGCATGTTGGGAATGGAAAGCATAGTGGAGGCAAAGTGGTAGATCTCGCTTTTCATCCTGGCCTTTTGTTCCTGAATTTTTTTTTTAGCTGTTCATTCTATTTTCTATATATTTGAAGATGATAGTACCTTCTCATTGAGAGTCTTTGGTATGCAGAGAAACTCAGCTGGAGATGCCCTTGACAAAATAGTTTCAAGCTATCAGATATTGTATGGTGGTCAAATTGATGAAGATGCTATATTGAGCAGAGCTAAAAATGCTATTAGCTGTGTTGAAAAAATAGATAAGGAGATTGGGAGTGATTTAAATCCAGGTGCCCTTTCTTTTCCACTTGTAATATGTGCCTAACATAGCTTGGCTTGTCCAGTTCATGTTACAGTGGCCCAAAGAAACAACTCATTCCTTTTGCGAGGGTTTCCCTAGTTGCCACTTGCCAGACAATTATCTTCCAATTGATCCATACAACTCGTTTTGTTTAAATGAATAATTTCTGGGGTTAATTACTTGGACTTCCCTTTAATTCCACAAAACTAAAGTGACCTCACTAATATATGGTAGTTTTCTGTCTAAATATTCGAATTGGATGTCTATTAGCATTTGCTGGCCGGCGAGTGAAATTTTTATGCCTAGCTTAAACAAAAGTAGGAAGAATAGGAAGAAGGGGCTTCCTTCTTCCAAGAGTGTGTGCATGTCTGTGATATTTTACTTCTTTATTTTTGGCTTATCATCATTTGTTGGCTTCCTTTATCCCCAATTGAAGTTTCCTTTTTTCATTGCCATTCTGCTTCTTCCGATTTCTTAATTTTACGAATCAAAAAGCTACATTCAATTGTTTTGCTTACATGTCTACTTTCAAATTATTTGTTTTGCTTCTATATCTGGCTGATTAAGAAGTTCCATAGAGAAAAAAGCCTTGGGATACCTTATCAGGAAAGGGATGACTGAGAGTCTGAGCCGAAATACTTTTTTGATTTCAGTACAAGAACTTGAATCTTTTCATAGAAAAAGAGTTATTAGAAAAAAGATCCTCATTTGAATCTTTTCATGGAAAAAGACATTAGAAAAAAGATCCTCACCAGAGAAGTTAAACTTACTCGGAAAAATATTTAAAAGGTTAAACAGGCTTGAATATGTAATCTCACAGACAGAGGTTGACACTCGAGTATTACGTGGCAGACCAGAGGGTTGTAGGTACGACTGCTGAAATAGAAATGGAAAGAGGAGATATTTTTTTTTTGTAATAGTGATGTCCGGTTTAGCTTGTGTGTTCCTCGACTATTTCACTGGGTACCTACTACTTCTATTCAGCACAGGCACCAGGTAGCTTTGCCCACCAAGGCTTAGGCAGATTGGAAGAAACCAGTGTTTTTCTTCATCAGAAAAAAAAAAAAGAAACCAGTTTTTTGGGCGGCTGCTGGAATTTAAACTTGATACCTCATGGTTCTGTACCTTCTTTTTTTAACACTTCTTTTAGGTCTGGACAAAGATAACTGAGGACACAAGTTTTACTTCTTCAAATAAATAATGTAATCCTAGACTGGTTTGGCAGATATTTTCCTATTTTTCAAAATTCCAACATCTTTCACTCTTGTCTTTTATTCTAATACAATAACACATAAGTTGAATTATACATCCCGGTATGTGATCAAGGCGGAGTTAGAATGTGATTACTAAATGTTGGAAATTTCCTGTTTTGGATTCTTGCGTCAAAATTATTCTGCTGGGAGCATCATATATGCATTGCTTATTATGACAAAATAGCAAATGAAACAGAAAAATGTGGTATCAATTTTAGCTAAAAGTTCTCAAACACTCATATCTCTTGAAGTTACTTGTTGTGAGGACAGTAGTTGTTTAAAATTTGCTTAGGGTCATGCTCTGTATAATCTTTTTGAAAATAAAAATGTGTTGCCTGCTGTTTGCTGTAATGGTAACCAATTCAATTAGTCTTCAACTCTGGGGAATTAAGTAAACTGTATGTGTTTTATTATTGTAGAGGAGGACATGATTGCATATAGGATAATTATCTGCAAAAATTATTATTCCTTTCCCCTACAGAGAAACCTTTCTTCCCAGTCAATTCACCATTAGAGTCATTTATCATCTTTTGCAGTCTTACTTAGAGAAAAAGAGAAAGTTACAAAGCTTTATTTTAATCGTGTTTCTTAGGTAAATGTATAGGGATTATTTCTAGTCAGAGGAGCCGATTTTCATGGGCATGATTGAATGTAATACTTAACCACACAGTATTGTGGTCTTTAGTTTTCAACTATCTAATCCATATTATGATACCTTATATTTCCTCTGTTAAAATGTAGTTTGATTTGTTTCTATTTGATACTTGTTATTTGTCACACTAGACTTTCTATTGACCTCCTCCCTTTCCCTTCAGGCCATCTTAATGGATCTGGTATAGTGGATGAGCTCAAGGGGCAGCACACAATATTGAAGGACTGTGTTGAGCAGCTAACAACTGTTGAGTCATCCAGGGCAAACCTCATCTCTCATCTCAGAGAGGTCCTCCAGGAGCAGGTTAGTCATCCCATTGTTGTGCATCATTTCCATCTTTCTGTTTGTTTTTGTGCTTTTGCTCCTGATTAAGTGGTCCGTGGGTTTTTCCTCAGGAATATAAGTTGGATCAAGTACGCAATCATCTTCAGGTAAATAATGTGCTTATTTATATCTGTTGAAATGGTCACTGCTAAATTCGTGATATACGTCTTTGTGGATGGCCAGTTGTGTCAGTTTTTGAGTTCTGTAAAAGTCTGTGATGCACCTCCTCTTTGATGTGTTTTGATATTTTGGTGAACTTTTGATTTTGCTCTGTCATAGATTACATGATATTGGTTTCAAAGAGAATCAAATATAGTTGAGTAGACGATGAGAGATATACCTCATGCTTACTTGCAGAGTTATTTTCCTTTTTTATTTGATAAGAAAAAAATTGTAGGGAAGGGAAATCCTATTGGAGCTACCAGCTTTCCTATTCATCAAAAGTCAAAATTTAGAGAAGGAATAGCCAGTGCATTTTTTTTTACTTTCCCAGTAAAGAAGTGATACTTCTCACATTAGTATATAATGCTATCCTGCGGCTTTTCTGGGTCACACGTATTCCTAATAAACAGTGTAGTGACGTTTCATTACTTGGATTTTAGGCTGCTCAGTCCCACGCAGATCAGGTTGGGAGTATATGCGGACAGTTGCTGAATTTTGATGGCAATGGGCAAAGCTTGGCTGAGCAGAATATAAAGGAAGCTAACACCTCCCAAGCTCCACACTCGTTCATATCTGGAAATCGCGAACAATCTGCTCCAGTGATGTACACTCGACAGGTATCTTATGAAAAATCTGGCAACCTTGAGGAAGATATGAAGTCTGCGGCTGCTGCAGTGGCAGCAAAGCTGACTGCATCAACATCTTCAGCCCAGATGCTGTCTTATGTCCTCTCATCCTTTGCATCGGAGGGTGTCATAGGCAACTCAACTAAAGAATCTTTGCATGATAATCAACCGGAGAAAAGGATGAAGCTTGAAAATGATGGCTCTTGTTATGCTCCCTCTCAGAATCCTCAAGAAGCGGTTACATTTTTCTCTCAGCCAAACTCAGTACAACACAATCTTGCAAGCACTGGGCAGGAATCAACTCCAACTGAACCGCCTCCTCTACCATCATCGCCTCCACCATTGGCACCGTTGCCTCCTATGCAGCCATATCCAGTAGGTCAGATCACTCAGACATCTGGGCAGTTGCCTAGTTCAGCATTTGTTTACGCAACAAGCCAGCAAGTGCAACCAGCTTCAACATTGGGTGGTTTTGTCCCTCCAGTGAATGGGATTTCTCCTTTCACATATCCGGCGACAATTGGTTATCAAGGTTATTCAAGTGATAGTAGTTTATATAGCCACCAGTCTTCATCCCTGCCGATGGCACCAGTTAGCCGTCCGTAGGTTGTTATTTTAGAGCTATACTTAGCTTGTGTTGGTTAACTGGTCTGATGTACAAGAAAGATTAGGCTGTAACTATGTAACTTTATATTGTGTTTTTGTTTCTAGATTGGAGGTTGTTGTTGGTGTTATTGCATTAGAAAGAAGTCGGTGTGGGAATATTAGTAATGTTCAATTGCTAATTAATTCTCCAGTTTATAAAGGGAGATTCAATGAATGTTGATTTTGGGTTTTTTTCCATATCTCGGTAGAAGAAGGTAATTAAATCCGCTGTCCTGCTGGTACTAGGAAGAAATCAGACACCATTTTTGCTGCTCTGCTCTGCTCTAGTATTATAAAAAAAATCCACAAATGCCATACCCGTTTTTCTCCAAAAGCAAAAGTAAGTAGAGTAGAAGAGATGGCTTCAAGGTTGTATTACATGTTGTATGTGTCATGCCATAAAGGGACTCTTGTGTGTGGCAAGCTCATCATGGCTTGTAGAATTGTGAAAACTACTAAGACCTGCCCTCTGGCATTCATATTCCTATCAGGCAGACTTTTCAGATTCTTCTTCTTGTCCTCGCCATCTAAGCTTTCCGTCAAATTTCATTATTAAGGTGAGAACAAGGAAGCCTTATTTCAACTTTATAATAATTTGCAAAGGTAAGTTTATTAATAGTGTAGCGACATAGATGGAGACATATTTAAATTTATTTGGTTGACAGTGTACTTCGTCAGCGTAAGAAACTACAGTTTCTGTGCATAAATAGTCGAACCTGCAATTTGGGAAAAACATTCACGGCATAGTCTAATACTACTGACCTATCTTTTCTCTTTGATTTAGGTGATCCAAAATTAGTGTATTGATATTAAAGGGTCAATGGAGTCTCCATTTTAATGTGTGGGGGTTGTTGGGTCACTAATCACAAATGTCCAAAAGGGTTACTTTAACATGGCTCTATAATTAACATTTAATTATTTTTATCAAATCACAATGTATAAAATACTACTAATTAATCCAAACTTAAAGTTATACCTTCCTCCGCTAAAAAGTTTAGTCGGTGAACCCCATAGCACTCGTTGGAAATTGGAGAATTAAAGGGGCGGACCCAGACGCGGGTGTTCGAACACTCATTAATTTTAAAAATTCTTTTTATATATATAAAAAATATGATATATACGTCATTAAAATTTAAATGAGAACCCACAGAATGAAAGCAATTGTTGGTGTGCTAATTTAAACCCTGAATTAAAAGGCGTGCGAAGCCAATGGCGAAGGTTCGATTTCCATCAGCCACATTCCTTTTTCTTAAATTTTTTCTAGCGAATTGTACACCTTTTTATTTATTTTTTAATTAAAAGCTTATTTAACTCCAAATTTTATACTTGTTTTTTACTATTGTTTTTTTTTTAAAAAAATTCAACGAATTTTACGCCTTTTTTTTTAATTTTTCCTTTTTCTAATTAAGGGCTTATTTAACTTTAAATTTTGTACTTATTTTGACTTTCCCAATTCTTACTTATTTTGACTTAAATGTAAATAATGATGCTATTATTTATCGTTTTCAACACATGAAAAATCATCGAAAACAATTATGACTTGAGAATTATTAGTAGGTCATTGTGACTTATCAATAAAGGTTATTTTTTTATGATGATAATATTAATTTGTTGTTTTTAATTAAAGAATTTGAATTAGTATACGTTTACTTTTTTTTATTAAAGAGTTTGAGTTAATATACATTTACCATATGTGATTGCTAACATATTTAAGTTAAAGAGAGTGAACACCCAGAGCCTTTAAATGCTGAATCCGCCATTAGAGAATTACCTAAAGAGACATGAACAACATAGCAATATGCAGAGTGCTTATTTGAGCATGAAGCAATGCTATTGTTTTATGTAACTGAGTGTTAATTTAAGTTTTTCAGATTGCATAGTGAATGATGAGCGTTGGTGCAGTTATTCGTGTGATACCCTTAAGTCACTATCATCAGGAAAATGCTGAAATATTAAGTGAGTGAATCTATGGGAAAATACATATAGACTAAAGGTGCAATTTTCCTGATTCGTTGAAAAACTTTGACAACCAACTATAGAATATAGAAGGCCAGAAGAGGGCATAAAAATACTCCTGTTAGAAAGATCAATTCGTCAATAACTCATCACACAACTGAAAGGATCAAACAATGGCAGAAGATGGATACTAATAAATAATTACTGGAATGCAAGCACATTGCAAAAGCAAAGTTAGGGAATGAATAATTGCAGAATAAAAGATACTACGGAGCTCAAGACTGAGAGTCATAACAAACCCAACTCTTTCCAACATAAACCATGAAATGTGCAATTGACTTGTAAAAACTCATATTCTCTTACCATAGAAATTCAATAGAAAGAGAGAGTTGTGTGAAGTTGCCACACAGTTAGGATCTAGCACAACTCAAATAAACAGGGAAATGACCTTAGATGAAACAGACAGGCATGAGCTGTAATTTCATCTTTTAATGGCACACTAGATCCTCTTTTAAAAGACGCTGGTGCTTTAATTTCATCACCCAATTACTATTACTTCTTCACACTATTCAAATCTAACCTTTTTCTGTCTCTTTTCTTATTCAAATTTAAAAGTAATACACAACCACACCAACATACCTATGTTATTATGAAATAGAGATACTAATAACGTATGCAAAAATAATTACCAGAAAACCTACATTGTACTTTTTAAAATGCAAGTAACATTGTGCTCATATTATTTATTATTGTAACAAAATTATGTGACTCTTTATTAATAGACAAAAAAATTCAGATGTTAGCAAATTCAAATACGTACACTCTTTTTTGATCAATTGTAAAATAGTGGCTGGTTCTCACAAGTCACAATCAGGAACGGTACAGTTACAAAGAAACCTCATCCATTGATTATTTATCAAACTCAATTCAGATGTTATAAAAATAAAAATTTATAACTGACTGCTGGTACGTATGTATTATTAAAACGAAAAAGGAAAAAGAAGTCGTCGCGTTCTGGTTTTCCTTGATAAATTTGATTGGGTTCTAGGGTTCCTCCCTCTCTTTTACTGTCTAATTATTTGTACTTGGTAGTAGAATTAATAGGCAACTCTAAGAGTCAAGAGGTTGGAGGTTCGTTTGTTAAACAAAGTGAAGCCGGGATTTCAAATGCCGGAGGAGGACTTAATTGAACTCAAATTTAGGTTGTATGATGGATCAGATATTGGTCCTTTTCAATACGCACCCACTTCCACCATAGCTATCCTCAAAGAGAGGATTGTCGCCGACTGGCCCAAAGGTTTTTTTTCTGATTATCTTCGCATCGCTGACGTTTCTGTTCATCTTCCCCTATTTATACAATGTTTCCAACTCTTGTAATTAATATTATGTGATCCCTCTGCTTTGAAAATTTGTTTGTAAGTTGACTTTTGTTGGATTATGTGGTATACACTGTTTTTGAGTGCCTTCTCTTGTGATAATTTCTAAGGCGGATTTATTAGTTACAAGTAGAGAATCCAAAAGTGCTAATGTTTTTCACAAATGCCTGATTCTGAAGTAATGAGAGAAAGTATCTTTCCCCGGAATTTTATGAGGCAAGAATTGTAGTGAGGTATTCTCTGTTTTAAGTTAAATTATGATGAAGTAGAATCTCATGCTATGTATTGCTAGTTTCTTTATCCAAACCAGTAGCTCATGCAGGCATATGCCTTCCATGAAGTTGTGAGTCCACCATTCAACCTTATCTAGCATACCCTTAGTCAACTATTCATATAAGCCAAACATTCTTGCACCTATCATTGCTCGCTCATACATATTATCTGTGGAAAAATCACATGAAGGCAATGCATTCATACATACTACTACAGTTATATATTCCACTGTTTAGATAATTCAAGCATAATCAACCGGCAGCAGGGATATGTTGATTATCCATCTTTAAGATCAAAATCAACACCATCACTGGAGTGACTCAAATGTAGATCTAATGTGACCAAAGACATTCAAAATTGCATGACTGATATTGTCTTTACGTGAAAAGTGGCACATGTATGCCAAGTGTCAGATATGTACTAAATTCTACAAGTGTATTATACTCATACAATGCGTACCATTGGAGGCAATCCAGGGGTACTTATGACAGCCTTGCTAAGTATTTATTGAGAGAACCAACAAATATGAAGAGAGTATTTGTAGAAAGGGGACTTATTCAAGGTAATGACATAGAAATGATTCTTATTGAAGATTGACAAGCACTTTGGTCCCTACTTATTTTGCCTGGGAAAGCATGAAGAAGAACCCACAGACCTTTGGAGTTCTTGGTCGAGGGTAAGTGCATTGTTGTCAGTGGCCAGAAGCGTAGAAAAACACCATGGTCTATTGGTTCTTAGCTAAGCACAATCCAAGTACATTGCTCAATAGGTGCTGACCAGGAGCAAAAACAAACAATTTATGTCTAATACCAGGAAAATAACTCTAAATATGATAAATAACTATATGGATGATAACATAGGAAAGAATGCTATGTTAAATGATGTCAAAAAATGTTCAAAATACCGTAGGGTAAGTCTCCCCATTTGTGGGATTACACTGGGTTTGTTGTTTTTGTAGGGCGAGCCTAAGTGAATCTTTTGATGAGGGACTTGGATTTGAAGATCCTGGACAAAAATGTCCCTTCCCTCCTGCACACTCAAATCCAAAAGAAAGAAAAAAGATCACCCAAAAATTAAAAGCTCTCTGTATTAGCTATAGGTAAAGTTCTTCTAGAGCCAAAGTCAGGGACACAAGATCCTTCCGAATTAGAAGAGGCAGTTTTACGTTTCTATACTTTAACGAATGAACCTTCAATATGTCTTAAATTAACTCCTATCTAACTGGCGGTAAACCCAAGATCATATATTTTCAAACTATAAACATATATTGGTAGAGGAGATTTAATTTTGATCCTGGTTAAACCACCTTAATTTGCTCTGATACCGTCCAAGATTGTGAATAGACATCTGAATTTTGACATTTGACATCTTCCTCTATATTATGCTTTGTTGCTTTTCGCACGGTCCATTTTTTCTGCAGCGATTTGTGAAAACAGGTCTTCATCCGAGCTGGTTTATTATATGGTTACTAGGCTATGTTTTGATAATATTCAACTGCTTTTGTTGCAGATAAAAAAGTTGCACCTAAGGTGGCAAATGATGTAAAATTGATATGTGCTGGTAAAATTTTGGAAAACAGCAGGACTGTTGGTCAATGCAAGACACCTTTTGGTGAGCTACCAAATGGAATAATTACCATGCATGCTGCTGTACAACCATCTTTAGCTAAAGCAAAGTCAGGTAGATTCCCCTTACTACACAATATGTTTTCATTCTATGTCTGTTTTGAGCAATAGTGTTGCAAGTGCAAATCTTATTTCTGACATAATATGTGCCTAACATAGTTATGCTGGAGATGTCGATTGTCTCTGATAAGATTTTCTGAAGATTGGCATTTCTCTCAAGGCAAGAGTATAAGTTGTTCAGATATTGTTTAGTTGCATTTTTTCATGTGGTATGGAAAAATGTGTATAGTTATGAGAAGAAAGAAGGGGGTTGTGATGATTTGTCATTTTTTGGATCCCATCCATAATTTTCTTTTCTACTTTGAACATTATACTTGTTTAACAGATTCAATGAACTTATGTCCACTAAATTATCAACTATCCTTCACATGTAACACTTTTGTCTATCTCTGAAGATACAAGTATACACCTAAGGGCAGGGGCGGACCCATGTTGGGTCCAGGGTGTTCACCCGAACACCCTCTGCAAAAAAATACACTATATATATAAGGTAATTTTTCTGTATTTCTGTAGATGGATATACTTTGAACCCCCTCAATAACAAATAAAAATAGATGGTTCAATGGTAAGACCTCTGAATATTAAGCTGCACGCCCCAGGTTCGAATCCCTGCAACAACATTTATTTATTTTCCTTTATAGTTTCAGTTTATTTTTGTTTAATAAAATCAGTTCTGTTTTTCAAGCATTTTTTAATTTTAAAAACGTGCCAAAAGTGTGGTTTAAACCCAAAAAAATTCGAAGGGCCCATTTCGAAAGACTTATTTACACGTTTATATTTTTATTTTTCGAACCTCCTGAACGGAAATCGGTCCGCCACTGCCTAAGTGTGTGACCTAGTGGTCAATGAAGTGGAATTAGAACCACGGGTCTCAGGTTCATATTCTAGTGGAGGCGAAAATACTAGGTGATCATATTCGGTATGGGGTGCAAGTGACACATTTGGAGGATAAAATGAGAAGAAGTCGCTTGATTGAATTTTATGATGTCCCATATCGACTCCCTGATGCACCGGTCACTAACGGAGAGTATTAAAAAAAGATGAGGTAGACCTAAAGTCATACAGAAGAAAGTTTTCTTGAACTACTGTCTCTCAGGATCCATGTAGACTCTGCAAATTATGGCAGAATGGAAGAAAAATATCGACATACGATTTTGATTATGGTTTTGTACACCGGTAAAAATGTTGTGAATCTAAATCTTCAAATACTGGATTGATGCGGGTCTAAATGGGAACAACATGGTTACGGGGATCCATATAGCTGACTGTAACTAGCTTGAGATTGAGGTGCAATTGATGATGTTGCATCTTTTTCATCACGTCTATTTGGTCTATCTTTTCTTTTTTGTTATTTTCTAAGTTGCTCGGACTCTCCAAAAATGTTGCCGCACACGTGTCGGATCCTTCCGAATACACTATTTTTGGAGGATCCAACACGCACCGGTCGACATTTTTGAAGAGTCCGAGCAGCATAGGTTATTATAACTTCTTCACCTGCAAGTAGTGCTACTTTTTGCTTTCTTTTTTGTGGAATTATCTGAAGACCTGTGCGGGAATTGCTATGTTACAATTGTATGCATAATTTCTTTTTTTTTTGCCTATGATTGAAATAATCTTCCACTTATAGTGTGACCTGAGATTACCGCAAACACTTAACTTGTAGAGGAGCTACGAAATGTGGGCTTCTAAGTTCTTAGGAGTTTTGTTCTACTTGTTGAAGTTGCAAATACTCAAAGCTGGATTATTTGTATCAATGTGCTTATCTTAAAACTAATAGAGAGCTCTGTATTTGAAGATCTTTGGTGGCCCTGTTACACCCTATTCCCTACTCCCGCCCCCGGTTTCTGATCTTCAGTCCGAGCATTGTGTCGTTGAGCCATTGATGTCTTTAATCTTTTCCTTTCCTGTTTCTGAGATTTGTGTTCGTCAACAGAAAAGAAGATTGACGAGAACCAAAATCAAAGCATCTGTTCGTGCTCCATATTGTGAGATTGCAAGTGATTCAGTTTGATCTTGTGGTATCCTTGGGTTACCTGCTCTGTGAAGTTAAGTCTGGACTCTGGAGCAATAATTTGTATGATACCTCATTATTACATGTTTGTTGAAAAGCATTTGTAACTATTGCATGCTCGCATGATCACGTTTGTTCTATAAAGTTTGTATCTTTATACTTGTAGTCACAGATTTCTCATATAAAAAAATACAAAGAAGGCTGGAGATATGCAGAAGGATATTTAGCTGTAACTATTTTTTTTATAATATACTAGTCCGTTTACTCTGGTCATCACATGTGTATGTACTTGGACCATCTTGTATGATTAAATATATTTATGGATTCATGTTTCAGTCAATAACTGGCAAATTAGTGTGAAGTATTGCATGGCTTGTCGATGGAGATTACAATATGTTAACGGGGGTACAAAGTAAAAGAGAAGAAGCTCATTCTTTGCAGGCATCTAATCTTGTTGTGTTATTCCAATCAGTGCAGCTTCTCTGTTTGTGGCTCTATCTCAGCTACAACTTAGCTTTGGACACCAAAAAAGGTATCTGATCTTGAGAGTAACCACGTTGTTGGTTCTGATATAAAATGACAGTAGCGCAAAGAAACTGGCAAAAATCTTTTATTCATTGTGGCACTTGCCAGACTCTACTTTTGGGGACCAATTTCGAAAATTATTAGTATATTGATGATGGAAATAAGTCATAATTGAAAGAAATGAACACTTTATCGTAATTCTTCAAAAAGGACAGTGAAAGTAGAGTATTGAGAAAAGTAATGAAATGAATCAGCATCGCCATGCAGAGGCAGCAAGAATGGCCCTATCTTGCCATCCCAAAAGCAAGCAACCATTGTCCTCTGTCAATTTATAACCATCACAGGAGTAGAGACCCAGTAATATTTTGGATTGTGTGACTGCATTTGCACTCAGTGCTACTCCTTTAAAACCTTTTCCTTCCATCACCCTCCTCCACTTTTCTAACCTCTCGTGCCGCACCATTCTCTCCATTCCCTCACACGAAACTATGTTCATTATCTCAGGTCCAAATATGTACTGTTCCAATTTTGCCCTCTGTGATGAATCCCCTGGAAATGTCGCGTCCAGGGAATCAAAGATGGCCGAATAGTAGTGCAGTGCCTCCAGGAACCGACCCAGGAAATACGGTCCGTTATGGCTCGCCTCTTGCTCCACGATCGTTACTATATTTGGAGCTTGGTCTCTGATCATGCCTAACAAGTTTCCAATACAATTCCCTGGGACTCGATGGAGTCTATTCACCGAATTCACCGCCAGAGCCTCACCTATCCTTCTGTTGAACATGTGCGGTTTCAAATCCTCAAGCTGCTCCCCCACCGGGTGAAATTCAAAAGGAACGTGGAGAGACTGCGCCAGTTCTGTCAAACATCGACCTGTTTCTCTGACCGCTTCCGGATAAGAACCCACTCCTGTGATACGAAGGAAAGGAGCACCGCCAGGTCGGGCTGCTAAGGCCTGCATAAAAGCCGGCCACTGATAACCTTGAAGGATGTCTAAATCAATAACATGAACGCGCTCCTCTGCTTCAAATGCTTCAAATATGGCTTGATTAGCTGTGAAATGAGCAAATTTGACATAAGGGCAGGCTTGGTAAAGAATCTGATAGATCTTGAGGATTTCAAGGGAATTAGGAGGAAAAGGATTGAAAGGTTTCGGGACAGAGGTGCTGGGTTTAGTGGCTAGTGTTGCGGCAAGTCTAGCAGTAAGAGCTTCCGTGAAGCAAGAAGCCACTCGTTGCATTGCGTCACCGATTGGGGTGACTACTCGATTCAGGTGGTGGAGATACCTTCTTGCCAACATATAGTCCTCTTTGGAGACTGCTTCAGCACAGGCAAGGAGAAGGTGCACCAATTGTAAGCCACTGTCTTGTTCCTGCATCTGCACAATTTAATTAGCACTTAATTCCTATGTATCTGGTGACATGAGCAATAGTTTATATTTGTCCAGTGTAGCAGATGTCCAATTCCTTTCATATATAATAAAACTTTTGTCCAGGACAAATTGCATGGTGATATATAAGTTCACTGTTGACACATGTTGCAATTTAAGCTGCATTTACTAAAGTAAAACAACTGTTGTGAAGCTGGAACATTCAACACTAAAACAGAAGCATTGGAATTTTGAAAAGGTACTACTTTTTTTTTTACATATATATATATATTTGCATGAGAACTAGAGGATACAGTGGTAAACCCTTGATAAGTGTCGTTCAGAAAGGAGAAACAGAAAATTATAGATGAAGTATACCTGATCAGGTGCAGAAACAACCAAATTGTGATTGATAATTTGCGTATATTGTTGTTGTGTTGATGGTAGTTGAACATGTGTCGGAATTTGTTTTTGTTGCTTCTCATGCTGTCGTTCTTGATGTAGCTGTTGTGACAGAGGTGCAATAGACACCGTGTGGAAAATCTCATCGTCTACTTGTCCGGCAGATGTGTTGCTGAGTAATGATCCCATAAAGCTACCGGACATATTGGATGATGAATTTGGCAACGCCAGGCACTCTAAAAAATCAGGAATTACTGACAGAGACTCGGAAGAGGATCCAACATCTGAAACTTTGAGTGTGGAATATTCGGATGCCAAATCATCATCTAAGAAACTCTCAAGAGCTGGCAGGTTAAAGCTCTCAATTTGCATGAACTGGCTATTAGGAGAGTTGAAAACTTTTTGGAGGGGGCTGAGTCCCTTGCCTTTATTAGTGGAGTTGTAATTATTAGGTCTCAAGGGAGAGCGAGGAGGGGAGCACATCATCATGCTCTGCCCATGAATTCCCTGATGATGATGTGTGTATATGTTGTTATTGTGAGTAGTAGTACAGAAAGTCGAAGGCGAGGAAAGGTTCCTGACGGGGGAAGAGATCATGAAATCTGCCTCCAGCTGATCAGCAAAGAAGGACTCCCAGATTGAGTTATCAGGAGATTGGATTTCAACATCATCATCGTCGCCACCTCCTTCAAATTTGGGAGGGAAAGTGAGGCTGGTAGGTATTAAGCTGCCACAATCGAGTTCAAAGTCGGAGGAGACTTTCTTGGATTCACATGAGGCAAGAGAGTCCTCTGGAAGCAGTTTGCTGTAAGAATTCTGGCTCTTGAAACTTGTTATTTCACTGCCAACCTCATTTTTTATTATGTCGTTCTTTAAACTCCCCATATTACCACACAGAGAACCTGCTTTTTGCAATCAACCTTTATTATTATGATTTGATGTCATATTAGAAATGTATGTATGTGAGTTGCAAAATCAGGCGAAAAGGAAAAGAAAAGAGATTTTTATAGTTGAGAGTTTAGAGGTTGTCATTCGTCAGGTTGTCCAGACTGTAGCATCTGAGGGAGGAAAAATCTGTGGCTTTTTCATTTTGCATGTTTGGGAGTTTGTGAATTTTATCGTCATGGAAATGGGATTTGGAATTATACCTTTTATATTATTACTAAAATTTTCACCTCTGAAACTAAGGTCCAGTTGTACGAAGTTTCGTGGAGTGAGTGGGCCCCATCCTGGGCCGGCCCAGCTGACGGATATATAGTGAAATCCGCAAGAGGGGATTGGTCGAAGCGGAATGAAAAGGATATTAGATAAATGCAATGCGTCTTTCTAGGTTAACAATCAACTCAGTGAAAAGAGTATGATTACACAACCACTTTCTCGTACATTACATTTCTATTAGATTAACTTGTAAACCATTAAAACAGCTCACTGAGGAAAAGGTCGTGAAATGCTTTTCATGCATTTGAAATCAAAAACTCCAAACTCCTAATCCTAACTCACGAATTAATTTGAGTCACATATACATTGTTAACCCTATTGGCGCTTACGATACCAAGCTTGATCTTAAGAGTTGTCTGTTATGTTATTGTGGTAAACTTAACTTGATAATGTAGTTTGTTTAACACTATCAATGCATGGAAATATATAGTAAGTGCATCAATCTGCAAGATACAGTTTCACTTAGCCTAGTCTTTTGTGTGTAGACTCTCAACGCATTTGGATATGAAGAGTTTCTTTTCATTTTCAGTAGCGTCTACATGTTCTTCAGGCCAACGGCGGAGTCACAATCACGCTCCGTACATGCCTTAAAATTATGGCTCAAAATTGCACAAAGTTACTATTTTCTCTATGAATTTCCCACTAAAAATATTCACAGGTTATTCTCACGAATTAGTGAGAAAAAAATTGTAATGTTTACATCCATAAAATTAAAAAGTTACCTACTATTTCAGTGAAAACCTATTTTAGTTATGTTTTTTTCTAGTGAGCTGATTTGACGGAAATGAATGAAAAAAGTCATGTTGTATATACAGATTTTCTATTAATTTGGGACTAACAGTAAAAAGTCAATAAATAAAAAATAAATACAGAAAACTGTGCAAAGAGGCCACTCTTGTATGATGGGGATATTGGGATAATCGCTAGGCTACTGCAAACTCCTAGGTTTTGCATTTTAATTTCATATACTATATATTTTTGGGAAGAAAACAATACTAACTCATCAGTATGACAGATGATTACTATGCTGTTTAATTTAACCGAATAAAAAGATGAACCCTACAGCAAATAACATGGTGTGATCAAGTCCTAACTAGAAATATTTTAAGAGTATGTTCCGAGGGTTGGGCTGTTCGCCCTCAAAAGCTATCACTTTGTCCATTATATTATAAAATAAAGTATCTTGGCATGTGTGGAGCATAACATTTATAACACATATTTCTATGACAATGGTAAAAATGTAATCTTAGGCTAATAATTGGCGGTTGAGTTGTAACGTTTTAGGTTTAATTTCCACTTCCTCTTGTTGAAAATTATTACAGTAAAGAAAGTGTACTTGTTGATGAAATTGAAAGACAATTGTTTCGGCTGTTAAAGACAAAAACTATATATATATATATATATGTAAGGTAGGAAGCTATGGCCGGAATTAAACATTTTAAGGAAGGTGACAAATGTGGAAGAGGAATTAGAGAGGATACGTAAATTTGTTTGTTGAATTAATCGTATATATAACAGGAAATTAAAGTAAAACAAGGGTTGAGAAATTGACAGCATCGTCTCATGTGGCGTCGAGTTTGGAATGCTTTTTCTCTTTTTTGTGAAGTCGGCATTTTTCTATTCACTAATTTCCCACAAATTAAAGCACCTTATTTTGATAAAAAATACTTAATAAAATTTATTATTTTTTATTTGTAAATTAATAGTAATAGATACTAAAAAATGAAAAATAAATTGTTTTCCCATCACAGAAACACTATATATATAGATGGAGCGGCAAGAAAATTAGGGTCACGTGTAATAATATAACAAAAAAAAAGGCATTTGAGCTCGTCTACTTCATCTTTTAATGGAAAACGATAGGTATTTAATGCTGCTACTACTATTTGTTTTGAGATCCACATATATTTACGACGCTTTCACGCAATCATAAGAATTGGACTATGTGAATAGTAATATTATACGGAAAAGGGCCTAAAATATCCTTAAATTATTAAAAATGGTACAAAATTACCCCCCATCCACCTGTTGGCTCCAAAATACCCTTCCCACCCACCTATTGGGTCCAAAATACCCTTGTCATCCACCTTTTGGTTCAAAATTGACCACTTATTTAACGGTTTTATATTTAAACTATTTAAATATTTTTTAAAATACGTGGCGCTCAACTATTTGTTATAATTTAACTTAAAAGTATAATTTATAAATCAATCCAATACTGGACTAATTAAATTCCTCTAAATCAATAAACTCATCACATTATTAATGCAAGCGGCTTAATAAAAATCACCGATAAACTTAAAAGTCTGACTATGTTCATCTTAATTATTCTTACGTCTCAATTATGTGATGTTACTTCATAGGTAACTTTTTTTCAAAATAATATATTAAAGGTTTTAAAACAAATCATAAATATTTATAAAATTATATTTAAAAAAAGTGCATGAATTGATTCGGGATGTATTACTTCTTTACATTTAATAATAAACTCAACCTAAATTTAATTGGGGCTTCGATTCGGACTCGAATAATTTTGAATGTCATTTTCAGGAATCTATAATTTCATCGTGTTATAGTAGTGTTTATGATAATTTTGATATATTAATTGGATTATAAATTGGGTGAGGTTTAGTTAGTAATTGGCTTATAAATTATATTAATAAATTAAAATTATAACCAATAGTTGAACGCCAAGTATTTTTAAAAATATTTAAAGAGTTTAATTTTAAAACAATTAAAAAAGTGGTCAATTTTGAACCCAAAGGTGGATGACAAGGGTATTTTAGAGCCAATAGGTGGATGAAAAGGGCATTTTGGAGCCAAAAGGTGGATGAAGGGTAATTTTATACCATTTTCAATACTTTAAGGATATTTTAGACCCTTTTCCGAATATTATATGTGAATTTGAAAAAGAAAGACAAAAAATAACGAACCAAAACCATGAATACACCAAGGACCAAACAACATATATAGAAAAATCCAAGTCCAATTATTTTATTACTATATCATAAACACAAACATGTTCATCAATTTTTGCACCCTCTCAACTTCTTATATACCTAACTTTACAATCAGTTATGCAATTGTATCAATGCTTCATTTCAACTTGGAAACAAATTAAATTCATTTGTTTGCTTAATCATGATACTCCATAAAAAACATAAAGGTGCAAAGTTTAATATGCATTTGCCATTTTTCACCTGTGACCAGATAAAAATTCACAATAAGAAAATTATGATAGATGTCAAATTTTATAAGTAACATATTGTTTGGGAGTTATATATGGACTTGAAAAGACATACAAGTAATGAAGATTAGTAAGAGTAGAAGTTATGAAGATGTAAATGTGTGATTAGTTAAAGAGATTATATATATATATATATATAGTGAAATGGAGAGAAAAATGCCATAAAATGAGAAAAAAATAAATTCAAGACCATAGAGAAGTGTCATATCACATAACTTTTAATATTGTATATGAATAGAGTGGTATATATAGTAAAAAAAGAAAAATCATATTTAGTCCTCTGTTGTTTTTAGTAAAAGAAGTAGACTATAATTTTGTGATATACAGAAACACTAGGATCAATGAGCACTTGAGTGAAACAAGAATGATATATGTACACACAACTAATTTACAGGATTTCAATTGAATATTTATTCATCTGCAAAGAGAAAAAAGAAAGATAAATAATTTGTCTTTCTCCATTTTCGCATATATTTGTTATCTCTAGCTACTACAAGAAGAAGATAAAAATGATTTCTGGAAAATATGTATGGTTATATATCATAACGATCTGAAGTCTGTTGATTGGTATGCTAGCTAACATACAAATGGAAAATCCACATTTCTCACTTTTCCCCTTATTTTCTTTTTGGATACACATAATGAACAATTAAATTGTATGCTAGTACGTTATTGTACCTGAAATATGATCTGTTAAATTAGGGCCAGCTAGCTTAAAGGAAGTAACATTGCTTAAATTATAACCGATGTGAATTGAAAATTCATTTCATTCATCATCACATGCATAGTTATTTGAAAGAAATAATGATTTTAGATGGCAAATCAAATAAAGGAGGTTGGTTTGAATAGTTCCACCATGATTTTAGTGAGTCGAGAATATTTTTGTGGAATGCGCGCAGGTTGGTTGTACTACATTGTGAATCATATATTACAAGTGATGCTTTAATAATTTCCCTCCTCTATCACCTTTTTTCTCCTTAGCCATACATCATGCCCTGATTTTCTTTACTTAATATAATTTTCTTTCATATTTGATTTATTTTTTTCCAATTTGGAGATCCTTATAGCATAATACAATATAGACATTTAAAAATTTTGTCTATGGAAAGATTTATTCTCTCAACCGTTTTGATTTTTTTTTTTCTTTAGCATTAATTTTCATATATTATTATTATATCCTTAGTATAGTTTCATGTGTCATCTATTTATCGTCTTATGATTTGCAATTGTAAACATCAGCATGCATGTCGCCCTAATCACTTTCGAATCCAACAATACATTGAATTAGTCCTTTCTTTTATGTGCCTTTGTTTATTAGCTACTACTTACTACTTAAAATACTAATGTACCAGCTAGCATTACAATTAGCCTAAATTTGTAAGCATGTTGTCAACTTTTTAGGTGAAATTCAAGTGCATACGACTCAGTTTACTAACAAAATGCCAAATTAAGCAGCTCCTACGGTGTCATGTATGATGTATAATTACGAGTCCGAAACTCAAAGGGTATAAAATTTTTACAAAAATTCTAAAACGGTATATAAAATTTCATATTAACCAAAACGGTAAAATCGCTGTAGGTGCAGCGACTTACAAAGTAAAATCTCTGCTGAGGTAGCGATTTTGCAAAATTTACTTTTTTTTAATAAAAAAATGAAATCGCTGCCCAAGAAGCGATTTCAAAAAAAAATTCTTACAAATCGCTGCCCTGGCAGCGATTTCACATTATTTTTTATTTATATTTTTTTTTTAAAAAAATAAGCTATATCGCTGCCAGTGCAGCGATTTATAAAGGAATTTTTTTTTTAAAAAAAATCCTTGCAGCGATATATATAAAAAAAAAATTGATATAAATCGCTGCTAGGGCAGCGATTTATATTAATTTTTTTTTTATAAATCGCTGCACTGGCAGCGATTTATTTAATTTTTTTTTATTATTAAATCCCTGCACGAAGATTTTTTTAAAATAATTTTTTTTTAAATGTTAATACAGCGATTTTATATATAAAAAAAATTATAATATTTTTTAAAATTTAAATATATAACTTATAAGAAAATATACATTATTTTAAAAAAATTAAAAATAAGTAAAGTAATAAATATATTTTCTTTCTAAAAAAAAAATTATATTGAATTTAAATTTGAATAATATTTGAATTCAAATAATTAATTTTTTTAAAAAAAAAATTAAAGGCAGAAAAATTATTGAATTTGTTTTTTTAAAACAAAATGATATATATGTATATATATATATATATATATATATATATATATAAAGTTAAAGAGAATAACATGAGAATAGTAGGTAATTTGTTTTGTTGTAAATAGGTCTCATGTAGGTGATTTGTTTTATTGTAAATATGAGAATAGTAGGTAATTTGTTTTATTGTAAATAGGTCTCATGTAGGTAATTTGTTTTATTATAAATAGGTGAAGAAAATGTTCACATGTAAATAGTACATAATACTTTACAATAAAACAAATTTCCTACTATTCTCATGTGATCCTCTTTAACTTTATATATATATATATATATATATATATATATATATATATATATATATATATATATATATATAGATATATATATATATATATATATATATATATTATTTCATTTTGTTTTAAAAAAACAAATTCAATAATTTTTCTGCCTTTAATTTTTTATTTAAAAAAATTAATTATTTGAATTCAAATATTATTTAAATTTAAATTCAATATAATATCTTTTTTTAGAAAGAAAATATATTTATTACTTTACTTATTTTTAATTTTTTTAAAATAATGTATATTTTCTTATAAGTTATATATTTAAATTTTAAAAAATATTATAATTTTTTTTATATATAAAGATTAACATTTTTAAAAAAAAATTATTTTAAAAAAACCTTCGTGCAGCGATTTAATAAAAAAAAAATCCTTTATAAATCGCTGCCCTAGCAGCGATTTATATCAAAAAAAAGTTTGTTTTTTTTATATATCGCTGCACTGGCAGCGATTTTTTTTTAAAAAAATTCCTTTATAAATCGCTGCACTGGCAGTGATATAGCTTTTTTTTTTAAAAAAAATATAAATAAAAAATAATGTGAAATCGCTGCCAGGGCAGCGATTTGTAAGAAGAAAATTTTTGAAATCGCTGCTTGGGCAGCGATTTCATTTTTTTAATTAAAAAAAGTCAATTTTGCAAAATCGCTGCCTCAGCAGCGATTTTACCGTTTTGGTTAATATAAAATTTTATATACCGTTCTGAAATTTTTATAAAAAATTTATACTCGGACTCGTATAATTACTACCCTTATGCGTTGTATAACTTTTGTGTTTTAGCTACGAAACATGAACATTCAAGACCAACAAATCAAAATCCTAATATAACGTACACACACACATAAAGAGATTTTCCCATCAATTATTTTCCAACACGAGACATGCTCCCCAAAATAGCTTAATCTCATTCTATTCTTCCCTCTATTTTGGCTGGTAATATGATTTGTCCAATTTATTAAATAAATTAGCTCCAACTTATTTAACTCAACTAGTCTAAAATTGGGGTTTATTTTTGCTATACTTATAATTCAAATTGATCCATGAGAAGATTTCTTTTTGTGAGTATGGTTTATAGTCACATAAAGAATAAAAAAACTTTGTTAGTTTCAACAAATTATAAGCAAACAAACAAAGAGTAATTTTTTCTTTTTTTGGGTTAGAGTTGGATGAGTTGAGTTATGACCAGCTAGTTGTTGACCCAATCCATCTCTGTCCAAATAACTTTTGAATGAGTTAAATGACAGAAGTATTCATTAGTTGGGGTAAATCATTTTAATCCACTTAAATTCAATCTAACTGGCTTATTTGATAATTCCAATTTGGAAAAATTATGCAAAATAACAAATATTTAGTCTATATTAGGTACTATAACTACAATTTAAAAACAGTATAATTCGTGACTTACAATAGTTTCCCAAATCTTGCTATTCGTCTGATTCTTGATTTGTCTAATTCAAAATTAGTATAATTCGAATCCTGATTGTAAAAATTCACAATTTTTACTCTCTCCGTCCCATTTTATATGACAACATTTGACGCACACGGAGTTCAAGAAATAATTAAGACTATGAAATATTGACCAAATTACCCTTCAAGAGAAGTAAACTCACTTTTCTCTCTCATCATAAATATATTAAAGTATTATCTTTAAAATTAAGTGGAACCAACAAGGATAAAAGAGGAATTGTACTTTTAAATATTTACCATATAAGAAAATATGATATTCTTTTTGGGATTGATCAAAAAGGAAATGGTGTCACATAAAATGGGATGGAGAGAGTATATACTTACTTTTTATTTGTATACTAGCAAGAGAAATGTACAACATAATTTTGAAATTCCTGAATGTATACAGAATGTGCATATACTTATGATATTTGTATACTTGCAAGTGACATATACAAACGGACAAAAATATAAACCAAAGCCTCCATAGCAAACAACACTATAGCTATGAGGCGCAATTATTGAAACTATAGTTATAAAGCTTTATTATGTTGGCTAATTTTGAAATTTTCTCTTCCTGTTTTAACTAAGCCCAATAACGTAGTATTACCATTAGGCTGGCATGTGAGAGTGGACTCTATAGTATATATACAAGGATAATCCTAAAAATAACACCCTATACATCCCCATTTAAGTCATAAACGGAAGCCTAAATTTTTTGCCTTTTAAATTAGTGTGTGGAATTTAGTTTATCAAAGCCAAATGTGAGAGAATTTAGAAGCAAACAACTTCCATCCATTTTGGATGATGTTCAGACCGTAGATAGCTGAAGTTTAGTCATTTTGCATGAAGTTCAGGTTATATATGTGACCGAACTTGAACAATTTTTTTCTCTATGACTCAACACACTTGGTGTTAAACTTGTAAGTGATACTGTCTATATAGCTGAAAGTTCAGGCTATATATGTGACCGAACTTGAACAATTTTTTTCTCTATGACTTAACTCACTTGGTGTTAAACTTGTAAGTGATACTGTCTCTCAGTGCGCTATTGCTTGTAACATTGTAATTTCATAAGAAACACGATTTGACACCTTTACTAATAAAATGGATGTAGAAGAATGAAAAAGAGAATGAGAAGTGAACTTACAAATAAATGTGAGTGAAGTAATGGTTGGCTGAATTCTTTGCCTCTATGATATTGATATATCACATGATTCTGAGTAGGAGATCAAATTTATAACAGATATGGGGAGAGTGGCAAGTCCGTGACTGGCTCCTTGGGGTTAGGTCAAATAATAAACACTCTATTTATTTATTTATTTATAGTATCACGTTAAGAAGCAAGGCCACCATAAAAAGCAACAAACATGTATGAATGAAAAGGAAGGTCTATTTATTCCTCTATGTACATGAATTTGTCTACTTCCCACTATACTCTCTTTCCTACACATCCACCCTTACAAAACTCCAAACAAAGTTCACATGATTTGTTTGTTTCTGATTTCTGACTAGCAATAAGGTTCGATCCCTGTCTCCCTCTTTCTAACTTTGATCTCTTCTTTTTCATTTCTGTCATCACTTATACTCTCATTATCCATACACACATTCTAGCTCATTTCTTCTTTAAAAAAAACAAACAAACATAAAATTCTTTTCTTCAACTAGTCTTTTTGTGTAATATATCAATCTCACATATAATTAGTTGTTTTTTTCTCAACTCCTTTTCAAGTCTCAGCTCAGTTTGCCATGACTACTACTACACTTGTCCTGTTGGTGGTTTCATGCTGCTTCTTGTGGTTGAGTCTATCGTCAGCAGCAAAAGTGGTTAATCCACAGATCACTGTCATGGGTATGGTTTACTGTGACATTTGTTCCAATAATTCCTTCTCCAGGCACAGCTACTTCATGCCAGGTAAGTTCTTGGGCAAATTAAACATTTTTCATCTTTTGCATAAAGCTATCTAAAATAGTTAAGTCCTATACACTGGAGTTGGCAAATGAACAGGTTGAACGGCTCAAAGCTCATAAATGGGTCACGGGTCAATACTCTAACCACCCCCAAATAATCAAATGCTAAATGCTTCAAGTTCTTCCAAATTTACAATATCCCCAATCTTGAATTTTATATATTTCGGTTTGAGTTGAATTTTGACCCCTTAGGTTAATCATCTGGGTTCAACCCAACAAATAGGTCATAATCCAAACCCATTTAAAACTTGGTCGACTAATTGGAATCGATGACTGAACAGGTGTAGAAGTGAAAATAGAATGCACCTTCAAGGCAATGGCGACAAGGACGGCAGAGCTAGTATCAGTGTCAGTGAACAGAACTACTAACAAATATGGAGTTTACAGGTTGGAGATACCTTCTGTGGATGGAATAGAGTGTGCTGCTGAGAAAGCAGTGGGCAATTCCTGCAGGGCTAGCCTTATTGGAAGCTCATCTTCGTTCTGTAATGTACCTGGTTCTACAAGAACCACTACTGATGAGATTACAATCAAATCTAAACAAGCAAACATGTGCATCTATAGTCTCACTGCTTTGAATTTCAGACCTTCTAAGAGAAATGTTGCTCTCTGTGGAAATTAGACCTCCAACTATCTTATTTCCTTTTTATATGTCTTCTCTCATTCCCATTTATAGGGAATATAATATGTATAATTCATGTCCCTTTTATTTCCAGTAATCAAAAGCTATGCTGTTAAATACAAGGATATGTATTAGAAACAGGCACCAAGTCCTCATCCTTACCAGAGGAACTGTTGTTAGCTGCTTAATTGTTCTTGATGGAAAACAAAGAACGAAGGTTCAAATTTGTGTCTTATAGCTCTTTGGAAATAAGAATCTCATTTTACCTTTTACTGATATGACAACTCTATACTCTCATCACTTGATTCCAACACCAGAGCTCAGATGCTAGCTGAGTTTTTACGGACATGCAAATAGTGAAAATAATACTATGCCTTGATCAACTGCAATAACACAAAACAAAACTTACAAGCCTAAGCATGGCATAATGATTCCTTTTGACTCATTGTTACAAGAGACTTTCCAATTTAACTCCATCTCATATCATGAATGATTTAAGCAGCAATTTCATCGCAAATCCAAACCTGTAAGCCATTTTCAACCATGGATCTGGATAGAAAGTTAACAAACATCAAATGTAGCTCAAGCTTGTTATACATTTGTGAGAATTAGTTTACGATCTCTTTTGCCTGCATCAGATTACGGAATAAGCTGCTTATGTTTCAGCACACATTTAAATACTTCACAGAAGAGTAGGAATGGAAAGCAGTTCCAATTAGCAATGTTTTACTTCAATACGGACTGTACAAGTTCAAAATCAAGCCTTAAACAATTCATGGAAAGCAGATGCAGTAAAAACATTCAAGTATGACACGTCCTGTCTCTTTGAGAATTTTTTGGCAAAATACAGTACAAGAACTTCTTTTTGAATGGTAAAGAGTCATTTCCAGCACGTCTTGATCTGTACATTTCCAAGCTTTTCTTTGAAAAGATAGCCAGAGCTTAAACAATTCATGGACATGTAAAAATCATGCCTGACCACACTTGCTTAGGCATGCAACTCCCTCTTCTAAATAATCTTGTCTATTGATCCAAAACTCAGGGGCATCCTGCAGAAATTATTCAAGTATCTACTTATTTCTGTTAACATAATAATGTTGCTTTCAAATTGTATGCTCTTCAATTAGGGTGTGCATTGATTCATTGCAATCCTTTTCCTTTTTGGCATAATGAAAAGAAAAAACTTAAGAATGCTCAAGGAGAAGAATGACGAGAATTTATTTTTCCTAGGTGAATGAGCATCCTGACTGGAAGAATAGGACGGCAAGAATAATTTAAACATGGAAATATACCAGCCACTATGATTTCAGCATAATATAAAACATTTAAGTTACGGCATAAAATTCTTTTACTTGCTCTACTAAGTGGACTTTATTTAATTTAGTTGCATTCAGCCACAGGAACATCTCTCATACACAGATGATTTGATCAATTGCAGAGGAAGAACAAGAAAAAGAGAAGGATTGGAGGGATGTGAAACACAAATTTCCTTGTGCCTGAAGCTGATGATTGCACGGGCCTAAATCATATCAAAATAGTATAATCCAACATGTGCCACAACCACTTCAATGGAGGACAGAAATAGAATATTCAAATCCAGAAAATTAAAGGGAAGTGTACACAGATTAGAAAAGGATGTATCTTATTAGCTTTCTTTTTGTTTCTCCTGGGAATAAATTCTTTTTTATATGCATGATCAAGCAAGGAGCAGAGATGGGGCTACAGAGAGGAAATCGATACCACCATACCTTCATAATTCCGGCCAGAACTGCACCACCGAGATACACCATATGCTTTCTTCTGGGTGGATCTTCTATTCGTAAGCGCAATTTCTATTGCAAAAAACATATAAAATAAAATTTTCAAAAATAGAGAAAATTTCAACTACTTAAAGAAAACCAAGAAATGCATCATAAAAGACAACAATTGTAGGCAATGCAATCCAACTTCCTAGATATGTTAAACCCTACTCGTACTTTTCCAACTACTTTCTTATATCCATCTCTTGATTGACTTGACCTCATATAGAGCAGAAACCACCATAAGCTGCAGGTACCAGTGAGATTGAGGTATTTTATTGTGGTTTGTGGGTAAGACTATTTGAATAAATGCAACGTAGACCTTATTCATAAACCAAAAACCTCAAGAAATCGTGAAAAGAACAAATAAGAGTCACACAGTACCTTCAAACCATCTTTGTTCCCCTTCAGAACAACATCAAGATAGCGGTCCAAAATTTCTTTCTCAAGGCTGTCAATGTTTAAAAAGAAGGGAAAATAGCTGTTATTAAAGGAAACAAGAATATGATGAGTGTGGTCATGAGGTGGGTAAGAAAGAGTTCGTTCCTTATATTCCCACAGTAAACCAAAAGAAATGTTAACTGCAAAAGTAAAGTTCAAGGGAATAAATCACAAAGAGATGAAAGTACTTCTTCATGACAGCTCACGGATATTCTTAACAGAAATTCTTCATGCATTAAAGTGTATACCTGAATTTCCTAATATAGCACATTTCTAAACAATACTCCTATCCTCTCGAATAGAATTTCATACTCTAATTTATGATACGTAACAAGATGAGAGTTAAATTAGTATGTAGTGAAAATGAATACATATTTCACGTTGATTTGCATTTTTAGATATGCCTTCATGCATTTCATGGTCGTTATGATACTAACAATTTCAGAAGGGTTCTTATGAGCAGGAGAAAAATAGAACAACTATGAGGAATAAGTCATCAGTCAGATATACCAAAGCTGACTGCTACCAGGAGGAGGGAATCAGCAAATTTTGATACCGTAAGAGGAGAATCATAAAATTCAAAATCCACAGGGAGGTGAATTAGAGTTCTTCGCACAATAAAAGAGTGTTATCAAAGTTATAGCATAACAGTTTTACAATTCAAATTCTCTGCCAGATTGATCAAACATTAGTCCTGAGGAAAAAATAATTCAAGGATATACTTTGGTTCATAAACTCAAAGCAAACTGTCACACCAGTTAAAACTTCCTAGTCTGTATGACAATAATGTAGCATTTAGAATCAACCACGCACAATTGCACTACTCAGCTCCAAGTTCTCAAAGCTTTATAATAAGGAAGAGTATTTTGAGTAAGTTACCGACTAGGTAAGCCAGGATACATGGTACTTCCACCACTCAAAACAATATGCTGGTAGAGCTGCAAGTGAAAATTTAAACATATGATGGATGGCAAATGACAACACTATGGCAAAGAATACAGAAGAAATTTCAAAGTTGAAGTACCATCATCCTGTTGTCAATATCCATCTCCTGGATGCAGCGAAATACCATGTCAGCCATGCCATCACCTTCAACATCAATAAGATCCTGAAATGGACAGAAAAAGTGACACTTAGCTTCCTTCAACATACAGCAACCCATCAATTAGAATTTTGGAGAAACGTGGAATAATATTTCAATTTAGCTTTTTTTCACATACATCAACCCATAAATTAGAAGTTTGGAGAAGCATATAATAGCATTTCAAACCATGCAGTTCAAAGTTCAAACAATGTGTTCTTGCTTCAATTTTTCACGAGGACTTAATTGACACTTTATCTGAAACAAATTGGTTCAAAGATAACACTCTATTGCTTTCCTATTGAATAGTTGAGAGGTAAAAGAACCACCAAATTTAAGAAACTGTAAGACAAAAGATGGTCATGGTATTAGATAATAAGTGTCACATTGACATTTGGTGTTATATGGGATTTGCAGGATTAGATTGCTTTATGGGAAAACATCAATTGCCTTACATCTTTGCCACTATGAGGAAAGCAAATCTGGTGCATTTTTATGTAAAAGATATGTTCTTGATTTGTGAAAGAGGAAAATTAAAATGGGAATGCATGCTCACTGGAGTAAAAAGAGCCTCAGGTGCCTGGAACCTCTCTGTGCCAACTTTAAGTACCCTCCCATCTGGAAGCTGTTGAAAAACAAGTGAAATAATGAGTTATAGATGACCAAGTTTCTTATGGGAAAAAAAAGGATCTTTGCTTCCAAGAGCAAAGTACCATACCTAATTGCAGTTCAAGGTAGTAGAAAAGCTTAAAGAATAGAAGTGCCTTTGTTTTTCCAATTAAAAGCTTATTATGGATGGAGCCTACTCACAGTATAATTCTTAACAAGAATTGTCGTTTCAAGCCCCAACTGATACTCTCTCTTGTAATCATAACTGCAGTAAAGAAAATATCATTACTCGCCAGAAGAATTAGTAAAGGGATTAATTTACTACACAAGTAATTCACCTAATGTAGCAGAGCTTTTCTTTAATATCCCTGACAGTCTCAAAATCGGCACTTCTATTCATTGCATACCTTCAGATATGACTGACGATCAAAACTCCAGTAATGGTTTAAAATAATCAAATTAGCATGAATGACCCTATTTAGTTTATTTCAAATAGGTGTTGGCAATTACCCTCTCCGAAGTAGCAGATCAACCATATAAGACGTTATATGCCGTCCAGCGACATTCATTCTTTTCGTGAGGTGAGGAAATGAGTATCCATCTACAACGGGAACCTGCACCAACATATTTCTGAATAACATACAGAAGAAAAAATATCCCCACGGTTCATAGCAAGTATTACCATGTGCCACCAAAAGAACAAACAGCTGAAAAAAACACTGCCTTTATGACCAGCTTGAAGGAGCAATCTTATTAGACAGGGAGCCCAATGGACTATGCAGGAAAAAAGTTCTAGGTTTGGGAGTAGCAACTCCTAGTTTGATTACCTCAAACTGTATGAAATTAACCCACTCTTTTGAACCAATGTTGAACCGAGACAAACTATAGATCATGAAACAGCTATGCTTATGGAAAAACTTACAACATGTGTTACTCCATCACCTGAGTCGATGACAAGCCCAGTCAACAAACCTGCATATTGGAACATAAAAAATGAGCAAATCCATCATCAGATAGGGCCAAGTAGAAGCAAAATATGACTTAGCCCCATCCTTGTAACAAATAGCCGCTAAAAAATTGCAATATCAAGACCTATGATGGTCCTTCTCGCAACAACAACATACCCAGTGTAATCCTCCCACCAAGTGGGGTTTGAGGAGGGTAGAGAGTATGCAAACCTTACCCATAGATTTAGAGAGGTTGTTTCCGTTAGACCCTCAGCTTAAATAAGCATGCCAAACAGTTGGAAAAAAGGGGATACAAATATGAGAGCAATAACTACAATGAAATAATGCGAAACGGAGAGCATAACACAACAAACTGCAGAAAGAACAGTAACGACGATGAAGTAATGCAATATTCTGAGCACAAACTAAATCCAAGAACAAGAAACTACGAGAATAGTGCTAATACTACTGGTAAGAAGGAAGGTCCAAGTATTACCACCAAGCGTATCTATTGAGAATAATAGTAGTTAGCATAAAGTTATTTAATTAGCACATTAGTTAGTTAGTTAATATGTTTTACATTCCATTAGTTAGTTAGTAGAGAGAGAGTTGATAGCTGGCTTAACAGCCATGATAGCTGGCTAACACACTTGTATATATGTATGGATTCATTCTCATTTTACAGTTTAACAGAATACAGAGAAAAATTCTCCAATTAATTCTCTCACTAAAATTTTCATGGTATCAGAGCTGTGAATCCACAAGATTCAGATTCACAATCGGTTCAATTTGAAGACTTTGAAGCATCCATTGAGTGAGTTCGAAGAAGATGACATTGACATCAGAGGATAGTGCAGCAGCTACAGTTTCAGGAGTTTCAGCTGATACTCTTGATGGAATTGAGAAAAATCGAAATCATCCACTATATCTTCATCCCTCCGATACTCCTGGGAGTGTATTGACATCAGCACAATTCACAGGGGCTGAAAATTACTCATTGTGGAGCAGATCGTTAATGATTAACCTTCGTGTTAAGAGCAAGCTGGGATTCGTACTTGGAACTTGTCGCAAATCTGATTACAAACCTGAATTGGAGGAGCAATGGGAGAAATGCAACGCGTTCGTGTTAGCATGGGTCATGAACACGGTGTCTAAAGAGTTATTGAGTGGAATCGTATATGCATCAGATGCAGCAATGGTTTGGGAAGATTTGAATGAGCGCTTCAACAAGGTTGATGGATCTAGAAGCTATCAGCTTCATCGTGAAATTTATACAATTAGTCAAGGTAATTTGACAGTTTCTGGGTACTTTACTAAGTTGCGACTTCTATGGGATGAGTTTGACGCACTTGTTCCACCTCCTGCTTGTAACTGTGATAAGTCCAAAGTGTATGTTGATCATCTGCAATTTCTGCGATTATTTAATTTTTTGATGGGTTTGAATTAGGTGTACAGTCATGCGAGGAGTCAGATTTTAATGATGAATCCATTACCTAGTGTGAGTCGAGCTTATGCTATGATAACATCTGATGAAAGTCAGCGTATGACAGCTGATTCCAAAATTAGTAGAGATATGCATGAATCTATGGCTCTATATGCAGGAAGGGGAAATAATCTAATGATGCATTCTGGAAAAGGAAAATTTGGTAGTTCTTCAAAGAAATTTTTAGCTTTGTATGCTGGAAGAGGAGGTCACACAAATTATGCTAACTACTATTATTCTCAATATCACAAGAAGCGAGAGAATGCTCAACTACCAAACTAACCTTCTACCTAAATCCGCCACCTCTAAACTCTCCTATCGAAGGTCCTTCTCACATATAATTGAAGATGATTATGCCCCAAGAACTCATACATGTATAATGGTACCTTGAGCATACAATGTTAGAACGGCTTGAATTTGGATGAAGACACCAGCAAAGTTGTACTTCTCGAACATGGTTTCTACCTGTAATTCAAGTAAATAAGAGTATAAGTTAGGAATCATTGAAGCAGTAAAGAGAGAGAATGCTTTTCTCGAAAAAGTAAGACATTAACACAAACCATCGTTTCACGATTTTTAGATGGATTGAGAGGTGGATCTGTAAGCAGAATTTTGCATTCTGTTGGATCTATCTTCACAAGCAGAATGAAAGGAAAGTTTAGTCAGTTAACCATGAACTTATCATACAATAAGCATTTCAAAGAAAAATTAGCAAGCAAAATTTTAAACCAATCAGAAATCTTCACAGGGAAGTTAGCAGTAGAACAATCTACCTTCAGTTCGTTGAAAAATGCATGGTCCCACACATTCCCCATATCATCCCAGTTTTGTACAATTCCATTGTTGACGGGATAAGATAAATCCAACTGATGGCGCAACTTCAAGCATTCATCTCCCACAATAATATCCTAGAGGAAGAATGTAAATGAGTTAAAAATTCGTCAAATAGCCTATGAGTACACTTACTTACGAAGCTCAACAGTCAGATAGCAAAATATATTAGAGAACGGTATAATATAAGAATAAAAAAGAGCAAGTACATAAGAGATGAGGAAAAAAAGTGATGATGGGAAGAATCCCAATGTCCTAGTTACAAGCTATAAGTTCAAACAAAGAATCCAGGAGAATACTACGTAAGCAGAACTCAAAAAATCCTGAGGTGTATCAGAAAACAAAATAGAGTTAAAACTTCATTTCACAAGAAGTAGCTATAACATCTAGTTTAGCAAGCAACTGTTGAACTAATGAAGTTTCAACCCAGATTTTCTTTCTCTAAGAAGAGCTTACTAATTTTCGATAAATACAAGAGAATCCTAACATTTCCAATGTAGGGTAAGCATGAAGTGAGAGATATTTACCTTCAGGTCTTGTTCCATAAGGGACTCTTCATATCTTAGCATTGGCCTCCCCACAACACAAGGGAATACAGATGTGGGAAAATTCTCACCCGCAAAGCCACACTTCACATACTGCATTAGTTCATCAAAACATTGAGAATTGACACACCATTTTACTGTCCATATAGACGTCAAAATAGTTCAAAAAGTATATCACCATGACTGGCCCCATAAGGAAATGCTAAACAAGAAAAAAAAAGCAAATACTCTGTACAAAACAGTATCTCACTTCATAAAACTGAATAGCAGGCTCCACTAGGAAAGGAATAGCATCATGCTTGAGTCGTTAGGATGATGATCTTCATAACCAGAAATTGAATTCAAAGTTTGCATCTTGCGAAGGAAAACTGACTTACTGAGATTTGGTTTCCAGGATTGAGTAGTTCCAAAGGAGAAATAAAACTAAAAGTAGCTACAACAATTCCACCTCAACTCCAAACCAGTTTGGATCGGCTATATGAATCACTGACCATGTTTCTCCATTCAAATTCATCTCACACCAACATCATACAAAATATAAAGCAGTATAGCGGCATATGTACAAGTTGAATGAAGTAATGTGATCATGCCAGACACACACCAACTTTTTTTCTTGTGATAAATGAAAACTGTACTTTAAATTGCCGGAACCGAATGTGTCCAACTAAAAATATCGATATAAAGGAGTACTACAGCCCCATTAGTTTCTGATTGATGCATAGTTGACAGACTTAATTTAGAAAAATATATTACCACAAGGATAGTGAAATCTTCAAAAAAAAAAAAATGGCATCAACTCAAGTTAGCAGATCGTGATTTAAGCATCGAAATTGAAAAATTTCTACTCAAGGTGGCGTCTTTAGCTGCTTCTCCGGAAGTATATATACTACACTTCATTAATGCCCATTTTCTCTAATATATTAAGTAACATTTCAGGTATTAAGACCTTAATAAAATCAATTTTGATTGACAATTGCTCAATCTTCAGATGAATTTCCTCTATCATCGAATCTAAACTCAAACAACACCAATTCGAAAGAGAGAACAAAGAGAATACCCCAGTGCCGTTGTCGCAAACAACAACGTTTCGATTATCCATCTTGTAGCTACTCAGCTGGATCAATCATGAATTCCACTTCTGTTAAACTTTGAGATTTTTTTGCTTGCGGAATCAGCAAGGATCGAAGCTTTTAGTTGGTAATGGGTATGGCCATGGACTAGCTCCGGTTACCGGAAGTTAAAAAAAATACATTTTTCGTTTGAGTCCTTCCAATTTCGTAAATTTTTTCATCTTCTGCTTTTTGCTATAAATATTTACTCCTTTCAAAAACTAACTATGAAATAAAATTTAAGAAAATAAAGAAGAATTTAATTATATAATTTTAAATTAAAATCATACTAGATATATAAAATTATTTTTTAATTTTATGACATTAAATATGTTATATAAAAAAAATTTATCAAAATAAAAAAAAAATTCAAAAACAGATTAAAAATAAAAACTTTTTTTTTCAAAAGGAACGAGTGTTAACTATCGGAAAAGATCTAAAATTGAAATAACTTACACCAAAGTAAACTTGTTTTTGGCATCATATTTGCGGCTGTTTTTTATACTTAAAAAATAAAAATTAAGTCATGGAGCTGATATATTATTTCAGATAGGATAAATTATATATAAAGTATTAAAGATCTAATCAAAAGTGTGTTTTGTTTCGCCCAATAAAAAATGATACATAATAAATATATATTTTTAAAAATAAATATGGGATATACTAATGACAAATTAGTTAGAACGGTGAAAGACATTTTAGTAAATGCTTTAGAGGACCCGAATAGATGTTGAGCAAATCATAAATGGTCCATCAAGCATGATTGGAAAGCACTGAGATTATTCAGGAGACATGTTCAAGTTCGATGAAAGAATAAAATAAAAAATAGGAATAGTGCACAAATACCTCTCAATTTATGTTTGAAATCTTAGATATACATTTATAAAATACTAAGGTTTTTTTACACTTGAACTTATTTTATTAATAATTTTTTACCTCTTTTTGACCTACGTGACACTATCTTGTGGGTCCAACGCTGATTGACTTTTTTTTCAAGCTAATATCTCGTAGGATGAAAAGGAATAGAAAATTACTTATAAATAATAAGTTTAGGGGTAATAGAACCTTAGTATAATATATGTGTGTCTTTGGAATGTTTGACATAGGTTGAAGGATACTTGTGCATTTTCCCAAAAAAATCGAGTGTTTAGTTGAATATTCGTTGAAGTCGAAATGAAACACCAAGAGTGGTTGGACATCCATGATAATTAATGGTAAAATTAATCATCGATATACTTTTGCAATCTCCAATCATCAACTAACTAATTTACGAGTAAATTCAAAATTATTATCATTCACAAAATAGAAGAAAAAACTATGGTTGTTATGTATGACCAAAAATAAAACAGATCCTCTATGTATTATGGTAATTGGTTTTGTATGTCAATATGTCTGTTGTCTCCCGCATTAAAGCGTATGGAGATGATGAACATCTGTAAGCTATTTCTTTCCCCAACTCATTAGTATAAGTGAGAAGGTTTTGTTGCATCACTTGAAATAACTTGAAGATTGGATCTGGTTTTGAAGAAGATGATAATGATGCCACTATTTCATTGCTTACTGCTTGATGCATCAAAGGGGATTTGCCTTGAATCCACTTCAAATGTTCAACAGCCAAACTTATCTCTTCAGCATCTGCTAAAAATTTGAGAAAAATCAGGTGGGAGTCTAAAAATGCTGTATCAGTGCTTTGGTCATGGAGTAACTCCATTGCTGGAACCAAATAACCTGCAATTGTAAAAGGTAAAAATGAGAGAGATTCAACCAAATATAAAAACTTCATTTGCAGTTAATATAAATCACAACTAAAACATCATTATCACATATATGGAGTAAGTAATACCTTCCTTGCAGAGGCTGAGTATGAACGTACACAAGACGGAACATGCAAGGATTTTATCTTGTATAGCACATTTGCTGAAGACTTGAAGAGACATTTTGAGATCTTTTGCTTGACAAAGCCCTTTAAGGACTGAAGTGTATGTAATAGCATCAGGTACTACTCCTTTCTCAATCATGTCATGGAAAAGCCTACAAGCATCTTCAATTTCACTTTCTTCTGAACATTTCTGAATAAGAATATTGTAAGACTCTAAATTGCCAGGGCACCCATTTGTGAACATCTCATCCCATAACCGTTTTGCTGGTCGCAGTAGATCTTCTCTACAGCAAGCTTCTAGCAGGAGATTGTAAGATTGTATATCAGGAACTGCACCTTTTCTTCTCATGTCACGGAGAACTTCGTAAGCTTCTCTCACTTTGCCGGCCTTGCACAAAAATGAAACCATAATATTATAGCTATGTGTGTCAGTAAAATAGTTTCTGGAAGACAAATTTTGAAAAACTTCAAGCAATTCATCTGGCTTCCCATGCTTACAAAGGTTTGCACTTAAACTTGTCACAGTAACAAGATTAGGAGACCTTTCTCTATCTAGCATGAAGTTGAAGAAGAAGATGGCAAGTAAAGGATCAATGGCTGAAACTGATCCTGTCAAAGCATTGAGCAAATCATCATCCATAGGAAAGTTACCAGACGCAATTACTTTGCCCAAATCTTTAGCTTCGGAAATCAGCCTCTCCGAAATCAACTCAAAGATGTAGTTTTTATAATCGTTATTCCTTGGTGCCACCCCTAGTTTCCTCTTCTTCTTCAAAACCAAATCTTTGTCAACTACATTTTGCAGATTCGCAACAATACTATAAGCAATAAAATCAGGTTTACATTCCCTTATCCTCAATTGATCAAAAGCAGAAACAGCTTCTGGTATCCTAGAGTGAGAACATAACCCGTGCACGACTAGAACTGCCAAAAGGGATCCATTAATTCCGGAAAAGTCAATCTTCCTAACCTCATCTAACAAATTCAAAGTCTTTTCCAACCCATTAAATCCACAGAATCTCCACAGAAAAACACCAAAACCAAGAGTGTTCAAGCGAACACCTCTGTGATTCATTTCGTCGAACACCTGAAAAGCACATTTATAGTTTCCTTGTGAGGATAAAGCAGCGAGAAGTGAATTACAAGTTTGGGATCCAATGTCGGATGCGAAGGAAGGGAAGTCACTGAAAATGGAAAAAGCTAAATTGGATTTCTTAGCAATGATGTGGGAAGCAATGAGAGAGCGAACTAGAGAAGGATGGAGGGGGATTTTCTGGGCTTTTACCTGTTTAAGGAGGTTATCAAGGGTGTTGAAGTGGCGAGTAAGGCAGAGAGAGTTGAGAATTGAATGGTAAGTGGAGGAGTCATGAGAGAATCCAGGTTGCTGAGAGGCCCAGTTGAAGAAACCGAGTGCAAGAGAATGGTGGTGGACAAGAAAAGGGTCGATGACTCGGGCGACGAGTGTCGGGCTCAGTGATTCCCGGCATCCGAGGCGATACAACGTTTGCTCTAGCGCTGGCGTCCATGTTTGCCTTCTTTTCTTTGATGCCTGGATCAGAGCTCGGCTTATTACACTTGCAAACTCCCCCACTGATCGCCTCATTCTCCCTATTTTACAAATAAAGGAGCTAAACTTGTTCTATCCAAAAAGCTATTCATTTGAAGAAAAAAAAATATTACCAAGCGCTTGCTACTTGTAGCCATGAACAGCAGACTAAAGGGAAAAAAAGGATACGTTAGGGGACTGAGGACTTCTTCATTTTAGCCAAAATGTCACACTAAAACTTTTTTTTTTTTTTTTACAGTATAAATATTTGTACAAGTTATACAGTTTGGTTCTTCCATTTTATAGTGAACACTGTCCAGAGTATATATGCACATGCCACTTATATCACACATCCATGTATATACAGACAACCCCTGTCAATATCTGCTACTACTGATGTTTCTTCTATATCTCTCACCACACTATCTAATGGTTACTATTTACATGAAACTAAAGAATTCTTCACCAATGGGTAGGATATCTATCTACACTTTTTGTTACTTGAAATCTGACATTGTTTTCCAGTCTTACAGAGAACCACTCAAGTGTAGGATCCAATCAGCTTCAGACTTTGGAGGGTTCGAACTTTGAAGAGACTCCCAAAGAGGTAACTAATTGTTCCTTCTTCAGGTAGCTTTTCGGAATGACAACGATTCCACTTAACATGCAGCATATTTGGGCCAACTTGCTCACAAATTGAATCAACTGTCTTTTGCTCAACTGGATTCCCAGTCACATCTGTGACATAAAAGATATCGTTTGCCTTTCCCCCTTGTGTTGAGATTTCTGCTCTTTTAATACACAAACTATTTTCCCTGAATATCCTAGTGATATCTGATAGTAGTCCTAGCCGATCTTCTGTACACAATTCTAGCTCCAGACCCTGCAGAAAGTTAGCATATATTAGTGCCCCATGCTAGAGAAAGCTTTGGAAACTAAAATCTTGTTGTCTCGGACTAAATCACTTCACCTCAGAGGTTCTTCTCTCAATAGCTGCTTCAAGACACAAAATCACCCGTTCTCGCTCAGCCTCTGAGCTTATTGGAAGCCCATCAACATGTCGAATGTAGAATTCCTGCAGCAGGCCATAGATTGACATTATTAGACATACAAAGCAGCAGAGATAAAGGAAGTGACTACTAGCTAATATACCATCACAAACCAAAACTAATTCACTACTTCAATTGAACTAAGCTTGTCCTGAATCAGTACAATGGGAAAAACTATCAAGTACTGTCAACGTAGAAACTAACATTACCTGATAAGCTTCGTTCTTTCCTGTGTGAACAACTCCATGAAAGACCACATACTGCATGTCAGTCAGAGTGCAGACAATATCGAACAACAGCTTAGGTCGATCCCTTGACCTCATAGTGATCACAGTATAATCCTTTTCACTGCAATAATAAACAGTTATACAAGGCCCGGACTTCAAATCCTCAATGTTGCCCTGTTCTGTCTTTCTAACTTTTACGTAATCCCTATCATCAAACATTATCTGGTGTAATCTTCTCTCCCTATGTGTAAATCCAGGAGGTGAAAGTGTCATCTTTGCAGTCTTCAAATCATTGTTCCCCTTGAGGACGTTACGAAGAAGTTTCTTGATTGTAGCAAGGCGTTTTGGGTCTTCAATTGCACAATCAGTAACGTCGTCCACAACATGAACCACAGCTGCAGCCCTAGCATTATGTGTCCAGATTGCAGCGTTCACCACATTACAGTGAAGGTCAGCAAGAACTGCGCACACTTCAGACAATAAGCCAGGTCTGTCTGTACCACTAAGTTCAATGGACGTGTGCTCTTCCGAAGGCATCAAGCCAACAGTTCCCCTTAAAGAGGGTAACAGAACCTCATCATTTTCAAGAGTCTGTATAAGAAGAAACTGAAAGAGTTTAGGATCCATGCACATCTTTGAGCTAAGTGTGGAAAAAGAAATCAATGTACACATTTGCAAATAGGATTCTTCTTGCCTACAGCTTATTGATTTTGTTGGGGGCAAAAGAAAACTTTAAACGGCTGTTTAGTAGGATGTATTAGAGAAAATAATACATGTACTAATCATGGTATTATTAAATCTTTTGTTTGGAAGGATTTTCAACCTATGTATAACTAACACATGTATTAGTAATACATCATATTCAATATTATAACAAATAACCATGGTTAAAGACCAAACTGCCCTTAATACACCAAAACAAACCGTGGATAAGAAATAATCCTAGCATAACTTATCTCCGCATTAATAATCTAGTCCCAATCGATGGAGTAACTTGGTCTATCCCATTTCCATACCAAACAACCCCCTAAAAATATTAAAGACTGACTGGTTTGCTGATAGACCATAATACTATACTGCAATGAAAATGTGAAATACCTTTTGGATATAGCTGATGATTTGTTCATCTCTAACTTTATTTCCAACTTGATCAGTCACATTAAACACTGAAGAAATAATGAAGAGAATAATTAGTGGCAAGTAATGAATTTCTTGGTGTTGAGTAAATAATAAGAAGTTACCGTCCATAAACCATCCCCCGTCAGAGGAAATGTATGCTTTGGTGATAACAAGGTTTAAATCCGTCAGAACCTGCACAACTTGAAGAAGAATCCCATGCTTGTTGACACTGTCAACCTGCGCAAGGGTTGAGATTGAGCATAACATGAATAGTTAGGGCACACAAAGTGCACTTGATACAGAGAAACACGAACCTGGATAATGGTTGCATTCTCACAAGAGTCATTGTCAATCACCACTCTGTAAGAAGAAACAAGGGTTAAAGATGTACTTGTCAAAATACGCCCTAATTATACAAACAATTTGATCAGTTAGAAGTTGAAAAAGAAGTGATTTGTAAGGACACAAGAGAAGAAAGAAAATTAATCAAATTAGGTGGTGTGAATTGATGAAAAAAATATGAAGGAGAAAGAGAGAGAGAGAGAAGTACCTGGGAGGATTCATCCTCCTGATAAGCTTAGCATACTCGTCATCCATGTCAATTTTGTAAAGAAGAATAGTGGGATGGGATGAATGAAGAAGAAGAAGATATGAAAGGGTTAAAAGTAGAACGAGTCTCCAATGTCTCTGGAAGAAAGGCAAAAGCTCATCATCTTTCCAGACGACGCTTTAATGAACGCAAAAGCCATCCATATTTCCCATTTTATCACACTACTAACTACGACTACTCGTTTTATGCTATTGTATCTCTATTTAATATATTATCTTCATATTTTAAAGTAGCCCTCAGAAAATTAAGTGCCTCCTTTCTTTTTCTCCCAAAGGGAAGGAGCTTCCGAATTTAATTGACTTGTTCCAAAATTGACTGCTAAAATTATATTATTTTTGTATTTTAAGCAAAAGACTATCTCAAAGTGCGATGTTGATTTATGCCTTTAGTAGAATCATTTTTGACTAATTTGATCTTACCATCCCAAGTTTCAGGTATTAAAATTAGTACAATTATTATTATTATTACATTTGATATAATATTTAACACATAATAATTAAATTACAAAAATCATCCATAATTATAATTAATGTTATAAGTCAATTTTTATATTATTTTAGATAAAAAATGAAATACTTGCTAAATCTTGCCTACCATTTTCCTACTAATATTCATGTAACAAGTTGGGCGGTGAATGGATTAATTTGGGCAACCCTAAATCATCTTCATACTCTACTCTAGCCCTCCAATTTTCAACTCAATCATTTCTTGTAATTCCATTTTTACCCACTTGTTCTTCCTTCATTCATACAAATACATAAATACTTTAAAATCCAAACAAAAACATTGACATGATAGGTAAGTGACAAAATTTGACTCTTATTATTTATCAATATCGACATTTGATGTGTTATCAAAAAAAGAGGAGAAGAAGATAACATAATCACTAATCATGTGTTGATTTAAGAACGTCCACGTTGATGTTTTGTGAATCGCTCTAATCAGATAATATTGTATTTTATTCCTAATTATCAACAGTATGGCAATGTAGATATTCTGGCAAAGATATGGAAAGGAACATTATTTTAGCAAGTAGGTGTGCCCAACAAGGAGTGTGGGTACCAAATTGTTTTGGAGTTTGGACTATTCAAGAGCATGGACCACAAACAATTGAGCATTTATACCACTAATTGATGCCTTTTCCAAGTTGCTCCCAAAGGATTGGGAATCCATCACCTATATTTTCTCCATCTTTCAAAGGAAAAGGAATTCAAATGATGGGGTAGCTAGAGAAGGAAGTTACATTCTTAAAGAAAATTTCATAATATTTTAATCATCAAATATAAAAAAGATCTTTTTACGAAATATGGCGAACACACCTTTTTTCTTATCCTTTTCATTTTGCTTGTCTTTCTTTGCGGTCCTTGAGTAAAAAAACTATTTTTTATTTTATTTTTAAAGAAAAAAAGAAGAAAAAAGTGGAATCAGAAAAAGAGGACAGAATGAAATGCTCTAGCTGGTTATTCCTGGGAACAAGCAACACTAGGAGATAGTTAGTAGCCACATTAACATCTAAAAATAAAAAAGGAAATGATCCAGTTGTGTTTACTACTTGATTGAATGACAGCCTCTTCCATTCATGCCTTTACAGATTTGAATATATTCATGTCAACTGATTCTACGGTTGATCATACTTCCTTACAGTTTTTTTTCTTTTTTAACATTTTCAGACTGAAAATTCTAGTCTTTATGTTTATACATGTATATTTGCAAAATCTGAGCATGTTAAAGGTGCAAACGTCAATTTGAGTCTTCAACACATCTTTCAACGGCTAAGTAAAGTTTTGCCACACTTATAAGTAACAATTACATCTTTATTCAGGAAGTTACCAGGACCAGCACGTCTGACTGACTTCATGAATAATCTGGCACCCCATGTCAAGCGTAGCTCCATCAATAATACACGATGTAATATAGAGATAAACATTATTAAACACCGAAAATAAAGGTTATAAATGAAAGGCTGACTTTGATGGACAAACTGTTGAATAAGAATTAATCCCTGAAAAGCACCGACCTTTTTCACTGAAGTTAGAAGTTCCAATTCTGTTCAAGAACATTGAACTGAGTAGAGGATGGATCTTCTGAAGAAAGCTAGTTTAGCTAGCAACAGTAAAGAGTCTGAAGAGACCTATTCAATTGAAGATTTTTCCTGCAAGTGATGAAATGAGTTCCCGGTATATACAAATATAAGCCTATATTGAGGGTCTGAATTCATCCAGACAACCAGGTGGTTCATGTTGAATTAGCCTTACAAAATTTAGGGTCGTTCAGAATTCAGTGTCTTGCACTGACAGATGTTACACAAGAGTTGTATGTGTATATTTCAACAAACAGCACTCGTGTAGGATCCAAAGGTCAAAATGAACACCAATTTCACTTTATGAAAACCCAACCCCAAAATCAGAATTATATGAAAGCTCTAGTGGCCTGATCCTTGAGAATTTTCATCCTCAGGAGAAGGTTGTTGGTGCTGCCCCGTCTGCTGGTAAATCTGATTCAAAGACTGAGAATTCATAACCCCATTATGAGCATCTTGTGATAATCCGAGCTCCAATCCAGATAGGTTAGTGGCACCCAACATAGATGTAAAACTCAAATTGGTGGATGGGAGGTCAAACCCAGGGAAACAAATCTTTTGCAGACTTTCAGTTCCCAAATTACTGATGTCAGGAGGAGATGGAGGCCATATCCCCAACTGGGGTCTCCCAACAACCATAGGCCAACTACTACTACTACCATCTATTCCCTGTTGCGAAACAGAGGGTCCAGCTGATGCCGGAATTGTTCCATGGCCAGTTGCAGCAATTATGGAGGGCTCGGCTTTCTGTAGTAGCCACTGGATGGTCTCTCCATCAGATTTATGACCCAATTCGCGCGTGAGTTGGAAAATCCTAGCAGCACAGAGTGCAGGCATGCGAATCCTCCTTCCTCTGCCTTCAACTTTAGTGTGCCTATCTTTATTGGATTTTCTTTTAGGAGCCAATTGATGCTTCTTAGCTTCATCTTTTTCTGCAAGTCTTTCATCTCCATGTTATTATTGGTATTGTGACGTCTGATATATACCTCCTCTTGGGATCTATGAACAAATGTGTTTAATTCAATAAACTATGGTTTCACAATAGTATTAAAGAATGAATTAATTATAAAACAGGAGGAGGGCTTTAGTATTTGCTGACCAATACTTCTCTTCTGTGTGGAATTTTGACAAAAGTTTACTGGAGTGGAACTCGGTAATTTTTTCTTAAATGACATATTCATATTTTAAAATTCAATTATTAGCGCTTCAAATCTATAATCTATAATTGGTAGATGATGTTAAATAATACTGTAACACAATAACACCTAGCGCATTGCATGATGATACACAGAAAATTGAAAATAAGTGTAATAATGTCTTTCTTAGGGTCACACCAAAGTTAAATAGTTTCTCACCCTGGAAATGCTCTTCAACGCAATTAATATATTGTGTTGACAAGTAGAGACGGCTAAAAATAAATACAAAGAAAAGGACTTGCCTTGAATATAGAGATGCCACAACTCTATACTTGTAATTTTAAATTCTTTTTCTCATCAATTATATACCAAAAATGTGGTACTACTACTTAGAATTAGATATTGGGAATTTGTTTATCAAAGGTCTCTCCACTTCCTTCTTTTGTCACGTCTCAGGCTGCCGCAATGTTTACAATTTCTTTCTCACACAACTTTACAATAAATTTGTATATCAAGATAGGCTAACGTAATTATTGCTTTGTTTTTTTTGAGAAATGTACAAGTATAGGAGCGGCTATATATACAATCACAAAGCTAGCTTCTGGATACACGACTAGAACCAAATACTCACACTCTAATTTAGAAAGAGAGACAACTTGCATCAATATTTCCAAATTTTGTCACGAGCTTTAACAAAAATAAGTAATCAAACAAAGTTCTGCAATCAAATTAATAAAAACTTAATCAATTTCACTAATTTTTGCTTCAGACCTTCCAACATACTATCAAGTTTATTGGAATTATATAATGTTGTGTGTTCATTTTCTCTAAAGCCTTCCACAATAAGTAAAAAGAAATGCAATAAAAGTGAGGAGGAGAAAACTTACAGATCTAAGTAGGCGTTGTCCCGGAAACCCTGGTTGCAGTATTTTTCCCAAAACTAGGAAACACAGTAGCAATGTCAAATGCTTGAAAGTGTCCAGTCATTTCCAAAGTGAACTCGGGAATTATATATGCATTCACATTTTCTTTTGAAAGTAAACTAGTAAGATTTCATTTTCATGTGTGGAACTTCCGAGTTTAACATTGGGTACACATTTACAGGTGCAGCAGATTGAAGAAATACTTGACAACAGATAATTTACAGTCTGAGAGTTTTTTTTCTAATAAAGAGTAATAAAGAATTGCAAATACACTTGTTCAGGTGCGCACAGAAGGCCCAAAGTACATGCAGATTGGCGGGTTAATCCTGAAGATAGAGAGTATAGCTGATGGTATGGTCCAAATCCCATCGCCACATATCAACCCAGACGCAACAGCACCAGCAAAATCCTCTGCATCCTTCTTATTTATCTTCTCCCATACAAATAATATCACTGTGCCAACAAACATGTCAATTGCAAAGTAGGCCCCAATATAGAATGGTACAGCCATCGCCATTGGAATTGGAATGAATTGGGAAACTTTTGCTGGAGCGACATCTCTCAAGAGGTTAATGGCCAGTGCAGCCACAAAGAACCCACAACACAATGCAAGACAATGCTTTGGAAGTTCGGAGAATCCCTCAATCCCCAGAATGGCCATCTCTCGGTAAATAACAGCATATGGTGCTTTGTATGGACTATCAGGAGATCCAATGTCAAAAGCATTCCAATACATCCAGAATGTGAGGGGCGCAATAATGCAACCCATAGCTGTTCCCACCAACTGACTCACAAACATCGATTTAGCTGATGAAAGTGTAAGATACCCCGTTTTGAAGTCTTGCATTAAATCAGCTGCAGTAGAGACTATGGACATCATAACTCCACATGCTGCCAATCCTGCAACGACCCCACCATTGCTTCCAACCAGTGACGCAATAATAAAGAGACCAATCTTACCATAAGTTGAAGCCAAGCTCCAGTCTGTAAGTCCTGTACCATAGGAGTTGCAGAAAGCAAGGGCAGGGGCAATTAAGTATGAGCAAAGGACCAAATACCACTTCAGAGGAGGAAAGATAATTGGCATTGTGGCTGTAGATATTGCAGCCAGGGCAACATATCCAGATCCAGCAAACCAGAATGGTATCCTATCTTTCAGGAAAACTTCATCGCGCTTCTTCTTTTCCAATTCTAGTCTGGAATTCTCACCACCTGTAAGAATATGAAAAGAAAAATCAAGAAACATCATATGACATAAAGTAGCAATCTCTCAAGTCCATTTTAAAGCGAGAATCAAAAAGCACACGTCAACTGAAAGATTAATATAATTTCAGATTCCCATTCCGCCCTTCCAATAGTGCAGTAACAGAGTATTTCTGAATGATTAATTGGTTCACAAAGCAATTGCAGAAACGAGGAATAAGTCAACGCAAAAGTTTCCCATCAACTTTTTCCGCTGCTTGATCATTGATCCCAATTGCATTGACATTATAACCAAGCAGAAAGAGAAACCATCTTTTTAGCAATTTGGAGTTTTAATGTAGCCCATCTTTTTAGCAATTTGGAGTTTTAATGTAGCAATTGGTAATTTTATCAATTTGGTGCTCAGTCGAATACGCAATGTTTTTCTCAGTACTTAAAAACCAAATACTTGGTCAATTAAGACCTACCTATGACCTCCATGACCAAGGGAATATTATTCTCCATGCTGCTATTTCTAAAAATTTCCATTACGGAGATTGACACTATCTTAATCAAATTGTAAAGCCCATCCCCAAGTATGAGAGAGATGGCTATGAAGACCTGCAAACAAAGGAAAGAAAAAAAGGATTACAATAACACCAACTTCGAGTATAAGGGAAGATTTTAGAGCACCAATAATGTACATGGCCAGTTCTCTGGGGGAAAGAATAATAGAACGAGCATACTTGTGATGCTGCAAATGCACCTTTACATGGATGGTTAAAGACAACATGATATATGAGGTCAGAAATCTGACTCTAGAGGCTGCAACAGTCAAAATAATAAATCTCTAAAGAGTGTGGGGGGGGGGGGGGTATATGCTGAAGATTATCATTTCCTCAAGGTCTGTTTCACTATTAAGAGGTGACACAGGAGGACAATTCTCATATCTTTAGCTATATCACCTAGAAAGCTTTAGATAAAACCTTGGAAGCATATAAAAAACATGCTTCTCATGAGGCCTTGGGATTCTTAATTTGGGGAAAAAGGAACTCATAAATTGCTGATAAGTGAAAGGCAATCTTCTGTTGATGGTGCATTATCATCCGACATGTAGAATTGTTCGAGAAAAATAAATATACAGCAATACTCTTTACGTTTATAATTTGAGAAGTGTGTATCTTCAGTGATGTTAGCATAGATGTCAAGGGTGTGCTGTAATTGCTTCTGGCCTGCAGCTTTGGAGTAGGCAAATAGATACCTCCTAAATCAAGCACCTAGTCCCCAGGGAGAAGCACCCCTGTTGTTGGCCATTCACCAAAATGCCTAGGATCTTCAACCGATTGACTTCTTGTGTATCACAATTTCTAACTATACCTACCAACAATCTTAAGCAGACTTATGAAATACGGTTGTTAAACTGGAATTGAAGAAATTGAACATTGTGCATTCAAAACCTACTGCAAGGAAAATTGCAGCTGCTATGTGATAAGGCATGTATCTTCCATTCTTATTCAAGGAGGAAGAAGTGAAGAAAGATAGGAGAAGATATTGATTTGCATCTTCTCAAATTCCTATGGAGCAATGAGCAGTTTCTTACTGTTATTAGGAGTAATTTGGCAGCTTCTTATGGCTACTAGAAGTTATATATCTTATCCTAAATAGTTATAAAGTAGTTATCAATTATCTATTATATAATAGGAGATCCAGCAAATAAGTAGACATATGGTAATATATATTTTATATGGACAAAAGGTTGTTCTCAGAGATACGAGATACTTGTCTCTCACTCTCTCTTTGTATTTTCTATTTTTCTTCGAGATACAAGATACTCGTGTCTTTCTTTGTATTTTCTGTTGTTTTTATTTAGTTAAAACCTCGGTTTCTATCATTGGTATCAGAGCAATAAGATCTGTCATGGTTAACACACGAACCAACGCTTCCCACGGCAAATCTATCATGTCGACTCTTGTCAGATTGACCAGCAATTAACTACTATAGCAGCGAAATTTGGAGTCATTGACGCTTTGGCTGCTGATGTGGCTGCATTAAAAGCACAAAACCTGCAAAATCAGCATGGAAAATCTAAAGCTTTGTTGGAAGAGGGTGAGGTTGATAGCACTTGGAGGCATCAAGAAACTTATCGACGTTCGCACACAAAGATGGAATTTCCCAAGTATGAGGGAGGAGATCCTCGAGGTTGGATTTTGAAAGCAGAGAAGTATTTTCAAAATTATCAAACACCTAATGATTGCAAGGTTGATGTGGCTTCAATGTATTTGGAAGGAGATGCATTGGATCTTTTTGCTTGGATCAACTTTGAAAGAACCATTTATTACTGAGATGAGTTGGTGAAAGTTATGCAGGAAAATTACGGACCCGCTGAGTTTCAAAATCCAAATGAACATCTGTGTAGTATCCACAACAGACTGGATTAATATTTGAGTATAGACAGGAATTTGAAAAACGGAACATAGTTTGCTTGGAATTTTCCTTAGTGGACTCAAAGAAGACCTTCGTGTGGACGTTAGCATTCACAAGCCTCGATCAGTGTATAAGGCGATGAGTTTAGCCTTAGAGTATCAAGGAAAACAAGGACTAAATCAGTCAAGACCTTCATCAATTGGGACTTCCTCTTCAACGGCTCGAGAATCCTTTAATTTTCTATCATCTCGCCAACCAATTACACGCCCTTTTCAACCATCATCTCTTCCAAACATTCGCCCACTGAATTTTGAACTACAAATTCGGCGAGAAAAAGGCCTATGCTATCGTTGTGGAGACAAGTTTACCCCTGGCCATCGTTGCAGACCTGGGACTTTTGCACATTTGGAGTTAATGCAAGAGGAAAACCGTGTACAAAGTGTTGACCATAATCAGAATGAAGACATACCCCCTACTGATTTGGGGAAAATCTTTTTTCATGCAATTTTGGGCAAAGAATCTGCTTCAACTTTAAAACGTCAAGGCACTCTTTGCGGGCATAAAGTGTTGATGTTGGTAGATAGTGGTTCGACACATAATTTTGTAGCAAAAGAAATTGTCACAAAACTTGGATTGGCAGTCGAATATATCCCTACTTTAGGTGTCCAGATAGGCAATGCTAAAATTATCAAATGCAACAAAGTTTGTCATGACCTATCAGTAGAGGTTTCTAACTTGGTCATAAAGCACGATTTCTTCCCTTTTTCCTTTAGTGGTGCATACATGGTGTTGGGTATACAATGGCTAGCATCCCTGAACACAACCAATATGGTCATAATCTTCCAATCGGATGAAAAAACTTATAAACTGCGAGGTGTTCCTCAAAGAACACTCACACTAACATCTTTCTGATCAGACCTTGAAGAACAAATGTTGCCTAGAGATGCAATGAAACCTTATGAAGGCAGATTATAAGCACATAGACCTCTTCTAATGTTGGTGATGCTTCTGTTTTACGTCTTTCCTCATATGGCCAAAAATCTTTGTTAACTGCAATGTTTCGAAATAAAGCCTTGAGGACAAGTCGTCTTTCCAGGAGGGGTGTACTGATAAGGCGCGTATATTCCATACTTATTCAAGGAGGAAGAAGCGAAGAAAGATAGGAGAAGATATTGATTTGCATCTTCTCAAATTACTGGACGTTTCTCCCATGGAGTAATGAGCAGTTTCTTACCGTTATTAGGAGTTATTTGGCAATTTCTTATGGTTACTAGCAGTTATCAATTCTTATCCTAAATAGTTATAAAGTAGTTATCAGATATCTATTATATATTAGGAGATCTAGTAAATAAGTAGACATATGGTAATATATCTTTTATATGAACAAAAGGTTGTTCTAAGAGATACGAGATACGTGTCTCCCTTTGTATTTTCTCAGTGAAAACCTCGGTTTCTATCACTATGCTTGAGAAGTATTTTGGCAAATTAGAAGTACCGTAAATTTCAAAATGTCTCTCGTTGGTATATAGTCAACTACAAATATCAATCTTTACACCCTAGGCTGACAAGAAAATATAAATTCTCTCTTTATCTTTCTCTTCATCCCATGTTTTAAATCATTTTCTGCCAAAATGAAGTACAGGATTAGCTCGGGAATGTCTGCACAATCTTTCTTGAAGTACAGTACTTTTAGGATTGCAGATTAAGACCACATTACTGAGTTGTCATGTTTTAGTATGTCAATCAACTAAAATTAGTATCAGTAATTACACACCTTATATCCATAAAGACCTTTGAAATCATTGCTTCCAAGGTCTGCTGGGTACCAGTCACCAGCACGCTGAGAGATCAATGGCCACAGGATACCCCATGATATAATAGCTCCAAAAAGAACAGAGCAGTTGACTATGTGAGGACAGATAAGACCACATCCAACATAAGTCGGACTAAAATCAAAATAGAACCTGCAGGATGAAGACTGTAAGAATCAAAACATCAATAGTCAATCCATACTTTAACAAGAAATTATAGATTTTTCTCATTCCAGCAGGTAGGGGAAGAGGGAGAAAACGGGAATAAAGAATTCATACTACAAAGCTACGAGACATGTTTCTCTCTAGGCCTCAATTTACTGTAACAAAAACAAGAGACAAAAAACATCTAGTGTCAAAATAAAGAATAAAAGACATCAGGTAAACATTGAAAAATAGTGCAAGCATCCACAAGAGCCAATATGAAAAGAATTTCACAGTCACTAATTTAGCAATAGCACCAGAATTTTGGCATCTATACAACAGTTACGCCTCGGTCCCAAACAAGTTGGGGTTGGCTATATGAATCCCCATTACATGTTTGCTGGTGTTCTAACAGTGTAGCACATATTTGCTCGAGGAACTGGTTTCCTCCTCTTGAAAATGAACTATTGTCCACAAAAACATAAATCTAGCATTCTCATTCTCATCTAAAGCTACAATTTTTCTCCTCCTTCCCATCTAGCCCATGAAAATTATGAGCTTAAGCATAACAAATAATCATATGAATAGAAAAAAAGTTCAATATGAATAGAGGGGGAAAAAGAGAAAGAAAAAGAGTTTTACCTTACACATATAGCAAGGAATATAAGAATTGCAGATAGTAGAAGGATATGCTTACGTGTTCTTGAATAGGGTGAGCCCTAGAGTGGGAAAATTGTCAAAGCCACATGCATCCCCAATACCACTGAAAAACCATTTAAAACAGCTCCAGCAGAAACTTATGCTCAAATATTTTCCAAGACGACCAACTTGATTCCTGTAACAACAAATGATGCTTGTGATATTCATAGAGCACAAGATGTTTCATAGTAAGTTCTCCCTAAGAACATGAAAATGATCGAATAGTTGAAGCCCCCCACCCCGACTGCAGAAAAAGGATAACATGAGAACTTATATATTCATAAAGTTCTGGAGAAGAAAAGGAACCGACTACAAAAGCCAGGGAAGAAAAAGGGAAAACTAATTATTTGGTGATGATTAGTCAAACAGGCAAAGTGCACAACTTTATTCTTCTAGCAAATCAATCACCAAGAATCTATGTTGCCGATAAGGACCATTAAGTGTAAAATTAACTAAACCTCTTACTAGGCACCTTTGCATTTTTATCGTCAATCACATAGCTAGCTCAAAAGGGTGGCATCTTTATAAATTTAGATAAAGAAATGAACATAATAATGGATCTCTTGCCTTGCAAGTTCAGCGCCGGTATTTGTGTGGAAGCTATTAATTAACATGGCAGTTGCAGTTCCACTAGGGTATGTGAGCTTATAACCCATTACCATAACCTGAAATTACATTTAAAAGAGAAAACACAATTTATCAAATTGATATTTGAATCCCACTCAACACAAAAAGATGTCGGAGTGGCAAGGCTGTGGTACATATTCCCAGAACTCAATAAATTAGTACAATGTAGCTGCTGAGAACTTTCAAAATTAAGGGAGCATTTTGCAGAATAGCATATGTAAATTAATAGAAAGGACGCCGCTGGCCAGTGGCTGCTCTAACTGTTCAAGCACAATGCAGTGGTGTTGATTCCTGAATCGACCAAGGTTTTCTTTTTAACTTTTGTTATATGTCTTCTTCACCTCTTAAATTAAATTTCTAACAAGATTTCTTACACGAAACATTGTGGGGAGATGGAATCAAAACCATGCAAACCTTGACATTATATTGAACTACAATCAGAGATGATCAGAATCAGACAGTACCTTACGGAGAGGCACAAGACTAAAAAGTCCAAGGAAACTAACTACAAATATAAATCCCATCATCCATAATAACCCTGGATTCTTAACATCCTCTGCACGGTTTCCAGGATAATCAGGACCTATAAGATTGTATGTTTTCTCATCCATTGCTAGCAAGTATGATCCAAAACCACCTGTGGTAACAAGAGTATGCATCATGAATCAGACATATGGAAAATATATATATTTATTTGATTGCTTCGCTAAGCTATGTAAATACTATAGTAAAAAAGATCTTAAATTTGACATTAGGACCCACTTTAAGTGTACACATAAAAAACTTTAGTCATTTGAATCTCAGCAAATGAAATCTGGTATATAAAGGAACAATAGTAGCATAACTAAGTGTTGCTTTGTTTACTCCTGGATGAAGGCAAAAAGGGGGCATACCACTAAAAGCGAGGCCATAACAAGCAACAACACAGGTCTGAATAACGGTATTCTCTTGTTTAGTAAATGGTTTAACAGAAAATCCGAGCTGGGACATAAAACCGGTCCATGATTTGACGAAGAAGAACCCGAGGAGACCAGCAGCGACATTAAGGGAAGGAATGATACCAACAGTGAGATTGAGCTTGTGGGTGATGATACAAAACAGAGTACCAAGCACAGCACTCACCACTAGACCTCTAATGGTGATCTGCTCCTTCCAATCGGGTATATTTTCCGAATCGGATTCGACGATTTTGGAGGTTTCCTCTAATAATGGCTCCGATATCTCTACAGTTCCAGAATTTTCTGTCCCCATTGAAACTTTGCACGATTTGGATTAGGTTTGGTTTGGTTTGGTGAAAGAAAAGATACACAAATTGTTAAATGTCAAGAAGCAAATAACATGACTTGGTTAGGTTGGTAGGTAACTAATTTATTTTCATTTCTCAACATGTGCTATCTATTAAATTAATCTTTAAAATCAAATTAAATTATATTAATTTCGAAAATATTTGTACCGTCAGTTCATTTTTTTTCTAATATACACTCTTTTTTTGTTTCTTTTAATCCACATTGCTCCATTATTAACTCCACGTGATTCAAGCGGAGATGACAATGCTGACCACTAACCAAGTTTATCATTATTTTTATATGTCCAAGTCTTGAATGATAACTTTGTATCAAGGAAAAAAGATAACAATATTGGATGCGGCAATTAAGAGTCAAGCTAACCTCCAAACAAAATTGCGATTAAAAGGAAAAAAGTAAATCATATCATCAATTTGATTCCTTAAGTATGCTGAGAGCAAATAACACGACATTGCCTTTGGCTTTCCAAATACTCTTAACTAAGGCCCTTTTGATTTGGTGTGCAAGGAGATATTTTTTATGCAGATTTGATATGTTAAATAATAAATAAGTGATCGAAAATAATTTTGATACTAAAATAACTAATAACTTTTATAAGACTCATGTATTTATTTTGATTTCTCGTCTCAATTCTATTGTACTTGGTGTTGGAGTTGAGATTTTCAATGAAAAGTTTAAAATTGATTTGAAAAAATAATCAAATAAAAAAGTAAAAGGAATTCAACATCTATCTATTTGTATAAATAATATAATCTTCGGCAAAATAGGATCTCGGATGAATGCATGTTCCTTGCTAGCTCCGCGTGTGATCCTACAGAGTTTCATGCCAATATGTGAGCTCGTCCGGAACATATAATGTAAACTTCTCCCACACATTGCATTTCATATATACTCAAATTAAATCTTGTTTTGATTGAATGCCAAAAATATTTAAAATTCAGATTTTCTTTATAAATATAGTGTCAGAGGGAAGGAGTAACATGGTGATTCAGATTGATTATGGGAATATGGAGCTGCAGCATCAACCATAACTTATCAATTTCCAAGAACCATTTGTGTTTATTAGGCGTTTTTGTCTGTTAGGAAATGCTTTGTTAGTTGTCACGATTTCTTTTTGACTTGTAAAAGTTGTAACGTATCATCCACTTCATACTTGATGGATTATGTCAAAATTCTCAGCTCCGACCATCAATATTACGCAACCGACCCTTCTTATCTAACTCTTTCTATTTGGTAACACATAAAAAAATTACGATATTATATCTTTGAACATTAATAGAGATAAAAAGAATTTCTAATTACTATTTCTTAAAGGTCGTGCCATAAAAAGACAATTTTTACATATAGTAAAACACAATATTCATATTTATATACTATAGCAAAGTTTGCATGATATATATATATATATATATATATATATATATATATATATATATATATATATATATATATATGTATAATTCGCTATATATATACAATTGAAGCGAATTGTATAAAACGAGAAAGAGACTATATACAATTTGAATTTGTATAAAATGAGAAAGAGAGAAAGGCAAAAGAGACTTGGACAGAGAAATATTTGTATTGTATAATTATAAGTGTATAGGACGATTATATACAATTTGAGTTTGTATAAAATGAAAAAGAGAGAACGGCAAAAGAAGTTTGGATAGGGAATATACAATTGTATAAAACTAGAAAGAGAAAAATTATATACAATTTTAATTTGTATAAAATAAGAAAGAGAGAAAGACAAAAGAAAGTGGGCAGGGGAGTATTTTTATTGTATAATTATATGTGTATAGGACGAAGATATATGTATTTGCAAATGTATATACAATTTTCTCTTACTTTATACAAACTGTAACACAATTTATACAATTCGTTTCTGTTTATATAGCGATAGAGGCGAAGGTGGCGAGCGAGATCTAGAAGAGGGGAGAGAAGGGAACAAAAGTATATGTAGATATACAATTTTTTTCTCGCTATATACAAATAGAAACACATTTTATACACTTGTGTTTGTATAAAAGTGAGAGGAAGCGAGCGAGAGAGGAGAGTGGCGAGTGAGAGTTTGAGGGAGAGAACTGATTGACAAACAATTTGTTACGGAATACAATTAAATTAAAATATAATTATAGCATTTAATTTAATATATTAATTTATCGTTATATATAATTTTCCCTAAATAAAAAATAAAGTTCATATAGTCGTGATCAAGTACCATGTCAACTTAGGCTTTGGGGAGAATCATAGGGATGATGCATTAGGGCTTAACGGCCCAAAATCACGTCTTGGAGGCCTATACTACACAGTGAATAATTTGGGCTTTGTTGATAAATTTAGGGAAACTTTCACATATAGCCACTTAAAAATAATAAATTATTTTTCATAGCTATAGTTTGATAATTATAATTTTTAGCTACATGTTATATGGAGAGGAGAGGCGAGTGAGACTGGGGGATAGAGGAGAGAGGCGAGAGAGAGCGGGAAAAGAGTGGGAGAAAGGTGAATTATATATGTATATTGGTTAGATAACTGTATATTACACATACATATTTGTATATATGGAAAGAGAGATTGGGAGAGGGAGGAGAGAGGCAAGCGAGAGAGAAATAGGGAGGAGAGAGGCGAGCGATCAAGGGCAGAGAGTGGGAGAGAGGTGAATTGTATATGTATATAATTGTATATTATACATATACATTTGTATATAGGACAAGCGAGATTGGAGAGAGAGGAGAGAGGCGAGCGAGATTTGGGAGAGGGAGGAGAGAGGCGAACGAGAGGGGGCAGAGAGTGGGAGAGAGCTAAATTGTATATGTATATAGGTTAAATAATTGTATATTATACATATGTATTTGTATATTCTGAGTATTATACATATACAAACATGACAAATATACAAATTTGAAGTCAGCCTACGTAATTAATGTATGATGTTAGTCGTGAGTGATAGTTATAGCAAACTATAACTATAATGAGTGATTAAATAGTATAAATTTGCTTTGTTACGTAATTTTCCCGTAAATTTAAGAACATGGATCACTTCAAATAGCCCAATGCTCCCAAAATCATGGGGAAAATGGATATAAGTAGAGAATCCATTGTTAATTCTAAAATCACTCATCCTTTAAAAAAACTAATTAAATTTCAGTTATTTTTCAATAAGAAAATAAATTTTAAATAATAATACTCCTAGTCAAAATATCAAAAAACTCCAGAAAATTTGATCATGGTACATACTTTTATAAGTTCAAATTCAAAATATTGTCTTGAAATTTAATTTTTATAAGTTAAAATTCCTGGAATTTTACTTTTATAAAAACTTAAACCCAATTTATATTTTGTATTAATGACTTCGACGTAGTGTTTCATGTTAATAGGATAGAAATCGAGAGTCCGAAGCCTAAAGGGTACAAAATATTAATAAAAATTTCAAAACGGTATATAAAATTTTATATAACCAAAAGGGTAAAATCGCTGCACCAACAGTGACTTACCCCACCGGAAAAAGCAAATCGCTGCTTCTGCAGCGATTTTGCAAAATCTGATTTTTTAAAATAAAAAATAAAATCGCTGCCTAAGCAGCGATTTATAGAAATTATTATTATTTTTTACAAAATCGCTGCCCCAGCAGCGATTTATAGATTTTTTTTTTTTACAAAATCGCTGCCCCAGCAGCGATTTCAAAAAAAATACAGTATATAATTTTTTATTTTTTTTACCATATATAACAGTAGAATGGCACTAAAAATGGAGAAAACTTTTGCATACATGCAAATTATATACAGTAGTATTTCTATTGAGCTTATTATGTCATGTTATTCTTTTTTTCAATAGAGCTGAACTTAATCATCTCTATTAATTAGTTCATGTATAGCTAGCTCAATCTCAGAAACAAACTCATATGGTAGGATTGTCAGAATTCGATCATCCGTCCAATGTGGGACATGATGATGATAAATATATATAAATTCTGGATCCCCTAGCTAATTAATAAACTTTTGATGTTTTGTATATGTAGGTCCTTAAAATGTTGTTCATCCTGTGAATGAGAACAATGTAGAAGATAATGAGATTAGCAACAGTATTGCAATTAGTGAAGTGAGGGAAGTCATCATCAACAGAGACCACTGGATTAAAACAGATAGAGATTGTAAGTAATTAAAACAGTCTCTTCTGTTGTCAATTACTACTATATATATATATATATCTGACTGCATGCATGTTTTCTATATATAGACTTGGTGCTGGAGCTGTAGATCGATGGCAAAATCTTGGAGAAATTAAGCTTTAAGAAAGTAGTCCAATATTGTCTTAATTAAATAATAATGCGTGAAGCTAAGGTAGGCAGACATGCATGTATGTTTGATGAGTAATTAATAGTATTGTTTCTTCATCCATCAAAAACAATTTCTAGTATGTATGCTCCAATCATTAGCTTTAATTTTTGTGTCTCTGTCTACAAAAATCCTTCCAACTAATTGATTGTGTTATGTATCATTCGCATGCATTACTATGTCCTATAATTTATGCTTCAGCGTTACATCACCAGTTTTTTTTGGAAACTTCCACAAATATATTATATTAAAAAAATATTATTTATAGTAATAATATTTTTATCTTCGTTTGATACAATACTTTTTATTACATATACAATACATATAAAAAATTATTATCCGCATATAATACAAGTTATATAGATGTATAAACATTTATCACAAATTTTAATACACATATAATATATTTTTAAAAACAATTATGATACATATATATTACATACATAATTCACTTTTAATACATAATACAAATTCAACATAGTATTGCTATGTATTACTATAAATATTAAAAAATAAAAAAGTATCACTAAAATCAATAATTATTTATTAAAAGGTACCATCTAACTAATTTTCCAATTAATTTGGGGATAACTTGTGCCATGAGGTTTCTTTTTTTGCCTTCGAGCATAACTTGTGTCGCAATACTTATATATACCTCGGAGTAGTTTGGTTTGAATTCAAGTTATAATAGAATTAATTATGTAAGATAAATTATGATTGATTTTTATTGAGTGTTTGATTTTTTATATTTAAAATAATAAATTTTAAAAACGTAATGATTTATTTGATTACAAAAATGCACTTTTATCTCAATGCGAGTTGGCGAAAATACAATACAATAAAATAAATAATGTATTGTTCATTAGATATTTTGCTAAAAATCAATTTTCAGATTTTGGAACTAAGATATGTTTCATAAGATAATCATCGACATTATAGTAAATCCTTTTTAGGTAAATTTACTATACGCTTATGATGACCTTAACATTTAGGTGCTTATTTACTTCCTTTTCTTTTTTTTTTGAGCTGTGCGCATTCTATTTTAAAAATAAATGATTAATATAAGTGTTTTTATCACGATAATGATCATATTAATTGATGTTTAATTTTAAGTTTTAAAACTAATTTAGAAAATAAGTAATTCATGTTGAGTATAAAACATGAAGAAAAAAACCCTCCTAATTAAAGCAAAAAACGTTATAAATAATTATTTTGATATATTAAAAGTAATAAATATAAATGAAAATATATTTTTAACAAATTAAATAAGTAAAAATAAATGAATGTTTTAAAACTTACCCGTTTATAACCAATATATTGCCAAACTTAAGGGTAATTAGTGCATCGACATCAATATCTAATATCGAGAATAGAGACCCGACTCCTAGGGGGCGAGGAATTAAAACAAATCTAGTTTTATCTCTTGCAACCAACAAATAACTTGTAGTATATATTTGTTAAAAAAAAGAAGCTACAAGCGAAGAATATAATTAATGCCTATCTTAAAATGTTTAGGTGTGCTAAGTTGGATTTAATTACATGCTTAATTGAGTTTTAGTTAGGGCTTAGGACTTAAAATTGTGTGTGTTTTAAATTTATTTTCTACTCTCTCCGTTTCTTTTTACTTGTCTACTTTTGAACTGACACATCTATTAAGAGAATAATTAGTGATGTAATGAGTTTATCATTTTACGCCTATTAATTATAAAGTGGATGAAAAGTTTTACATTTTTCAAAGTAATTAGTCATTTAATTGAGGGTATAATAGGTAAAAAAAAATTATTCTTTCTTGATTTGTCAACATGGACAAGTAATTAGAGACAACTATAAAAGGAAAAGAGTGGACAAGTAATTAGGGACGGAGGGAGTAGTTTACGTTTGAATTCATATGTAATGAAAGGTAGTGAAATTTTTTTAAAAAGACACCTTAACTATGCAGACATTCTATTACCACACTAAACAATCTTGAATTCATATTGTTACATCACCTTTTTATCTACCTTACATAGAGAGTGAGCAACCTATAATAATTAATATAATTTTACTTTTACAAGTGTTTTACTATAAAAATATATTTTGTTACTATTGTAACTTTTTTTCCTCATTAATTTCTTTTTCTTTCTTCTTCAAAAATTCATTGTCATCTCCATTGAAGCTTCTCCTTTCAATGTAAATATTTTTTACCACAATTTCACCTTTCTTCTTTTAGGCATAAACATAAACTTGACCTTTAATTTGGCTTCAACTGACAACTATGCTCTCCAACTTTGAGTTTTCACAAGTAGACACTTAAACTAGTATAAAATCGAACAAGTAGGCACATGTGTCGTCCTACATGACATAATACATATAAGACGCCACATATGACACAAATTTTCATGTAGGGTGTCATGTATGACGAATGTGTATATTTGTTCAATTTTATACAAGTTTAAGTGTCTACTTGTGCGCACAAAAATTAAGGGTCATAGTTGTTAGCGCCTGACGCCAAGTAAATGGTCATGTTTATCTATTATGCATTTTTTTATTACTATTAGTTTTACTTTCTTTAATTTCACACTTTCTCTAAATATATTTTTATATTTCGAATAATTTGATTAACCATTAGATTTTAAGATGATTAGGAGGTATCATATAGATTTTTTAAAATCTGATTTCAATCAAATTCTTTTAATTTTAGGAGGAGAATTTACGTTTCTTTTAAAATTATAATTTCTAATTTTGAAGTTATATGAAAAGGGACGGAAAATAACATTAGAATAAAAATAAATAAAAAATTAAGAGAGAGAGAAATAAAGAAAAAACTTAAAATGATTAAAATTTAAAGTGATCCGAATAAAGTGAAATCACAAATAAATATTATGAAAATATTTTTTTACTAATGAATAATATTAGTAGAATTTTGCTTATGTCTGAGTTTTCTTCCTTATTCATTTTTTTGTCTCGATCTCTTTATAAATACCTCATTTTTCTATGTAATTTACACAGTTAATGAGATTTCGAGATACTAGACTTGATATCTTTAAGAATATATAAGAATATGTGTATAAGATATTAGAGATGTCACGTCTAAGGATTATAAATTTAATATAAAATTAATAACCTTCAAGATCCCCTGGACTCGTTCATTGACTTCCATAAAACTTCAATCTTTCAGTATATATGAGAGTGTTCCCTTGATTCGTACTCATTAACAAAAAATGAATTATACTTTTCTGATCATTCTAGAAAATGAGATGATATTATGGATGTCTGAAGAAAAGAAAAAAAAATGTTAATGAGTGGAAGGGATGTTCAAAGTTGAAACACTAATTCTTTTACTCCAACATTAAACATTAGCCTATCTTTGACTACTAGCAAACAAAGAAAGAAATAATTAATTAAGAAAACAAATGGTTAATGAATAGCGACGGCGCTGATTGTTATTTGAGATTTGAATATTTGAGGCACTTTAAATCACAAAAAATATAGAAATTATATACTCTAAAATTCTGTACTATTATCAATATATGAATAGTATTACGCTTTATTCTGCAGTCTGCACTGTACCTTTATATATTATATTGCTCTCAACATTATTTTTTTCTAAAAAAATATCCCATCATCTTAATTAAAAATTAAAATGATATATTTTATTAAAATTTGAAATTAAAATATCTTTTAATCTTATTAAAATACTCCTATATTTTTTTGTTGTAAAAAAAAAAGTAGTCGAAAAAATTATGGTGTCACGCATGACTGCAATGGTCAAAGGACAAACAGGAATTAATGCCGTCATATAAGTTAAAAACGGAGTAGTTATTCAAACAAATTGTACGTATACTCCATACAGTGTTCTCTATATAATTTCTTTTGAATATATAATATACAATAGGTTAAAATTCAAACAAAAGATTTAACGTACTTCAAATTAAATCAAGTAATTTGTTGGCTTTCTGTATCAAATATATTGACTCATGGTTGCTTCGAGAAGGACATTATATAGTGTGCAGACACAAGATTGGACTAGTCGTATTTGTTATCCTATCTATTTTCAAATATCTATAAAATCATAGTATTCAAACTTGTTGCGCAATTCATGACGCATATATATCTTGATTTATGTACACCATCACAAAGTTTTATATGCATACAACACGTAAGAAATAGAATTAAGGGTCCGATTGATTGAACATGAGCAGATATATTGAAAATGAGTTGAGTAAAATATATCAATTATACGTTTTTTTTAAATATAGAAGTTAATTGACAGATAATGTGAATATGGTAAAACACAAATTGAAAGTTAACAAGATAACATATGAAAATCTAGCTATTCTTTAAGCAGAATATATCCATTTTTTCCACCACTACATATACCTAGAAAATAAATTTTAAGTACTCCCGATATGACATTTTTCATTTTTAAGAGTCAAATAATATGAATTTGATAAAAAAAATTACATACAAAATCTTTAATTTTTTAAAAAATAATATTTATATATTTGTAAACTAATAATTGATAAATTAAAATATATAAAAACTTTATAGTAAAAAATAGGCCATTTGAAATATCAAAATCCGAAAAGCACATGAATGAATGTTTTTTATGTGACCAATTATTTTTACCCTTCTATAGCAGTACTATTACGAATATGAATAGTCGACCTTATTCCAAAGCACGTGCTCTATAGTACAAGTATTGTCTTTGTCCATTAATAACTCTTAAATTTAATGGTGTCATATATTTTTGTCCTAACTATTAACTCTCTAATAAATTCTTTATCAATAAACGCACCTAGTCAAAAATTGATGATGTTTCTCTCGTCAAGAATAAAGATAAATTGGAACTCTGGGCAACGAATTTAAGGAAAATAACACATCAAATTATAAAGAATATTCTTAGTAGTGTTGGGAGGAAACGATATAATGTGATGTTTTTTAAAGTAAAACTTGAAAAAAGAAAGTTAATAAAGTTGAAGTTGCACATGTATTTTTTTAGCTTGAGAAAAGTAAAAGGTTCTTTAAGTTACATTTGGAAATACTAAAATTACTAGCTAATATTTTTCTTTTGCCATGTGAAACTTGGATACGAATTATGTTATTAATTTCTACAACTCATGATGTGTACCGCCCCACTTAAAACAACAAATATAATACTATTGTTTATTTTGTTGAAATATCATAATATAAACTGGCAATGAAACAAATATATTTATGGTACATTTGCTAATGGAATTAAACGTGTCCACCTTCTTAGAGTGTCTTCTTTTTTCTTCTTGACCTACCATTAATGGTTTACTAATCCTTTTCTAATTAGTAATTTTGACAATTTTTTTGAGATAAATGTTACTTATTATAGTTCTTAAATACGATCTAACCATATACTTTTTAAAATACTATTTATACATTAAAAAAGTTAAGATAAAAATTAAATTCTCGCCAATAAAATTTCCTCTAAAAAAACGTGAATCGTCAAAGTTAATGATGACTTGACCGATGGAGCCGCCGGGTAACTTTTCTAGTAGACACGACAAATACATTCGTACTACTCCCCTCTTTATCTAACCATATATATATATATATATAGATATATGAGTGGTGCATGCATGTGTAAATATCTAATTAAATTATTAATTAGAAAAGTGATAACGTGATCGGATCGAGCCTTAGCTTGGATCATCTATCCTACTACTAAATGGATATTAATGATGTGGTTGTTGGTTCTGTATCCGAGATGATGCAAAATGATCATCGTAATTTGTTATCGGTTAAGAATAAGAAAATTAAGAAGCCCAGATTTGCTTTTCAAACTAAAAGTCAGGTTGATATACTTGATGATGGCTATCGATGGAGAAAATATGGACAAAAGGCTGTCAAGAACAACAATTACCCAAGGTACGTACGTACTAGTTATTTCATCATTTCTTCTAATTAGATTGTTATCACTACGTACCCAAAAATATTTTTCTATGTTATAGACGTGCATATCATAAATTTTTGCTTGCATGACTGCAAACCACGTTAGATTTAAGGAATATATATGGCGTGTGATGTCTTCCTGTCCGAGCAACCCACCCCTCTCTCAGCCTTTGTTATACTCATATGATTAGTTGCTTCAATTCATGTCAAAGATTTTCTTTAATAATCTAGGTGTATGTTCATTGATCTATGATAATTAAAATGTGAACCCTAGCTAGCTACTACTTTCCTCTTATTCACTAATTTTATATTAACTTATGACCTTATTTACTCACTCGAAATTAATTAAATCCAATTAATGATATGCAAAGGGAAGGGTGGTTTTGGTATATATATATATATTATACTAGATATCAGGTGTCCGTGCCAGCGCAGGCCCAACGTATGTTAGTTTTTTTCTTCTAATTATGTGACACAAATGAAATTTGAAAATTGTGAACTAAATTTTCTATATGTGTTTGTTTTTTTTAAAATTTTTGATTGTTAATTTATATAACTCTTTTGTCATTTTCGAATAATACATGTTATTCTGTTTGTTTCATTTTATGTGATACAAGTGATTTTTTTAGAAAAATCAACGAAATTTCTTATGTGGTCCTCACATATTTTTAATTGTTATTTTACTGTGATTATAAAAACTTTTTAATTCTTAGGCTATTTTCAAATAATATATGTAACTTTTGTTTCGATAAAAATAAGAGAGTCAACCAAATTTCATTATGTTTTTTAATTATGTTTTCTAAAAATAACTTAAATTGTTATATTGCGTTTTTAAGCTTCTTTTTTATGTAATTTTCAAATATGTAACAAACTATAAATTAAAACGAAGAATTAAAGTTTTCAAATCATTATATTTCATTTTTAATATAAGACTCCATTCTTTTCAATTTATATGAACTTACTTTTCAATATCATTACGAAAATAACTTCTGAATTTTAATTTTTTTTTTATATAGCATATTTAAGATCACAAAATTAAATAATATATCAATAAAAAAATTTAAATATACATATAACTTTTAGTTTTAATTTTGATTGATTCTACCTAATATTATACTTGATATATAATTATTAAGAACTAAACGTAATAATAATTTATTTACTTTTATATAATAAATAGATATCACAATAACTCATAAAATGTGAAGAAATACAAAAAATGAAGTAATACTAATATGAATAATTAAAGATGTTTCTAGAACTATTTAATTTTCTTGTTATATTGGTAGATTTTTATTAATATGTAATTATATCTTTATTTTTGGTCGTCTTTATATAAATATATCATCCTATTCATTTTTATTTATAAAGTTACTTTGTAACATTTTCTTTAATTTCAATCTAATATATATTATTAATTTTATCAAATTTATTTATTTTCAAGTATATTAATTAGAACCAAAATAAAGATGAAAATAATTAATTCATCATAAATTTTTATATAAAAAGTAAACAATGAATTGAAAAAATATTAAGAATACATTACAGTAAAATAGAGTAATAATAAAATAGATATCACAATAACTCACAAAAGAAAAGAAAGTGAAATAATAATAAAATAAGTTAATGGTAATAACAATAACTTAAGATGTTTCTAGAACTATTTAATTTTCTTGTTCATTCTTGATAGATTTGTGTTAATGTAAAATTACATTTACGCCCTTGATCATTATTCACTTCATATATAAAAAATTGTTTCTATAATTATTTATTATTTTTCTAAATAGATAATTATCAGCATAACATTACATTTTTTTACGTGATCATCCTCCCACTTCACTCTTCTATTATTATAGAAAATAGAAATATGAGTGGTCTGCTGAAGAAAATATTGAAACATGCATGTACTGCACGCAGAAGCTACTACAGATGTACTCATGAAGGATGCAATGTGAAGAAGCAAGTGCAGCGCCTTTCCAAAGATGAAACAGTTGTAGTGACTACTTATGAAGGAATGCACACTCATCCAATTCAAAAGCCCAATGATAATTTTGAACAAATCCTCCATCAGATGCATATTTTCCCTAATCCTCCATGCCATTTGATTAATTAATGCTCTCTTAGTTATTACACTCTCAAAACAAATATTTACTACAACTGCTACCTAAGATCATCACCAAATCCTTCATTTGGACTATTACTATATATATTTGTTTCTTTATTAGTATTAGTAAACTACTGTTTCGCAGCTAATTAAACTCTTCTACTTTCACCCTCAATTTTAAATTTTTGACATACATAACACCTTCTCTTTCAAAATTTTGGTGTTTCACAAATTCAGTATACTTTAAGCAATTTTTGTGTTATTGGGAATAAGCTAAAAGTTTCTGCTATTTAAAAAAAAGCAAAAATAAATCCACAGACAAAACATTATTTTTCTCAACATTATTAATTAATTAACATATTTCATAAGTTTGTAAATTTAATTTAATTTTTATATATAATAAATTTTGTAATTTATTTTACTAATTATTTTATAAAATTATAAAAGAAGTTACAATAATATTTTACAAGATTAAAATAATAACAATTAAAGATTTCAACCTCCCCAAAAAGTTATAGTATTGATTAAAAATTTCAACATTTACATTTTTTATCTAATAAAAATAAAATATAGATATTTAAATTAATTTTTCTCTGTAAAATAAATTTAACATTATAAGTACATTAACAGTTGTCTTTTTTTTTAAAAAAAATCAACTTTCAAAAACATTTTAAAAACAAAATTAGACAAACACAATTTGTTTGTGAAAAACTCTTTTCAAATGAATTAGCCAAACATAAATTATTTCAAATGCATATTTTTTGAAAAGCCATTTTTAAAATAATGTATCTCAAAATAAGTTGTTTTTAGCAGTAATGTCAAACAAGCTCTAAATATTATGATGTATATAACTGCATTTTCCTATTTTTAAAAATACTACGTTTAAATTCTCCTTTTCATTGGAGCATGGTCATACTTCCAATTTATATGATGAAAAGGAGTAAGAAGGAATGTTTTCAAGGTCCAAATATCGGTCTACATTCAGATCCAAGTAAATCTTTGCTGGGACTTTTTTAGGTAAATTAAGAAAACCATTTACCATAATCAATGATTTTTTGGATAAAATATTATTAATTTTTAGGTTATAAAACAACTTCTCAAGAAAACTATCCTTTTAATTAAGTCGCATTTGGATAATAAAATAAAAGAAACAATCTTTAATTTGAGTGACGATTTTAGATATTTATTTGTTTGGTCTTGTAATGATCCAATCCAATCTATTCTAGCTCCTTCATGTAATGACAATTTTAACAAAAAACAGGTTTCCAACATCATTTTCTGTTCGTCATACTAATTAACCAACCGAAATTGTAAAGTCATTTTTGTGTACCGAAATCAGCTGTGTACATCTCTTTAAGAATATTTGCATATCGATACATGGAGTTAATACATCGATAGGTTATTCAACTTTCAAAATTTATTTAGTAAAGTCATTAAATTTTGTTGTATATCAATAAAATCACTCATCTTAGACTTTTATATCAATAAAATGGAAATTTATTTAGTAAAGTCATTAAACTTTGTTTTATATCAATAAAATCACTCATCTTAGACCTTTATATCAATAAAATCACTCAATTTAGACTTTTACATCAATAAAATTACTCAATTAAATTTATTTCTAAAATAAATTGACATAACAAAATAAATTATTTTTAAATCATGTTCATGATTGAAATTATAAATAAATAGCTCAAAATTCCTATTTCATTATAAAATAAAACAATAAAGATGAATGATAATTTTGAAATATTAAAATCAAATTTGACTTTCTTATACTTGTAAACTTTAAATACATTTTTTTTTAAAATCTCCAACTGCCTACTAATATTTCTCTGTAGGAATAAAAGAACACTGTATTGTAGCTATTTTCATTTAGTCCGTCAAATGTTGTGCGTGTACTAACAGCCAATGGGAATGTGAATACAAGAAAAATAACGAAGAAAAAATAAAAAATTATGAAATAAAATATTGTTATTTATTTTTTATTCTATAATGTAATAGTAATTTTAAGATATTCTTTTTATTATTTTAATTATAATCATGATCTAATAATCTATTTTGTCATGTCAATTTTTATTTTTTTTGATAAATTTAGTTGAATGATTTTATTGGTACAAAAATCTAAGTTGAGTGATTTTATTGATACAAAATAAAATTAAGTGACTTCACTAGATAAATTCACAAAGTTGAGTGACCTTTTGAGATATTAACTCTCAATACACGCTAGTAGAAGAATGCAAGTATATTTAACAAGACAATGTTTATAATGTCATAAACTTGTGAACCATAAAGTGACAACTAGTTGAGGGACTACCAAATGATTCAGTATTTTGGGAGCCTAAATTAGTCAGCATGTAGTATACGGATCAAAATCTAAAACATTGGGTTTCTGATGTTTTTTAAATTTTAAAGTATATGTAGGACTTGTAATAGAGTATGCGAAAAATCTTTCATAATTCAGTACCTTTGTTGTTCAACACGAAATTTAAAGCTATTATTACCTCCTAAACATGCCTGAACTTTGAAGAGTTCTGCAATAGTCCACAATAATGGAAGAATTCCTAATAATTTCCCATATCTTGGCAGAATTTTTTACCCAATCACGCTCAGACACAGTCCTTGAGAAAGACGGACCTCTCTTTGACAAAACCTGATCCCGCAAATTCCATAATGCTGAAATGTGGCTTTCATACTGTGGCTTCAAGGAATCATCCTTAGTTCTGGATGGAATAAGAAATAGTTTCAAAAATTCAGATTCTCGACCAGCACTTTGAACGTTGGAAGAAACAGCAGAAACTTGACTCTCTTTGGCAGTGTTGTGGTTTTCTGATCTCACAAAGGATGACGAGCAAAAGAATTGTGTGAGTGCCTTCTTCAGTTGGACAAGATTACATGGTGCTAGATCTTCAGTGCGTAGCTTTGTATGCACAAAAACTGGATCAGCCATGTACTCTCCTCCACTATCTAGAATTCTGTCTCTGTTTTCTTTCTCAGAGCTTTGACGATGAGAAAGGGTTAAAGATGATGGATCAGGTATCCCATGCTTTAGCAAATCAACCGTTGACATGAGTTGCCACATGCTAGCATCATGGACTCCATCTGATACCACCAATATGATGTGACAAATGGATGCAAGAAGAACACCAAGCTGGATGCTCAAGAGTTCATGAGCTAGCTCAGCTGATAAAGATTCACCGCTTATTATCGGTATGGTGGATGAGCCATCTGGTCTAATCATTTCCGCCAAAACCGAGGGGCTAAAAACAGGCTGTGTATCAAGCAGTATAATCCGTTCAGATGAAACCCGTGGTTCAATGCCAACCGTACAATGTTTCGCCATAGCCCTTGTTTCTTCTGTTTCTATGGCAAAAGGAGGAAGAGTTCCAGGCAAGCTAGCATCAAAACCATAAATTTCGTTCATTATCGTTGATTTCCCAACCCCTGGAGGACCAATCACACCCACTACTGTAAAGTCCGTATTATCCGTTAGAAACGGGAGAAAACGATCCGTGTGGAAATCCCAGGTGTCAGAGAGAAGATTAAGAGATCCAACAGAGGGAAGACGTGGGCGGTGAGCTGCTGGATCATCGTCAGGTCCACCACGGTTGAACTTACCGGCGGAAACAAGTCCAGGTTTGGCTAATAGGATTTTGGGAGCTTGATGAGACACAGATGACTGATTGGAACTAAGATTTCCACCACTGCCTGCCATCAGTTCCCTTTTCTAGCCTGTTCTCCGATTCGGCTCACACTCACAGAGGTTGAAGAAGCCACAGCTTCTGATAACAATTTCAAAATGAGTCAGATTACTGATAGTCCTCCTTGCAGCTTGAGTAGCTTATGCTCAGAGGATCGACCTTTAAACTGTAGGCTCTGAGCTCTGATAAGACCTAGAGCAATGGAGTTTATGCGGATTGATAAACATATAGCTCTCTTCTACAAAACAGGATGAACACTCTTAGCTTGCTATCCAAATTAAAAAAGCTTCAGCTTGCCACTTTGTCAAGAAAGGATTAAGAAGCCTTTTGACGGAAATTGGCACAATACACTTAATGTATAACTAGCATACATTTTTTTCATGAATCACTGCATACATAACTACTATAAAATGAACCAGATCACTCAATGTATTGAGAACACTTCTGCTAGGAGTTTAAACATGACACCATGTCCAAGAGTCACAACACTCTTGCCTACACAGGGGGCAATCCTGTTCTTTCTTTTTATTTCAGAAGTTGGTATGTCTTAGACTCTTAGTTCCCATAGTGAATATGGATTAATTTTCTTATTAACAGACATCATAAGATAAGATGATTTTACCTATTCCACTTATAAAGAATTCTAAATTATGTCAAAAGATACAAATTTTGCACTAAAAAAAGTACAATGTTCAATTTGAAAGACATATATTTGAATTTTTTTTAAAAAGTAAGAATTTGTAAGAAATTGGTTTGCCTTGGAGGAAAAAGATCCATGTCCAACTGGTGGCATAAAAGTTTGGGCTAAAACAGAACATGATATCAATAAGGGAACATGTGTTTGGTGGCCATTTTACCTGAGCACCAAACATAATCATATATGCAAACTTGAACGTAGTCAAAAATAAAATTAATCACAGGGACATCAATTGCTGCTTTTGAAAGCACGAAACACTAAATTAGCTTTGGTATCCAAAAAACCGAAGAAACTAACCCAAAAAAAAATCAAATTGTAGATGTGAGCATGCTTATTAATATTGATAATTCAAATGACTTGAAGTGATCCCTTCATACTAATATGTGGCCGTACCTTTGTAAAAAAAGGTCAACTTGAAATTTCATCCAAAAAAAACTATGAGCAGATTTTACAGAGAAGCATAAATTTGGGAATTTTGCCTCATGAGTTATCCGTTCACAAGCGGTTAACATTTTGTCAAACTTGAAGCAGAATGCGAAAAATAAAAACTTCAACCAAGCAGATAAGAGACCAGATAGAAACTGGAAAGTGAAAGGTAAGGGGGAAGACATACAGTTAGCGGCAAATTTGAAGATTGACGTCGCTCGTTCCTCTGATCAGTATCGCCTATTCCAATCTCAAGAGCTCTCCGATTTGTACACAAACAAGAAACCTCGATGCTGGGCTTTGCTAACTTCTTTTGGGCCACAGAAATCCAGCCCAAGAGTGTACTACATTTTTGGGCTAAAATTTTCAAATTACTATCAACAACTCAAATTATAACGTAAATACGTTTCATGTATTATCTATCAAAGTTATGATTTGTGCTTTAAATATTATTTATTCAATTTCAGTTTAATTGGTAATAAAATCCTCACACAATCGTTTGTGTGTTGATATTTATTTGTATCAACAAGAGAAAAAGTCTCTGCAATAGAAAAGCACAAAGGTGTTGCCAACAACCAAAAGTAATACTAGAATTTATGAAATAGGATATAGATAACATTAAATTCATTGTTATACAATTCGAAGTAAAATAATAAATTTCAGATAATCTTTTTTTGAGTTACCAATTTAACAATTACGGAAACCAAACTAATAACAAATAGAATAAAAAAAATTACAAAACCATTTAACCTAATAACTCAATAACAAATAAACATTACTGTCTTTTTCGATTATACCGGGTATTGCATAAAAACCAATGTTTCCATCACAATATCTTGCAAATCTCTTCAAGTATCTTGATGTTACTGCATAATTGATGTACATCCTAGAAGATTGAACGTATATTTATGATGTCATAACCTTGGCAACCATAAAGTGGCAACTACATGAGGGCTACAAAACGATAGCGGACCAAAATGCCAAACATTAGGTGGGAAATTGCAGAGCTTCTGATATGAATTTCAACACAAGTCACATCTACTGCTTGTCCTCCTTGGGGATGTCCTTCTTTGGTATCTCCTTTGGCTTTGCCTTTTCCATTTCCCTGCAGAAACATCAATGGCATGCCATGTTTATATAATACACAAACAGAAACATCAATGGCAAGCAAAATGAAGGATTCAATTTACTAAGACAAACAAGTTACTCCTATATAACAAAAGAGAAGATGTGCAAAGATAAAGATAACAACATAAGGAGATGAGAAATGACATGAAAGGATTAAAATAATGAGAAGTAAAAAGAGGAGATCAAACTCAAACCAACAAATCAAGAGTAAAATTTTAAAATAAGTTCTCTGGGGTACCTAGGATTCTAACTGTAGAATAAAAAACATATTGCTTTCCATATTACTCCTATTATGCATTGAAATTTGGTACAGCAGAACTTGCAGTACCCAGAAGAAAGATTGCAGACCATCTTTCTCTGGAATAAAGCTAGACAACACTTCAAAAAAGGTTCTTTTGCTCATACTGTCCAGCACGTCTTTAGCCAGAACTGCATAAACTACCAACCTAGGTTGCAATACGATACAGAATCAGACAGCAAATTAGCAAAAGTTTTCTACTGTCAAGGGTGAAGATTACCATTAAGGATGGGTGTACTTACATAAGAATTAAGATGTATATATAACCTAGAAGAAGCTATCAAAACATAATTTAGAACTACAAATACCGGTTGATCAACTTCATGAGTCAAAGGCCAATAATAATTAAGCCAGCTGAAATGACTGGAGAATGCAACAACCATGAAAATGGGGATGCACCCAAGTAGGCATTGATCAGAGGCCTAAACCACAGATATGGACTCAGGGGATGTATCAATCAGAGCATAGTGGGGATGCATCCACCATGACAAATCTCAGCCAAACGACCCTAAAATTTCCTAGGCATTTAAACCTCTCATACTAAACCCTAACCCTAATAAATGCAACCATGTTTTGGCATTACTGTCATTCACTGACCTACCACATGAAGTGATTAAGACTGCTGTGATTCCAGACAGCTAGTCAATGTGAGTGATAATACCTTGAGTAGCTTATGGTCAGATGATCGACTTATAAACTGTAGGCTGTGAGCTCCAATAAGACCTAGAGCAACGGTGTTTATGCAGATTGATAAGCATATAGCTCTCTTCTACAAAATAGGATGAACAAAATAAGCAAGTTGTTAAAATTAAAAATTTTAGCTCGCCGCCTTGTCAATAAAGGTTTAATAAGAAGCCTTATAGGAAATTGGTAGAGCATATTTTTTTCTTTATAAATAGCATACATTTTTTATTCATGCTTCATACCACACATAACTATTGCAAAATGAACCAAATAACTCAAGGTATCAAGGACACATGCCATAAAGAAGTCTCCATCTATACAATAAAGGAGCCTAAACCTGCCCTTATAAGTTCTGTTAAAAGATACAGATTTTGCATGCAAAAAGGAATTATATGAACATAATATTTGGGTGACCAATTTCAAGGCAGAAGATTCATGTCCAAGTGGTGCATACAAGTTACGGCTGAAACAGTAGATGATTTCAATAAGGGAACATGACATTCTAGATGACCTCCAAAACATAAGCATATAACAACAACAACAAATCCTGGCAACATGAGATACACATCACAATTTCGAGTTATGTAGGATATTAGCAGGAAGATCAAAGAAGCAAGAACATTCTTAGAAGTAGACGTAACTAGAAGCGCTTAGTGTTAAGCCAGTCAACAATAACCCTATTACGACTAGTTCTACAAAAACAGAGCACTAATTTTGTTCATCAACGACTACTTTTTTATCGTAAGTTCAAAGAATACAGAAAAAATAGTAACTTCAACTACATATCAAAATGAGCAGAGCAAATAGTTCATACTTAGCGGCAGAAGCTGACTCTTCCTCGAGCCAATGGCGAATTTGACGAACGTTACGCTTGAAGATTGAGGCAGACTGTTTAACATCGCTCCTCATCAGTAAAAACACGGCGCTTACTCCGACCACCGTGAGTATAAAGTTGGTTAAAGCCATTTCCAGATGAATTTTGTTTCTTTGATTGGTATTCCAATATCAAAACCTCTAAAATTAGCGATTAATCAAGTGGATATGAAGAGATGATAACGATGATGATCCGATTTGTATGTAAGGGTTTTAGCAAGAAAATTTCCCCAAATCTGCACAACAATTAAATATTGGGCTTACTAAGGTGTAACTCTTTTGGGCCACAAGATGTCACTCTAAGCCGGTAGATTCTGAAACCTCATGAGTTGGGCTAACTAGAACTAGCTTTTGCGCTAACAATTTTGAAGAAAATGCTGATGAATTACCTTAATTATCACAAAAATAATTAATTTCAATCATAAGTTTCACAAGTTAAATTAAAATACATCAAAGTAAGAATAAATATTGCTTAATCGTGATTAACCGATATGCAAACCTACTATATGCAATAATGTTATGAAATTCTCACCAAAAATTAATTATTAAGATATCAAGTAACAAAATATTATAATTCACGCTAAAAATAATATATATTGACTTTCGTAAACAACAATTTCTTTTGGATAGAATATAGGAATAATGGTTTATTATGCCTTTCAATTTTGTCACGAGAATGACACATATATACTCTTTTTTCTCTAATGGATTTAAAAAAAAAACAAATTTAATATATTTTTTGCATTGTTTTATTTTTTAAAGACACATTCATGTAAGAGTATATTTTGATACTTCTCAGATGTGCGCCAAAGCACAATAGTTAAGAATACTCGTGAGACAAAAATAGTTGGGAATACTTGTGAAGCAACAACTGGAAAAATAGCAAATCAATTGAAGTTCATTTCTTTGAGAGATTGCTAATACATGCGCACAAATTGTATATACAATTATGTTGAAGCAGGAGAAATGTTTTTTAGTGGTTTATTTGTTTTTTAGTGGTTTATTTAGAGTATAGTAGCAACAATATGATAAAACTACTAAGAGTGATTAGGTCTGTGTGCATTTTTAAAGCGTTGGGCTCTCTCTTCAAATACAACTACTCAAAAAGATGGTGTAAGGATCAAAAGTATTAGTCATATTTTCTGCAAAAATAAATGATAAAAGAGAGCTATAAGTAAACTATTTAAGTATCACACTACTAAAAAAAGGCCAAAAAGAGACCTAGAAATGGAGACCTCAAAAATAGGTCAATAATAAGAGACCTCATGAGGTCGCTATTTAAATTAATATCTTTTAATTTTTTTTTAATGTAGGAGAGACCTCGTGAGGTCAATTTAATGAATAATTTTTTTTTTACCTGACTTATTTAAAAATTTTAAATTTTTAATCTAATTCTCATAAAATTGGAGACCTCATGAGGTCTCTAATTTTTTAACTATTCAATTAAATTTAATTATTATTTTTAATTTAACAAGTAGAGACCTCATGAGGTCTATACTTGTTACATTAGAAATAATTATTTAATTGAATTGAATATTTTAAAAGTTAGAGACCTCATGATGTCTCTTAAACAAAACCAAAAACCTAGCCAAAATTAAAATAGCTCTTTCTTCCCTCTCTCTTAATTTTTTTGGTCGACTGCGCGCCTCTCTCTCTTTCTCACTGACCTCGTCGACCGTGCGCCTCTCTCTTTCTCGTCGTTGGAGGCGATCGACGATCGACGACCGCCTCTCTCTTTCTCGTCGTCGACCGCCTCTCTCTTTCTCTCTCTCTGTCGACCCTCTTGCTCATTGCTCTCTGTCAACCCTCGCTCTCTGTTGACCCTCTCGCTCGTTGCTCTCTGTCGACCCTCTCGCTCATCGCCAGCTCTCGCGCCGCCGCCTGTTGCAGTCGCCTCAGCAGCAGCGCCTCCATCTCCAGGTAAATTTATTTATTTTTGAGACACCTCTTTTTAAGGGAATGAAGCAGGTTGTTGATTTATCTATTGTTGGTTGTAACTCTCTTACCTCCTTACCGTTTAGCATACTGCCGAGTAGCTTGAAGACAATAACCGTATCTTGTTGCCAGAAATTGAAATTTTATCTGCTAGTCTGTGAGATGAGTTATTCTATAACATGTTTCTTGAGAAAATGGCACTGCATGAATGTGTTTCTATTGATGTTTCAAGTAAATATAATTTTCCAGTGAAAGTTGCAGTGACAATAAGGGATTATGAGATGTCTAATCGTATACATATAATAATAGTTAGATGTAGAATGATATACATATAATAGAGATGTGAACATGAATCAACAACAATTCCGCAATCCCTAACATTAATCTACATAATTATAAGTCATAATATACTACAAATGAGAACCAAATATCACAAAATTATTTGTTTAAGCATAAGTACCAACACTAGTTGATCCTATTATTGATGACAAAATTGATTTTCTTTGAAAATCAATTTGTGTCCATCTAGTGTTGACACTTAGCTTTAAATTTAGAAATAATTATTTGTTAAGCTTAAGAACCAACACTAGTTGATCCTATTGATGACAAAATTGATTTTCTTTTGAAAATCAATTTGTGTCCATCTAGTGTTGACACTTAGCTTTAAATTTTAGAAATAATTATTTGTTAAGCATAAGTACCAACACTAGTTGATCCTATTGATGACAAAATTGATTTTCTTTTGAAAATCAATTTGTGTCCATCTAGTGTTGACATTTAGCTTTAAATTTTAGAAATAATTATTTGTTAAGTTTGTAACTATCGTGTTAGTATTAAGTTAAACTAAACTAATTAAACTTAGAAATTTGTTAAGTTAGTTAATAAGTTAAACTTGTTTCTATAGTATTAGAATTTAGTTAAAACTAGACTAATTAGACTTAGAAATTTGTTAAGTTGGTTAATAAGTTAAATTTGTAACTATTGTGTTAGTGCTTGACAAATTTAATTTATGATTCTTATGTAGATGGATCGTAGTTGGATGTATAATATGACTAATTTTGGTCGAATGGGGCTAAGACCTGAATTTGTAGAAGGTGTCATTGGTTTTGTGGAGTATGCAAAGACATTAGATCCTTTTCAACGTAGTGGTATGATTAAGTGTCCTTTTCAACGTAGTGGCTATGGAGAAAAAGATTGTTGAGCTATCTAGCCAAGCCGAAGAATCATGGGCTAGGGAAAGGCGGTTGAAATTACAGTTTGCGGGTCTTAAGGCTCAATTCGATGCATTACTTGCCTCAGTAGGGATTCCCCCTTGTTCTGTTGATGTCACTTTCCCTCCTCGACCTCCTCAATCTCAACCTACTCAATATCCAATGTATGGTCAACAAAGAAATATGACTCATGAGACTAGTAGTGATGAAGAAAGTGATGATTATGTGGCAAACACACTACCACATTAGTGTAGTTTAGACTTGTGATAGTTAACTTATGGATCATTTTGTTAACTTTATAATTTTGTGATGGGAATTATTTGTTTTGTGAATACATGATAACGTTGAAATGTATTATATAACTTATGGATATCATGGTTTTTGTTTAATATATAATTATGTTGAAGTGAGTTGCAATTGAGTTGATAAGAGAATATTTAGTAAATGTATTGCTTCAATTGAGTTTTTGAAGCTCTTTGAGTTTGATTTGGGTACTGAATTAAAATGACAGCTGATGAGAAGCCGCAGAAATAATAATTTTCTGCCAGTTTTTTACCAGGAAAAGAGACCTCATGAGGTCTCTTTTTTGCATTATTTTTCCAGATAATTCATAATAGAGACCTCATGAGGTCTCTTTTTTGCATTAATTTTTCCAGATATTTCATACTAGAGACCTCATGAGGTCTCTAATTACCATTTTCTATTTTATAAATGCAAAAAAGAGACCTCATGAGGTCTCCAATTTGTATTAATTTTTTCAGCTACTTCATAATAGAGACCTCATCAGGTCTCTAATTAACATTTTATATTTTATAAATGCGGAAAAGAGACCCCATGAGGTCTCCATTCTGCATAATATTTTCCGTAAATTTCATTATGGAGACCTCACGAGGTCTCCAAAAATAAATGCAGAACAGAGACCTCATGAGGTCTCTACTTTAAAATAATATAAAATTAAATTAAATAATATCTTAGCAACCTAATGAGGTCTCTTTATTAAAATATAAAATTAAATAATATAATAAATTTGTGACCTCATGAGGTCTCTATATAAAAAATATAAAATTAAATTAAAGAATACATTAGTGACCGCATGAGGTCTCTTTTTTGTAAAAAATCAGATAATTTGTTTGTGACCTCGTGAGGTCTCCGTTTGGCGACCTCATGAGGTTTCTGTAAAAAAGTGACCTGCATTTTACTGACCTAGCGTTGAGGTCTCTTTTTCGGTCTCTTTTTTCCAAAAAGAGACCTCGTGAGGTCTCTTTTCTAGGTCTCTTTTTGGCCTTTTTTTAGTAGTGTCAGTTAGGAAATACACTATGTATATACAAAAGTCACTACTTAACATTGGCATGCACAAGTCACAACTCACAACTTTGAATGATCAAAATTGTAAGTGGTGCCAAACAGAAAGCTTTGGAACCATGTATCTGAAAAATGTCTATACCCTTCACAACCTCATATATGTTGTGAAGGGTATAAAATACATACAAAATGTGAAATTGTTTTGGATTATAATTTTAAAAGTAAAATGAAAAGGTAACATCCCAACAACTATCTAATCTAATCACTTTTTATTTGCAACAAAAAAGAAGTAGAACAATTTTATTGCCTTAGCATCTCAATTGACAATTGATACAGATCACAAAATATCAATACAAACCTTTACCCCGAGTCATTGCTCTCTAATAAGTTCGCACAGTGACAAGGCCATGATGCTCTTTTAGCTTACAACTATGTCATTTTCTCCCAAGAGTATTTATAGAATTGGTGGCATGGTAAGGCCTAGAAAATCAGTTGATTCCAGTAATTTCTTATATATTCAATAGAAGAATTAAAGACCAAAACTTGAAAAAACCCATACAACTAATTGTTAAATACATACATACATAGAAATAAATAACAAACCCTAATCCTTTTTTTCTCCTTTAATTTGCCTATTTAATAAATCCATTCAACTTTAATTTAAAAAATGATAATCTTCGTAAAGATCAAAACTGAAGAAAATTGAAAGAAAAAATATCAAACTTTACAAATTCATTCAATCGAATAACAAAATACTGAAAAAAATGACGATTAAGAAAAATCAGGACACCTTACGTTCTTGATATATTGATACTCACTTTTCTATAATAGTAGATATTTCTTTTTTGTCTTTTTTTTCCCGGTTAATTTGGATTTATTATTTTAATAGTCAAAATTTAATTTTTTTTGTAAAATTTAATATATATGCCCCAATATTTTTACAAATAGAAAAAGTAATCCGAAAAATAATTAGTTTTAAATTTGTTTCCTTACTTATTTTTTCTTTTCTTATTCACATTTTTTTCCTTATATTTTTACAATAAAGAATGAGAGCGAAAAAATATATATAAAATACGAATAAGGAATTCAAATAAAGATAAATAAAAAAACAAAAAGATTATGTGTAAAAATTTCATATAATATAATTTTTTTAAAAGAAAAGATCCTATTAAAAGTTTTACTCGTTAGATAAAAAGATATACTTAAGCTATTTTTATAAAAATAAGAATATATGTGAATTACTTAGGTAAATGCACGAGTGCGGGTGTATGTGGTCCGCCTCAGCTTGCAAGCGGAATTCTCCTCCTCTTTAATAAAACAAATTTAGCTATTTTCAGTACTGATATACTTCTTCTTTTTGATGTGTCTCAAATATAATACCATATTTATATATTAAATTTTTTTAAATTTAAACATACATATTGTAATAAAATACTTATTTATAGTCATACAAATTAATTTAGACCGTTCAAAAAAAAAACTCGTGTGGAGTTTCAATTTTGGAAAGATTAATATGTCCGAGAGACTACATGATATATATATATATATATATATATATATATATATATATATATATATATAAGAGTAGTGCATATTGGAAACTTTCTTTTGGAAGTGTAAAATAGTAGGATATGAGGAAATTGTAGAAGCAAAAATAAAGAAAAAAAATGTGGTAGCACTATACAGCAAAATAAGTTAAATAGGCATTGCCACTTGCTACTTGCAAACAAAATAGAAAAAGGGACTTTTATATTCATAAGCTAGCACCTTATAATCCACAACGAACGGTTGAAGACAAAAGAACATCTATCTTATTGACAAAGAGAATCACAAAAAAAAGAAAAAGAAAAAAAGAAGAGTGATGTGTGACCAATCGGACATGGAATATCTACGCTATCCCATCCAAAACTATTGTTAGCAGTATGGATAACAAGAAATATCTGGTTCCTAGCTAATTAACTCTATTATAAACATCAAAATTTGATTGGTGTTGTACATGTCCGAGTAAAGCAAAGCATTAGAGAAGGAGGCAAGAAAGAGTATAAAGCATAGCATGCCCACTATTTACTAGTCTATAAGTATCCTTAAGCCTATACAAGTGGCCACACCACCTGAAAAATGACATACCCTTTTTTGAATTACTCCACATATGATTCTCTAGTTGTTATCTAAAGGAATCTATATAATAATTCTGAATTGGCAACCTAACCCTAGAGTAGCTATTATATTGATTCATAAATAGAAACATGCGTCATGCATTCGATGTCCTTAATTATTCCTTCCATGACATTTGATGCTCTAGTTTCTAGAACAAAACAAGTACTAATAGTAATTGATAGCTGCATACTAACATATATTGCCCGTACAAAAATTCATACGTGAATGTTGTATCATTTATATAATTTTCTAAACGATTCTTTAAGCTAGCCTCAAAATCATCGCATCGTGATTTTGATCGAAATTATCGTTAATTAATTAGATGATGTGCTAGTATCAGATATTTGTATTATATATACATATAGAGAGACGCGCCCATACCTGTACCTCAATATTTCAGAATTATATTCCCTAACAGTGAGTGAAGGGTGGGAATTGGTGACAGAGACATTGTCCTAAAGCATACATATATTCTTCCCACTAAAAGTACAAAAAAAGAAATAAAGTTTTTTGCCTAATTAAGTTCGCTCACGAAAACAACGTGATGTCAAAACCACATCATATTATAAAGCGTTTAAAGGTTACATTCGATGCACTAATTAATTAATAGTAGTAGTAACTAAGAAGATGTATATTTGGAGAGATCACAGATAAAATTAAGAATTAAGAAATATCTGAATAGAATTTACTCTTGATTTGCCACTAAATCTACACTATGTTACTGGTAAGATATTTTACTTATTATATCGGAATCTCCTATCAATCTTTGTACATATTTAACCAAATATAGTATCTTAGCATAAGATGACCTGTTTCTGGTTCGATATTATCTATATGATAAGTGAATAGTATTAATTGGATTGCATACTCTCTCAACTAATTGTCTTTTTTTTTCTATCAGTATCAAGTCTATATTTATATACGTGTGTCTTCATATTTATTTTCGATTGTAACATTGACATTCCTTCCTCTTCAATTTATTTCTCTAATTGATTCTTATGGTGTTCTACTAGAGATAAGTGTAACGTATCAAAATATTTTTCAAATTTTATGGTCTCAATTCTTAAATAAGTGATGTAGAATGTTGATACAAAAAAAATACTCCCTCCATCTCATTTATGCGGACTATGGTACCTTTTTTTAATCTTCTCAAAAAGAATGTCGCCTTATTAGTAACAATTTAACTTGGAAAACATTTTTGTTTAACTTTTTTATAAAAACAATTTAACGATAACACAAAAAATTTAAAATTATTTTAGAATTTTTAAAAAATTCTTTTGTAAAAAAAACATCATGTCCACCAAAATGATGCTGTAATCGGAAAAAAAAAAGTAACAAGAAAAAAAAACAAAAAAACGATAATGTACTTAGAAATGGGTCTTATTCGGAGAATCCACTCCTATATTGACAGCACATTCAAAAGTCTTATTCATCACTTAAAAAAGGAAGTCGTGTGCGGGTATACTGCATAAGTTAATTACTTTGGAATAAGAATCGTGCAACTTTTTTTTTGTGTGTGTGTGTTAGTAGATAATTATTACAACAACTAACATATGAGTTTCCCTCCTATTGTTAGTCCTAAATTAACATTCCAGATTAAAAAAAAAAAAAAAAGATTTGAGATATCAAGGGGAGACGGATATATATAGCAAAAGGAATAATACTACGTACCTGATTAGTGCATCGACTTTATCTTCATATCCACTTGTAAAGCAAATTACAGTGTGTGGAGTAAAAAAAAAAAAAAGGGTTACATTTTGGGTAACAAGAATTTTGTGGGTACGTAAATGTTTTAAGACTCTGTCTCTCGCTCTCTATATATATGCCCCTCTTGATGTGTCAGCTTAATCCAATATTTAGATACGCAGAATTGTAAATTAGAAGAAAATGGAGTCGATCCGTAAGCGCAAAACAGGGTTTATGAAAGGGAAACTAGTGAAGTCGTTATTCCGAGGTAGAGCAGTAAAGGCGAGTAATTATTACGGAAGGGAGGATATTACTCCTCCTATTTATCATCTTCATCTTCATCATCATAATCTTGAGCCAAAGGAAAAAATTGCTCCTTATAATCCAGATAGCATAGTTATAGTGAATCAGGAGAAAGCTGCACCACCACAAAAGACAAAAGTTTCTTATTACATTCCAACCCATAGTAACGGCCGCGATTCTAATGATAATAATATTGACACAGACGAAAGCGTTGATATAAAGGCTGCCAACTATATATCTTGTGTGCAGGAGCGTTTTAGGTCAATTTTCAAATAAAAATAAATATATTGTGTAATTAGTTGATTTTGCTGTAGTAAATAAAACACATGCATGTCTCCTATATCATTCATTATAAGATGATGTAACGTATAATATTATTTCAAAGAGAGAAACGACACATTTTAATTTCTTGTTTAAATCCTATAGTAGAGCCTCATTTCTCTTGTTAATTAATGTCCCTTTCACGTCCATCGCTTTATTCTTGTCGCGAGAATCAACCTATACTAATACTACTATGCCTAAGCTCGTTCACGCAAGACTGTCAAAATAAAGGACATCATAATCAACCAAAAGCATTTAATTAAGATGCACTACTATCCTATCCACTGTATGTAAAGTTGCTGTTTCCAAAGATAATCACACAACAAAGTAACAAAAACTCAACTAGTAATTCTTCACAGTACTCTACCCTAATGTATCTACCAATCACTACTGATAATCGGATATACCATCACCAATGGACTTCAAATTATATACACTACATATTTTTTATTTGTATTTTCTGTTTCAATTTACGTGACATATTTAGAATTTCAAGATCCAAACTTGTAGAATTCAAATTTTAGAATATAGAAGCTATCAGTTTTTTAAAGGGATAATGTACAAGTACTCACTCAATCTATGTCCGAAATTTCAAAAACACACTTATAATATACTAAGGTCCTATTATCCCCCTAAACGTATTTTATTAATAATTTTCTACCCCTTTTCAGCGTACGTGGCACTATCTTGTGGATCCAACGTTGGTTGATTTTTTCTTTCAGGCTAGTGCCACGTATGCCGAAAAAGGTGTAGAAAATTATTAATAAAATAAGTTCAGAGGTAATAGGTTCTTAGTATAGTATAAATGTGTCTCTGAGATTTCGGACATAGGTTGAGGGGGTACTTGTGCATTATCTCTTTTAAAAATAAAATACATAATATGATAATTTAAATATAATATAATAATACAACACATAACATTATAATTCAAATACAAGATAAAATACAATACATAACATAATAATTAATCCGGAATGAAGCAAGAATCTATAGAAAAAATGTTGAACGTGCATTCGGAGTTTTACAATCACGTTTTGCAATTATTATAGGACCACATGTTTTTGAGGAAATGAAGTGCTACTTGAATAATAACTACATGTATTATACTGCACAACATGATAATTGAGGGTGAACATGATATCGATCTTAATGCACCAATTCAAGATGTCGTAGAGGTTCCAACTCCAACGACGAAAATAATGGTAGATGAAAATCTCCGATTTGGACAATTTTTAGCCATACATAAAAAAAATTAAGGACAATAATGCTTATTTTGAACTCCGTATGCATTAATAGAGCATTTATAGAAGTAACGTAATAATTTCAAAAATTGAATGCTTATATAATTGTATTTCAATCTTATTAGAATTTGTCCATTAATTTGTATATTATAGCATATTTTCTTGAAATTTATGTTCTTTAAAAATTTAGAATAAATTATTTTATATTTTAAAAAATAAAATGTTATATCACATGAAAATTATATAACTAATTATTGGGAAAAGAAGAAGGGATTTATATTACGAAATAAGAAAGAAATAGAAATAATAATATAATATTGAAGAGTGAGGAAAAGATTTTTTTTTAGAGAGTAAAATAGAGAATTGGGTAAGAGTTGGTTGTCTAGAAAAAAATAGAGAACTTTATGTTTGGAGAGTAAAATAGAAAGTGAGTGTATATATATATTGTCTTGTCTTTTCTTTTGTATATAAAGTCCATATTCACTATAGGGTATTATGCCATTTTCTAGATGTTATGCTGGCGCTTAATATCGAGTCCTATTCAGGGTATCTGCTCCTATTGACAACACATTTAAAAGTTTGTACATCCACTTAAAAAGAATCGTGTTATATTATATCCTGTAGGCCTATGTATATATATATAGCTTAAATTTGAAATAGGAAATCATTATTCATTTATGTTATCACCAGATAATTAAAGTTCGTATATGATCACAACAATATAGTATCAGTCAATTAGATGCTATTAAGAAGTATTCCGGACAAATTAAAAAGGATTTGACATATCAAGAGGAGGCAGATGGATATAGCATTGGTACTTCAAGTCTTATCAATTAGTACATAGATAACACTAGTTATTATGTTTGTATAGTGCATAGTTAAACTGCCTATATATACCCGCTCTGACGGGTGCTAGAGTAGATATATCTTGTAAAAGCCTTTTGCCCAAAAACACGAGAAATATATACTAGTGTATTAAATGGAGTTGAACCGCAAGCGCAGAACAGGGTTCATGAAAGGGAAACTGGTGAAGTCTTTGTACCGCTCAGCAGCACCTACTCATGTACCACCATCTTCGCCAAGTAATAATTATTACAGTAGCTTCAAAGACGACCATAGTCCTCCTCAAACTGTCTATCATCTTCAACTTCATCATCATCATCAGCCAAAGGAAAAACTTGTTCCTTTTAATCCAAATAACATCAATACATCATCCAGTTTTATTGTGAACCAGGATCAAGCCGCTCCTCCACAAAAACCAAAAGTTTCATATTACATTCCACCGAAGAGTAACGGTACTACTGATGGAGACCAAACTGTTGATATGAAGGCTGCCCACTACATATCATGCGTTCAAGAGCGTTTCAGATCACTTGAACTGACCTGTTAATGAATTAGCCGTAAAACTCAAACATCATACAAAAGTTTGTTGTAATAAATAAAATCATCCATCACGTATGGTCGGTCTTTATATATAATCTTTTTGCACCTTGGGCTTAGCTATTGATAATATTTCAACAGTGAAATGGCAATTGGTTGTTCAACTTGCAGTTTGAATTATATTGGCACACTCTCCGTGCAGACATCGGTTCTGTTTGCATGAAGGATCACAGTTTGAATAGCATCAATATATATGACACTTTCTATTCTTGTTTAATTTCATTGGTAGAATCAAAGAGTTTTAATGTGCAAATTAGAGCACTGCCTATCTAGGTGTTTCATTAATTAGTAAGAGCCTCATCTGTTGTCTCTTTCACGAAAAAGTCGGTTGTTTTAATTCGCCATGTAGGAGTAATTATTTTCTTGTTACTTATCCAATGATCTGGTGATGGGATTTTCAATTGACTTGTTAGTAGGAAATAGATAGGCTAAAGTTATTGTCCCTTAAAAGTTTTTCACGTATTTCATTTAGACATCTCAATTGAGGTTAGTACCTATTGAACATTTTACATGTTCAAAAGTGATTCCTATTAGAAATAAAAAACTGACATATCAAAAAGAGTGTATTTCACACTCTTAAAGCGCGTGAAAAAATTTAAAAATATATTTTTTCTTTTTCTTTTCAATTTACACCCTAATTAATAAATACTAATAATAATTAATTAATTAAAAAATAAAAGAGCATTTCTGTCTTCTCCCCATCTTCTATGTAACTATTCATTGTTTACCCACGGCCACCTCCTCCACTTTTCTATCTTAACCTCTCCAATTCTCCAATTCTTTTATGATATTGATTTCTTCTTCTTTTTTTTCAAATAATCCGACGAAATTTTATTATTTTCATTGAGAAAATATTTCGACGAGTATATATGTTATTGAAAAACAGTCAACGAGTATATAGTCCATAGGATATTCGAGAAAAATATCATACATATTTTCTTGTTACCGGATATAATTTAGCTTTTTTATTTGATTGTCCTACTGTCGAATGTACCGGCTTCATCTGCAACGGTATGGTAAGTAAATTTATAGAGTAATATATGAAATCAAAACTTTTAATAACAACTTTAACTTAAATTCTGGATCCGTTTGATATATTAGTATATATGTTATTGAACAACTTGCAGAACATGTAATAGTTGACAAATTAAAATAAAACACAAACAGATCTATGAGAGTATTCTGGTACACCAACCACGCTGAGAGAAAAAGAAAACATTAGTTATTAAAACGGAGCATTGGATGACAAACGCTAGCTAACCGGTGTAAATATGAACACCAATGGCAATAAGGAATATGGTAATGAGGCCAAAGAAGAGAATGGTATGTATGAAAATAGAGAGTCCACTTGTCTGAAAGTTTGCAAATTGTACTGCCCGATTATTTCCTGGGAGTTGAAACAGAAGCCCAGGGCTCAATAGCACAAACAGAACCACTGCTATTACAACGGGTCCCCAATCAGCCATCGGTGATGTGGGAAAACTTGATTGAATTTTGGAAGAGTTAATAGACGTGAAAGTAGTGTGGCTTATCTATTTGAGCAAAAGGGAATCTAGACAATTCCAAAGAGATATACAAATAAATTATTTGTATTATTAGCTGATAGCGAACAGCAATGACCACGATTGCCCGCCACGCAACAATTCACAACTCTTCTCCTGGACGGCACGGCACGGCTCCTTTATGGGCTTTCGACATTCTAAGTTATAGTTGGACTTATAGCAACAACAGTCCAACCAAACAAACATGGCAGAAACAAAATACAAGAGCCCATTCATTACCAAGACCAACTTCATCGACCCAATATCTGATAACATCTGCTTCTACTAGCACCAAAAATAGTAAGAAAACAATTATTACCATTTGAATACCTAATTACGAGTATATCAAAATCAGAATTGTTAACCTCCAATTTTGATCTTCCTATTTAAGTTTTAGTCGAATTTGCTATTTAAACTCAATTTGACTAACTTCACAACTTAAGCTGATTAAGTTTGTAACTCCTTGGCCCTTTCATTAATTACAAATCTAACCCATTCAATTTTCCAGCCCAATTCTCTTCTTCAATCAACAAAGAACCCAGCAACTTTTCTTTAACATTAACAACAAACAGAGGCAGCAAAAGCCAACGGCGTTAACTCCTGTAGCTCATTCTAAAGGTAAAATCCACAAGTGACAAATGAAGCGGCGAGTAGAACGTCTATTTCCAAACGGGTCAGTAATTCCGTCAAAATACACGTAAAGCGCCTTCCTCAGACAATTCGTACAAGTGTCAGTGCTAGATGGAGCGATATCAACGATTCACTCCTCCCTAATTGGAATTTTCGAACAACCAGCACGGATTTCAAAAACCGACCGTTGTTCCTATCTTCTTCTTTTTTTACCTTCTTTTCCCCCAAAATAGAGCCCTAAATACTCTCTTTTCCATTCATCGAAGGAGGGTCGTTCTTCACTGATATATGGACAGAGAGAATCAGTTTATAAGGTTGCAGATTGTGAGTTAATGTTTGAACATAAAGCATACTATCCAAAAGGACTTGAGTTTTCTTTTACTTCTGTTTCAACTTTCACGGAATCTCGTTGTGATCGTAAATAACTGTTTCTCTGCTCGTTGTTCTCCGTTAGCTGCCCGGAAAGAGGTAAATCCTTTCTTCATTTACCCGGTTCTTATGTGTTGTTCTTTTTGTCTTTGTGTTCTCTTTATGTTTTAGTCTCCATATGTTAGGATTTGGTTAATGAGTATTAGCTAGTAATATCTTTTCTTTTTTATCTGTGTATTCATTCTGTTTTGGAGTAGTTTAGTGTTAGTTGTTAGCACATTAGATCTCACTCTTGCTAGAATATTTTATCCATATTTTCATGAATAAATACTACTATATTTATGAAATTAACATGGAGAAAATATTTTAATTTTTTTTTATTAGATGAAAAATGTTGAACATGCTTTATTTAGTTTTATTGTATCATAAGAAAAAAATCCTATAACTTTTCAATACAAATTAAATTTATGTAGTAACAAGATGAAAATATTTTTAATTTCAAAGTAAATGAATATTTGCATTTTAGGACAAACATGTTCAATGCAATTTAAGCAATATCAATACTAATACATGATTTGCTTATTTTACACTATTATTGGTTATTCAATCCAAAATTAATTAAATAAATAAGTTGTAATCATAATTAACTAAAGAAATACACAAATGAATTATATACTTTTGGAGGGCCAAAGACTTCACCATTTCAATTATAGAGAAGTATAATTAGTTTTATAGAATAAAATAAAAAGAAAGATAAGTTACACTATTTTTAGTAATATCATGAGTTTTGAGTGAATAAAAGTTAGAAGTTTAACCTATTTGATTAATTCATATTTTACACGTATTTTAGTTTACCCATATTTTTATGGGTCAAACATGGGTATCAATCCATATTTACCCATGTAAAAGCACTCACCTAACCCATTAAAATTTAGGTGGATTGGACGGGTTACCAAAATATGGGCTCATTTTGCCGGCACTATTAGTTGTATAGGAAGAGTTTATGGGAAATTGAGAGAAAATGAAAAGAGAGGACTTGAAAAGTTGGAAAAATTGAAAATACTTCTTATGCTTTAGTAAAAACACATTTCTCCTTCATGGGTGGTGAAAAGAAAAATAGAAATGTTTAAATAGAGAAATACTTTTATTAGTTGTTAAAAGGGTTGAAAAGAGTGACCCCTCACGTCGTTCGCTCGATTCTTCAAACTTTTCACAACTTTCACCAACGAGAATTTCTGATTTTTTCTTCTTGCACAAATCTCGTTGACACCATTCTCTAACACCTATTACATTTCTTCCAATTGCATAGCAAAACTCGATCAACAAAACCTAATAGTATGAATTTTTTTTATGTGGAGGTCTTGAATGTGGAATTATGTGTTATATGTACCATAGGGGTCGTTTGGTTACTGGTTAAAGTTATGTAGGTATTTAGTTATGCAGGGTTAATTTATGCAGATATTAATTATGCAAAGCATAGCAAAACTCGATCAACAAAACCTAATGGTATGAATATTTTTTTATGTGGAGGTCTTGAATGTGGATTTATGTGTTATATATACCGATAAGGGTTGTTTGTTTACTCGTTAGAGTTATGTAGGTATTTAGTTATGCAGGGTTAAGTTATGCAGATATTAGTTATGCAGGGTTTAGTTATTAGGTATAAGTTATGCAGGGTTTTATGCGGAGTTTAATTATGTTGAGCTTAACTATGCCGATATTAGTTATGTAGGTATTAATTATGTTGAGTTTAATTATGCAGGTATTAGCTATGAGGATATTAGTTATGTAGGTATTATTTGTTATATAGAGATTATAATTAGTTAATATCTCAAAAGGTCTCTCAACTTTGTAAATTTATCTGGTAAACTCATTGAAATTTATTTTATATCAATACTATCATTCAACTTAGACATTTATATCAATAAAATCACTCAACAAATTTATCATTAAAAAAAGAAATTTGAAATGACAAAATAATATTCTTTTTATAGTATGTAAATATGAATTTCATAAATAAATAAAATTTTAAACCATTAAAACTTTTTAATGGATATAATTTATTTTAACTAAGTAGGTGTTACATAAAAACGAATAATGTTGCTGTCAAGTTTGATTAAATCATTACAAATAAGAACACTATATGTTTTTTAATAATATAATTTCCTTTTTTTATGTTGATCAATTTGAACGTGTTAGTCCAGTAAAACAACGACACTGATCGCTTGTTTTATCTAATTTACATGTATATATTATTGATATCAAAGAAATAATTTTAAAATGTATGCGGTATTTCATTTTTCTCATACACCTATTATGATATATTGCAAAATTTAAATACATAAAAATATTATAATAGCTATTTCACTAATTAAATTTGTCCATAAAAACTTCTAAATAACATTTTTATTTTATTTCTTCACGGGGTTCATATTTATATATTATTTTGCCATAAACAAATTTAGTCTAGTGATCTTATTGATATAAAAATCTAAGTTGAGTGATTTTATTGATACAGAGGTAAACTTGAGTGATATTATTGATAAAAAAATAAAGTTTAATGACTTTACTAAATAAATTCTCAAAATTAAGTGACGTTTTGAGATATTAACTCAAATTATAATACATGAATTATTAACTACTAAAGATTAAACTTGTGAATTATTAATATATAACATTTATAAAATAATAATACATGCTAATAAAATGTGGAATATATTGAATAATATATAATGCTAATATTTGATTAGCATATGTACCGTCAAAATATATACAATTAAATTTTTAATATTAAAAAAATGTTTATATTTGCATAAATAAATAAAAATGTAAGTATATAATAAGAAGTGAAAATAGTCTATATATAATAGAAAAACAGTAAAGTTTCTAATTAAAAAAAATAAAAGAAATGAAAATGGTCTATATATAAAAAGAAATAAAAAAATAAATATATATAGGAAAACAGTAAAGTTGTCTTAAAAAAATAAAATAAATTTATAAGGTAAATCTGTATTTATCATTTTAATACATGTATAACTAATATCCACATAACTTATTCCACTTTCTACCCTGCATAACTTTATACATAGATTTCCTCATAAGTTATGTTGATTTTAATTATGTAGGACTACAAAATGCAACCAAACACCGTATGAAACCCTTGAAAAAATAGGATGAATCGAAATATAGCTGCTACACCATAACTAAATTAATACATAATAACTTTTATACAACATTTAAATTCTTACCAATCAAATATGGTATAAGTTATGTTAACTTTTACACCTGACACAAAACTTTTATCAAACATTATAAAACTAATGTAACTTTTAATACTTGTGTAAGATGTTCCTTATATAATAACCTAAACAGCTCTATTGTGTGCTAATTTTTCAAGTTATTGACTATTTTTCAAGTTATCGATTGAATAAGTGGTGTGATTGTAAAGAACTACTAATACTACTATTTGTTATTATCGGTAAGTTAACTTGACATGTGAGTAATCACAACGCGAAGATGCGTTTTCTTTAGCCCTCAGTTTGTACGTATATTAGAAGAATCATGGCTCATGAGATTTAGGGCAAAAATTGAATCGAAAATTGAACTAAATTGTAAATTGAGTCAAATAAAAAAAATGATTAGTAATTTTGTTTTGATTTGATTTGGTATTGGAAAAACAACTTGACTATATTTGTGTTGGATTAATTTTAATTAAAAAAAAATCAACCTGACATTTATATGGAATTTTAAAATTTTATTTTATACATAAGAATATTTACTTTGATATCATTTTAAAATATTTCTTATACTATTTCATAGTTTTTATCTTTTAATATATTATTTTTTAAGTTTAAAATTTAGAATCCCAAATGGTACAATAAAGATTAAGTTCATAGATGTTGATAATTATAATAAAACTTGAATCAAATCAAATTAATACTACTGCAAAAATAAAATCAATTCAACACTTTAGAATGACAATAATATTGAATATTTGATCTTAGTTTTATATTGATTTAGACAATTATAATACTTATTAAAATTATTTTAGCACGATTTAGAACTTTTAAATTATAATTATTTTCATTATGACTTTAAAATATTTATTTTATATGATGAATTCATTATTATTTTTTATTGAATATTTTTGTGTCATCAATACTCATCTCATATTTTATGTTTTTTTTAAAGAAATAGCTTAGATAATTGTATTTTGGTGGACTAGAGAAATATTTATAATACAAGTTGATTATATGTTTGTATGCAAACTTTATCAAAAAAATTCAAAAATATGAAAAAACCCAAAGTTTAATTGTTTAATTTGATTTATAAATTTAAAAATTCGATAGAATGATCCGAACTAATTCGAGATTGAAAAACCCAAAAAATCAGATTTTATTAGTTTGGTTTAATTTATTTATAATTTTTAAAATATTACACGAATGATTTGATATTTGAAAAACCTAAACCTAGTTGAGACGATTGGCCTCTTTGCTAAACGCAGTAAGCAAAGGCAAATCTACAGTGGGCAGCTCTTTTCATCTGTCATGGATCAAAATACAAATTAAACATTCCTAAGTTAGGAGCTGAAGTATAAACTGCAATGTAATCGGACATCATCCTTTAAGCCAAATTAAAGCATTTTGCATTAATGTAAACACACAAAGTTTTGGCATTTTCTCTGCTTTCCACGTGCACCAGCACCACCTTTCTTTTTCGAAATCTTTTTGAAAGTTTCTCCCACCTTGATGAATTTTATGTGATAAAAGCAAAGGCAAAAGAAAAGCTTGCGCGTTCTTCAATAATCGGAAACTTAAACACAAAGTTGGTGTTTTCTGTCTACTTTCATAAAGCAAAAAATCCCACTTACACAATTAATACCTTTCTTCCCCTTTAAAACACAAATGCCTGCTTTTAACCCTCAAGTTTAGTATATCCCCTTCTCCTTCTTCACTAAGCAAAACCACTCACATTTCCATTATATCTGCAAACATCACAACAGAGAGAGAGAAGCTTACATTGGAGTACCTAACAAAAGACACGATACTTGAAATAAAGATGGTGGCAGATTGGGGGCCAGTGGTGGTTGCAGTGGCGATGTTCATCTTACTGTCACCAGGATTGCTATTCCAGCTACCAGCAAGGACTCGGGTGATTGAGTTCGGGAACATGTACACAAGTGGGATTTCCATCCTAGTTCATGCCATCTTATTCTTCTGTATATATACAATCTTGATAGTTGCTATTGGTGTTCACATACGATCGGGTTGATACTACTAGCAATAAAGGCAGCATTTGAGTTTTCTTCGTGACCAAATTTTCATCTCTTCTTGGAATGCTTTTGCAGAAGAAGGAATTCTTGTTTTCTCTTATGTTTCTTTTCTTTTGAACTAGTTGGATCTACTGAAACACTCTGACAAAGTGTTGTGCCTTGTATATCAAATTCATCAAATGAAAGGAACAAGTTTCTGGACCACTTCATCATATTCTCAGTTCATGATGGTTCATAATTCAGAATCTCTCCTCTCTTTTTTTCCTTTTCCTATTTTATTACAGGGAACTTGATATATATATATATATATATATTAACAAAATGCAGCATCCTGCTTTACTGAAGATTGTAGTACATCTAATAGACGAAAAGACAGAATCATTCTGTTCTCAAGGCGCAAGCAATGGGTTGCAGATCTCAATGATTAAACTAAAGTTAAGAGTAAATTGGAACTAGAACAAATACGGAAATAGTCCCTAGTCCATCAATCATACGGGCATAATGGCATATATCTCTGGTCCAAGAAATCGAGATGAGCCCTGCATATTTCACTATAGAATCCGTTTTAAATTACTAGCAAGAAATCCAAATACTACTCTGGAATCCGTCCAAGGATAGAGGCTGCAAATGAGTTTACAGTGAAGCAGTCTATAGCTTAATTGTTTTTCCCACCCCCACCAAGAGGATCAATAGGGTTACCATTACCCTTCCGCGTGACTTGAACCTTAACCTACCAGTTGATGGTGAAGGGAGTTGAACGCAGAAATGAGATCACTAGTCATTTTTCCGTTGATAATTAATTAAACTAGGCGTCGTCAACTATATACGAATTGCTATATTATGAAATCATTATACTCCAACTCTACTACAGCTTAGTAGCTAACTAATTTAAAACTAACCCCTCAATTCTATACGAATTAATAATTGATGAATCGATTATGCTCCTACTCTACTGCAGCAATCACACCGCCTCTGTTTTCTTCAGATTTCGAGAGGCCGGATAATAGTTAAAAGAGATCCCAACTTCAGACACTCAAACCCATTTGAATAAGCAAGAGAAACAGCAGGCAAATTAAATAGGGCATAACTATAATAAACGCAGCGATTCTGATATTTCCTCTTGAAAACAAAATTACAAAGAAACAGACAGGTGAGAAAATAGGGCTTACAACTTGGATTAGTGAAAATGGTAGTAGCAGATCTGTAGTAGGTGTTACAGGATCATCCAGTATAGATGTGAACATGAACAGCGAGAATGAGAATAGCATAGAGTGTAAAGAAAATAAGAGTATGAACAGCAATCGCCTTTCCATTAGTCTTCATGCTCCCAAATTCGAGAGTGCGGTTGTTACCCGGTACCTGAAACAGAAGCCCAGGTTGCAGCAGGATGAAGAGTACTACTCCGATGAGCACTGGCCCCCAGTCCGCCATTAACAGAGAGGTATTTCTTTCGAAAAATGGGTGTAGGTGTAGCTTATGGAGAACGCAGCCAAGAGGAAGATGGAGGAAACGTCTAGTTTACTCACTACTTAACATTAGTATACGTATGACAAGGACACTACTCACTAGGAGTTTTTGGATCTATCTGAGACGTAAAGCCATTTATTATGTATTAATTTGAGAAAAAATCAAAATAAATTTTTTTTTCTTGAGTTGAGTTGATGCTTAAAGTGATTCTTAGGTTTTCATAGTTAACATTAATTATTTTATATTTGTAATATTTGTGCATTTTTTGTCCTCCTTTAATATTTTACCATTTTTTAGTAGATTTTATCGATAATGTATGTATAAGATGTTTAATCGTCATTTTATATATTTAATAGAAATAATAACTATATATGAAAGAATCTGAAAAGAAAAACACTTTGTTTTGTTTAGTAGAAATATATTTCAGCAATTTCTTGATGTTAATTATGCTTAAAAAAAATAAAGGAAGAGAGAGAGTTTTTTGTTTTTTTATTTAAAAAAAAACGTACATAGAAAAAAGGAGGGAACAATTTTTTCCGGGTCAAGACATAAATTATTCCAAGGAGAGAGATGCATTGGATACGTAGATATGGCTAGTGATTTAGAAATTCAAAAAAGGTCGCAAATTCAATCACAAATCTTATATACTTAAAAAATATTTTATTGAATGAATGTTTATGATACTTTTAAAGCCAGAAATTTCAGTAGTTTCTTTTTCTTCAGTATATAATAGTGTCTATAAATCAATTCGTATGAATTAAAATGGTGAAAGAAATTCTTATCACTTAATTAATATGTAATTTGATGAGTATCAATAATTATATAATCTTAATAAACGGTAGGTTATAATCTACTGAAGAGGCCCCAAAAGGAAGACAATTTTTTTCACTTCCTTTGTTTCTATCATAGCTGCTAAACATATTTGGGAGGAATTAAAAGGAGAGCAAAATATTGAAAAACAGTAAATTCAATTTTATATTATAAGTTGGTGATGAATAACATACCCCTTCAACTTTATGTAGGAAAAAAAAAGGCGCACATTGATGAGAACATATTCTGCTGAATTTAAGTCAGAGGACCAACAAAAATCTTTATAAAGACTGTGTCAAAAACATACTTAATCTATTTATTTTTTTTAGTTTCATATCTAAATTATTAAAAATGTAAATTTCATATATAAATTATCATTATTTAGTATGAGAAACACATATCAGTGATGTGTGTAGTACACTCTCCTTTTTATGTGAAAAAATTTTAACACATGATATTCTGAGTAGATAAGATATTTTATCTAGATAAAAATTAAATAATAAAAAATTAATATTAATTAAAAAATAAAGATTACTATCCATATAAAAAAATAAAATTATTTTTCTTATCTCACTCCACCACCTCCTCCATGTACCCCCTTCCCCGCGACAATCCCATCCATTTTTAAAAAAAATCATTTATAAAATATTTTTCAAAATTTCATATTTCATCCTTCCCTCCCCCTCCCTCGATAGAAATTGATATTATTTTATTTAAAAAAATCTATCCCATCCTATTTAATTTTTCACTCCTAATTTTTTATTTTTTTTACGTTTTTCTTATTTTGTGTTAGATATATACATACATATATTTTTTAAAAAATAATTCTACTAGTATACTTAATATAACATAAACAACTAGAAAATATAAAAAGTGTTGTGGCGGTAAGTAAAAAATATTTTCGATATGTATATCTAAACACAGTGGAAAAAAATGAAAGCGGAGGGTTAAGTGGGATAGGAAGAATTATATTTTTAAGAAAATAAAATAATATCTAAATTAGTATTTGATAAGAGGGAGGAGATGAAGTAAAAAATGAAATACTTTTATAAAAGAAATTTAAACAAAATAAAAAACTTTAAAAAATGGTGTGGAGTAAGAAAAATATTTTATATTTTATTTTATAAAGAATATTATTTTTTTTAATAGTTTTTAAAAATTTTATATCAACTAATATTAATTTATTTATTTTGTCAATATTAAATATTTAATCCATGTAGAGTGTGATGTAGAGTGTGATGTAGAAATTCTTTAAAATACTTTTACTGTTCCTAGTAAGTAGTGAGTAAAGAGACATGATGCCACAATTTCCCATGAGGTGGTCGGATAATGTGAATACATCATCCCCTTTACCTTTATTCACTTTCACCTCTTCCTTTTAATTTCTCTACTTTTTACAACGACGTGCTGTCTAATCAAATTCCATTCACTACTCCCTCTGTTTGTAAATAAAAGTTTATGGGTAAATTATAGCCTTAAATTAAAGATATTTTAAAAAAATTGATAAATATGATTGTTTTTTATGTTATTTTATTTTTTTAAATATTTCTATTTTTTTTAATTAAAAAATGGGTCGGGCGGAATCAGTTTATTTTAAAATAAAAAAATATTATAATATTTTTTAATTTTTTAAACTATTTAGCACTTTTTTAAAAAAAAAAAAATATTCTTTAATGTTATGATGCTCAATAATTTAAAATTAAAAAATTACTAAAAAAGAAACAAGATATTTAAAAAAAAAATATAGTTGAAGAAACAAATTTTAAATTATATATGTGAGTTGTTAACAGCCGAAAGTGCTAAGGATAAAAAGAAGCGAGTAAAATATGATATGAGTAGACCATATGTTGTTTATTAAAGTCAAACTACATTAAAGAGGTACTAGTATGTTGAATAAGAGAAGTTGTTTGAACTGTGGATTTCTTTCTCAAACAAAGCAAGTGTATATTTTACTGTTTTTAAGTAAAAATAATTTTAAAGTGTTTGAGTAAAAAATTAAAAATATCATTATTTTAAAGAGTAAATAATAAAAATAGGTCAAAAGTTAAAAATTATGATATTTTGACTTATAATCATAAGCGAAAAGTTAATCCCAATAGAGCCTAGAGTTCATAGTAGAAGTAGCATATTTCTGAAAAAAAAGGAGGACATTATTGAACTTATCCACCCCAACTAACACACCACTAGTACTCGAAAAGTTGTCGGGGAATGGGATTCTGAATATCATTTTCTTATTAAAGCTACTTTACCTTGAAAACTTGAAGGGTTGATCGATCTCAAAAAATCAAAAACAGACAACATATAGAAAGAAGATGAAGGATTGGGCAGCTCCGATCATAGCAACAGCGCTATTTGGATTTCTGTGTCCAGGACTTATATTTCAAATGCCAGGAAAGCATAGGCCTGTCGATTTCATGAACATGAAGACCAGTATCGTTTCTATGTTGCTTCACACTCTCTTCTTTGGTTTGTTTCTTATGCTTTTACTTGTCATTCTAAATATACATCTCTATGCTTAATTCTACTATATTTTCCATTTATGAATGTACAACATTTACTTTTCTATTCTGAATGCTCTACTTTAGTTCTACTCTTGTCTAATTTATATCACCAGTTTCAGTTTGATTGATAATTCCATTTTTTTTTATTTTTTTTCTTTCGATTCATTTCACTTGCAGGTTTCTATCCTCTCAGCTAAAGTCTTTTTCTTTTCTTTCTTAATTATTGACTCAATTATTGGTGACCTTTTATTATTAATTGTATATTAGCAATCACTTTATTTTAGGTGAAAATCCAAACATCCGCAAATAATTGATTTGAGCATAGCATTTTTTGCTAAGCGAATGATTCCAGATTTTTTAAAATCATGCAATTCTACAAGCATGAATTGCCACTATGGCCCCACGCAACAATCAATATCACATGGTGTGTTCCTCTTGTTGAAATCAGGACTAGAAAGAAAGACTACATTTTTTAAAAAAAAATAATCATTTATTCATCACCTCAAATCATAAATAGATTGAACTGAAATTTGAATGGTAAAAAAGAGAGAAAGAAGCCAATTCTGACGCAACCAAAATAGTAGCAAAACAATGGTGGAGCATGATCACACCATGATTTTGAGTAAAGGGTTTAACCCGTGTACATATGAACCCCAATGGCTAATAAGAAGATGCAAATGAGGGCGAAATAGACTAGTGAGTGAACCAATATCGACACTCCACTCGTCTGAAAGTTGCTAAACTCAACAAATCGGCTGCGACCCGGCACCTGAACCAGCAGACCCGGCGTTAACAGAACGAATAGCACCACCGCCACAAACACTGGACCCCAATCAGACATTTTCCTCTCTATATTATCTTTTGGATTAGATAAGTATAGTATTGATTTCCCAAGAAACTCAATGTTTTTCTAGTTTGCTTTGGGTGGAATTTATACACAAGGTTACTATTTTGAATTCACAATTTATCCTTTGCTTAGACCACAACCTTAAGTCTCTATTAGTGGGGCTGCTGCTTTTGATTTTTTGACGTTCAGTAGGTTGCTTTCGAAATCAACATTCTGATTCTCCCCACGAACATGCATTAAAATAAATTCTTTGCTTTTAGACAATGTTATACTACTACCTTATTTCTGTTTTACAAGAAATTGGCCACCAAATGATGAAGAATCAAAAGGTTTCGCCTTTCCTGAAACAAAATAGCAAATAGATATATGTAATTGAGTTGGAAGAAACTTGGCTACGAGAATCGTTTGTGCCAAAACTTTTAAAAACTAAACATATCCATTTCTATCTTTCTACTGTTATAATTTTTTAATTAAAAAAAAAACATTTCCAATCTTTTCCCCAGTTGTTGGTAAGAAACCTCTCCCATATAAAATCGCTCAATTACCCAAAACTTGTCATCAGGTTAAAATATTAAAGGTGATAATCCAAACAAAGAGAAAATGATAATAACAGGAGTTCAGACAGTGAGAAACTGAGCCTTAGAAGCAGCAACATTTAAAGCATATAAATCCCGCAAGAAGGAAGCTACCATTAGCTTTTTAATAAAGTTAAATCCATTGATCACTAATCAAGCCACAACCAGCAAACCAGTCTTTTGAAGCAATGCCTTTCAAATTCTTAGAATATATTCAGTAAATTTTGTTCAAACAAAGAAAACAAGAACAAAAGACAATTCAACCCAGTACTCTTCTTCATGCATAGTTCAACCGGAATATGTCATTCAATACATAGAAACTCCCTTGGGGTGTTGGCATCAAATGAAACATCTGCAATCCAAACAAAGAGTAAGAAGCTAGAAATTTGAGTGTGAACAAGTTCTGAAACACGCTACTTATCAACCACTGTTATAAAGCAACTAACATAGCATAAATTAACTATAAAGGTCAAATTCAATAGAAGGCTTTTAGTATCTGCAGTTTCTCCACATATCCACTACAGACAATGCAGCAAAGCTATTATCACAAAAACAAATTCCAGAAAAAAAGAAACGGACGGCTCAATTGCCCAAACTAAAAGCAACTCACAAAAACTTCACTTCTTATTTTTTCTTAATCATCAAAAAACAGAAGTTTTTCAATGGTGCGTCTGGATAATAGGGGAAAAATGCAAGGCAAAATAAAAGGCAGGAGACATGAAAAGAAAGTGTATCATGCAATCTTATCATTGAACTTGTATGAGTATCATCCAATCTTATCTTTGAATTTGTACGAGTATCATGCAATCTTATCAAAATATAATTAAGTCAAAGCTAGACAATACTCCCTCTTACAGATTATTACTCCCTCACAAAGTATGACCTGGTTTGACTTGTCACGGAGTTCAAGAGTATAAAGAAGACTTTTGTATCTTGTGGTCCTAAATTAAAGTTAGGTTAAATATCAAAATTGCCTTTTGATTTTGTGGCCTTAAACATGTCACGTGGAAAGTTAAAATTAAAATGTTACCAAAAAAAGAAAGAGGTCATTCTTTTTGAAACAGATTAAAAAGGAAAGGAGATCATTCTATTTGAAACGGAGGGAGTAATCAATAGAATGATGAGTTTACTATATCACACTTTGAATATAATTAATTAAAGGGAGAAGGGTCTGAGGAGGATCAAATATACTCTAAAGTTTAGTTTTTTCACTTCCGTTAGAGGAAAAAGGTATATGTGAGTCATTTGTATAACTATAACAGTAGGGGTATAAATGAGTCACTTACGTAATGAAGGGTATATCAGCTCTAAATGACAAAGTTGATGGGTATATCAAGCCCTTCTCCCTAAATTTAAAGTTTCGAGAAATGCATTGGGAAATGATAGTTCATAGTAATAAGGTTAAACAGGTATGTAATGGTAAATTATTTTTAGTATTAGTGGACAAGTACAAGACATGGGTAGTACTATTATATAGGGAAATCAAAATGAAGACATTCTGAAACTTATGCTATTAAACTTTTCTAAACAATCTATAAGGAAACAGATAATAAAGAAATGCATTTGATAAAACCAAAAATCCTTTTTGAAGTTCACCAAACGAAAAACACCCTCCCACAAAATGCATGAGCAAAAATAACACATTTTGAGTAAGAACTTCGAGTATAACAACTGCCTTTGGAAGTTTATTGTTCACTTATTCCATAAGTTCTGAAATGCTTCTTAGCCACAGCCTTTTCTTCCCTGGGACATGGGTGACCATATAAATGTGATATTACTTACACATTAACCAATAAATTTCACCAACAGCCATTACACTTCAAATAACTAACCAACATTCTATACTCTATACCAATGCCAGAAGTAACTCAATTCTACTAAAGCCCATCTGCAGGATACTTTGCAGTAAAACAATGCTCACCCTAAACATATTAGCAAGAAGAAATGTTATGACAACTATCAGAATATCACTACATCTTATTTTTTTATAACCGAGGAATACGTCTGTGACCTGCCCTTTAGACCATTCACAGCCTTCTAAGCTCGGTGGATAATTGGCCCGCCCTCTACCCTTCACTTAAATACCAGGCTTCGCTTTGCGTGGCATGGGGCTTGAACTTGCGACCTAAGCCACAAATCCACCCGAGCTCGACCTAGGGGGCACTACTTTTATCAAGTATCAGACTATCACATGGAAGATTTGCTTAGGGTCACTGCAACTTTTATTGAAGACAAACAGTAAAGAAGGAAGCCACCAGGGTACCAGCAGACTGCAATAATCTAAGGAATTATTTGGTACCCCTGTGCTGGTTATTCATGTATAACTGCTAATGCACTGGTCCCTTTGAATACAATAAAATTGAACACTTACCACATCAAGAATGCAGTTTGGATTGACAACTCGTTGCCAGTCAAATGACTACAAATTGGAAGGAGATATATGCCACTTTTGAATTCCTTTCAGAACTCTAAACAGAAGCTATGCTAAGTACCCAAACATATTAACCCTTACTTTGTATAAGAAATTTTGGTTCTTTCTATAGTTCCAGTTGACAACTGCAAGTATAAATTTCCTTATATCAAAACGAAATATATTAGCAGCAGGAAAACTTATCTCTGGCATTACAAACTGAGAACACTGCACGGAAAAAGAAATTCACAATAACAAATTTCAAGTTTCCGAGTGATTCAGCCTTGCCTACATCAACAAACTGACCTATGTTGGTTGTGTACATGTGGAACGGATAATCCTCGTGGCAGATCAAAATTGGTTTTCTCAGCTTTACAAAACAAAGCCATTGGAAAAGGATTTAGCATGGCAGATGAAAGAGTTCATCAAGCAGACTTTTTTGGGTAAAAGTATAATCCATTAGAGCTCTCTTCATTTGGGAATGGGTTCTGGAAAAGGAATATATTCCTTTCCCACGTAATGGAGCGGCCGGGTAACATGACTAGTTATGGGATTTCAATCCACTGTTGGACTTGATGTTATTTAAAAGTCCAAGCTTTAGCATTGATTCTCAAGGGATCAACTTATACTTATGGTGATACTCGGGGGACCAAATATGCTAGTAAGTTGTATTTGCAATGTGGAGAGTTAAGTGTACACAGTTTGTTATTTGTTAGTACTTTCGGTTAAGTTATATTCTCTCTAACAAGAGAACCTTAGCATTAACAGCATTTGAAGTTGCATTGTCCAACTGTCTTTTTGCGAAAAGTCATCCCTGCCAAGACAGCCAACTTATTGTAGAGCATTGCAGCTAGATAAAAAAAATTTCAAAGATGCACATCTTTACACAGATGAAGAAAGCGATAATGAAGAGAATGTCTACGAAGAAATTAGCATCTAGACATATGAGCAACAATTGAGTTTTCGCAGAGCAGAATGCACATAATAGCATATGTATGCAGATGTCTTGTTCCCAAAAGGATGATAAATGGGTTGAGCCATAGAAATAACAAGTTGGAGGTCTAAGGTGCAAATCCCAACTATGACACTCAGTTAAAGCCCTTCTACTCCACCCTTAGTACCTAAGATTACCGCACACGTTTGGGTTGTAGCAAGCTCTCAGGCATATCATATCAATCAAGGTGGTTCAGATACCACTCATATATATTGTTCAATTGAAGTCTAAAATCCAGTAAGCAACTTTAATGTCATTCTTCCAAGTAAATGGCATCCAAACATGTAGAGATCATCTTCCTCAGTCGCTCCCACATCCATCAAAGCTATAACTCCGGAGACATACTTACAAGTTACAATCAAGGCCATACTACAGGATTTTGTTTATATCTTCATATAGAGCGTAGAGGCATCTTGTTATTAGCATGTTAGGCAAACTAGTCCCGCAGCAGTAAACCTAAAATATGTTAATCACATACCTATCTCTAAATTTTCAGAATCTCACTCCACAAACGGCAACTAACATCATGAGATCCTCGAAATGGAAAGTCAATCGGTGTTAGATTATTCGCAGTTCGACAAGTTTACAGAGAGAAACCGTCCAATTCCTCTTTTAGGATTGTTGTACACCAACTCACAGCACCAGTGTGTTCGAAAAAGGAAATCTAGATTCGATCCATTTTCTTAGAAATTATACAACTGAACACAAGCAGATGGAGAATTACAACAATTAGCCAAGTAACGGGGAAATACCTGACTGAACTTGAGGGCGTGCTGTTCTCCGGGGAGTTGAAGATTCCCGCTAACAAAGACAAGCATACCGCCGGCAGGACCAGAGGGCTGACAATCGACGGTGTTGATATGATGCTTGCACTGCTGGAAGGGAAGACTGGTGAGCTTAGCGACGATACTCTGAGCACCTTGAATCTGGACGCCTTCGAAACTTAACATAGAAGCCTCTTGGTAGAGGTTAGCAAGGCCAGCCCGATTGGAATCGAAGGTGGAGTAGTAGTGGTCTACGAATGCTTTGGCAACTGAGTCTGGATCCATGGCTCCGTTTGATCTGCGATGAGATGCGCCCTCTTTGCCTCTTTATCTTCTTCTTTCAATACTGCTATTATTGGTGAGGTAGCTGCAAAAATACGCTATACAACTAATCGTCGGGTGGGATTCTCTTTTAACTTTTTTTCCCAAAAAAAAAACGCTCCTAATTTATTACAGTGTAATTAAAAAAAATATCTTCATTTCACTTATTCAAACAAAATTATTAAAATGCAATTAGTAATCAATTGAGCTGTCATATAGCAATAATATATATGATTGATACAATACGAATTATTATTCATCAATTTTACAATCGTTCATACGACTCATTCATATAATTAAACATGGATTCATAGTTATCAACCTTCCACTTTGATTTAGTACCGCAAATAAAATGAATTTTCTGTTCTTTTGAGAAATACTTGCATTCAACATTCATGTAAAATTTAGAATTCACAAGCATTTAATATAAATTCTAAGACTTTAAGTTTAATTTTTTAAAAATAATCATTAATTTAAAGTCACGATAAATCATCAAATTTTTACTATGTAATATTGGATATAAATTTATTTATTTATTGCAAATCTTTTCTTTATGAGAATAAAATTTAAATCGTAACATTAAAATATTTTCAAAATAAAGATGTGCAAAACTTCGATAGATTCCTATCTTTTTATTTATCAAATTAAATCAACTATATCGAATCACTAAATTTACAAATTAAATTGAATCAGATCTATACAAAATCTTTTCAATATCATTTTTCTTTGGGGCTCTTAATTTTTTTAATTTTTCTGATAATATCTTTATAGCACAAAATACACAATTTGTGTTTCAAATATTTATACAATCAAACATACATTATATAAGAATATTCTTTTTTTAAAAACAGAACAATAATATGGGATAAGTCATAACAAATATTCAATAATTAAATTATTGAAATAGCATAAAATAATTATTGCTAAGTAAGTCATAACTAAAATGAATAGTAATCTTAAATTACTAGGTTAGCATTTATATTGACTGAATTTTGATTGAGGTAAAATATATGAGGTGTAAAACTTTTAAGACTATTAAAAAAATTAAATCCAAACTTGAAATTATTCGCTAAAAGTAAATAATTTGAGGAATTTTTAAAAATATATATCAATTACATTGCAATAAATATTTTTAAAAGAGAAAAGGGTCTAATATACTCTTTAACTTTAATATTTGGAGCTGATATATCCCTCGTTATGAAAGTAGCTCAAATATACGCTTAATGTTATACAAATGGCTCACATATACCATTGCCGTAACAAAATGAGCTCACATATATCCTTCATTTAACAGAACTGAAAAAATAGTTTTAAATTTCTATTTTTTACATTTAATTTTCTTAAAAAATTATTTAGAAATATATATGATTCATCTATCAAAGTTCAAGGTATATTTTAATTTTTTTCATACATAAATTATGTTTTGACTTCTTTTATTATAATTATGTGAGTTTTTTATTCTTAGTTTTTTTCTTTCATTCTTTAGTGTAAAGAAAAAATATTTAAAACTATTTTTTTGTCTATATTGTAATTTAACTTTTGTATTTGAAGAAAAAAATTTGGTCATCTACAATAAGTTTTACAACAATATTAGTGAAACATAAATAAATTTTATTATCAAAATAATAATTCTATATTAGTCATTGAAATAAAAAAAATGTTTGACGAGAATTAAATTTACTCGCATAAAATTATATTTTTTAGAAAAAATAATTAAAAAATCATATTAAAAATATATTTTTTTTCATTTCCATTAGAGAAAAAAGGATATACGTGAGCCATTTTGTTTATAAATAAGGATATATATGAGTTATTTTCATAATAAGGGGTATATCCGCTCTAAATAACAAATTTGAAGAATATATCAGACCATTTTCCCTTTTTAAAAACTTACATACATATAATGTTAACTTGATTTGGTTTCGATGGAACCTTTTTGAAGTCAAAATAAAATATAACTAATTATAATTGAATTTTTTTTCAGTAATTGAAATTTTTTAATGGAAAAAATTGCCTATTCAATTATCAATTTTCACTGTATAATTAAGGAAAAACTACATTGTTAGACATACTTAACTACCATATATACATATATTATCTGTAGTTTAAAATATTACTTATAATATCACTTTTTAATAATTATACCATATAAAAGTTACATCAGATACACAATTCCTCAAATATGATATTAAATAATTATCTTAAAATTTAAACTCTTAATTAGAGGTACATTAACAATTCAACCCCCCTCAATCTCCTCCACCAATAATATCTCTCTCCCCACCCCACGTCCTCCACCATTTTTTCTCTCTTGTTTCATTCTCTCAACGTATAATTTCTTCATAATATCTATTAAAAACGATTTTGGTTCATTTTTAGTTTGTTTTTTTTTTTAAAAAAAAAAAGTTTTCCTTCATTTTCGTTGCAGGATGCATGCACATCCACAACCAATGTATTCTGCTGATCGTAAAGCATGCTTTGAGCACATGATACTGAATATCAAGAACAGAACTCATGCCTATTTTGGCTAGCATCGTAACCATGATGAATTCGCTATTGAAGCAGACTCCTTGTGGCTTCTTAACAAATATTGAAAATTGGAGGAATCCTCTATAGCTTATTCCAAATCTCTTTATTGTGTTACTGCTCTTGTTAGTAGTGTAATAGTTTAGGAACAACTCTTTAAAATTGTTGAATATATGTATCTCATCTTTGATTCAAATCAATAATGCGTGTCTCAATTTTTAAAACGGTTGAATACACATATCTCACCTTTAATGATACATGTATCTCGAGATTTGTAAACAAAAATTTGCGTTTCAAGTTGCATTTTGTATTTAGATCCACATAATCACAAGTATATAATTACTATGTATCCGAGATACATGTTTATGAATATAATGTATGAAACTGATACTTGATATATCAAATTAATACAAGATACGTGGAACTAAAACTAAATCATATAATAGATTCATGAAAGTAATACTTGACACATATAACGAATACACAAAAATAATATTAGATACTTCTATGATACATATGAATGTACTTGAATAATACTCATGTATCTAAGTATTTAGTTTGTTGGATACAACATATATTGACAATAGATCCATCAAATTAATAAATTTATTATTTTAAGAGTAACAAATGAAATTAATCAAATTATATGACCAAGATATACATACTTTTGTTTATTACTAATAATATAATAAATTTATTATTTCAAATGATAATTTTGAAATAATAATTTGAAATTAATTAAGTATAGATACACTTCTTGATTTTCGCCTTACAATAAGAAATTCGATTAATTTAAATTTTCAGAATTAATTATTCATGTATTATGAAAATTCTTAATTACTCCTCTAATTGAGGAAATCGGTTACAACCTATTAACTCAAATGAATAAAATATATATCTCAATTTAAAATTCGCTTGATACATGTATCTCCGGATTCAATCTCATGTATCCTAAGCATAAAAATATGGTAGAGAAAGTAATATTTACAACTATTAAAAATTGGGCAACTTTCACATATAGCAAACAAAAAATTCATATTTGTATGCTATAGCAAACTTTGCATAATTGCGCTCCATAGCAAACATAAAACTGTATAATTCGCTATACATATACAAGTGTATAATTCGTTGGCCTATTTCGCTGCAATTGTATAATTCGCTATCCTATTTCACTGCAATTGTATAATGCACAATTGTATAATTCACTGCCTATTTCGCTGCAATATTAAGTGTATAGCAAGAAGATATATGTTTTTCTCTCGCTTTATACAAAAACAGAAACACAATATATACACTTCTGTTGTATAAAGCTAGAGAAAATTGTATTTCACTGCAATTGTATAATTCGCAATTGTATAATTCATTGATCTTTTTCTCTGCAATATTTGAAGTAAAATGTTTGTAAATTGTATAATTAAGTGTATAACACGAAGATATATATTTTTGCATGTGTATATACAATTTTCTCTCGCTTTATACAAAACAGAAACAGAATTATACACTTTTGTGTATAAAGCGAGAGAGGCGAGCGAGAATGGAGAGTGGCGAGCGAGATGTCTGGGAGAGAGACGCTGACAAATTTTAGCTAACATTTGCTATGAAGCACAATTAAATCAAACCCTAGCTATTCCATTTATTTTAGATTATTAGTTTGCTATTATATACAATTTTCCCTTAAAAATATTAGTAATTAAGATCTAAATTAATGTGACTTATGTAGTTTTCCCAACTTATTATCCAGGCCTTTGTATTGTATTTTCCCTTGTTATTGACGAGTTTCCAATTTTAAAGGAAAGTATGGCCGCTTTTAGTCATGGGCCCAAGCCCAAACTAAGGTTGCACTTGCTTTTCAGACCTTCTATCTTCTTCTCTCCCGCATCACTAATTCGATTCTCTATTTTATTCACCAAATATAATGTTCTTTATTTTTCAGATAATTAATTTTAGAGAGAAGGGTCAAATATGCCCCTAAACTATTTGAAAAGGTTTAGATATACCCTCCGTTTAAAGTTTGGTCTATTTATACCCTCGCCGTCCAACTTTTGGTCTACATATGCCCTTTTGGGCTTTAGTTGGCCAACTCGGAATATCCAACTCATTTTACTTTTATTTAAATACCAAATGGATTTTCCACGTCATTTTTATATATTATCACTTGACATTTATATTTAAGGAAAAAGGGTCAAATATGCCCCTAAACTATTCGAAAGGTCTAGATATACCCCCGTTTAAAGTTTGGTCAATTTATACCCTTGCGTCTAAATTTTTGGTCTACATATGCCCTTTTGGGTGTTAGTTGGTCAATTCGAAATATCAAACTCATTTTACTTTTCTTTAAATGCCAAATGAATTTTTCACATTTTTTTTTATATATTATTACTTGACATTTATATTAAAAGAGAAAGGGGTCTTTTATGCCCCTAACTATCCGACCTAATTTTAAAACACATATACAACCCATCTTTTAAATAATCTATACAACCCGACCCTTTTTTTAAATACCCTATATGGGTCGGATTAGGGCATAATGAACCATTTAAATGGCGAACACTATCGTGCTCTGATTGGAACCGCCGAGGAATCAATGGCACGACAACTAAAGGAAAAGGAAGTCGAAGTTTGCAAAGCGTTTTGGCGAAACACAGAGCTGGAGGCGCAAACCTGGCAGGCAAGGGCTAGAGCAGAGGAATTCACCGCAACAACGTTATAGACACAACTGCAAGCAGCACCAGACGATGATGATGTAAATAACAAAATAATTCACACATATATGAGTCGGATTAGGGGCATAATTGAACCATTTAAAAAACGGTCGTATATGTGTTTTAAAATTGGGTCGTATAGTTAGGGCTAAGTGACCCCTTTCTCTTTTAATATAAATGTCAAGTGATAATATATATAAATGATGTGAAATCCATTTGACATTTAAAGAAAAGTAAAATGAGTTGGATATTTCGAGTTGACCAACAAACACTCATAAGGGCATATGTAGACCAAAAGTTGGACGCGAGGGTATAAATGGACCAAACTTTAAACGGGGGTATATCTAGACCTTTCGAATAGTTTAGGGGCATATTTGACCCTTTTCCCTTGAATATAAATGTCAAGTGATAATACATAAAAATGACGTGAAAAATCCATTTGGCATTTAAATAAAAGTAAAATGAGTTGGATATTCCGAGTTGGCCAACTAACGCCCAAAAGGGCATATGTAGACCAAAAGTTGGACGGCGAGGGTATAAATGGACCAAACTTTAAACGGAGGGTATATCTAAGCCTTTTCAAATAGTTTAGGGGCATATTTGACCCTTTTCCCTTAATTTTAACTCAATTTTTATTTTACTAATTAAAAGCGAAATTTTTTCTTACTCCACAATATTATATTATTATTTCTATTTTATTTTTTTCTTATTTCATAATATAAATTATTTCTTCTTTTTACAAAAAATCACTCTATAATCTTTATGAAATACAAAATTTTATTTTTTTCAAAATTTTTATTAATATAAAATTATATTATATTTTTATTATAAATTTATAAATAACATAAAAATCAAAGAAATTAAAGGAGGGACCTACTAATTCTATATACCTCTAAATAAAAAAAAACTACATATTTTTAGAGAGTTAATATATCAAAAAAATAATTTAAAATATTAATTATATATTAACCAATAAAAAAAGGACATGTGCAGGACTTTAAAAAGTTTCAGCTTTTTTTTTTTATGCGCTTTAATGAGAGTACACTCACTCTCCCTGCCACGTCATTTCTTAGGGAGTGTTTAAATCACTTGAAAAATATTTAAGGGGTATTTAAATGTCCATGTAGTTTATGGGTTGAAGTAAGTTTTGCTAGCAAGTTTAGGGGGGGTTTACGTATTTTCGCTCTTTATATATATTTTGGCGGATAGTAATACTTTAAACTTTAATTTTTAATATTAATAGTTTATTATTTAATTATTTCATGATGATATATTTTATCCATGTAATCTGTCATGTGTCAAAGTTTTTTCTGAGTAGGCGTTTGATCATGCGATACCATATCACGATATGGTATTGTGAGGTGGAATCAGCGTTTGAACATGCGATTTTACGCTGATTCCATCTCATGATTCCATATCATGAGATGTGATTCCATATTCTTCAAAAAGCATGATATGGAATTACATGGTGATTTCATATCATGATTTGAGATTTTTTAATACAAAAATTAATTCACAAGTTTATATTTTGTTAAAAACAACCCCACATTTATATTTACTAACTATTTATTTCATACGTAAATAAAATTCATAATCACATCATTACTTTTAAAAAATTATTATTCTCAGCGACATAAAATTTATTATTCTCACCAACATATAGTCTCTTTAACTCGCACCAACCGATTGTTAAAGTGATGAAATATTTATGGTCTATAAATATGAAAATATAGCTGTGAATAATATTGACCAACAAATGACTCAAAGTAACAATGTTGGTTCTTCTTCTCAGTCACATGATCGAGAAATGCAAGTTGAAATTGTTCGTACTATGTGGGAGGATTATATTAAAAACTAGTACACTACAATTTATGTTTAATTTTTTTTATTAAATTAAAGCTAGATGATCAATTACTTAAGTGGAGAACAAATATCTTTATAATAATTTATTACTTGATTTTATAATTTTTTATTTGATAAGATTGAATAAACAATTGGGGCTATTTTAATATTTTACAACTTATGAGATTTTTATGTTTATGAAAAGATATACAACACAAAAATTTCATATCGTATATCCAAACAAAACTTCAATTTCATCTTATTCTATTTTAGTAATTTTACAACTTATGAGATTTTTATGTTTATGAAAAGATACAAAACACAAAAATTTCATATCGTATATCCAAATAAAACTTCAATTTCATCTTATGATTCTATATCGCATGGCTAAACGATCCCTAAAAAAAGAGATGGTGCATTAGACACACCACTAAGGTGTGTTCTCAAACTAATTAAGTGATAGTTCTGGCATGAAACTCACACTCTCTATAGTTTGACTAAGAAACTAAAAAAATGAACAGTTTAGATGTGTTTTTGACATTTATCTCTTATTTTAATTTAAGACTTGTTTGAATTAGTGTTATATAAATAATTAATTTTAAAAAATTGGAACTTTTTATTTTAATATTTAGGGCAAAGGACAGTTTTCACATACTTTTAAGGTAAAATTATCATTTGTCCTAATAAGTTTATAATTACAGAAATCCTTCAAACTGATACAATAATATAAGCGTTGATACATTAATCCGATGTGTGAGATATATTAATTGTTAAGTAAGATACATTACATTTTATACATGATACACTAATCTGATGTGCGAGATACATTAATCTGATGCGCTCTTACATTAATTTGATGCGCAAAAATGAAAGATTTTGGAATTTGTAAAATTAATAGGGGATAATGATAATAAGAGAACTTAAAGGTGTGATTTTTGTTATTTTTCCTGATATTTAAGGATGATTGGTAAAGACTAAAATTTATTTTATTTGCAAGTATTAAAAATATGAAGTTCTTTTTGACGCCGTTAATAAAATAAATAAATATAAATTTGTAATGCATTTTGAATTCAATACATTATATATATTATAGACATTTTTCATTGCACATAGCGAATATATAAGTACTATATTTTTAATACAATACTAATAAATTTTAACATCGTTAATAAGAGAAAAAAGGATTAAAACAATTACAATACATTGTGAATTCAATATATAATGCGTATTGTATGCATGTTTCAATGCACATGATGAATATATAACTAAACATTTTTAATATAATAACTTATTTAGTATCGTTAATAAGAGAACAATTAAACAATAGTTAACACTTTGAATTCAATATATTATACATATTATAAGCCTGTGTCAAAGCATGTGGTGAATATATAACTAAAACATTTTAATACAAATATATTATAAGTATTATATTTGAATTTCAAACATTTGGTGCTATTTTAAATTAATTTGCATTTATCGAAATGTCTTATATTTGTTCTACAATAATAACTATCGAACTTATAGTAATATATAATATCAAATTCAAATTGTATTATAATTATCCTTTATATTTATACAATTTTAATACAACTTTGATACAAATTTTGAGAGCTTCACCTTTTACTTTTTGGTAAATCAGCACCACAAGACCACTAATTGTTTATATTTAATACAGTTTTAATACAACTTTTCAACACTTCACCTAATATTCAATTTTAATAAAGATTTATATCAAATGGTTATCAAAGCTAAAATTATGTTATATATGGTAATAAAAATAAAGTAACAATTAAAAGCGTTATCAATTAAATAAAATATATTATTTATATAAGAAATCCATTATTTTTCAAATCACTAAAATTCTTAAAATATGTTGATTTCGAATATATTGTTGAATTTTCGGATATATCAACAGACATCCGAATACATAAAGGGAATGTATTTGAGTGGGGAGAAATGCATCATAAAAGGATAGACATCTGAATGCATCGGAGAGGAATGTATCAAAGAGGAGGAAATGTACCTATTAGCGAGCGGGAGAGTTATGCATCCGAGAGGGATTTTTCTTTTAAAGTGATAGAAAATTTTAAAAATTATAATAAAATATGTGCATTTAAGTAATTTTTCAAGAATATACCTGCCCAACTCGTTTATGTTTGGTTGGAATTTTAATCTGCTTAATTTATTAACCAGATTCATTTGATCCCCACACCCTATTATTAAACTGGATTGATATACAACCCAAATGATCCATAAGAAACTAATTCTAAATATTTTAAGAAAAAACATTTTCTTTTTAATTTGATATGTTATCTTAGAGATAACATAAGGGGAAGAAATGTTATACTATGTACCATCAAACTTCAAATTTAATATTTGATACGAACTAAATGAGTTGGATTATATTATGACTTTTAGTTTATCTCTGTCCAACTCAATTCAATTTAAACAATCTTTAGATGGGTCAATGATCCACACATTATGCACCATCAAAGTTCAAATTTAAAACAATCTTTAGGTGGGTCAATGATCCACACATTATGTACCATCAAAGTTCAAATTTAAAATTTAATACAAACTAAATGAGTTGGATTATTTTATGATTTTTAGTTTATCTCTGTCCAAACTCAATTCAATTTAAACAATCTATAGGTGGGTCAATGATACACACATTTTAACATTTTCTAACTCAATGCAACTTGTCAATTTGACAGCTACCTTTAAGCTTAATAAATAGCCAATAATTTAAACATGTCAATTTTTTTATTTTAATTAAGCACCTAAATACATGATATATAAAGTATATTAATTAGATTATTTTAATTCAAAATGTAAATAATAATATTTGCATATGCTCTCAAAATATATTAGATAGTAAAATTAATCATATAATATCTCATATAATTTAATGATACACATTAGATTTTTTAATCATATGCATTAAGCTCATTTAGAGAACATCTATGGTAGATTAATTTAACTACCTTATAGACTATAGTCTCTTGCCAATACACGCCAACGATTTTCATATCTTGAATTGTATTCCTTTTGCATTTACTTAAATTCAATGTGAATTTGAGGATAAAATCCAAATAAAGAAGTGTTGCTCTTTTTTTTTTTTTTTTTAAAGGGCAACTTTCACATATAGCAAACAAAAAATACATATTTGTATGCTATAGAAAATTTTGCATAATTGCGCTTCATAGCAAACATAAAACTGTATAATTCGTTATACATATACAAGTGTATAATTCGCTGACCTAAATTGTATAATTCGCTGGCCTATTTCGCTGCAATTGTATAATTCGCTATTCTATTTCACTGCAATTGTATAATGCACAATTATATAATTCACTGCCTATTTCGCTGCAATATTTAGTGTATAGCAAGAAGATATATGTTTTTCTCTCGATTTATACAAAAACAGAAACACAATATATACACTTCTGTTGTATAAAGCTAGAGAAAATTATATTTCACTGCAATTGTATAATTCGTTGACCTTTTTCTCTGTAATATTTGAAGTAAAATGTTTGTAAATTATATAATTAAGTGTATAACACGAAGATATATATTTTTGCATGTGTATATATAATTTTCTCTCGCTTTATACAAAATAGAAATAGAATTATACACTTTTGTGTATTAAACTTTACAATATATTTTAATTATAATATATAAAAAAAATCTAAAATATCTAGAAGAAATAATCGAGGTTAGTAATTCTAATGAAGTTGATGAAGTATCTACTAAGATATATACCAACGCTTTCAATATTTCAATGGATGTCCACACACAATTATTCAAAATACCATTCAACGTATTACCAACTTAAATCAAATCATCTCTTTTTCTCGAATTAAAAACAATTTCCAATCAAACTGACAAGGACCCAAAATATAGAATATGGCAGTCTTATCCTATCCAGCTAAGGCACAAAGCCGCACATAAGTATTAAAAATTTGATAACAAATTTAATAATCTAAGGAAATAATATTCTCGTGAATCTCATTGGTCAGGTGGCAGTATATTCTTTTATTTATTTTTCTGTAACAGCTGAAGACAGATAAAAACATAGTAATATTGAAGAATGACAGGTAGAAAAATCTGGGAAAAGAGTATATTAATTTTATGTACTGTTTAATTACTTTTTAAATGATTTGATTTTGTAAAACATTATTTTTAAGTGATATGCAGAATCAAAACTCTAAGCTCCCAAATCGTGGCTGACCGCTAATATTCATGAATCAAGTATTCGATCATAAGTTGTGAAACTGAAAGTAAGTGAAGCCGTAAAGAATTTGTTTTGTGTATACGTTGATTTTTCAAGGATGATAGTTTGATGGGGGAACGAGACTTTGCCATCGAATCAATACATCATTTTCTTCTGGAATTATTAATTTGAACTTTGGTACCAATCGCTTTAAAGTAAACAACATAATTATTATTTATAGAAAAAACGAACAAGTCTTGACACGTCTACAAACACTTTTATTGCATGATTTCAGGAAAACAAACAACATCTCATTTTATCTGCTTGATATTATCTAAAATGAAATATTAGAAAATACTTCTTATTCATTTTGAAGTGTATTCAGAATTCATAAATCTTATTCACAATGAAGGAAAATTCCTTTATTTATAGGGGAAACCTAACTTTGTCCCTAAGTAGGATTTCTAACCATATTATAAAAAGACTCCACATAATTAGACATTCACTATAATACAAATATGTTTATTACACTCCCCTAGAATGTCAGTAGATTATGTGTCTCGTTAAAATCTTACTAGATAAAACCTAGTGGAAAAAAATCTAGTGAAGGAAAAAAGAGTATATATCTAATAATGCGCATTATTGGATGCCTCATTAAAAACCTTATAAGGAAAATCCAATGGGACAGAATCTTGTGAGGAAAAAAGAGTACATCACGTGTTAACTCCTCATAATGAGAACATCAATCCACAGAATTGAATCTTCGTTTTCCAAGCTTGAGCATCATCTTCTTGAAAGTTGTAGTTGATAGTGACTTGATGGATAAATCAATTATAGTGTTACTTGAACAAACCTGTTGCATGTTGATATCAACATTCTTGAGAGCTCATGTGTGTAGAAAAGTTTTGACGAAATATGTTTCCTTCTATCTCCTCATATGAATCTTCCCTTCAGAATCAAAGATTTCTACAAGTTCCTTACTTCAATCATGCAAAAGTAAGACAATATTGAAATTAGTATCAGAATGTGTCTCAATTGCACTAATTACTATCCAATAAAGTCAAAAGATAAAGTATGGAACTTTTCTTTAACATATGTCTGCCCAGATACAATCTTGGTGATGCCACATCTACAATCAAAGATTGTGGTCTTTTTCACGCCTAGAATGATGACTTACACCTCATTCACTATAAAGAATGGATTTGTACTTTTACCATTTTGTCAAAAACTCTCATTCTTCATGAATAGAATACAATAATCTAAGCACATCAATTTTTGACAACTTAGTACATCACTCCATATTCATGTGCACTACTTAATCAATTGTCTTCTTTTAGACATTTATGCACTGTACATTCACTTCGGGGAATGGATCTGCTTCAACGAGATATATTTCATGACTAATTTATATCAAAAACTCATTATTTACCTTAGCCATCATTTTATTATTAATATGGTGCATTGAGACTCAAACTCAAAGTCTTATGTCATAAACCAATGAGGGATTTGAACTTAACATCTTTCATCACAGAGCATCAAGACTCATGATATCTTACACTCTTGGTGCGATTGGACATGAATTCATAGTCTTATTTTTTTTGGTGCGATACAACTTAAATCCACCTTCTTATCCACAATGAGGCTCAACCTCAAGCCTTAAAAACAATTATAATTTTATCACTTTGATGATCATTAACATGATCGTACATTATAATTACACACAAAATTGAGATTATTTATTATAATCAACATTAGTAGTTAATAGACATAACTTAATAGATCATATACCTCATATAAAGGTTGAAAACATATTTTTCACTAAATTGTGTTCATTTAATTATTAAAATAAACTAAAAAATTTCTTCTCAATCGATTAAAATAAAATGTTTAAAAAGTCGACAGGTCCTTTTAAATGTTTACTCCAGATGGTAACTCCAGAGCTGTCACATAAACAATTATAACTAATAAAGTAAAGATAAATCATACCTTACAAATATGAGAACCTTATTGCATAACTTATGTAAGATCTATTTTGCACTTTTTCCCATCTTCTATCATAATTCTTTAAGAATAGAATAATCGTGTTGATAACGTGTTATGAAACTATATAATTAAGAAGAAGAATAAAGTAGTAAGAAGAGAAAATACTTCTTATTCATCTTGAAGTATATTCAGGATTCATAGATTTTATTTCTAATGAAGGAAAACCCTTTTATTTATTAGGAAAATCTAAACAATTCTTAAAATGACTTCACATAATTAGATATTCACTATAATGCAAATATATTTATAACAGAGCCATAATTATATATCATTATTTTTTGAAAGTGCATTTTATTTTTAACTTACAAACTAAAACATTAGAGAAATAAATTTTACTTCAGTGTAGTTACTTTGTAATTAAAAAAAAAGAGATAAAACTGTACGAAATAAAACTCATACAACAAACTCAATCCAAAAAAACATGTGCAAAAGATTTAGAAAAAAAAAAATTTCTCATTTAAGAGGTTATCGGTTTAGTTCACTCGACCATTCGCTCATTAAGTGTAACATTTTTAGAAAAATAAAGTATAATTAAGGACTCCAAAAGTGTTCGTGGGACAGGTTGGATCCAAGTGGATAGCTGTGGGGTATGGCATCATCAATCTCATATGCTATTATTGGCATATGAGATTAAATAAGTTTGTTCCTCTATTTTCTCTAGAGCCTGTCGGCTGCAACTGGCCTTCTTCCAATTAATTATTCCTTTTAATTTTTTTTGAATGAAAAATATTCATCGGATCCACTTGAACCTTGTTTTTTTTGGGAAACAACAAAAGTTGATTTTGATTATTACAAATACATGTTCAACCATTTTTGTAAAGGAAGCAGAATTATGACTCTCTAATAAACATGTCCCTGCCTTGGAAGTAGACTCCAAATAAGTTATCAGTTAATTTTTGTTTAGTCACATTCTATGATATTAGGTAAAGTTGGGTGCTAATTTACGCTACAGATTAAAATTTTAATTATTGATAAAATTAATATATCTTTTAGATGAATAATTTTGATTGTTAATTTTGACTAATGCTGAAGCAATTCTAACACTTATTTTTATAATAATAATATATACATAAGGAGAAAATTTTATTATAGGCAAATAAAGTAATCATTGCCGAAGTTGGCTAAGTATATCTATCTGTTGGTGAAACAGACATTTTTAAGAAGCCAACAAAATCCACCTCTCCCGCCGTCACCACTAGTCTTGCCAATGCAATAGTGCCTCTGTGTTTTGTTTGTTTCTCCAACATAGGAAACTGTTTTATGTAGTAATTTTTGAAAGGTCACCAAAATGATAAAAAATGAGCGACGTTTCAATATTGTCTTCCGTGCTATATTTGGCTTTTATTTTATGGGCGACCCTTTTCTCTTGATCAAGTTGTTCACTCATTTATTATTTATTACGTACATACATCACGGAATCAAAATATATAGAGAGTAGTTTTTAATATTCATTACGGATGAAAAGGGACAGACAGTTCCTTTGACTTCCCCCAAGAAAGATTTAGAATCTGAATTCTCAAGGCAATTTTGATCTAACAATGGTTCGTTTGAAAGAGAGATTTAGTTTGTTCTTCAATAACAGATGGCTTGTATTCGTAGCTGCAATGTGGATTCAGAGTTTTGCTGGCATTGGGTATTTATTCGGCAGTATTTCTCCCATCATTAAGAGCTCTTTGAATTATAATCAGAGGCAAGTAGCCAGATTGGGTGTCGCTAAGGACTTGGGCGATAGTGTTGGATTTCTGGCTGGGACGTTATCCGAAATCTTGCCTTTATGGGCTGCTCTTCTTGTGGGTGCTGTTCAGAACTTTATTGGTTATGGCTGGGTTTGGCTCATCGTCACCGGCCGATCTCCTACTCTTCCTTTATGGCTTGTGAGTACCTATCTCTTACCCACACCCAATTTCTTTACTGCTGATTCTCAAATCTCTTTGCGTATTAATTTTTAATTACAAATGCTCTGATTTATTATTGGATCAACTACAGTTCTTACTTTATTGATTTATCCTCTACATTGGGATTTATAAGTCTATTGATATCTCATTTTATGCCATTTCCGAATATCAATAGTTTTAGTCAAATTCGGTTGCGGTGCTTCTGAATTTTGCAATGTGATCGATCCGTTCATTTCTTTATGTATTCAATTTGAACACACGAAGCTCTCATGTATCTGATATTTCTAGTTTGAAGAACTTTTAATATGATTAAATCACTCCAAATTAAGGTCTTAATTGTGAACCTAATAATTATCAACTTGCCTTCTCTTCCTGAGTTTGTCAGCATGAAACCCCATCATCTATCATTTCCAATTAGAGTTTGTCAGCATTAAACCCGATTCTTACCATTTTCCTAGTGTGCAGGGAGGGGGGAGAAAAATGCTTGTTAACTATTTTGAAATTGAATGCCCTTCTTGCAGTACGTCTTGTCTGACGTTATTTACTACTATTATGTTTTGACTGATCAAAATCGCTTGTTTACTGGGATGGGATGATTTGGCGTATACTTCTAATTTGTCCTAGAATTGACTCATTTCATCTATTTCTCTGCAGATGTGCTTTCTTATATTTATAGGAACAAATGGAGAAACCTACTTTAATACAGCCGCACTTGTCTCAGGTGTGCAAAATTTCCCTAAAAGCCGTGGCCCTGTGGTGGGAATACTTAAGGGATTTGCTGGGTTGGGTGGTGCAATTATGACTCAAATATATGCACTGATCCATTCCCCTGATCATGCTTCACTTATATTTATGATTGCTGTGGGACCGGCAATGGTGGCTATCGCCCTCATGTTTATAATTAGGCCTGTTGGTGGCCATAGACAAGTCAGACCATCTGATGGTTTCAGTTTTTCATTAATTTACAGCATTTGCCTCATTTTAGCTTCTTACCTGATGGGCGTCATGCTTGTTCAAGACCTCGTTGATGTTAGCCACACAGTAACTACAATCTTCACTGGGATTTTGTTTGTTTTATTGCTTATTCCTGTGGTGATTCCCATCTCATTGACTTTCTCGCAAGAAACTAGAGTACCATCAGAAGAGGCTCTTTTATCTGAGTCACAAAAACAAGATCCTGGAGTATCTGGACATGATCAGGAAATTATATTTAGTGAGGTTGAAGATGAGAAGCCTAAGGATGTAGACTTGCTTCCAGCATTAGAAAGGCAAAAAAGAATTGCCCAACTGCAAGCAAAACTAGCCCAAGCAGCTGCAGAAGGAGCAGTGAGGGTCAAAAGAAGACGGACTCCTCATAGAGGGGAGGACTTTACCCTAATGCAGGCTTTGATAAAGGCAGACTTTTGGATTATATTCTTCTCACTACTTTTTGGTTCTGGATCTGGTTTAACCGTAATTGATAACTTGGGCCAGATGAGCCAATCTTTAGGATATGATAACACACATGTATTTGTTTCCATGATCAGCATATGGAACTTCCTCGGTCGTGTTGGGGGTGGATACTTTTCTGAAATAATTGTGAGGTACATGACATTCACTTCTTACATATTTTGACAATATTAACTGCATATCACTATATCCTTCGTTTCAATGAATATATTTCTCATGCAATCTTGTCCTATTGACATACAGAGATCATGCCTACCCAAGACATGCAGCCATGGCTATTGCCCAAGTTGTAATGGCTTTTGGGCATTTCTTCTTTGCCATGGGCTGGCCAGGGGCTATGTACATTGGTACTCTTCTGGTAGGGCTCGGTTATGGGGCTCATTGGGCTATCGTGCCAGCTGCTGCTTCCGAATTGTTTGGCTTAAAGAATTTTGGGGCTTTGTACAATTTCCTCACTATTGCAAACCCAGCTGGTTCACTAGTATTCTCAGGTGTTATTGCTAGTAGTATATATGATAGTGAAGCTGAAAAGCAAGCTCAACAGCGTCATCCTGGCCAATGGAATGGGACATCTTTTTTGTCAAGTTTTCTAGCTGTGGATGAACCTTTAAAGTGTGAAGGTGCCATATGCTTCTTCTGGACTTCCTTAATACTTTGTGGACTCTGCATCGTTGCTTCTATTTTAAGCATGATTCTGGTTTACCGAACAAAGACTGTATACACTAGTCTTTACGGAAAATCTCGTACATAATTCATCCGGCAAGTGAAAGCTTGGTTAGAAGTTTTGAGTAATTTGAGCAGATACTCTCAACCAGCTTATGGATCCAAGAGCATTTCGTTGAGGTGATTGTTAGCCATAACCAGAACACTTCCTCTAGGATGTGAGCAAGACAATGGAGATGGCAAAGCTGGCTTTTTTTTTTGCTGTTAGAAGCTTTTCCTATTTATGTGAGATAAATGTTCGTATTGCAATTGTTGATTGGTGTATATTTCCATTGTCATTCAAACTTGAAATTGTGCCATTTTGGTTGTCTACCATTTCATTTATTGATTGTTCATTATTTTTTCTTTTAATCGTAAATGGCTTTACGCTGCACAATGCAGAGGTTCTAGTCCAGTGACATTGACAACTTGCTATATTTGGAAGATCATAAATTATGATATCAAATGTTACATCTACCTAAATACAATTACCAGAAAACCCAAGTAGATTTACATGCATAAAAATGACTAAAGTTCATGCTTGTTGATGATGTAAATTATTGCACCAGATGCAACCATGTTGAAGTCAAAACTGAATTCAGTAACACAGGGATTGGATTCATGCAAGTGTCCAATACAAGAATGATCGCAAAATTCGAAAGAGATCCAAGCTCTAGACCTTATACACGTGATTTATTTAAGCCAATTACATCAAATATTGCCAAAAACAAAAATAAACTATTGTAACATGGATTTACAAAATAGCATCTTTTTTCCTTTTGTTGAAGGTAGAACATGGACCTCATGAGTTAAACCTGGTGCAGTCCAGTCTTATTTCACCTTGGCCACCAGTTTTGACACCAACCCTTCCGAGTTTTCTCATTGCAGTGACAAATGCTCCATTGAAGTCGAAAGCATTATTAGCAAAATCACTAACAGTGCCTTGAGAAGATTCATCAGTGAAGAGCACCTGATCTGAGGTGAACAAACCCTTTCCTTTAACCAGATTCTTGTAATACTCATTGTCAAAGGTTCGTGGAGTTGCAGGGTCCATGTTTATAGCGATAGTTGGATCTACATTTTGAGGGCACATATCCTTAAGTTCTTTAGCGTATTCTGGATCCAAAGAAGGGTCGACAGGGTTGGATGGGGTAAATGAGTAGAGACGGTTTGCAAAACGGTCACAATGAGAGAAGCCAAGTGTGTGAGCCCCTGAAAGAGCTATCATGTCAAACTGGCTGAGATTGTGTCTGGCAAACATAGTGTTCAGTTGAATGAGATTGAAGTCAGGTTCTGGCAATTTTCCAGCAACCCGAGATGCCTGGGAGATGAGTCCATCACGACGTCCCAATTCTACATTGTATGAAGGGCCCCCTGCCTGAATGTTTTCACCAAAGGAAATGAACAAGTTAAGTGTCAGTTTACATATTATGGTAAATGAAGAAAAAGCCAAAAAAAGAAAGAAGGGGTATATGGTTTCTGTGTCCTCGATTACCAGCACCACAACATCTCTAGTGGCGATAGCTAAGATATCTGCACATGATACTACTCCAGGGCACTGAGCCTCTACTGCTTGTTTTGCCTTTACCACAGTGTCAAAGCCATCTCCTGCAAGGGAAAGGTTATCCTTGGAATCCTTTTCCGCGTCTCCATTTGGTGAAGCTATCATAACAGATGCGTCACACCCCTGAAGAAATGTGCAAAAGAGACTAAGAGATGAACAATTTTAATTTGGGAAGATGAAGAATGCCAATTTTTTTGCTGCCAACCAGAACAGGACCCAGAATATTGGTGGTAGCAGCTATTCAAAGTATAGAGTTAGAAGTCTCTTGATCTCTTGTATGTTAACAAAAATGGAGTAATTATTCTTGCTTGTTCTAAAACTTATACCATAATTCAACGAACTAACGTGGTACACTGCGATATGAGTAACAGCTTAATTCTAGAGAGAAATTGTAGCAGAAGATTACCTCAACAAAGCAATCATGGAAAAAGAGACGCAAAGTCGCTGGAATAGTGACAAAAGTCTGGCTAAACTTTAGAGACACAGCTTGTTGAACTATGAATTCCACATTAGGACAAGTAAAACCATAGAAGTTCTCTACTAGCTCCCCTTCAGCTCCGCCGAGGATCAATATGATTGCCAAGATCAATACATACAAGCCCCTCAATCTCTCCATTTTTTACTTTGTTGATGAAAAATATTGATCCTTCTTTTTTCTCTCTTTTACTTTTCTCCCTCTACCATCCAATGACTTGTAGTAGCAGAATAAATAAACATATATATACTAAAAGTAATCAGGAAGGTAAATGAAGGCTGATACTTGTTTCACTGATTTGTTACAGGTCGTTATACTTGTTCCAAGTCCCAAAGGTTGTACTAGCTGGATGAGTGGAAAAACTTCCTAAGCGGAGTGTTTTATCGAATAAATTAATATAGTTTGATGTGAATACTGAGTAACGAATAATTTATTTTTTATTTCATGAGCTTGGTGGGTGGACGGTGCACCATCTATTATATTGCAGCTTACCCAATTAACTACTTCCACGTGACTATTTCCTCTTCATACTTCATGTACGTTGCCTTAGTCTCTCAAGTATAAGAGATATAATTCTAATTTTCTTCTCATTTATATTAAACTTGTGTCCTGATGGAAAATGTTAAGCAATTATGGATGATCAAACACACAAAAGAATGCGTCCAGGTCAGATCTGACGGCTGAGGGAAAAGTAAATTTCAACTATATATTAAATCAAATTCTAAATCTTAAAATTGGAGAATTTTAGAATTAATTGTTGAATAATTGTTTACGTGATTGCGTGTTAATACTGTGTTTAAAATATGATCACTCTTATTAGCAATATTCAACGCTGTTGTTTGGTGTTGTATTCTTCTAGTAACAATCCAATTTGATCTACTCCCACCTAGCAAGTTATTGAGACTTAGAGAAAATGACACATTAACTAATCAAATTAGAATAATTAAAATGATCCATATTTGGAAAAAGACAATTACGAGATAAAATAACAAGCTAGATATGTGTAAATACTAGTATATTTTTCTTCTGTATCTAAATCACTAAATGCACACGTAATTAAATTGACTTGGGCATCTCCAACATAACAAATCAAGTAATTTATCCAACCTCAAGCCACACTGTTTCAAGTAAATGACTTTTGTTTTTCAAATAAACAATTGTGCAGCGTAGCTGGGGGCCGGGAGCTATTAATTTATCCTCCCTTTGCCATAGCAACTCATATAATATTAAAAAATATATGGGGTTGTTTGTATCAATTGACAAAATCTTGAGAACCCAGCTGCGATGCACCTTTGTTGTGTACTTTGTCATGCTATACACATTGACGATATATTATCACGCAAAATTTAACTTAAACTTGAAAAACAAATGAAATTAAACTGTGTTAATAATGGAAAAAGTTGTTAGATGCGCTATATATGATTATCAATGAATTGTGAGCTGGCTTGTTAGAGTGCAATTTCACTTGCCAATTATATTTCCCCTAATCCAGCAACTCTATTTATAGATATAACTAAGAATTTTTTATTATGTGTATCAGGCTGTCAAATTAGTGTTCGTAATATTAACACTTTGTTTGTATTATTGTTACTCATTGTTCCATCATGTATTGTACTCTATTGTATGGTAGATACAATATTTGGGTAGACTGTATTGTTTATTGTTTAATAACATTTTAATTGTTTGGTTTTATCGTATCGTACTCTATTTTAATTTATAAATTTACTAAAATATCCTTTATTATTTGACTAGATTTAAATAATTCAGGTAAAGGACAAAATTATATTTTGAAATATTATGTAAAAATATAATTGAAAAAAGAAATTAAGTAACAACGGAAACACACCAAATTGGTTATTCCATAAATAGAAATTTTTATTGTTACGTAACAACTAAATTTAACAATACAGTAGATAATCAAAACAAATATTATAAACATAATAATAATATAATATAATACAATAGATAATAATAATTCAAACATACCGCAAAGAAGCAATTTTTTCTCTTCGTAGAGGGGTTTAGACAGGATCCGTATACGTGAATTAATATCCCAAAGTCCAAACGGGGAAAAAATGAAGAGAAGGGACATAACAAAAGATCACACACTTTGCAAATCAACTTTACATTATTTTTTATTTTTTAAATTTTAGGACTTTCGAGAAAGGAAAAAACGGCAAAAGCATAGGTAGGGAATGAAATTCAAAATTAATGGCGATGGAGTTTGATAGGCAAATCGAATTAGGGTTTCCGTTCTGGAGCCCAACTCGTCGACGTTTTGGTCCTGATGATCCCTTCTTCGCTTACGGTAACATTCAAAGAGAGCTTCTCGCTAAGCAGGTTCGTTCCTTCTCCCTCCTCTCTATCCTCTCCATAATTTGAACTTGCGATCTATCTGTTCACTCCCTTTATCTTCATTTCCAGGTTGCATTGGATTTGACCGAAGAAGAGAACCAGTTAGTTCAAAATACTATCACAGATGACGAAATCAGGTATACCTATTGAAGCTATTCCATAGTTTATCGGATTTATATACTGAGAAACATCCGAAGACAGTGACATTAAACTATAATTTGAAGGATATTTTAACAGAATTCAGGTTCATGTTCTTAATCAGCTCGCTCTTCCCTTTTTGTTGAGATTGAGGAAATATGCACTTATCTATGTGTCTGCTAGTAGCCTCAAGTACAAAAGAGAAGTTGGATTAGTTAGGATATACATTAGGACGTGGTTGCAAAATTCTAATTAAATATGTTTTGCTGTTTTTTGTGTTGCAAGTCGAGTGAAAGATCAGAGCCTTGATTATAGATTAAGAATAGGTGAGAATCGTGAGATGTTGATCCTTAGATCCTAATATCTTCATGATGTCAGCTGTCTTTACATGCCTTTTAATGCAGTAACCTGCGAAGGTCGCTGCAGTCACGAGTTTAATACTGGGCATTTCTTTCTAGTTGAATGTTGTTGGCTTTTTATCAAACACCCTTACATACTCAAGCGAAGGGTATTGAACACTTCTTGGTATACAAAAAGTTGAGAGGTGCATCCGCACAAGGAAGGTTAGGTGCACAAGCAAAAGGAAGATGGTGACAGAACTGAAAGGGAAGAAAAAATCCCCAAAAGAGTGCTTAATGTCAGTATATTGATGAATTGTCTAATAAAAATAAGCTTAGGAAAGCAACGGGCAACGGCTACCTCTTTTTTTTCAGTTCTGTGGTCAGCCCAAAATCGAGAACGCGGAAGTTAAGGGCTGGATTTTGTATCTTTATGTCTAGATATTTACAGGAGCTGAGATAATAAAGAAGAAACTAGAGGCGAACTTTACCATATATCTGTTTCCACTTTCTGGCACTAGTCAGAATATTGATCTGCAGGAAGTTTTGCATAGATTGAATAATGACCTAGTTTTGTGTTTACTATGTGATACAATCACTGTATCACTTTCTCAGATCTTCTTGGCCTAGCCACAATATGCTATAGTGCTCATTTGCACCTGCATTTACTGGTGCTGAGGTCCATTTTTCTTCTTTATTACTGTAAATTATCAAGATCCTAATTATGTATTGTTTAACTTGTTTTTTTTAAAAAAATGGATGTCATATTCTTAACTTGTTATTTTTCTGTCAATCTTGAGGTGATTTCTGGGTTTGTTTACTATAACAAATTTTAGGGGATGTATTTATACATTACTAATTTCTGATAAAATTGATTAAATGCTGGACAGCAATCTGTTCTGTCCAATCATTGGTTGTGGTGCACAGATGAAAAATCTGGATGACTTTGAAGACCACTATGTTACACGACATACTGCATCTTGTTCTATCTGCTCTCGAGTTTACCCAACATCACGCCTGCTCAGCATACATGTATCAGAGGCTCATGATTCCTTTTTTCAGGCAAAAGCTGCTCGAGGCTTTCCCATGGTAACATTTTATCTCGTAGTTTTCTTTAGGGTGTCCCATATAAAATGAGGCTAAACCCCTTACACTGTTTAAACGTATTAGGAATATATCTGAGAAGGAAGAAAGTTGAATCAGCAAAATGACACGATTAAACAACTGATGAAATGTTTGTTGTATCATCCAATTCGCGCTCGCTCTAAAAAATGGACTATCCATGCTATAAATAGAGAATCATGAAGAACTGCCATTTTCCAGAAAACACTTCTTTCGATAATAAATCAATCCTTGCACTAAAAAGAGATTTCTAAAACAAACAATGGCTGGAGAATTAAGACTGTACCGACTTTAAATCTGGTATAATTTTTTTCTTCTCTCTATTTCAAAGTAAAGTATAGTCTGAATTCTCCAGCCATTGTCTATTTGCGAAATCATTTTGAGGTAAGGATTGATTTATTATTGAAAGAAGAGTTCTCTGGCAAATGACAGTTCTTGTTGATTCTCTATTTATATTGCGAATGACTGTTTTTAAGAGCGAGCATGAATTGGATGATTCAACAAACAGATTTTCAGTTGGTGAATCATGCCTTTTTGTTGATTCAACTTTCTTCCTTCTCATGCATATTCTAAATGTAGCATGCAGTTCCTGTTTGTTAAGGTAATAGCTGAAGGGATTGTGCAGGCACATACGTGAACAGTTTAGGTGCATCGTCTGGGTTAATGTGGGGGTTATACATAACCCATCCTGAATTTGCATCATCTTGCCCTATCCCTTCCCAAGGAGATAGATGTTTGCATGTCTTTCCAAGTTTATAAGCTGCATGTTATCGGCTTTCTTGATCTTAGTGGTTTACTGGTTGAGGAGTTTACTTCTGACCACTAGGTCAAGTGTAAGTCTGATAAACAGAACAAAACCAACAGGTTAGGTGTTCTAAAATAAAATACCTTTAAAGCTTCTGTAAAATTGTAAATAAATAAATAAATTATAAGCTGCATGAATCTTTGTTGCAGAATTGGCTCTCTGATTGTGGTTGGTCATGTATCTTCTATGTGTTTAGTCTGTTCAAAGAGAGTTATGAGTAACACAGTCTGTTTCGATCTTTTTTTAAAATGTCTGGATGTAGCTGTTTACTGGAATTCTTCTTGTCCTGTAGTATGAGTGCCTTGTGGAAGGCTGTGATGTCAAGTTGAAAAGCTACAAAAGCAGGCAGCAACATCTAGTTGACAAACATAAATTTCCAGCATCTTATGAGTTCTTCAGAAAAGCTCGTCCATCAAAAAAACAGAGGCTGAAGCCGCATCATAAACAAGCATCGAATAAGACTCAGGAGACATCAAGTGCAATGCAAGTTGAGGAAGAAACAATAGACAATCTCGTTTCAGCGGTATCGAAATTAACCACTTCGGATTCTCCTTCAGCAATCAGCTTTGGCCGCAGTAGGGCTCGTGGATTGTCATTTGTGCCTCGTGCAGTTCATCGGCAGAGAGGACCAGTCACCTCAACTGGTGGAACAAAAAACTAGTGGCATGCCAATGGAATCTTGAAGCATCTGAAAATGTCAGGCTCATGTTATGAAAGATATGATCTGAAGCTGATTTTCGAGCATTTGCCGGCAACTGGCATTGGCTACAACACAATGTGGTGATGGTTCCAACGTGTTAAACCACTGCTCTTTATTGCATGCTCAAAATTTTTTGGATGTCTTGTCAAAGGTTGTCACTCGTCTGGTGGCTGCAATTAAGAGAACTAAGTTTTTCTCCTATCATGCCCAAACATGTCTAATTTTACTTGTTAATGAATTATAGAAAAGATTGTGGTTTTCATACTAAAGCAATTAGCATATATCAATCCAATTATTTGGTTACATCTCATTTAAGTTTCTCGTGAAAATATATGCACTCACTCCTGCCAATGGGTGCAGCATTCGCATTTCAATTTGAATTTGATGAATTCGTGTTGCACAGTCAAAGTGCCCAATGACCATGGATGGGACATGAATCACCCCATTTAGTGAAGAGATTCAATATTAGACCGTTTCATGAAAATACCTCAGGGAACATTGGGTAACATCATTCACCTCAGAATTTAACAAACCCAATTTTCTAGGTAGATTTGTTACTTGGTGTGGTGGAACAAAATGAACTTGATTGATTGATTGATGGGTTTGTTCCTGGAATGTTAAATCTGAAATACAGTTAATAGGAAATGGGTCGGTTTCATCATATCAATTCAGAAAAATTTAACATCCAAAGAAAAAAGGAAGTTGGTGAAGTGCTGTAAAAGCACATTTCATACTGGGACAATGAACAAACATCATAACTAATTATTACAATACTTCTACTGATATATTAATAAGTACTTATATAACTGAACCTTAAAAGAAGAACATAAATCTAATTTCAAAAAATACAAAAAAGAAGCTAGAGTACTAAATTTAAAAGTCCTCGTCCAGCTTGAATTCATGGGTATCACCATTACCATTCAAACTGGACATAACTGAGGCTTTCTGATACTCCCCAACTCTCTTCTCAAAGAAATTAGTCTTCCCTTGTAAACTAATCAGCTCCATCCAATCAAATGGATTCTGAGCATTGTACATCTTGTCATAACCCAAAGCATCCAACAATCTGTCAGCTACAAACTCTATGTATTTACTCATCAAATCTCCATTCATTCCCACCAGAGCACAAGGAAGAGCATCACACACGAACTCCCTTTCTATCTCCACAGCATCTGCAACAATTCCCCTGACTCGCTCCTCAGTTAGCTTCGTCCTTAGCAAACTGTAAACCAAACACGCAAAATCACAGTGCAAACCTTCGTCTCTTGAAATTAACTCATTTGAGAAGGTTAATCCAGGCATTAACCCCCGTTTTTTCAACCAAAATATCGAACAGAAGCTTCCGCTGAAGAAAATCCCTTCAACACAAGCAAAAGCCACCAAACGCTCCGCGAAGGTTTCGGACCCATCGATCCAACGAAGGGCCCATTTCGCCTTCTTTTCAACACAAGGGATTGTCTCAATCGCACGGAACAATTTGCTCTTTTCGTCAGAATCCTTGATGTACGACTCCAACAGCAAACTGTACATCTCGGAATGGATATTCTCAATGGCGATTTGGAACCCATAGAAAGCACGAGCCTCGGCAACCTGGACATCTTTCATGAACCTTCCAGCGAGGTTCTCTAAAACGATGCCGTCTGAGGCAGCAAAAAAGGCAAGAACATGAGTGATGAAATGCCTTTCACCGGATGTTAGGTTTTCCCAGTGACGAGTATCGGTGGAGAGATCGACTTCTTCTACCGTCCAGAAAGATGCCATGGCTTTCTTGTACATTTCCCAAATCTGCGGATACTGAATTGGGAACATACAGAATCGATCTGGGTTAGAGGCGAGCAAAGGCTCTTCTGGGATAAGAGGCATTTTTTGTTTTGGATAAGAAATTCTAGGGTTTAGTGAGAAGAGATGGCTGCTTGAGAAAAATAACGGGGAATGTGAAGATATTTAAAGACGGCAGAGGCAAAAGGTGTTAGGTTTGAATTAAATACAGTGAGCGCGGTATTTGAATTTTTTAGGAGAAGCTTGCGGGAGAATGAATATAATCCAATTGGCTGGGGGACTAAACTTAATGGACCACAAAATTTCGACTTTCAAATTTTGCCGCCATTATTAATATTCACTTTTACATTTCTCTAAAGCGTGCACCGTACGCATTTGCATTTCGTGCGCTAAATTTTGGTGCAATTCATTTGACCAAACAGAAGTTATTCTATTGCTGGGGTTTGATTGAAAAGAAAAATATTCAAATACTTCTGAAAAGAAAGTCATTTCAAGTCTATTTGTATCTCAATTGTTATATTACAGTTTATGAGTAGTGCCCAAAGTAGGAAAAAGAAGATAAAATATTACTGTTGCCGTAAGAATTACTTTAGGAAAATATTAAATTAATTCCTTTAATCACAACCAACTTTATTGTTAGAAAACATCAATTTCAATTGATCAGGAAGAGTTAAAATAATTGAAACCAATTGATCAGAGACTTCTCTCTTCACTACAGACGAGAAAGAAAATAGAGGCATGGCACTCTGGCAGGACAAGGCTTCCACGGTTTTCACGAAGGAGCTTGCAGAAGAAACGCAATAGAAATTTACCATAGGGCACGAATGAGAGAGAGTGATCATAACATGCTTTAAAGTTTACACAAGCAAAATATTACATGTGATTCTTGATTTACCACATTAAGTATTTACAGCAATCTACACTAATGAAGACTAAAAGACTGTTCAAGATCAAGCGAGGGATTCACCATCTTATCTGTGTGCTGTACAAGATAAGATGGAAGTGTACATTTTAAGCAGTACTTCTTACTTAAACAGCGGCAACAACGGATTCTATTCATCTACAGGAGAATCATCATCTTCCGCTATCATCCAAGGCTGCTTAGGACCCTGAACAAATGTAAACAAGCAAAACAAAAGAGGATCATCATATAAATGCAGACATTCTAATTCAGAGAATTGACAGAAGAGAAGAGAGAAAAAGTTGATCCATGGTTATTAACTTTTTCACCTTACCAGTAAACAAATCAATCATAAATTTATTATGAATACAAAAATGGATCAAGGACAGAAACCAGTCGGTCATGTACTATTTTCTGATCATTATTTTTATGCAAATCCCTTTTTAAAGAGCAATATGCCATAAATTTCCAGTCATGTTATTTCTCCTACAATGCATAAACTGGTATCTGGAATCTCCACTTAAGCTTGTCGCAATTGCGTCTATATGATATGTTTCCTAACTGCAATTTAACCGTTTCATGAACCTTGCATCCTTCTGACACAGCAACTCAGTATTAATGCTTGCTGGTACTTACTTAAGCAGTTTTCTCCTTTCAACATGATGTATCTCTGGTATTGGAACGCTCTTCTACAATAATTATTTCTTCACCACACATATCAGTTTAGTATTTAATTTACTTTGTAAATTTTGATGTGGTTCCTTAAGCAAGTCTCTGCATCTGGGAAACAAAATCATGTACAGCACAAGTCAGCAGCATTCTTCTATTGTCATCTCTTTGGCAACTTTTGTCTAAATTACAGTTTTTACATACTGCCAGACTCTTATACAATACAGAAAACCAACCCAAGTGCAATTGTCGCTGATGAAGGTGCTTATGCAGCTATAAGGCAGCAAGGATTTTTTCATTATAAAGAGCTATCAGGCTATGTGTATTAGACTCTAATTTGACACATAATTCATTGGATATTATGTGTATGCACTCTGAATCAGCAATGAGTCACCATACTTACCTAATTGGAATACCGAATACATAGAAAATTGTTAGCCCGCTTTCACTGATTTAAAACATATGCAATCATGTAGGCAAACAGAATGCTAGACATTAGGTCCCAAAAACACACTACTGATTTACCTTTCCCTGCCGTATAATTCTAGGAGCACTTTCAGTCATATCAACTACAGTAGACGGATCAGCCACTCGAACACCCGCATCAACAACAAAATCAAGTCCCTAACATAACCAAAGAAGAAAAGAGAGAGAAACTCAATCCACCATAATAGGACAGGGCACTGACCAAACAAAACATGTAGGACACCAAATATACACATATAGATCTGAGACAAAAGAAAAACATGTACAAGAAATGGAGCTGAATTAAAAGAATTAAGCATATCCAACTTACAAGTTGAGGCAATAACAGATCCATATGTAAGAGACATATAACACAAAGGGAATAACAAAAATTTGTTAATCTCTAAATGCAAAAAAGAAGGGGATGGAGTTGCTTGCAAATTGCAAGTGCCAAAAGATCTCTAAAGCAGCCAAATCTTTAGTGGAATAGTACCTCTGGACCATATACATCAGCGATAATGACGGGATCCAGTATCCACTCATTCTCCTTTGGTGACTTGACGCTGAACCAAATCAAAAACTGTCATTAGGTATGTAAGCCCAAAACAGAAGTACAACTATGCAAAAATCAGTTTGCTCATTTTCCCTATGCTAGGATGTCAGAATACCTTGTGGATATTAGAGGTCTATCCAACTTTTCTAGGATTGCTTGACAGACAGGATCATCAGGTATACGAACACCAACATTTTTCCTTGAAGCATATTTGGAAGTTGCAGACCCGTATCTCGTGCATTGTTTTGGTAGCTGTTTGCTAGCAGTTAAGATGAAAGTGTACTGCCACACAGGTGATTAATAGTTTAGGTACATTATCAGTATCAAGATATCTACAGGACTACTCAGACCTGGGTACCCAAAATGTCAAAGATTTAATGAGTCAAACGATCTTAAAGTCACCTCATGCACACCCACCCCGCACATAAAGAATAAAGGAAAAAATAAGCATGAAGTAAGTCGACGACCAACAAGGAATTTAAGTAGCAAAAGAAACTCTCATACCACATAGCAAAACCTGATGAAGAAATTCGACTCTAGGGTATCACTAGACTTCCGACACTCCCGACATACGTATACCAGATTTATTAAAAATTTAAATTGGAAAATTTGTTAACAATTTTCAGCACAATAATCGTCTATAGAACACACACATACTTACAGGACCAGGTAGACAGTGCTTGACTGCTCGAAAAATGTCTGTAAGACCTTGGGCATTACCATGGGGAAATCCAGTTGTATATGTATCTATGTCGCGGAAAGATCGACAAATGATACTTAGGGGCTGCAAAATCATAGAATATCGTAAAGAAGACAGCATAAAGGACAGTACAAGTGACAAATATGGAGGTACATAGGCAGGGAAGGAAACAAAAAATAAAGGCATTGAATCAGATCCAGCATCCACTGGGTCGCTTTATCTGATGCAATGGTTCAGTTCAGCACCATAAATGCAACTTGCCTTTGAAGGTTCTATCTCTTTTATTCTGGCCAAAAGAACAAACAAAAAAGAAATGGACATTGTCATCAAGGGACCCGAGAAAGAAATGTAAAGCATTAATTTACGCTACCAGAGAGGTTTAGTATAACTAACCTACGAAGACGTTCAATGGCTGAATGACTGCTCAGATCACAAACTATTGCATACCTGTTTGAAAGATGTCAAATATCAGAATTCAGGGTATAAAAGATTCTGATCAAGGCTTAAAAGTACACTTCTTAACCAAATTGATACTCCTCCAATTAAGATGCTTTATACTTGCAGTGATTGGAACGTGATGATTATCATCCAAATGTCACTGTTTTGGAATGGCTTCCAGCAGTATGTCCATTTTACTATCCATCTGATAGAAAAAATGGTGATCACTCATATTCCCTAGCGGACTAAAGTCAACCTCACTCTATCTAATCTCAAAACAACATTGCATTATTGGATGACCATGTTGCAACACTATCAGAGAAGCTTAAATCCATTAAGTGAAGTAGGTTTGATGCTTAAAGTCTATAATATTTAAAAGCCTAAAATTCAGGCTTTATTGTTGAGGAAAGGAATGAAAAGGTAAAATATGACTACCTAGTTTGACTAATGGAGGTATGAACGAAAAAAGGGAGGAAGTCCTAACACAAGATGTTGATATGCAAGTCCTAGTATCAAGTAATACCGAAATGATTGAATAGTAGAACAGAAAATAAACTTGGAGATACATGGAAGGTTATATTAGCATTTTCATTTTTACATGACTCAATTAGAAGTTGAACCAAAATTTTAATATGGATAAATTAATAAATATAATTAACCATCAAGAGAAGCCGTTCAGGTATAAACACAAACTAATTGATAAAAAAGGAAGAGAAATAAAACATACAGAGTGTCAGTGGGAATGACTCCAACAGCTCCTCCTTTAAGAAGTTCAACAACTGGATCCAACTTCCAAGAATCCGAGCCAAATTGATCAACTTGAACATAGAGCAATCCATCTTCCTACCACGTTTCGAGCATTAGTACATAAGAAACAGAATAGTAATAAGTCATGCGTAGTTGGAGTACTTGCTAACTATAAGCAAGGAACAGGGCATATTAAAATTGAGAGATTAAAACCTTAGTTAAGCGAGGAGCCGAGTATTTGAGGCGTTTAGGACTTCTCTTAATAACCGCCAAGGATTGGAATCGGCGGGTTTGGGGAGGAACGGCAGTGTGGAACGACAGACGAGTGGGGAATGAAGAAAAAGAGCGACGGAATGAGAGAGGCACTGCTCCGGCAAGTCCAGAGTGTCCCAGTGCTTTAGCTTCCAATGACATCTCTTCCACACCTACAATCATCCTGACAGAAGACTGGAGAAAGTGGGTTGGTTAGTTTGCTGGGCAACTTAAGAAATTCATTTCACGACACCGTTTCCCTAAAAATGAAATTTGGATTCCAGAAATGGTTTTATTAGGAGTACTTATTATTTGAGCTTAAAATATGTAAAACAAACTAATGTAGTCATTTTAGAATAGTCACAATCCCGTTCACATGAATAAACTACCAGAAAAATCAACCACACATATGCCACATGATTTAGTTCAATATCGGAAGAAAAAGTAATATTCCTTGGGTGAACAAAAAGATCCACTCAAAATGAGATGTAGGAAATTGAATCGCTTTTTGGCCTGAATAACTTGGTCCGAACTTAATTGAACTTCATGTCTTCGTTAACGAACATGCGCACTAGTTAAAACCAATTCAATCTGGCTTAAATATAGTACAACAGATCATATCCCACCTAATCAATCTTGGCAAACATCCACAAGTTAACTGCAAAATTATTTCTGAATTTGATAAGCCAAACAGAACATAGATGTGTCACAACCAGCAATTAATGACCGGTAAAAGAGGGAGGGGCGAAAATGCCAGAAGTTAACTAGGAGCGCAGACACAATATTCTAAAACAGCTTCATAAAATCGTTTTATAACTAGTATCAATCTAAGGACAAAAGAGCGTCTTAATTCAAAATATGTTACACCAGTAAATCTTATCTATATGGCAAAAGCTTGTATCGCCAAAAGCCATGTTCATGCAGGAAAAAATTACATCATGTATTTTGGCCCTAGAAGATTGTATTTTGGCCCTTATCTTGGAAGAGGATGTGCAGGTGGCGGCATATTAGATTTCGCAAAGCCAATCCATGCAACAAGTCCAACAGCAAGTATTACCCATCCAAAAACGTCATACTTCAAATCACTGCTCTTCTTCTTCGCACCCTGAATGCATGAGCAAACAAAAAATGAAAGGTTAAGCAAGTCCTCCGACTCTGTGAAACTTAGTTCAATGAAACCAGCCCACTTGATTTTGGAATTTCATTACTTCAAAGGAACAGAACAAGAATGTAAAAAACTTCCTTTTGGAATTTCGTTACTTCAAAGGAACAGAACAAGAATGTAAAAAACTTCCTTTTGGAATTTCGTTACTTCAAAGGAACAGAACAAGAATGTAAAAAACTTCCTTTTGGAATTTCGTTACTTCAAAGGAACAGAACAAGAATGGAAAAAAATGTGAAGAACAATTAAAAAAAAAACAGAAACATTACCACCAAACTATGTTGGAGGCAATTTCCACACAAAGTAACTAAACTTTTTTTAAAAAAAAAGTGGTGTCCTTGCCAGGTTGCAGGCACCTGACTAATTCCATGGGATACATGTCACCTCCCATCAACAACAGGGGTCACTCTATCCATCAATGCTTGTCCACCTAGGTTGGACAGATGTGAAGAAATTCACTTTAACGTTTGTACCCACTTCATTGACCATTAAATTAACATCCTTGGGTGCATAAAGTTTTTAATTTTGTAGGCCATAGATGGAATTGTGTAGTGCACTCAATATGCACTTTGTAAAACAACCGCACCGCATAGAAAATGAATAGAGTAAGATTTACAAAAAACAAATTAAAGTAGCATGAATCAATAGAAATATATATCAGGGTGGGGGAAATTAAAATGTAAAATACCTTTGTACTTGATGTTGTTGTAGATGGTCCTGGTCCCATAGCTTGTTGAAGGGGACCTTGTTTGTGAATCTGGGCATGCAACTCTGAAGTCTAAAAAAATGTACAACATAAATAACAAACAGAAATGACATAAATACATAATAAAATAATTAATTAGGGCAATTGGTTCTCATAAAATGATAAACAAAATCCCAAGAGCAGTATGAATCAGCTAGAAGGACATTTACAAACATATAAGTTATATCTATAAACATCCAACACGTCATTATTCCACAAAAGGATGCAATGAAATCTCATATCAAACTTCTTTCAATCCTTCGCCACTTAAGAAATATGAACATATGAACTATCTGAAGAATCTTACAGAATGTAAAAATAGAGAAGAAAAGACCAAACGTTCTGATACTCAAACCATTGGTTAAAAAAGTATACAAATCATAATTCTTTCTTCTTATTATATGCAAGTGAATTTCAAAGTATCCACTGAATGTGAAGACAATGCATAGTTGCTAAATCATACTTAAGGTGGATATTTTTCTTTATAAGATACTTAGGGCAGACAATTTAGCATGCCTAATCAGTATGACGTAACTGCACGACGTACCAGAGTTCAATGAATTGGTCAAGTAATGTGTACTGCATAGGATGAAATGGCTAATCCAAACTAGGCCAAGGACTTTTTTAAAAAGATTACATTGAAAGACCAACTTCATAGATTTCTCTTCAACGTGCATCGATTAGTTTGATGTTTTCTGCTACCTCTATAAATATATTATGTGAGCCTACGGCCTATCTAACATCTAAAATTAGGATATGCTTCATTAAGAATACAACATGTTACTCTGAGCAGAATGAATTATGCGTTGTTAGCTGATTGGAAGAGAAAAGGCTGCCTCAAACCACTACATTTTGAGCAATCATACAGTGAATCACATATACATAGAACTTCCTTTGATAGATGAAATTATTTATTGTGAAGGAAAAGAATAGGAAAATTGAAGGCATACTGTGCCAAACAATCAACAAAAGAGGAAAGCTCCTCAAAGTACACATGGAAACTACTTGTGAAGGCACTTCTTCCAGGGAAGACTTAAACATGTGACAAGAATTCAACACACTAAACATACTAAAGGCCAACTAAAAAACAACACTAACTTTACCTTAGAAGAAACTTCAAATGATTTCTGATAAAGCTCGTTTTCTGGATCCTACAGTTAACAGGAACAAAGTGTTGAAAGTAAGCCCCAAAACTGCGTTAAAAATATCAAAATGAGCATAGAGAAAAAATATACCGCATCAACAGCCTGCTGGAAGCACTGGGCTGCTTTGTCAAAAAAAATCTTTGCTTCATCTTCGTCGGGATTTAGAAAGCCATGGGATGTATATGCATTCCCCAAACACCAAATGGCGTCATGCTTCTGTGGATTAACCTCCAAAGCCTCTTCTAACTTTGAGATAGCATCTAGAGAGTGTATATTTCCCAATTAGAAGACAAGAACAGATAATACTATCACTATCTTCAGTTCCATCAACTTATTACAATAAAAAGGCCCAGGATTTCAACTCACCCTTCAAACATTTCCTTCTACAAAATGAGTATGGTCTTAAAGCTATTAGTGCGGAACTTTAACGTCTATAATACATGCCAGTTGAAAAATAATATATGGTCTTTCAGTGACATAACAAAATTGTTTGATTACTAACCATGAAAGACAACATCCTTACTATGCTATGAAACATGTCTTTGGTTAGTTACATATGAGGGCATCGAAAGTGTTCAATATGTCTCATCCCTCTGCTCCTTTTCTTAGGTTTTCCGTTATATTCTTACATATAAGCTCAGTGCCAGGTCATTTCTCACACTCGCAAATCCATATGGAAATTTATACGAGAACCCTAATTTTGTTAATTGTTGGGAGAGTGTTGAAATAAATAGGTCATTCAAAATGTTACACTTGTGGTGTCACCTATCAGTTGACTGTAGATGCAGTTAGAATGAATATCATAGGAGACCAAGGCAAAAAAAGTTAAGTGATCCCTTCCAATCTAACTACGCCTAATTGGAGGATAGAGTTGCTCAATAGCTACACTAGTGGTTCTAAAAACTACTGAGACCACTTCACATTCATTGCCCTGATTACTTGACAAGAATTAATTAAATTAACAATCCAATAACTCTGATAGATACTAGAAAGAGAAAGAAATACCAGATATCATTTTCTTTGATTCGCTGACCGACTGGAATTGTGATAATTCCAGTAATGCACCTGCCCATCTTGTCAAATTCTGCACGAATCAGTGAGAAACAAATGTCACGATTAATTAGTCAATACGCACAAACATCAATTGAATAACAAGTTAGAGCATGAGAATGCATATATTGTCTATGAGTAATAGGGAAAAATGAAAAAAATATATGTGCCTCGGCATCAAGAGGATCTGTAGCATATGTAGTTTCGGCAGTCTTGCGAGCGTGCTCGAAAAAGAGGAGTCGGTCGAAATCACTTTGCATATCCATGATGAACGGTATCGAAACGGACGTTCCTTTGCGCTTTGTGCGATAACTAGGGTTCTAAATTTCAACTTGAAGCGGATGAGACCTCGTCCGCTTATCTTGTAAACCACCAGCGGACGTGTCGATGAGATTGGGCCTATTCCTCACCATGTGAAGATGGGCCTCTTCCTGATTAAATAGGCGGGTAAATTTCATATATGGCAAATTTATTTGATTAAATAACAATATATGGGTATAGTTTACATAATTACACTCTATGGTTATAGTTTAGTTATTTTAGGTATCTTTAATTTTGTAAATAAAGGTTTTTATTTTTTTTATTTATACAATTCTATTTTAAAAAGTGGTTTGTAACTGAAGCGTTAAATATTGTAACAATAAATTAAGATAATGCCACAATTTTAGGGAAACGTCCCTTTTTTTAAGCTAAACGTTCAAATTCAAAAAAAAAAATCATACATCCATTGAAATGAAAATATAATTATTATTTTTTTGCTCTTTGTGAAACTGAAGTTCAGCAATTTTTGCAATCGAATACAGGTAAGTTTTTATTCGATGAAATTTCTTGTTTATTATTGCAATAACTATACAATGTTAAATTGGATTTAGAACTTGTGATTTGTTTTCTTTCGTTATTGTGATGTGTTTTTCTTTTTTAAAAAAATCAAAATATGATTTTGTTAAGCTGAATTTGTGTACATTCGTTAGTGTGATGTTTTTAAAAAAAAAAAATTCAAAATATGATTATGTTAAGCTGAATTTGCGTAATATACAATTATATATTGTTCATGTAATTGTATATGTTATTCGCATAATTTGTATATTTTGTAATCGAAAATATATAATCAGTGTTCATAATTGTATATATTCAAAAAACATGTTGTTGTTTTTTTATATAGATTTATATACTATTGTAGATGTAGTGTTTGTATATTAAAAATAATAATAGTATAAAATTTCTATAAGCTGATTGTATAAATATTGTTGTATTAATTGTATATATGATCTGTTTGCATTATTTGAAATATTTATATATATATATTCTTGTCATAAATGTACAGATAATGGGCTCATTAGCTATCTTGGTTATGCATTCTGGAAAATAGGACGATGCAAATAGTTACGTTGATTATACTATAGAGGGAGTAGTTTTTAAGGAACAGTCAACGTTTCTTGATTTTTATACTACTATTGCCAAACAGATTGGTGTTGATATGAATAATAAGACTTTGAAGATTGAGTACAAGGTTGAAGAAAGCAATAAACGAATGGTTATACATAATGACATGGGTGTTAGAGTGTACGTAATGCTAAAAAAGGCAAACACTGATTTTAACAAATTTCCTATTTGTATAACTATTTTGGATTCATGTGATAGATAAATTTCTCAGTGTAGAGAGTTGGGGGTGTTGGCAACTGTTGGAGAAAATGATTGTTATGATATGATTGTTGTTGGAGAAAATGATCGTCATGATATGATTGTTGTTGATATGATTGTCATGCAATTGTATATAGTATATACTAGCACTTATTCAATGTTTTTATTAATTGTATATGCATATTCAATACATTATATTCAATAATTTGTATATAACTACTACAATATACAAAATTATAATCACATATGATATTTTCCCATCTATATACAATCCCTACTACCAGCTATTAAAACAGACATGTACATATCAATTTTTGTATATGTATGTAAACTTAATATATACTAACTTCAAAATTTGTATATAACTAATAGAATATACAAATTCTAATCATATATTCAAATTTTCCATCTGTATAACTAAGTCCAATTACTATTTTGTATATATATACAAAAACCAAAAATAACATAAACATGCAATATACTATATACAATTACTAAACATGGAATATACTATATACAATACTTAATTTAATAGTTTTTGTATATTGCCAACTAATTAACCAAAAAAATTGTATCTAACTTTGTGTTTTAAGACACTACCTCATGATTATGAAGTTCTTCAGATCCGACAACTTCTGAAGCATTTTCCTCTGATTCAATGTTTACAGCTTTCCTCTTTCTTGTACCTTGTACAATTTTAATGCCTCTAGCTTTGGCATTTTTAATAACTTGTTGAACTGCCATAGGGTCGTTTTTTTTCCTTTGATCTCAGCTCTTCCATGGTTTGTTCTTGTATAAGTTGTTTTGATTTTCCCAAAGACCCTACATTAACCCCAAATTCTTGAGTTAGCCCCATTGAAAATGATGGTAAAATGTCAACAACATTGACATGCAAAGGACTACCTCTGGTAATCCTCAAAGATGTAGATGATTCGTTCATTGTTTGACCAATTTTAGATCTATCAAGAATAAAAAATCGATTATTTCATCAAAATATATGAAAAAAAATAATAAACAGAACACATATACAATTTTTAGATAAGTTAGAAAAAAAAAAAGGTAAACAACTAAAATTAAGGAGTACTTACGAAATTGACTTCAACTTGGGGAAGGGACTTCAACTTCGGGAGGGATTACTGAAATTTTGGACAAAAATTCAAAATTCAAACCGGATAGCTGGGGTATTAAATGTAGGAGAAGACGTTAGAATGTGAAAAGGAGAGAGAAAATTAATTGTGAAAAGGAGAGAGAAAATTATTTGTGTATAATTATATGCAAAATTAGAAAATAAGATTTTTATACAATTGGTTACATAATAGGTTGTGGGCCCTATTAATTATAGCAAAATAAAATAAACTATAATTACATCATGTAAATAAATTAAACTGTACCCATATGATATAATTAATTATGAATGTTTGTCATTTCATATAATTTTCCGTAAGGCTTGACAAAATTCACAAATGGCCACAATTTACAAGAATGGCCGGAGGTAGTAGTATGATATTAAACTTTTGACCTCATTTATAGCATCATCAAAATTTCAAAGTTAAAGTAATTTTGAACTTTTTGACCTTTGAAGATCTTTTTGCTAGAGTAAGGATTCAAAATTTAAGTTGTCTATCTTCAATATCATGTTATATGAGTTAAAATAAGGATCTATTGAATGCAGAATAACAATGAAAAGTTATTTTACTTTTGAATAATATGACAATGAAACATTTGTGATTCAGTTAAGATAAGTCTCTTGTTAATATCAAGCAAGGTATTGCTAAATTTTAAATTTCAAATTTGAGTTCTACTTATTTTGCTTATTATTTTACAATAATATTTATGAGATATTGTTTATTATTTCAACTATTCTTGATAGTGAGAAATTAAATATTAAAAATATAATATTTTATTATTATTATTGACGTGCTATTAAATTTCAAATACATATTTAACTGATATTTTAAAAACAATTTTAGGGATAAATAAATGGATCAAAGATATCATCCATGGCCTATTTACAATTTTATGCCGATCAAAATGATGCTTCCAAAGATCCATATGATACAATACGAATAAAGATAGTGAGATTATTCAAAATGATTTAAATACTAATTCACAATGAATATTTATATCAAAAGCTATAATAAAATCTAAGATATCAATGTGATTGTCGTGTAATTCAAAACGCAAACAGTTTCTAACTAATGAAATATTCACACCTATAATATAAATTATGTATGTTGATTGAATTTATTAAAATTAAATTTTAAATACCATAAATAATGGACTCAATTTAAATATTATAAAATTCATTATAGAAAGATGTCCGGATTATTTAGGCCATTATCTTTTCAAAAACTAGATTAAAATCATAAGGAAGTATAACAAAAAGAAATTCACTCGTTCTCGTTCCAAAATCAAAAGCAAACCAAGATATTCATTTAAAGTATAAATTAAATTAAAAGATATTTGCAACAATTGTGATTTAAGTAATAAGTAATTTTATTTTTTCACTTAACAATAATAATATCAAATTTAAATTCTTAAATATGAAGCAATTTTAATTTAGTTATATTTTAATACGTATACTAAGGGCACATTTGGTCATACAATATAAAATCATAATATGAAAGAAAATTGAAGTTTTATTTCGACGTGGAATTTGAACTTATTATGTTGTATATATGTTTTCTCATAAACATAAAAGCGTATGAAGTTATAAAACTATTAAAATTGTCTCAATTTTTATACAATATTGCCAAGTAAGTATAGATTATAAAATCGCATAATACACTATCACAAAGATATCATTAAAAAATATAATATTTGTAGATCTAACTTTAATGCAATAAAAAAGAAACACAAGTTGTAGGATACAATACTCCAGCATATTACGTACAATATTCTCACATTGAACTTGCATTTTTCGTTCATGTGATTGAAAAGATGAATCAACATTGTTATTCTGAGCTATTTATTGGTCGATTTAGTCGGTAATTGATTGGTGGATATAAATGGTACTAAAATTGAAATTGATATGAAGTAATAATAAATTCTATATTAGTGAGAATATTTATTCTATGAGATGTAAACGGTTTTAAAAGCAATGATATGAATTATATATTTTATTTACATATAAAAAAATAGCTAGTAAATATAAATGTGATGTCGTTTTTACAAAAATATAAACTCATGTATCAATTATTATATTTAAAAATTTTCAAATCATAACCTTAAGATGAAGATAAAATTAATAAAAAATTACACATTCAAACACTAATTTTATTTTATATTTTCATATTATAATTCGAAATTAGAGGTCCAAATGATTACTTGATATAAATAATGGTAAGATTCAAACTAATTAAAAAGTAGTTCATTTTCTAGTCCAACTCGAGTGGCCCATTACTCGACCGACAGCACTAACTTTCACCGCATGTCACGCGTGACTAAATTCGCCGAGCCGACTGGTCATCAGGAATTTGAAACGGATATGCCGGTCACACTAATTTATAGAGCACCATACTTATTTTTCAAAAAGAATATCATGGCATTTATGTAATTAACTGAAGAGATAAGGGCATTTAAGCTGAAATCGGATTCATAAATATCCAAAAATCTGTACTACCTTCTTCTCCTCGCATCTTCCGGGTCTTCGCAGCCGAAGTGATAAAGGGGTACTTATCTATTTATTATTACTCTATTCACTCTCACTCTTTCTACAATTCTACATTCATAGATTTGGTAAATCCCAAGATATAGGGTTTCTCTGATCTGCTTTTTACTTTTTTTTTTCGTAAGCTTTAATTTTGGCCTATATTACTGCATTTTTGCGTAATCTCGGATTCTTCGGTTCAAGATTGTGTGATATTGTAAATCTCTTTTTAAGTTATTTTCCATGGTTATATCCATTTTGTTTCTTTGATCTATTTTTTCCCTTTTAGTGAATTTAGCAAGATGAGTTATTCATTGACTTTTGAATGCACATATTATTAGCACGGTATACTTGTACGTTTTTTTTAGGTTTTTGTTTATGTCAATGGCCAACAAACCATAATCTCTAGCTATACTTTTTCTATGCACTTAGGTGATTTATGATTCAGGTTGCAATTACCTTGATGTTGATTGTATCGAGTAGTAACTGATCTACATCGAAAAGAGGGGTTACTTAGATAATAAGCATCCCCAACCTCCAACCTAAATTTGTGGGTTCGAGTTAGCAAGAGAGCAAAATAAGGTGGGAGCTCTAGTAAGGGGTAAAAAGAAATAAAATCTGTATCAAGTATAAAATTATAAATAATGCTGCTAGTTGAGTTAGAAAATTCTATGTTTTGTCGTTTTTTTCTATCATATGTCCCTATAGATTGAATTGCTATGGTTGACTCACTTTTCATGATTGACAAGTTGTTGTGAACTTATTTATGCTTCTTTAAAATAATTGCATTCAGATACTGCAACATGGAGAATATGCAGAGCTATTGGCAATTTGGCGACGAGCTTCGAGGACAATCAAAAGCCTCAGAGGATCATAAATGGTCAACAGCTGCTATAAAATTATCTGAACAGATGAAGTACAAAGGTGAACGTAGGAATAACCTTGACCTTTCAAAGAGCTCTGCTGAAATTAGGCCCAGGGGTAATCATATGTTTCAGGAAGATAACAAGTGGGAAAGCCTTAACTTCAATATGTTAAATTTGGAAAGCAAGATGACTGAAAATATGAGCAAGAATCGCATTATGGATAGCATTTTCAATGCAAATCCAGTTTATCTTAAGCCCAATTTTAACAGCTTGGGAAATTCATCTTTAAGCAAGTTCAATGCTAGCAACTATACCAAGGAACCAAGCAAGAATAACAATAACAACGTTGAGAGCACAAATGGAAATAACTCCGTTGACAAAAGGTTTAAGACTCTGCCTGCTGCTGAAACACTGCCGAAGAATGAGGTTCTTGGTGGATATATATTTGTTTGTAACAATGACACAATGCAGGAAGACCTAAAGCGCCTGCTCTTTGGTAATTACCTTTTCCCTATCATGTTAAGCATCGTCTATTCAAGTGTGATATTGCATTTGGTATTCGATAGCTAGGGATTTTATGTTTTGTTACTAGTTGGATAAACTGCATGTTGAACCTACTTAGTTAACGACCAGTGGTTTTACGCTATTTTATTATAGAAGCTCAAAGAGCATCTAGCCTACAATTGAAGAAAATGGATTTTGACTTTGTTACTAGCTCTGAGTACTCTTCTTCAGAATTGCTATCACCAATCCTCAACTCCTATCACAGCATAGCCTCGTATCGACAAAAGTTTAAATCATTGATAAATAGATGATGACTAGAGAATAGTTCTTCCCAATTGTTATCCCCTCTGCTCAACTCCAATCATTTACTTGCAGGCCTTCCTCCTAGATACAGAGATTCCGTGAGGGCAATAACACCAGGGTTGCCCTTGTTCCTATATAATTACACTACTCACCAGTTGCATGGTATCTTTGAGGTTAGTTGCAGAAACTTTTTGCTATATTGTGATTGTGTGAGTTCATATGATGATAAATCAACTGTTTTATATTTCTAAAGCTCAAGTGTAAATCAACAACAAGTATCATGTTGGATGTTGCATTCGCTTTCACATCGTTGTATATGATTGCGTGCAGTGTAAAGCATAAGTTTTATATTCGTACAAAAGATTGGCTGCTTCTTCTCCTTTCAGATTTTCTTAATTCTGTGGTTAGAAATTTTTTTGCCTTGTGTTAAGCCTGGTGCCTTGGTGTGCTTGTGTACTTTATGGGAACCTTATAGTTTTGCGGTTTTTGGCCTGAACATTAACTTGCTGAGCTCTTATTTCTTGTCAAAAATGAGCTACATGTTTTTAAATATGGCACCATAAGCTTCTTTTTTAAATAGCTTCAGTTTCATTACTTCTCTGGCTCTATCTTAATTTATGCAATGAGCATAGATATTAAAGATAAATTGGATTCAACCAAATCAAGTATCCGGCATGGACCATGACTTTTTCTTTGAACTATCTGGGCAGGCATCGAGTTTTGGAGGTTCCAACATTGATCCAACTGCCTGGGAGGATAAAAAGTGTAAAGGAGAGTCAAGGTTCCCTGCTCAGGTAAGTTTATGAATTACAGCTCATTTTCTATTGAGGCTTTTGAAGGATCTGTGTAGATTTTCTTAGTTTCACGTACTTAATGCTTAGGTGAGGATCCGTGTCCGGAAAGTCTGTAATCCTTTGGAGGAAGATGCTTTCAGACCAGTTTTACATCATTATGATGGCCCCAAGTTCCGTCTGGAGCTCTCCATTCCTGAGGTAAGATGATCATTCACATCTAAGTTCCATGCACCTGTAATGGGTAGACTACAGGTTTTTAACTCCTAAAACCTTATCGGATTTGCAGACTTTGGACTTGCTAGATCTCTGTGAAAAAGCCGGTGTGTAGGTGCTATGTGCTCGTGCTGGCGTCCTGTAATAGTAAGCATAAAAGAACTGTAGCCTATGTGAATGTTATAGGTTTGTGGTGCATGTCAGCAGTGTGCTGTCCGTAGATTTTCCTTAGCGTAAGCTTTGGGGTGCAAGTCTAGTTAAGAGGTTGTAAGTTTAGGATTGGCTTGTATTAGCCAAATAAGTGTAATGCTTATCTCTGAAGATGTTTGCTGAGTGGCTTCACAAATTTAGCTATGTAATCTTGCAGTAAACTAGAAACAAGTAAGACAATTATGTAATGGGTCAAGATCGAATGTGTTTCTGTATCTGCAGAGAAACTCTGCTTCATGTGATTTGTAAGGTTTGAATTCTTAACATTTCTTTACATTTAGGGAATGCCAGTGCGTGTCCACCAAGGTATTTGGTGACTTTGTCATAAAAATATTTGTGTTGATGGTTAAAGTCTATCCAGCAACAAGTTTTTGCAGAAACTATGTGGCTCTCTTGGCTCATTATGGAACAATGATTAAGTAATGTGTCTCCATAACTTGGCTGTCCTTCAGCTGAAGTTTTGGTACCTTTAATTTCCCCAAGCTATGTTTTTCATCATATGAGATAACAATCTAGATACATTTAACAAAATCATCATGCTAAACATTACATTCTGAACATTTTGATGTTGACAGACGGCGCAATACACATTTTGGTTTTCCCTGTACTTACATAATTGAAGGTTGAAAAAACGTTCGCTGACCAACTTTGCTAGGTTATATTTCCAATCTGTAAACGATACTTGTCATCCTTCAATTCTTACAAATGCGATGGGATTCAGGTCTCAAAATGCAGTAGTCAGTGAATTTTGGAAGGATCCAAAATCACGTAGCTTCATTTACAAGGCTCCAACCGGGTGTTTTCTTTAAACTTCCTTCTTTCATCCGCTTCCTTAGTTTTACCACATCGTCCCATCTTTCAGCTTGTGCATACATATTAGATAAGACGACATATACTCCATGACTATTTGGATTCACAAGCAGAATTTCTTTCACAGCTCGTTCTGCAATATCTATGTTTCCATGGCTCTGACATGCATGTAACAAGGAACCCCAGATAACCACATCAGCCTTCCAAATCATTCCTCTTATGAGCTGCTCAGCTTCTAGTAGTTTCCCATTCCGCCCAAGAATGTCAACCATGCATCCGTAATGCTCAATCTTGGGATCTATACGGTATAACTCTTTCATGGAGTGAAATATTCCTTCACCATAGTCAAATAACCCTGCATGGCAGCACGCTGACAGAACCCCAACTAATGTAATGTCATTTGGCTTTACTTTTTCTTGTTCTAGTTCCTTAAAGAAGTTAATTGCTTCTTTTCCATGTCCATGGGCAGCTAACCCGCAAATCATTGCATTCCAAGTTGCAATGTTCCTTTCTCTCATACTACTAAAGCACTTCTTTGCTTTTACAATGGCACCGTTCTTTGCATACATGTTCACTAATGCTGTTCCAAGAATCACTCCTAATTCTATCCCGTTTTCTTCCATATAGGCGTGAATCTGTTCACCTAACTGCAAACTGCCTGACTGGGCACAAGCTGACAACACAGAAGCCAATGTAGCTCCGTTGGGCGCCATTCCATCCTCAAGCATACACTCAAACAACTGAATAGCATCATCGTACCTGTCATTCTGAGCAAACCCACAAATCATCGTCGTCCAAATACTCAAATTTCTCTCAGGAACTTCATCAAACACTTCCCGCGCATCCCTCAATACACGAGAAACAGAATAAGCCCTGATCAAGCCATTAACAACATGCAAATCTAAATCTAACCCAAATTTAATAGAATGACAATGCACTTGTCTACTAACATAAATACACATCGCGTTGGAACAAGCTTTTAGTACAAAAGGGAATGTATGTTTACCGGGAGCGACGCAAAGTCTTCGCATCTTTACATAAAAAAGCAATGCTTGTCGGGGATTTGAGCTACCAGCTTGAGCTCTTATAAGAGTGTTCCACATGAATGAATTGGGTTCGTTGATACTGTCGAAAAGTCTTACGGCATAAGAAAGGCTGCCTGATTGTGAGAGAGCAGAGAAGGACAGTAAACGGCTGGCAGCAAAATTGTCGTGGATGCGGGCACTGACGATCATTTGGGCATGTATTTGCTTGAGTTGGTGCAGTGAGGTACATTGGTCGGCTAGGAGGGAGAGGTGAGGAGGATTGCGTGATGGTGGAGCAGGAGGACCATAGGTGATACTACAGAGGTGTCTGTAATGGAGTCCCCTCATCTTGAAGGGAACCATATTTCACAACCACCTTTGAAATAAAAACTCTACTATGTCTAATCAATGATTAGATAAATATTTACCGCTCTCAAATCAATTTATCGGAAAAGCGCTTTTATAAGTAGTAAAAGAGATAATATAATATCTAATCAACAAATTTAAATTTAAAATCAGTGAGAAAAATAATTCTTTTTGGAGGATTAACACGTGGGAAGATAATTGTTGGTGAACTGTGTCTCTATTTTTTCAAAATACTATTTTGGAAATTGATATCATAAAAAAGATTCGTGAATTTTTAAAGTAAAATACTATACTAAAAAGAAAAAGAAAAACAGAAACATACAGAAAAAAATTAAATATATACGATTCTTAAATATCAAATTATTTAATCAAATCTAATTTTGAATCCAGCGACCACCACAATAATAATCTGAAACCTTTACACTAATCTCTCTAAGAACTAAAAAGAACATACTTCTACAAAAAACACACAAAATTCGCTAGTAAAAAAAACTAAAATTATTTCCTTTTTTTTTCCTTCTAAATTCTAAGAATTCTTCCTAAGAAGGCCCTTAGAAAACTCTTTAATGTTGGTCATGTTAAAATTATTTTTAATGTTGTTCATGCTAAAATTCCTTATTACAAATTGCTATTGATAATTATCATTTAATTTTACAATTTAAGCATATCACGTGATACATTAAATTTATAGAATCATCAAAGACATTTTTTTAAAAATAACTAAACCTAAAAATGTAACAATAATAAATTAAAATTAGGAAAAATTGTATATAATACTAGCAAATTATTAATTCAAATTAAATAGTATAATCATAGTTTGATTTAATTGCATAGCAAATTATTGTTATTTCGCCTCTCTCCTAATGAATCTTGCTCATTACTTTCGTTCTCTCCCTCACCTCTCTCACTTTCATACAAACGCAAATGTATAAAATGTGTTTGTGTTTGTATAAAGCGAAAGAAGATTGTATATATACATATATTTTTGTTCCCAGATCTCTCTCTCTCTCTCGACTCTCTCACTTTATACAAAACGCAAATGTATAATGTGATTGTGTTTGTACAAAGCGAGAGAAAAATGTATATATACATATATTTTCATTTTCCTTTCTCCCCTCTCCCAGATCTCGCTCGACACTCTCGTTCTCTCTCTCTCTCTCGCTTTTATACCAACGCAAATGTATAAAATTTGTTTGTATTTGTATAAAGCGAGAGAAGGTTGTATATATGCATATATTTTCTTTTCAGATCTCACTCGCCACCCTCCCAGATCTCGCTTGCTGACTCGACTCTCACACTTTATACAAAAAATGTATAAAATGTGTTTGTATTTGTACAAAACGAGAGAAAATGTATACATAAATATATTTTCATTCCCCTTTCTCACCTCTCCCTGATCTCGCTTGCCACTCTCACTCTCGCTTTTATACAAACACAAATGTATAAAATTTGTTTGTGTTTGTATAAAGCTAGAGAAGGTTGTATATATGCATATATTTTCAGATCTCGCTCGCTCAATCGGCTCTCTCACTTCATACAAAAAATGTATAAAATGTGTTTGTGTTTTTACAATGCGAGAGAAAATGTGTGTGTGTGTATATATATATATATGTGTGTGTGTGTGTGTGTGTGTGTGTGTGTGTGTGTTCCCCTTTTTTCCCTCTTCAGATCTCGCTCACCCACTCGTCTCTCTCACTTTATACAAACACAATGTATACATTTGCGTCTCTCTCACTTTCACAAACACAAATGTATACATTGTGTTTGTATAAAGTGAGAGAAAATTATATATACAAAGATAAGTGCATATATTTTCGTCATATACACTTATGATTATACAAATGCAATTTTTCTTGTTCAGTTTTCATTCGTCTTTCTCGCTTTCTCGCGTTATACAAACACGATTATGCAATTGATCTTACTGTTTTTTTTTTGTACAAGTATAGTGAAATAATACAACTTCTTTCTTTTGAATATGTATAGCGAAATATAAATATTTATGTTTATCATAACACGCAATTATTCAAATTATAGATATAACATACAAATATAATTTTTATGTTTGTTATACGTGAAAGTTACTCCTAAAACTAACTTAATTCACCTTGGTATGTCTAATCCGAAATATTTTGTTCCATATAAGATTTTTAATAATACATTATAAAATTTAAAATTAATTAATTTGTTAGAGTAGATTGGGATTATGACCTGTTTCAACCTTATTTCATTTGACACTAGGGGTGTGCATCGGTCGGTTCGGTTCGATTTTACATATAATCGGTTCGGTTTATCGGTTTTCGGTTTTAAAATATGCTAACCCAATAACAAACCAATAAGAAATTTTTTATCGGTTTATCGGTTTTTGATGTTATCGGTTCGGTTTCGGTTAATCCAATAAGAAAATGTCGATCAAATAATATATAATAGTACGTATGTTATAATTACATGTTACGAACTTACCACCAAAACATAATAGAAAACTTTGAATGTTGATCAAATTACTAACATTCACAAACTTGCAAAAGCTATCTCCTACAATTACGAACTAGAATTAAAACTAAAATAAAATATTTCAATGAGACAATCTTGAACAGTTGTTTGATCCACCAGATAATCAACAAAGTTCTCACCAATTTCCTAACAAAAAAATCACATAGCCTGAAAAGCAAATATTGAATCTATTTATGTTTTAAATTATGTATATTTTAATATTGAGGAAGGGTAATGTAGTAAATAACTATCGTCTTATTGGGTTATCGGTTTACCCAATAACCCAATAGGAAAAACCGAAACCGACCCAATAACCCAATAATTATTTTTTTTAAACCCATTAAAAACCCAATAACATTTTATCAGTTCGGTTTATTGGTCGATTCGGTTTTTGCACACCCCTATTTGACACTGCTTATTAAAGCCAAAAAATGAGCTGGCCTGAGGACATGTACACACGGTGAAATGAAATAAACAATAATCCACCGTGGCAATCGAGGCGACCTCGACAAATTATCCACATCACAAGTCACACAGCACCGTTTGATTTCCAATTGCATGAAGAGTATAACCTTTCGCCACAGCCTCAAATTCGTCAGGTAGTAGGGCAGCTCCAATATTTGTACAAATCTTCTTCATCTACCTCGCACTCACACCTAGCAGGACTACTGTGAAGCCGGCGGCAAAGGAAACCGAGAAAATGCCTGGGATTAAAGGGCCTTCCGATTATTCGCGAGAACCCCCTCGCCATCCTTCTCTTAAAATTAATGCCAAGGTTACTCTATAAACTTCCCTGTTTCTTCATTCTTTTGCCACTGTATAGATCGCTGCAATTAAGTTTCCAATTATCTGAATCCTCAATTTTTCAGAGTTAATGGTAGTTATTCCGATGTTTATGAATCAAAAGATATTTTCATTTTTGGTGGAGTTTCTATTGCGATTTTCTGCTAATTTGTTAAGACTATCTGCTGATCGAATCGTTACGGGAATTGCCGATTATCAAATTTTGTTGTAGGAACCCTTTAATGCTGAGCCAACTCGTTCAGCTCTAATTTCATCTTATGTCACTCCTGTTGATTTCTTTTACAAGAGAAACCACGGACCCATACCAGTAGTGGATGACATAGAGAGGTTTTATACTTTGGTTTGTTTTTGTAAAATCCTTTCATGTTTTTTTTTCTTAGAGCTTTCTTGCTGATAGTGCTTGGCCCATTCTTCAGGTATTCTGTTTCTCTGAGTGGTCTTATAAAAAATTCCAAAGACTTGTTTATGAAGGATATTTGGTGAGGATACTGCAGACCTTTACATCAATACTTCAATTTTCATGTAACTCTCTCAAATGATTGATGTTTTTTTGGTTTATAAATAACAGTAAGCTTCCAAAATATACGGTTACTGCCACTTTACAGGTAAATTATCATGCTCTGGCTCCAGATTGTTGCGTTTGTTGCTGGGAGAGAATTGTGGATTGGGATATGATAAATTTTGAAAAAGAAATTTTTGGGCCATATCTTATAAAATTCTCCCGAGGGGAATGTGCACTGCTGTTGATCATTCAGCTATTTGCAAAACTAATTTGGTTAATTCTTCTCTAGTGTGCTGGTAACAGAAGAACTGCTATGAGTAAGAGTCGAACGGTGAAAGGAGTTGGTTGGGATATTGCTGCTTTAGGAAATGGTAAGTTGATTAAACCTGCAGTGCATACATCATTTAAATGCTTGGTCTGATATCTAATTCTCATATACTACTGTAGAGAACTTGAGAAATAAACTAAATTGGATGGAGAAGTCGCAAGTTCAACATGTTTATGCTAGAAAGTTTCCATTTCCGTTCATTATTTGCATGTTATCACGTATACACGGTCTTCTCTATGTAGCCAAAGATAATTTGGAGATTATTAGAGTGCGCTAAATTTCTGCTAATGCAATTCTGTTCAAGTCTAGAAGAGTTAGTACTACACTACCATACGCATAGAGTATTTTTTTTCCTAATGTTTCATTCCATCCTTGGATTGACAAGGAGACCACCAATTTAAGTAGCCAAAGACAATTTTAAGATTATTAGAGTGCGCCAGATTTCTGCTAGTGCAATTCTATTTAAGTCGAGAACAGTTAGTACTGACATTATAGAATTAAAGGACCTTTGCTTGGTAAACTTACTACACTACCATACACATGCTGCAATTTTGTTCTATGTTTTATTCCATCCTTGGATTGAAAAGGAAACCACCATCAAGCCCCTTTGTAGCTCCACCACATTACTTTTGACTTGGTAAATGTGATTGCTTTAACTGATTTGTATGTGTTGTTCCCTTTTTCTTCTACTTCTGAGAGGTTTCACAATATATCTACATGTCTCGCTGCTGGTATTGTTTATAATTTGTTTGTTTGTCACTCACTTACTTGGTAAGTTCTCCTTTGAGTATGTAGAGTCTTGATGAGATAATAAAAGTTAGTTAGAAAAGTTAGTTAGAATTCAGTTAGGAAGAAAATCTTCTTGTTACAACTTCTTTACTTGTATATATATGTACATATCTTGAATGTAAAGCATAACAAACATTTTGAATAAAATTTTTCTTCTTCTCTTCTCAAGTCTCCATTAATGGAGATCTCATCATGGTATCAGAGCACAGTGACGAATTCTGTGTCTAACATCTCCATAGCTTGAAATCATCTAATCAGCTCTTCTATTTGCTGATAAAAGTTTGTTGCACGATCTAGTTTTCATTCTGTGATTAGATCTCTGTTGTAATCTTAGAAAAAGAATCTCTAATTGTCATCTTCGAGGTTGAACTCTGTTAATTTCTGGAAATTTGCTGGTGAATCAATGGTGATTCCAAGTGAAGGAACTGTAAGTGAAGAAGTGCAAATGCAGGGAGGATCTTCATCTTCTACTGAATCTGAACGAGTTGATCACAATCATCCCTTGTTCATTCACCCATCAGATACTCAAGGTTCAGTTCTTACCTCAATCCAACTTTTAGGATCTGAAAATTACTCTCTATGGAGTAAATCCTTGAAACTTGTACTTCTGGGAAAAAACAAGTTAGGATTCCTGTTAGGAACATGTAAAAAGGATATGTATCCTTCTTCAATGCATGATCGATGGGATAGGTGTAATGCCATTGTCTTGGGATGGATAATGAATTCTGTTTCTAAAGGTTTACTGAGTACAGTCATCTATGGATCTGATGCACACAGAGTTTGGGAAGATCTGCGCGAGAGGTTTGATAAGGTCAATGCATCCAGGGCTTACTTTCTACATAAAGAAATTGTTACACTATCTCAAGGTACTACCTCTGTATCAAGTTACTTTTCAAGACTTAGAGAATTGTGGGATGAGTTTGAAACTCTAATGCCTCCTCCTTCATGTGCTTGTATTGAAGCAAAGTTGTATGCTGAACATTTTCAGTATCACAAACTTTGGCAATTCCTAATGGGACTAAATGATACCTATGCTCATGCTAAGAGTCAAATTCTGATGATAATTCCTGTCCCTAGTGTTAATCAAGCCTATGCTATGATCATTAATGTTGAAAGCCAAAGGCTGAATGGTATAAGCACTGGATCATCTCTAGCTGATTCACATTCAGAGGTTGCTCTTATGAGTAACAAAGTATCTCAAGGTCAATACACTGGTGTAAATGGTCAAAATGGAAGCAATGGTGGTTATAGGCAGAGAAACTATGGTGATGGTAGGCCTAATGGGAAGGCTCATCTAGTTTGTGATTTCTGTCATTTTAAAGGCCATACCAGGGAAACTTGTTATAAGCTCCATGGATACCCCAAGAGGAAAGGAATCACCTCTAATTCTTATGCCAACAATGCTACTGGAAGCAATCAAGGTAATGAGGTAAGAGCATTTGATAATCAAGCTTCCTCTACTAATACTACTCCAACAGGCACACATGGTGGTGTATCCTTGTTCACACCTGAGCAGTACTCACAGATCCTTCAGATGTTAAACAAAGGAAAAGATATAGAGCCTACTGCTAATGTGGCTACTACTAGCACTGCAGGTATGATAACAGCCTTTATGTCTGATGTGGTTAACAGAAATTGGATAATTGATACTGGAGCTTCTAATCACATGGTTCATAATGCTAGTCTAATGACTCAATATAGAAATCTTGATGATAAGAGTAATATGCATGTCAATCTACCTACAGGAAGTCAAGCATCTATTAGTCATATTGGTGAATCCTTAGTACTTACAGATAGGACTGTAAATGGTGTGTTGTTTATTCCAGAATTCAAATACAACCTACTATCTGTATCTCAGTTAACCAAGCAACTGAAGTGTGCTGTGATATTTTTTCCTGACTTCTGTGTCTTTCAGGATCTCTCAAATGGGAAGGTCCTGGGGATTGGTAGAGAAGATCAAGGTTTGTATCTGCTTCAGACTGGATTGGATACTTCAGCTGACATTGGTGGTTTTCAGGCTCATAATTCTACTACTGAAGTTCCTAATATAGACAAATCTAAGGTGACTAATGCTGGTTGTAAGTCTCTATGTGATCTTTGGCATAAGAGACTTGGTCATGCTCCTCTTAAAGTACTCAGTAGAATAAAATGTTTACCTTCTGTATCTTTGGAAGATTATCATTGTACTGTATGTCCTCTTGCAAAACAATCTAGACTTCCATTTCCTGTTAGTGTTACTACTTCTGCTGCTTTATTTGATATTGTACATGGAGATGTTTGGGGTCCTTACAGAGTTTCTAATCATGATGGCAAGAGATATTTCCTTACATTGGTGGATGATAAATCTAGATATACTTGGATTTCTTTGTTACATACTAAGTCTGATTGTCTTATAGTTCTGAAAGATTTCTTAAGTATGGTGAAAACTCAATTTGGAGTCAATGTTAAGTGTGTTAGGACAGATAATGGAACATAGTTTGTTAACTCTCAAGTGTCTAGTCTGTTCAAGGAATGTGGAGTTATACATCAGAGTTCTTGTGTCTATACTCCTCAACAAAATGGAATTGTTGAGAGAAAACATAGATCTATTCTTGATATGGCCAGGGCATTATGGTTTCAAGCAAGTATTCCTTTGAAGTACTGGGGTTGTTGTGTGTCTACAGCAGTATATATTCTAAACAGACTGCCTTCTGTAGTACTACAAAATAAGTCTCCTTTTGAAGTATTGTTTGGTAAAATACCCTCTCTTCAACATATGAGAGTCTTTGGTTCCTTATGCTATGCTACTACTCCTAAATATTTGGATAAGTTTTCTCCCAGAGCTATTCCTGCAATACATTTAGGTTACTCTTCATCAAAAAAAGGGTATATATTATATGACCTGAGCTCTCACTCCTTTTTTGTTAGCAGAGACACAGTGTTTAAAGAAGGTATATTTCCTTTTAAAGATCTTCAGTCTTCTCCTTCTCCTGTGTTTCCTGTTCTACATTTTGTTGATGACTCTTCTAGTCTTCCTGAGTCTGTTACTACTTCAGATACTTCAAGTAATACCTCAGTCTCTACATCATCTCTAGGTGATTCTCATTCACGTTCTGAGATAGGTGTACCAACTGAAAATCAACCTTCTCTAAGAAGATCTACCAGACTCTCAAAGCCTCCTAGTTGGTTGGATAACTATGTTATTCCTAGTACTAAAAGTGCATGTTTATATCCACTTTCCAATTATGTTTCTTATTCTAGACTGTCTCCTTCATATAGAGTTTCTCTTGCTGCTTATTCTAAAATTACTGAACCTAAGACATATAAAGAAGCTTGTTTGGATCCTCAATGGGTTAAAGCCATGCAGACAGAAATTACTGCTCTAGAAGATAATTGTACTTGGTCTATTGTTCCTCTTCCACATGATAAGACTCCTATTGGTTGTAAATGGGTGTATAAAGTGAAATATCATGCCTCAGGGGCTGTTGAGAGATATAAGGCCAGGCTAGTGGCCAAAGGGTATAGTCAGCAAGAAGGTCTAGATTACACTGAGACCTTCTCACCAGTAGCTAAAATGGTAACTGTAAGGTCAGTGGTGGCCTTAGCAGCTTCTAATGGTTGGTTTGTATTTCAAATGGATGTTCACAATGCTTTTCTTCAAGGAGATCTTCTTGAAGAGGTGTATATGCAGGTTCCAGATGGTTTTGCAATCCAGGGGGAGAAGTCTATGGTTTGCAAATTACACAAATCTTTGTATGGTTTGAAGCAAGCACCAAGGCAGTGAAATCTAAAACTAACTCAAGCATTGAGTAGTATGGGATTTACACAATCTCATTATGATTATTCCTTGTTTACAAAGAAGGTGGGAAAGGAGTTGCTTGTTATTTTGGTATATGTTGATGATCTATTAGTGACTGGCAGTAGTTTACAGCATATACAACAAGTCAGGAAAGATCTACAACACAGGTTCAAGATGAAAGATCTTGGTGAGCTAAAATACTTTCTTGGGATTGAGTTTTCTAGAACTAATGATGGTATCCTCATGAATCAGAGAAAATATGCTTTAGGACTTGTATCTGAACTAGGATTAACAGGTTGCAGACCTGCTTCTACTCCTCTAGAAACTAATCACAAGTTAACTTCTATTGAATTTGATGAATGTTCAGGCAAAGTTAGTAATACAGAAGATACATTGTTAGATGACTTTGGAAAATATCAAAGGCTTATAGGGAGGTTGTTATATTTAACAATGACCAGGCCAGATATAGCCTTTGTGGTTCAAGTGTTAAGCCAGTTTATGCATTCACCTAAAACATCTCACATGGAAGCTGCTATTCGAGTAGTGAAATATATCAAAGGAACAGCAGGACTTGGTCTGTTTATGCCAAGTAGTAAGAGTTCAGAATTAACAGCATATTGTGACTCAGATTGGGCTGCGTGTGTGAAGTCAAGAAGGTCTGTAACTGGATATGTAGTGAAGTTTGGAAATGCTGCAATATCATGGAAAGCTAAGAAGCAAAACACTGTATCCAGAAGTTCTGCAGAGGCAGAATTCAGGAGTATGGCTACAACAGTTGCAGAAATAGTTTGGCTGAAAGGCTTATTCAAGGAATTGGAAACAGAGATCAGGCTGCCAATAAGGTTGTTTTGTGACAGCAAAGCTGCAATTCAGATAGCAGCTCATCCTATTTTTCATGAGAGAACTAAACATTTCGATATAGATTGCCACTTTGTTAGAGAAAAGATTGTTGAAGGACTAATACAAACTCACTACATAAACACCAAAGATCAGCCAGCAGACTTACTTACAAAAGGACTTTGTAAACCTCAGCATGAAGCTTTTATTAACAAGCTTGGAATGAAAAATATATTTTCTTATTCTAAGCTTGAGGGGGAGTGATGAGATAATAAAAGTTAGTTAGAAAAGTTAGTTAGAATTCAGTTAGGAAGAGAATCTTCTAGTTACAACTTCTTTACTTGTATATATATGTACATATCTTGAATGTAAAGCATAACAAACATTTTGAATAAAATTTTTCTTCTTCTCTTCTCAAGTCTCCATTAATGGAGATCTCATCAAGTCTCAACTCTCATATGAGTATGACTTTACTAATGTAATTGTAATGTCACTGACCGATGAAATCAATTTTTGAAAGAATTCATTTGAAAAAGAGTTCATTAGAAGAACTTTAATCATGTCCTACCTTTCTACTCATGTTTATTACAAATGAGGGGTTTGTTTATTATTAGCACTTAATGAGATTCCGTTGAGCTTCCTTAAAAAAAAATTTCATGGGCTTGTATAATACTCCCTCCGTCCTTATTTATGTGGCACCGTTTGACTTGACACAACAACTATTTGACATAGGAACCAAAACTTGTTCCAAGGTAATCAAGTTCACAGTAATGTGTGATTTTTCTGCTTGTGGTCTTCATGTTTATTTATTTTTCAAATTTTTTTGACTGTCATTATTTCAATGTTCACCCATTACTTGTATAATAAATGAGTCAAATTAACATTTTATGCTTAATTTGACATAGGTAAAAGAAAAAAAATCTATACATACTCAAAATATAACACATGTATTGAGACAGATGGAGTAATAAGTTGTGGAACTTGTAATGATTGAGTGAAAAGAGTATTTGAATTCATTATATTGTGAATTTGGTAAAGAATTAAATAAACCATTTGCATCTATCTGACAGAAAATATATATAGGATGTAATGTTTCCTAACCACGGATTCATCTGTTTCGCATTCTGCACTTGGTATGATTATTTGCTTTGGTAATGAAAAGAACAATGGTTTGGGTCATGTATCTAATTCTACAGTGGAAGAGAAGGTTCCATTGGAACAATATTTGTTCAGTCAAGGGTTCCTCTCTCCTTTTTTAAAAAAATTAATAAAGAAAAGAAGTTAGGGTATGAGAAGAAATGACAAGAAGATGTTGGAACTTAAATTTGGAAGAGATGACGAAGGCAGGAGTTAATACTTGGTTATGGTAACTGCCAAATAATTGGTATGAATTTTAAGTTATACTGATGCATTGCTCCCTCCACCAAAATCACTTTTTCCAGTTGATCTCTGTTAGGAGTTCTTTTGAGAAAAATGTCTAAGTATAAAATGCTTCTTGATGCCTCAATTTATTAAAAATAAATTAATTTACATTTAACTTGTTACGTCGTTGTGCATTTCAGCTGTTTGGGGTGGAGCCAAATTGGCAGATGTTCTAGAATTAGTTGGAATACCTTATTTGGCAAGTATCACACAATCTGGAGGAAAACATGTGGAATTTGTGAGCATTGACAAGTGTAAGGTGATTATGTAGGATATCTTATTCCTAGATAAAAAAAAATGTTGTTTCTTTTTTCTCTTTTCTTCTTTACTTTTCTTTATTAGATATGTATACCTTGCTGTAAACTTCCTGGCTCAGCAATATATATATATGAATCTAGGAGGAAAATGGAGGTCCTTATAAGGCATCAATTCCATTGAGTCAGGCTACAAACCCTGAAGCTGATGTTCTGCTCGCTTATGAGATGAATGGAGAGGTAATACAAATCTCTCTCTTCTATCTTATTATAAATGTGTTTGTTTTCTCAGTTTGACCTATTTCCCTTATTCAGCTTTCCTAATAATGTAGTTTCTTTTACAACAACTACTAATCTCTGTATAATTTTCCTATTGTACACTTAAAAAAACTAAGTTTCTTGTGGGTCTGTATTTTCCCTTGTTAAATATCAAATAGTGCAGTTTATAAGTTTCTATACAGTTTGTTCAAGGTCAATCCAAGGAATCCAATTTGAAACTGTTGGAGAATTTTTTCTTATTTTTGGGTCTTGATGTGACATAAAATACCACATTTTGTCACTTTCAAATCCAATATAACAAACTTCTGAAAATGTTTGTCCTTCATTTCTAACTTTTTGGAGTTGTCTGGTTCATTGAGGGATGAGAATTGTGTTAAATTTGACTATTTGACTTGAGTTTATAGTCATGTTCAGTGTGTCAATCAATTGTAATCTCGTGTATTGAATGCTGTGCCTATTATAATATCAAATGGCATCGTTGGTCAATTCTGTGTTTCACATTTGTTGAGTGGATTTTTGTTAGTTTTGCTTCAGCTGGTTCTGAATTTATTTCCTCTTAAAATTATTGTCATGTATTTGGTCAAGTAGTCCATTAGACAGCAATAAATGGGAACAAAGAGGGTGATATCTGATTGGCAGAGAACTATACTTCTAATTGCATGTTGAGCCTTCTTAGCAAAAAGTGTTTTTTTGAGCATAACGACAACAACATTCCCAGTGTAATCCCAGAAGCGATGTGAGGTCTGGGGGTATTTTAAGCATGCTATTCTAAAATTATCTTTTGTATTTTTGTTTCTACACTGGATATCTTGGTAATGAGAAGATTAGTAATTTAAGTGTCAGCTTGGAAACTTCTGCTACGCCCTTAACCCTTGCAATTTCCTTTTAAAACCTGATAAATTGATAGCTCAACTCGCAATATGCTATACTAACGTTCCTGGATTCACGTGTGAAGCCACTTAATAGGGATCATGGCTATCCACTGCGTGTGGTTGTCCCTGGTGTGATAGGTGCCCGTTCAGTTAAGTGGCTTGATTCCATCAATATCATTGCCGAAGAATGCAAGGTTGCTAATTATGTATTAGTACTTCAGATGATTTAACATTTTCTTTTGAACTTGTTAACACAATATCTGCTGGACAGGGATTCTTTATGCAAAAAGACTACAAGATGTTTCCACCAACAGTGAATTGGGATAACATCAACTGGTCTACTAGGAGACCGCAGATGGACTTTCCTGTTCAGGTAATTGGTTAAATTTCTCCCCATCAGTAGGTTTTCATTGGGGTTCTTTTAGTTTTTTTTTTATATAGAATTGTCTTTCCTGTAAATAGGTAGATAGGTAGACTAGGAATTCAAGATTACAGGTTTGGGTGGCGTTTGCTTCAAAATTTTGGAAGCTTGTACTCGAAAATCTTTTCAGATTTTTTGCAAAACCTTCTTTCGATTTTTGTGAAGCAGGCACCAACTTGGTCATTTTATTAATGAAATTTGTGAGATACCTGTGGATTGTGTTAGCCCAATTTTCCAAGTTATGTGGTGTCTTTGTACTTGTGTGGAACTTTATTAATATCCGTTAATTTGGATGATGAAGAATTCATTATGTTTCCACAAAATACTGAAGCAGCTGTCCATTATGCTTCATGCTTTTCATGATTTTGCAACTGGCTAAAGGACTACCTCCCCTGGTTATTCCGAGGTTCTGAACTTGGAGATGATTAGGACCCACTTGGCCCATAGCTTCACTTGCAAATACTGAAGCAGCATTTGCAAGTTGAAGTTTGGCCATGAACTTTTGTGTTCTAGTTGATGTTGATATTCAAGTGAAGTTTCTCAAATCTTCAACTTCCACTTATAAATATCAACTGTGCAAACTTTATTTTCTAACTTCCAACTTCGAATACATTTTTTTTTCAGTTTCCACTCATATTTTGTCCGAAAGAATGCTTAGTCTCTCTCTCTCTCTCTCTCTATATATATATATATATATAAAGAGAGAGAGAGAGAGAGAGAGAAACACTTAGTTGGAGTAAAACGGTTGATGCATGTGTCCTAATTTGTTTGATAGAATATTGTAACCGGGTTTACGATTTGCAATAACACTATGTCAAAACTTTTCTTATCCTGTGTAATAAGTATTGATGTCCCTGCTATATGATGTTATTGGAATTCTTTACATGATGGTTCTAGAAAGTAGAAAGCCTAGTGATTACTTTTAAAAGTGTCTATTTCCAGATCTGAGATGGTCCAACCAGCTAACTGCCTGTTGATCAAATGATTGATTGATCTGGCATGACTTTAGCATTTATATCTGGCTGATAACCAACATTGCTTCACAACTTTTTAAATTTGTCAATTGCTGACAGTTACTTTATTCCCTTTCTAATTACAGAGCGCAATATGTTCGCTGGAGGATGTGAGTGTTGTAAAGCATGGAAAGGTCAGTTTTAATATGATGAACATTGTGTTCAAGCATTTCTTGACATTTATCTTAATTCTTAAATGGACACTTTTACATATACTTGTGTAAATGAGTTTGCACGGTCTGGAAAAAAAAAAGAGTTTGCATGATTCAATTATGTAGCCTTATTTTGTACTGTTGTAAGTTGAGAATCACGGTACTTCATTAGGTTATTCTAGCGGCTGATATTTGTTTTCAGATAAACATCAAGGGGTACGCAGTATCAGGAGGTGGGCGTGGCATAGAAAGGGTAGACGTGTCTATAGATGGTGGTAAAACTTGGGAGGAAGCCACCAGATACCAGAGAACTGGTGTTCCATATATTGCTGATGATTCAAGCAGTGACAGATGGGCATGGGTCTTTTTTGAAGCTGAGGCAAATATTCCCCAGAGTGCGGAAATAGTTGCTAAAGCGGTAAGTTTTGAGTTAAAATTTGTCTGTTTTCTTAATTCTAATAGAAAAAAGGTTCAACTGTTAATTGTTACATTTTCTGATGAAATCTATCTTGACACTTTAGTTGATATTCTTTATAGTATACTAGGGACGGTAGTTATAATGTAAAAATGTACAATGGCACATCTAGCAACCCCATGATTTGCTATATGCATTAAGACGCTGCTTTCTCTGTTATCTTACACTGGAAGACACCAGTCTGCCGAATTTCTTGCTCCGTTCTGAGCTGATATTCTATGTTTAATAGGTGGATATATCTGCAAATGTCCAACCTGAAAGTATAGATTCTGTCTGGAATCTGAGAGGAATCCTGAACACCTCATGGCATCGGGTTCATGTCCGAGTTGGTCAAGCAAATCTTTAGGCTGTGTTTCGTGTGTTGAAGCAGACGACAGTAATCAGCATATCAGGCCATGGTGGTTTGTGTCTTCCTAGCTTAAAATGAAAATAACATGGTGGTTTGTATCCTTCTTAGCTTAAAATGAAAATAGCATGGTGGTTTGCGTCTTCCTAGCTTAAAATGAAAATAAAATGTTCTCTTCATGTTGTCTCGAAATACTAATGGAATAATAATAATTTGGAAGTGATTGCATCTTGACAATTAATTGTATTAGTTTCTTCTCCAGTTTCTATTTCTCTATATTCCTTGGTAGTTTGATTTGGACAAGCTCCTAATTACTACTTGAGTTTTGGATGACGGAAACAATGAAGTGAAAGCAAGAGAGGTTCCAATCACGGGTATTTAGGAACTGGTTAGTAGGTTCTGCTTTACTTTCTATTAATTTGGTCCCTTATTTTGTCCTCTTCCCCAACTTGTTTGGGACAGGAGACGTAGTTGTAATATTTCTTCCTCGCCAGCTGATGATGGTATCTTCTCGCCTCCTCAAACACCATGTGGAAGTCCTATTCTGTGACCACAGGTAGCCTGCTTTCTTCATTTTGAGCAACAGAGAGACAAAATGAGGTTCCAAAATCTGTATTTGTGTTTGTTTTATTTAATGGAAGTAGATGTAGTAGTGCCAACGAAAGTGAAGTGGGATGAGATGAGACGATCAGAGGTGCGTGCATTCATACGTATGTAGACAACAAGTTGAGAAATGATTACATTCGAAAACAAGGTTCAAAGAAAGGATTGGGGAAAGAGAGGAGAACGTCAAAATCATTTTGCATTAGAAAAGTCTTCCGAGACCATATAAACAAAGCTCTAAACAAGTCAAACTTCTTACAAGACAATTATAGCTCTCTGACAAGGACCAACTCAGATTAAAGATAAGATATTATATCCAACTAAATAAAGGATAAGATTCCCCTAATATTCGGTACTCCGTTCATTTAGAAAAGAATAATCTCATTTGTTATAGTCTATTTCAAAAATAATAACTTTTTAAGTAGAATTTTAATTCTAGTTTTTCACGTGACATATTTGAGGTCACAAGATTAAATGCTAATTTTATACATTTGATATAACTTAATTTGAAATTACAAAATTTAATTTTTTTTTGGTTAAATTTCGTGTCAAGTTAAATTAGTTTTTTTTTTTTTTATAAAATAACATGGAGGGAGTAATACTTTATTGTCCAACCAGTGCTAACCCATGAATTTTGATTATTGATTATGAGAGGCAATTAAATATATCATCATTTCTTACACTATCTGCACTATACATATATATTTAAAAAAAGAAGAAAAAGTTAGGGTCCGATCTCTGCTTCTGGTTAGAGTATTACCTATAGCTCGTGGCTCGTGGGAAGTCGAAAATGTTAAGACTTAAGTTTTGAGAAATAGTTTTTGAGTAGTAATAGATTCTCTTGGGAAGTAGTTGATTGAAAATCTCGAGAGCAAACGAAGAAGTAGCTGTAGACAGCAACAAGATGATGTTGAGTCCGATCGACATCACTATTTTGTCTTTCTCTATTTCATATGTCTATTCAAGGATAAGTTAATAGCCTAAAAAAATGTTTTGTTAATCTCCCTAACCGTTGGATTGAAGTCCTCATTTAATACTTCATCGTTATATACTACTTTTGGCTTAACCCCTCAGTGTGGAAGTGGGGTAGTCAGTGATATTGCCATAACAGGCAGCCTATATCAATTAATGAGTCATGACAAATGTTAAAGTTGTAGAGCATTAGTCTCTCTCTATCTATAAAGTACAAAACCAAATAAATAGGGCAAGTTTCTGTTGTGGTTCTGAATGAGATTGAGAATATCAACTAATTCTGAATCCGTGACAATTGTTACGTTTTTCAATGTGGTGTTTTGAGTTGACACGTCATAAAGTACAATAGTATGTGAAAGTGGAGTAATTATATTGTTAACCTTCCGCCCCGTTGTTGATGAATAATAAACTAGTCTTCTTTGCTTTTCTCCACTTATATGACAAACGTTAAGCCTTGAGCAGATAATAGAAAGTTAACTTTCTCCGTTCAAAACTATCACCTTAAAAGATGCAAGATTAAGATTGGCACTTGGCTAGCATTTAGTCGTAAAATTTTTAAATATTTTAGATAAATATTATTTGGATAAAATTTCACCATGCGTTTGATCGTAGTATTTAGAAAACATATTTAATCTTTTTAGAAAAAAAATATTAAATTATAGTCATAAGATTCAAAAACTATCAAAACTGATCATAAGTTTGTACAACAAATCAATGAGATGTTCGTTCCATGACACTGAAGCAATATGGTAAGTTTGGAGTGAGTGCAACAAGCTCCTATACATCGTGAAGTAAACAAAGCACATGACTTGTTTCCCCCAACTGATTGTTCATCAACCTTATTATCACTATTTAGTGTTCACGTAAAAATTATGTAATACAACTCAAATAACTACGGCAGATGGTGATTTTGTAAAAAATAAAAAAAATTGATATGAAATTTGAATTTTTAAAAGATCTCAAACCCAATTACTAGTTTTTTTTTTTTATTATTTGGGTTATTTATCAAATAATGACATATTGTATAAACAAATAGTATTTGAGAATTTTTTTTGTAAATTTTACTTGGGAGATCTATGAACAAATGGGTCCTCAGTTTTCAATTGTATTCTCAATATTAAAGCATATTTATTATTTTCTTAATGAGTTTGAGAAAAAGTTAAAAATTGATACAATTAATTATGGTTGAGTGTGCGGAATGCTTTGGAATTACTTGGTGTGAAGGATTTGAGTTAGAGGGCCGGCATTAGAATATTATGATTTTAATTATAAGAGGAGAGTAATGTAGAAATTAGAAGTACTTAATTATTCGCCATCCATCCCTCGACATTCCAGTTTCCCTTCCTTTTAATTCCTTTCCTCCACAAACAAGATAGTATGAATTTGGACATCAATTAAAATATACTAGATTATATGTGTCCCAGAAGATGCTATTTTGTTGCCTCCTCCTTTATTAATTAAACTCAGAAATTATAGAGTAAGAAAATGCGGTAATAAAGAAAGTCTAATCAACTATTTGACTCCATGAAAATAATACAATTCATTGTTTACTAGAGTAGTAAAAACCGCCATTATATGTAATGGACATATATATATATATCCGAGTCTACACAATATCTATAATAGTATATAATAATGCTTTAAAGAAAAGCATACAAATGAAAACTTGGAACCACTTACTCGTCTTCCTAATATTCCAAAAGACAGCTAGATCAATCACAGCTATTGATTTTATATTATACATGTGGCAATAAACATACCAATTTTATATATAGACTGATCGATCGATGTAGTTTATTAATTACCTATATATATATACGTCCAGACTTGTCTTTGTTTAAAATATATTGGAAGACATGGTCATGGTGACCTTCCTCACCACATACCCCTTCTTCATTCTACCACTGTTTTGTGTAACACTAATTCTATATGTATCGTATGTCATTGTTGAACAATACCAGCAAGGTGTTAGAGGGTATGATGGACCTCCAACTTACCCCATCATAGGTTGCTTGATTCCATTTTACAAGAACCGCTATCGTCTACTAGATTGGTACACTCATCTTCTCTCTCACTCACAAACAAAAACAATCGTGATAGACAGATTAGGTGCGCGGAGGACCATAGTAACAGCTAATCCACACAATGTAGAGTACATGCTCAAAACAAACTTTGACAATTTTCCTAAAGGCAAGCCGTTCAACGAAATTCTTGGTGATTTTCTTGGAAATGGTATATTCAACGTGGATGGAGAAATGTGGTACAAACAGCGCAAGATGGTTAGCCATGAGTTCACTTCAAGGTGTTTGAGGGAGTGTGTTATGAATGCGCTCAAAGAAGAGGTGGAGAACAAGCTGTTGCCTATGTTAGACTTAATGGAGGCTGAAAATAGAGCTTTTGACTTGCAAGACTTGTTAAGAAGACTTGGATTTGATGTGGTTTGCAAAGTCTCCTTGGGGTTTGATCCATGTTGCCTCAATGACGATTCTCTTCCATTTTCGCCTCTGCTAGATGCCTTTGAAAGGGCTTCACAAATATGTGCTGGTAGAGGAGCTGCTCCTGTATCTGCCATATGGAAGGTGAAAAGATTGTTAAACATTGGATCTGAAAGACAGCTTAGACTAGCCATTGATCAAATCCATTCATCCGTGGATACTATGATCCGCGAGAGAAAGATTAAGATGAGAGGAGAAACGGAGCAAGAGATTAATATGAGTAAAGTCGATCTTCTTTCAAAACTGCTATTGGCTGCAAATTTTGATGAGGAGGAAGTGAGGGACATGGTGATAAGTTTCATTATAGCAGGGAGAGACACAACCTCTGCGGCAATGACTTGGTTGTTTTATCTCCTTACTCTCCATCCTGAGATAGAGAATGAATTGGTTGCCAAGGAGCTAAGGTTTATAGAAGCTGAAACACTAACAAAGCATGAGACATTGAGAGATATGAAATTCTTGAAAGCTTGCCTCTGTGAGACAATGAGACTCTATCCACCAGTTGCATGGGATTCAAAGCATGCAATTGTTGATGATATTTTGCCAGATGGTACTCGTATCAAAGCTGGAAATAGAGTGACCTACTTCCCCTACGGTATGGGGAGGATGGAGAACTTGTGGGGAAAGGACAGGTTAGAGTTTAAACCAGAGAGATGGATGCACAATACAGAAGAAGATGAAGGGGCATCAAATTTGTACAAGTTTCCAGTCTTCCAAGCAGGTCCAAGAGTTTGCCTTGGCAAAGAATTGGCCTTTATTCAAATGAAGTATGTTGTATCTTCAATATTGAAGCGCTTCCATATCACACCAGCTTCTTCCGATCCTCCTCTGTTTTTGCCACTCCTAACCGCTCATATGGCTGGTGGTTTTAATATTTTTGTCCATAAAACGAAAAACATTTAATTACATGATCCACCCTTCTTCCAACACCTCTAAACAATGCAACTTTGTTTAGCCAAGATAAAAATTTACCATCCTCATTCTTTTTTTAAAATCACCCCTCGATATTGAAATGTTTTGTGGCATATTTCTACTCGATCTTCAATCCCTTCTTGTAACCAAACAAATAAGTTATATATTTACATATATAAATCCCACAAGTATAGTCGCGTGCGTGGTAAGACTAAAAAGAAATAAGGTGCAGATTTCTAACTTTGGCACCAATTGGAAGGAAAGGAAAAATATAGCTAGTCTATAAGTACCAACTAGGTGAGAGTCCATTCTGTTCAATAAATTTGTTTCTATTCTTTACAATATACTCTTATATATATTACAGCTTGCATGCTTTTCTTTTTTAATTACTGTATTCTTATCAAGTTGGAAGACACATCCGTTATCTTCACGCTATAAAACTATATTCAAGATTTGAGTCAGATGCCATAAACAATTAGTAGTCTTTTTTTTGACGCGACGTAATTCTTTATTGACTAATTTAAACACATAGAACTTGTTTACGTAATTCTTTATTGACTAATTTAAACACATAGAACTTGTTTAATTAATCCAGATCAGCAGCTGACCTTGTCAATCTCGAAGCAGATTCCCGGCGGGCAGCTAGCAGCATAACTACATATTTTTTATTCATATATGTACTGAATGTTACAAATATGATCATTCCACACCGATAGTTTTTTTTATAGAACAAACTATTTTCATTCATTCTTATCACAAAGACTCATTTAAGTTTTTTTAAAACTTCAAAGTCACTAAAGTATAATTATGTAACCAATTAATTTAAATAATTTTTAATTAAATTTTATTGAAATACAATTTTTATTCTAATTACTTTTATTAAAAAAAACTAGGTAATTTATCCATAAATAATAATGGACAACTTTCACATATAGCAAACAAAAAATTCATATTTGTATGTTATAACAAACTTTGCATAATTGCGCTCCATAGCAAACATAAAACTGTATAATTTGCTATACATATACAATTGTATAATTCGCTGGCCTATTTCGCTGCAATTGTATAATTTGTTTTGCATATAGTTGAATCGAATTAAAATGTATGTATATTGCATAATTATAAGTGTATAGCTAGAAGATATATGTTTTTCTCGCTTTATACAAAAACAGAAACACAATATATACACTTCTGTTGTATAAAGCTAGAGAAAATTGTATTTCACTGCAATTGTATAATTCGCAATTGTATAATTCGTTGGCCTTTTTCTCTGCAATATTTGAAGTAAAATGTTTGTAAATTGTATAATTAAGTGTATAACACGAAGATATACATTTTTGCATGTGTATATACAATTTTCTCTCGCTTTATACAGACCAGAAACAGAATTATACACTTCTGTGTATAAAGCGAGAGAGGCGAGCGAGAATGGAGAGTGGCGAGCGAGATTTTTGGGAGAGAGACGCTGACAAATTTTAGCTAATGTTTGCTATGGAGCACAATTAAATCAAACCCTAGCTATTCCATTTAATTTAGGTTATTAGTTTGCTATTATATACAATTTTCCCAATAATAAATGCATTAAACTTGCAAATAATTTTTTTATTAATATACATACATTAAAAACAAAGGGAAAATAGGCTATTAAAAATATATTAGCAATATTTCAAAATAAATTTGATTATTTGTCATTATCACATAACCCAAGAACCTCTAATGAATGAATTATTTATGAAATAATAAATCATTGGTTCTTTAATCAACATTAAAAGGAAAATAAAGAAGATAATAAGAATATATATGCAAAGACATTTTGTAATAAAAAGAAACAATTAAGATGCATATATTATACAATTGTGCACAAGAAAATTCAAAAATTTATTAACACATTCAGAAAAAAGAAATTACGCTTGAACATGAAATCAATTATAACTTATGAACTTGCATAATGAATTTCTTCAATTGATAAGTGAGAAATTTCGTATCTATGTAAAAATAGATAATATGTAAGCTTATATATAGTATTTTTAAGTTATAGAATTTAATATAAAATATCAAAATATGAATTCTTGAAACTGGGTATAATAATTTTTTTTTGCACAATGAATATAGCATTGTATGTGTATAAGTTCAATATAACCGAAGACAATAACTTTGCAGAAATATAAACAACATAGTTTAAAACATGCACTCAAAAATAACAATTAATATCATATGCATAAATAATGAGTGTAAAAAAATACCAAGATATGTTAAAATAAAATGAAATAGAAAGGAAAAAATCGAGTCTACTGAATGCACAATGTCCCGTTAAGGAAACTATTCCCCTCCAATACCAGAGGTTTAAAGAATTACATCCTCTTATGATATATGAAACGATTTTATGAACCAACTTATTGATACAAAAACAGTGGTGTTAGCAAGTCACTCAACACGAGCAAAGTACACAAATGTTTAATTTTGTGCAAGTAGAAGAAGATTTTTTTTTATATATTTTAAAATGAGAAGAAATTTCTCTATAAATAGACAACAAAGGATAGTGTGAACAAATGTTATTGTGCCATCAGAAAGGTTACAACTATTTGAAAAAGTTGCAATCCTTCGAAAAATAGTAATTTTTCATAAAGTCGCAACTCTTCATCAAAGTCATAACTTTTGAAATAAGTAACAACTTTTCATAAAAATCACAATTTTTCATTAAAGTCGCAACTTCTCATAAAAGTCATAATTTTTTATTAAAAATTGCAACTCTTCATTAAAGTCTCATCTTTTCATAAAAGTCATATATTTTAATGAAAGAAGAAGGCTCTTTTTGAAAATAAATAAATTTAAAAAGAAATTTTTGCTTGTGGTGGCGCCACATAGGCGGACTTAGGGTTCTCTTTTATATAAATATATGATAATAAGATGATCATTTGATTATTTTATTAAGAGGAAAGGGTTCAACATATATTCGAACTTTGATCAAAATTATTGTAACAATATCGAACTTTGAAAATGACCTTTTACCCCTACACCATTTAATAGTTTATTTAAAGTTATATATCTGCTCATGTGGACACGTATTTATAATAATGCAATATTTATTATGTCCACGAGAAAGGAAGTAATACTTGTGATGAACCAATTTAATATATATATCTTCGTTCTAAAATCAATATCAACTTCAATCCTACATTCAATTGTATTTAAATATAGAGTTTCTATTTTTCCTAGGCAATCAACTTCAACCTAATTTCCTATTTTACTTTCTAAAAAAATCCTTTTCGCCCTCCTCAATATCATATTATTATTTATATTTCTATTTCATTTTCTTATTTCATAGTATTAATGCATTTTTTCTTTTTTCAAAATAATCACTCGATATAATTTTCATGTTATATAAAATTATTGTTTTTTTCACATTCCTTATTTAGTATAAAATTATATTTTATTCTAAAGTTTTAAAGAACAACTATGAATAATTGAAAAAGAGAAATCAACAAGCACAAGCACAATAATTTTCTAGATCATACATTTTTTTTCGAAATATTGTTAAATCTGAAAACAGCCAATCGGATTACTAAATTATTGTTGTGATTTTTAAAATTATTATGTTATATATTGTATCGTTATCTTGTATTTAATTAATTATATAGTGTATTGAATTTTAAGTTAAATTTTTCATCTTATCATTAAATTTGTGCATTCTTCATAATGAAAATCAATAATAACATCAAATTATCTTTCAAAGTGGCGAAAATTGAAAAAGAAATTGAAATATTGTTAATTCGAAATGAAAGTAGTATATATTAAATAATATATTTTTTTTAAAATTGTTGTATTATATTTAAAAAGAATTACAAATATTAGGAATTTAATTTTAATTAATAGTTTTATATGAAAAATAATATGTTAGTTACAAATAATAGAAATAATATTAATTAATGAAAAAGTAAAATAGAGAGAATAAATAATTGGAGAACTAGAGTTCACCACTACCACGAATAGAGGAATCAGGAGCCAAAAGGACAAAACAAATTGTCAAAAATTTCAAAAGTGCACATCAATCTTTGACAAAATTAACGTCATCACTCTGCATAAAATTGTTGCTCCAACCGCGATTTCATAAAAAAAATCTTTATTCTTTAATATCGTTGCCGTCAAAAAAAATTTAATTAAAATAGATGCTACAGCGATTCTTGTAAAAGTTTAAAACAAAAATCACTTGTCGTTCAGTGATTTCATTAAACTCCAAAATGAATAGAAAAATATTAAAGAAATTAAGTTGAAACCAAGCATGGGCAATCACTATTAATCATTTAAGCAAATGGCAGTACAAAACACTTCAAGGCAGCAATATATTTAAAAATGCAAAAATTGAAATAAATTAATGTCTTGCAAGCGATTTAAAAAAATATTTTTTTAAAAGCTATTTCAAGTTTAAAAAGTTTTTTTTTTCTTTTTTAAATGCTGCAGGAGCACTGATGTTAAAAACAAAAAATTAACAGTATCAATTTTGTCAGAAAATCGCTGTCAGGAGCAATTTTGTCCTTTTGATTAAAAAAAAGATTGTGCGGCCTTTTGAAATTTTTACAATATTTTTACTCTTTCGGCTTTGGACTCATGAATAAAAAACTAAAAAACATTTTAGAGAACGATTGAAAACATAATTTTCTAGTAAATATAGAAAATACACACTAAAATAGAGTGGGTTGGAGATGTCTTATGCTGATATCACTTTTATTTATGATCTATTTCCTTCTCCCGCCCCTCGACAAAACACAGAGGATGCTGCACAAAAAAACTCAATTTTCAGTTGAAGTGATTTTAAATTTGCAACGATAGAAGAGAAATATGTATTGCTCGTGCAAACAATTTTTGTGTTCTTTTCAAAGGATTCCCTCGTTATTTTTTCTACCTAAAGTCTTTTTTTAAAAAAATAAAATAAAAGGTTAAATCTTTTCTCTTAAACAATGCCCCAGTAGGTTAACAACTATTTTGACAATTATTTAGCTATTGGAAAACAGAAAGTGAACAATTGACATCAACTATGCTGCAAAATACCTAAATTGTTTGGCATATGGAAGATTCGTCTTGATCTGGATGGGTCATTTAGGTAGCAGACGAATTTAGATATCCCTCGTGTACCTGAACATGAAATGAGAATCCTTGGATCATCTGCTAGCACTCTCGCAAGGAATGTAAAAGTTTTGCAACTTGCATTATTTTCTCTGATGTAATCATTCCTCTAGCTCTTAAAGTGCTAAGCTTCCAAACTGTTTGTTCCAGTCCTCGTAGGCACCAAGTTCATTCAAAGACACAGAAGGCCTTACCTCTTGTAATGCACTCTCAAAGTCCTGCGCAAAACAACATATTGAAAATGCTGTGATGAGAAAATTACGGACTAGATGCAACTGAGTAGTTCTTTCATTTGTTTCCTTAACAGCATCTAACTATTGCTGTTTTTGCGTGCCTGCAAATTACCTGAAGAGTTACTGGCCTCATATCCTCCTTCTTTAGCTTTGTAATTTCAATACCGTGCCTTAGAGCTTCCCTCAATGGACCCATGGAAGCATCCTTCACTAAATTCTTCATGTCAGACCCAGAATACCCTGAAAATTTAAGCAAAACATGATAAATAAGAATTTCACAAATAAAAGGAAGAAAGAGAAATAGGAACGATGGACAAAACTACGACTTCATCAGATGAGTCTTAAGGTTTTTGAATGTTCGCAACATGAGTTGTGAATACCTTCCGTAAATTTGCAAATAGAGACAATATCGTCATCTGAAAGCTTAAACAACCCATCCTTCTCCAATAGACTCTTGGCAATCCAAGCTCGTGCTTCTGTATTCCAAGATATATGGTCAACAATAGTGGTCACAGTATTCCATTCCTAATTTTTAAAAATGAGGCTCTAGCTTGCACCTGAGGAAGGAAGTGGAACATAAAGTCTTTTAGTAAGCCGTCTCCTTGCAGCCTCATCAAGCTCTTGGGGCCTGTTTGTTGCACCTGTTTCCATGAATAATATCATCAAATTTCTTCTGCTAGTAACTAAGTTAAATATTTTTCTGCAGTAAAAAGGAAACTGGCAAATTTAAAGTTCTCATTTGATTGCCCAGTATACAAACTACACATGGATTCATCCACCACGCATACCCCTCTTGAGAAAACAAAGAAAACTTTTGACTGGCATAGGTTTGTGATTGGAATGTTACGTGGTTTCTAAATGGGAATCTGCTTCTCTCTTAACATGCTGAAGTGTAGAGGGATTTAGAGATCACCTATAAGAAGAATCTGTTCGCTCACATTGTCAAAGCCTTCCATCTCAATCAGAAATTGTGTCTTCAGGCGCCTACTAGATTCATGTTCACCTTCTGACTTGCGCTGCAACCATGTAAAGTCTTTTAGGAAGGTCTCTATCCCTACTTAGCAATCAGCTTATGGAGAAGTAAAGTCCAGCCAAAAACTAAAAATATACTCTCTAATATGCACATATACATGTATGATTGTTGCTTACCTTCTAACTTGCACTGCAGCCTTATCAAGTTTTCAACCACAATATCACTCAAAAATTCACAAGTAGAGAACACTGAATTCTTTACTATAAGTAATTTCTTTTTATGTTTTGGGTCGTCCTCTTGTTTCTTTTTCCCCCAGTGATAACTATTTTCTCGAAAATGCCAAAAGTCCCGGGATTAGTAGGGAGTCAAAAGTAGGCATAATACCAATTTCAACATCAGCTAGCTGAGGAGTTGACAAGAGAAATAAATTCCTCATCACTACATGTTTTTTTTTTCCTCATCGCTACATGACTCAGACACAATTCTGATTCCATTTGTCAGAAAATGAAGGAAGGAATCAATTTGCAAGATATGATCTTTTTCAAATATTGCATCCCATTCAGTATGCAGAAATTATGCACTAAGGAAAAAATTTCGCTTTACACTGAAGTGTCAGAGAGTTACGTACCTGAGACAACAGAGAATCTATTTCATCAACGAAAATAACAGCTGGTTGACGACAACTGGCCACTCCAAAAAGTGCCCTCACCAGCTTCTCCCCCTCTCCAATCTATAATCATGAATTCAAAATCATTTGCCAAGATAGTTCTATCCACCTTTAAATAGATATCTAGAACAAGATAGCTGTAATGCAAGTCTCATGCACTAGATTATAGTAATCCTTATATTTCCTTGTCATTTCTTATCAAATTCCCAGGTATGAATTACATGAAATTTTACAGCTATACCAGCTAAGACTCCAAATGACTTGGGAGATCTCCAGTTTAATGTTTATTCACTGGGTATTTCATATCATAAACCTAGTTGCTCACTATAGAATTGTACGCAAGGTAAAATGTTTATGCTGCCTACAAAGAAATTATTCTTCCTGTAAGATTTGAGATAAAATAGATGAATTTGTAGCTTAAAAACAGTGGTGTCCCCATTACGTTATTCATCACGATGGATATAATAGTTAAATATCTTGCAGGAGGTTGGGGGTTTCATCCTCCCTTTCTTTCGAGAAAAGTGATCAAGTATATTTCAGTTTTGATAGAATAATATAAAGATACAAAAATACGACATACCCACTTGCTTGTCAAAGAGCTGGCAGATATGTAAAAGAAGGTTGCTTTTGCCTCACCAGCAATAGCTTTCCCTATCATTGTTTTGCCAGTTCCCTAACGCATGAGAGATTTATAAGTTCAAAGAAAACTGCTTTCTTCTAAACCTGTCTTGACCAGGTGCACTAAGAACTTACTGGTGGACCAAACAGAAGAAGACCTCGACCTGGAGATCGGCAGCCTTTGAATATGTCTGGACGTAATAATGGCCAGATGACCATCTCAGTCACACATTTTTTAGCATGTTCCAGGCCAGCAATGTCATTCCACCTCACATTGGGATCCCGGTGCATAATCTCATTGCTGATATGCTCAATAAGTCGAGGCTCTATATTCCTCAATTTCTCAGGAAGCTCACCATCAGGACCAACTAACATTTCCAAACTGAATGGTATATAATATGAAGAATTAGGACAAGCATTTTCGCATTATGAAACACCTTTTATGGTATATAATATGAAGAATTAGGACAAGCATTTTCGCATTATGAAACACCTTTTAGATCATCTTGTGATCATCTTTGTAAAATGGACTAAGCTAATATAACTTGAATTAAATAGCACAGTTAGCTCAAAGTAGATCTCTACTGAGACAAAAGAAGCAAAAAGCCAACTAACCATCTCCTTGTTGAATCATCAAGTATATCTTCTCCTTTCCCAGAAGTGCGTGAAGTAACATTGCCTACATTATTGCCACTACTACCTCTGATAGGAGGAACAAAATTGCCCCGTATGCCACGGCGTGGAAAACCATAAGACCTGACACCACAGCCTTTGCTCATCAAGGTGTTATCATTTTGTGGGGAGATTGAAGCACTTGGTGATCTACTCAACCCTCGCTTATGTCTTGTGTCCATTTCCTACAGCATGAAATGATCGAATTGGACATACACATAAAACAAACCAAAATAAGCTAAACAAAAGATTTACAAATCTGAGAAGTTTCAAGAACAGCAGTCCTTAATAAACAGCAAATTGATATTACAGCTCAGAGTTGTTGATCAATTTAGAAAACACATTTATCAGATTATATAATTGCTTTCTTGAAAATCAATCAGTCTCTTTTTAAATAACCAGTGCTTTTGTATGGATGCTAAAAGGTATGACATCATTCACCCATGCCAGTTATATGTTTATAGCAATAGATACACTTGCTAACAGTGATGACGTTCATGTTAGGAATCATGGCTGCATGCACATTACACTGCCATTTACACTAGCAATAGGTTGGAAATACTGCACTGATTGAAAAACATTTTAATTTACAATGGCGTAGCATTCCCATAGGTTTAAGAAGTTGATCAACTGTCTTCTTCTATCGAAATCTAAGTCCATAAAATCCTCTCCTGTTACAGCATTTGTCTTAGTCGTTATTAAAATATACTCTTCTTCCTCTTAATTTAAAATTTGACCTTATAAAGCAAACAAAGTTTCTGCTAAATAGGAAACTTTTATCTCATTGCATTTTATCATTCCCTCCTCGGGGAAGGGTCCCCTGAGTACTTTTGGGTTTTAAATTAGAGAATCAAGAACTGTGAACCAGACCCTTATGTTTGTTGATTCACATAACAGTTTTGGATTAAGAATAAGGGGAAAAGATTCAATAATGTGAACAAAAATAAGTTGGTTGTCAGCCAAGGAATTCTTCTCTGTGCATTTAAGCAAACAAGTCAGACAGTCTTAATTAGACAAAACAAAATCCTAAAACATATTGTTTCAGAAAATTGTAGGTTTGCAGCTATGATAACATACATAACTCAACATTCAAGAAGCTTCCATGAAAATTGAAAGAGGTACCAGTTTTGCTCTAGCAGTGACAAATCCATTTGGAGAAGCATCAACATCAGCTTCTTCAGTGCACAAGGGGGATGAAATGTTTTCGTCTCTAGAGCCATTACTTTCCCTGTACAACCGTCTTGTTTTGGAACCATTGACACAGGTTCTTTCTTCCTCTCCATCTTTAATGTCCACAGTTTGATGCTTTGGGTAGCTATGCTTTGGGTGAAACCTATCAACAGGAAGAACCTCTGGGCTACTATCATTTGCAAAGCTTCTATTTTTTATCAAGGAGAAATCTCTTGGACTAGTGTGTACAGGTGTTTTCAAGGTTCGGCTACCCACATTGGCATGTCTGTTTAATTGATTTCCCTGCAAGATATACACTTCAAATGACTTCACGTATTCTCAAAACGATCACTCTTTATTCACAAGCAATGAAGTAACTTGAATTTAGTTTTTATAGATATAGTGAATTCAAAAGAAAGGGAAAACCAAAGAAAAAACAACAAGCATGTAAATAGGATTCTCAGAGCTGGTGATAGAAAAGAAAAAAGGAAATAATCAAATTATTAGTCCACACACCTGTTCACCTTTAGCTGTGTCTTCATGTTGCTGACAAAGAGAAAGAAAGTATTTAGACTGCTTAATCTTCTCAATGTCAATATTTTTTCCTTGGGCAAATATGCAGCCTGGATCTCTCCCTGCTTGTTCAAAGGCTTGGCTGAAGATATATAGCAAAGATCAGCAACTTCAACATGTAAGAACATATTGGTTCATCGAATTATTTGTATTGCTAATATGAGTGAATCGTGAAATGATGAACAAAATGATTCTTACAGGTTCAAAATTGTAAACAAGAAAAAAGGAAATACTTGTACTGTTCAGTTTGTCTTCGAGCTGTGAGAAAAGAATGAATGATGCAATTGAAGTAATGCATACTTCCAGATGAATAATTCTTCACGGAAGAAAAATAACAATATACCTCAATTGACTCTTTATTTAGAATTAACCAATTTACTGTTGGTTTGTTTGACCAATGAAAACTTTTTAAAATGAAAGAGAATAAAGAAAAAAAAGGATCACATCATTCTTCATGTTTTCTCCTCAATTTTGCTAAACCATGCTGATATTTTTTAAAAGTTTTGCAAGTCTTAACAAAAAAAAAATTATTAAAAGGAAAAATTGAATCACATCATTCTTCATGTTTTCCCATCAATTTACTAAACCATGCTGATATTTCAAAAGTTTTTCCAAGGCTAGCAGAAAATTCGATTAAAAAGAAAAATAGAATCACATCATTTTTCATGTGTTTGCCACATTTTACTAAACCATGTTAATATTTCAAAAGTTTTTTGCTAGGCTAACAGACATAGATTAACAGGTAAAATAGATCACATCATTCTTCATGTTTTCTCCTCAATTTTACTTAACCGCGCCCATATTTTAAAACTTTTAACAATGCTAACAGAAAATTTAATTAAAGTTAGCTCAAAAGAAACAGATATGGCTGAAGCATCTTTCCTGAAATCTCTGATATGACACACAATCATGAGATGAGAACTAAATTGCATCAAAATGCCTTTTGAGAAATCAAAATAGAGCAATATAATATTTAAAGTCGGAAACTAACCTCTAAATTCACGCCTTCATTTTAGTCTATATTCTCAAAGTAGCTTACAGTGAAGGAAAAAATATACTCTATAACATGCAAATACTACAGTCCGTCCAAACGACTGACGGAGACCAAATTCAGAGCATCTAGTTTATCGTTGAAATTCAGACATCAATTACTGAACATCTACTTACTAGCATTTAAAGTAATTACAAAAATATAAACCATAAATTAGAAAAGAAGTGTACCGATCGGATTCAGTTATGAGGGAGCTTCGAGCAGAATCAAAAATTGACATAGCTTCACAACGAATAGGACGAATGAAAGCCTCGTCGGCGTCTGAATGAGAATGGGAATCAAGGAATCCGATAAGTCCTAGTCCAAGTACCGTTGCAGAACTGAAATCCTTACTTTTGAGAGCTACTTCTGCTCCAAATAGCATGGAATGGAGCCTCTTGAGATTGGTGTCAACTTCTTTCCTCCATGATACCTCCGATTTTTCGTCCTCCATTTTCTCCGATTTCGAATTCGGTGCCGTATTTTTGCTGTTGTCCTCCTTTCCCGCCATTTTCCCCCCTCGTGAATTATTGCCAGGTACATGTGTATTTATTGAAGATATTTTTTTAATTGCTGAGACGTCCTAATGTTTCTCTACATTATATACAAGCCTCTTATCTTCTGGGAATTTCAAAAAAGATCCCTGCTCTGTTGTGTTTTGTCTCTTTGACTCTTTCACTCAAACGTAACTTTTAATTTATTTATAATAATAATAAATTGCTATAATTATATATTAGGTAAGGTTGTCCGTCGTTATGGTTAAATAATTAAAACAAATTACAATTTAAACCAAATTAATTTTAAAAAATTATTTTCGGTTTGACTTGGTTAGATTTAATTGTAAATTTTGATAATTGATATTATTTTATTTGATTTTGATTTTACTAATAAACAACCACAAAAATAATTAAATTGAACAGATAAATCAGATATATAAATTTTATAATTATTTATATATTATTCACAAATAAAATATAACTTTTTTGTTAAATTTTAGTCAACCTAAGTATTTAACTTTAGTATTATCTCGAGATCAATACTTAAATTTTAGCCTAACTATTGCAGTCCATCAAAATCGATTACATCAATCTTTACATATCTCATCTCACATAATATAGTCATATTTTCTCTTAATTGAATCACTTTGTTTGTAGAATAATAGCTCTTGTATTGCTTAATTGCTCAATTGAACCGACAATAACTTTCTTGTGGATTGTTCATGTAGTGATTTTTGTATATCGAGATATGTATGTCTTCAAAAAATCACTAGTTTCAAATAGTAAAAACAAAAAAAAAAAGTTGAATCAAACTGATGGTTATTTTTTCATATAGGTTTGGTTTTAGAAATTTAAAAATTCGACGAATTAGTTTGATTTTAGTTTTAACTAACAACTGTTCCAAATTGAACCACAGACCCCCTAATTATTGCCATTAGTCAATACTCCCTCCGAACACTTTTACTTGTCCGTTATTTCTAAAATGTATTTTTTATTTTTACTCGTCATTTTTGACATATCAAGAAAACATGCTTTTATTTTTTTATGTTTTGCTTTCAACATTAAATACTTATTTTTCAAAAAAAAATCAAGACCTAATACTTCTATACATCATTTTAATATAGTTCGCTAAGTGATTCTTACTTTTCTAATATTATGTATTACAAGACTATGTATCTTGTATATATGCCAAGATCTTGATTTTTGATCTAAGTAGATGACATTATTCTTAAATATTTTACTCACGTATGACTTATGTATCAATACAGAGGTTTGGGCACGGGAACCCAAATCTTGAATCAGTTGGATATCATTTATAGTTTTCATTGATTTTATTTCTAATATTCATAACATTAGAATTCTAAATTAAATCTCAACATTTACATGAAATAATTGATTTTCTATTTAATTAGAATTCTAAATTAAATCTCAACATTTACATAAAAGGATTAAATTTTCTATTTTAATTAGAATTCTAAATTAAATCTCGACATTTACATGAAAGAATTAATTTTCTAATTTAATTAGAATTTTAAATTAAATCTCAACATTTACATGAAAGAATTAATTTTCTATTTTAATTAGAATTCTAAATTAAATCTCAACATTTACATGAAAGAGTTAATTTTATATTTCAATTATAATTCTAAATTAAATCTCAACATTTACATGAAATAATTAATTTTCTATTTTAATTTTAATCTTAGTTAACCGAAAGGTTGGGGGTTCGAGCCTCCACAACCCCATTGATTTTTAGAATTAAATTTGCTACAATAGGGAGGTTGTGGGTTCGAACCCCCACAGCCCCCTTATTTTGCTTTTAATTTTCGCTAAGGAGGAGGCTGTGAGGTAGTGGGTTCGACCCCCCACAACCCCTCTATTTAAAAAAAAAAAAAAAAAACGAGTGGCAGTGAGGTTGTGGGATCGAATCCCCACAGCCTCACTTTATTTCCTTAATTTTTTTTGCCTCCCCCTTCATCGCTGAGGTCGTGGGTTCGAACCCCACGCCTCGCATCTCTTTTTTTTTTCCTCTTCCTCGCGCGTACTAGGAGGTCGTGGGTTCGAATCCCACGCCTCCCTTTTATTCACTTAATTAATTTTTTTCCTCCCTTCCTCTTCCAGCACCCGATTTCGAATCCCACAACCCTTTTTTTTATTTTCTCGCGAATTACAGCATGCACACGGGTGAAGTCACAGGTTCGAATCCTGGTGGCCTCACCCCTTTAAAAATTTATTAAATTTCCAAATTCCTTATTAAACTTTAGTCTAAATTAACACTGCATTGTTGCTGGAAATTTTGGTCATTTTTCAATTCATTTATATCAAGGTTTTCACTTGAACTCCTAAGGAAATTCGTAGACCATTTTAACATATTTTTAGTCGCATTTTTCATAGGTTTATTTGGCTAAAAGATTATTATTCAATCAGCCACGATTCATTACAATGAACATCACATTGAGTATAATTTTTGCACATAAAATACAAGGATTAAACATGTCATTTCACACCTTCAATATTGACTAAGTTCAGTGTCACACATTGCACACACACATCACTTTTTCACATAATTTCGGACAATATATTCAATATTCACATAATTTTGAACATACATACTTAAACATAAACATCACGAAAACGCAATTTATTTTTACTTTGTACCAGCAAACATATCCAACCTATAATTCAATGGGAGCTAGTGACAGGGACATAGAAAGGGAAACAACCCTAGTTTTTTGAATGAATATCTTGAACCTTAAGGGGTCTCTTGGGTAAGAGACCAAGAGAGAAGAAACCCATACCTTAATCGATGTTCAAACGCTGATGTTGCTGCCCGAAAACTCCTCCAATCCACGCCCAATTTACTTCAACGTACACCTCACTCGATGAACCTCTCTTAGCCTTGACGTTTTGATTACTTTTTCTTTTACTTAAAAATTCTTGTGAGTTCTTCAAGTGTGAATAACTCTTGATGTATTTTCAGTTCTTGAAATTGTTTTTGGCAGAAACCAACGTGAGAGAGATATGGAGAACGTGAGAGAGAGAGTGTTATTAGGATTAGGAGACTAAATTCAAGACTTAGTCAAATAGGATTTAAATTAAATTAATACAAATCTGATTTATTTTAATTAATACGTGAAAAGACCATTATGCCCTTAAAATTTCAAATTTTTAATTAATAATTAAATTACCTTAAGTACCTATTTATTCGATTTTTTTCCTCATCGTTACATTTATTATTTTTCAAACAAAGACAAATATTTTTTCGTAAATCAAAAATAATAATAAAAAAACAAGGGCAACTTTCACATATAGCAAACATAAAATTCATATTTGTATGCTATAACAAAGTTTGCATAATTGCGTTCCATAGCAAACATATATATGTATAATTCGCTATACATATACAATTGAAGCGAATTGTATAAAATGAAGTGTATAAAACGAGAAAGAGAAAGAGACTTGGGCAGAGAATTATATAAAACGAAGTATATAAAACAAATTGTATAATTATAAGTGTATAGGACGAGTATATACAATTTTAATTTGTATAAAATGAGAAAATGAGAAAGGTAAAAGAGACTTGGATAGGTAATATACAATTGAATTGAATTGTATAAAACGAGAAAGAGAGAAATTACATACAATTTGAATTTGTATAAAACGAGAAAGAGAGAAAGGAAAAAGAGACTTGGGCAGGGGAGTACTTTTATTGTATAATTATAAGTGTATAAGACAAAAATATATGTATTTGCATGTGTATATACAATTTTCTCTCGCTTTATACAATTAGAAACACAATTTATACAATTTTATTGTATAAAGCGAGAGAGGCGAGCGACAGGAAGCGAGCGAGAGAGGGAGAGTGACGAGCGAGAATATGAGGGAGAGAGGGACTGATAAACAGTTTGCTACGAAACACAAATAAATCAAATGATAGCTACTATATTTATTTTATATTATTATTTATCACTCTATACAATTATCCCAAAAAAATAATAGTAAAAAATAAACTTCATGTACTAAAATATTTGTTAGAAAGATATGACATATTCAAGTGGGCAAAAAACCATTCTTTTACTATCCAGAAAATAATAGGAATCATCTTTCACTATATTTTTGTTAAGAAACTGATAGAACCAATAAAAATAATAATTTGGTCATGTCTTGACCACGATGAAAAGATCAAAGTTACTTAAAAAGAATAACGATATAGATAAAAAATGAATCTTTTATTCTTATAATTTAAATTTTGTGTGTTGTTAGTTTATATATATTTTTTGCATCATCAAGTAAACTAACTTGCAACAATGCATAAATTTTGAAATATTTATACAGTAGGTACCGATAATTAGAAATATTATGTAACAAAAAATCATTTTAGAAATATTATATCCAACTATTTAGAGATTTTCTTTAATAAAAATATTTAGGGTGTAGTAATATATATATAATGAGATTCACATTTTACACAATGTACAAAAATGTTGGAAATCTAACGATATTACGTAGGCTTTTAGTTATGAAAATAAAAAAATAATAATTACTTTATTTGAACTTTTTGAAGCTGTAGTGGTATCTAACCATATTTTTATAAAGAATATTTAGAGTTTTAAATATTTTGTCCAGATATGATTTAGACCCTCAATTTCAAATAATTAAAACAGTCACTTAATTTCTTGACTAGCTTAACGATATGTGTATACATTCATTCGATTTGACATATTTTTGTTGGTGATTTCTTTAAAAAATAGACATAAAAGATGAATCATATACTAATTTTTTAAATAATTCAAAAATGTTTTTTTTTTTAACATATATAACACAAGGATATACTTTACATTTAGGTTATACTTCAGAATAATTTTAGCTAAAAATTCGATATTACATTATTCTTACTTAAAGTAAATTTAATTTTAATCTAAGTAATATTATATTCTTCATTAATTAGATTTTCATTACGAGTAAAGTTTATGAGGTAAATGAGATTTCACTACATTGTCCCTCCAAATTATTTCTCCCCATTTTTTCTTTTTAATTTTTGGCCTCAATCACCACACCAGTTTTTTCCTATTCAGAGAATTAAATCCCAATCTCGAAATTTCAGATCTCTTCTTGGCTCTTCACGGCTATCAGGTAGCTTCCTTCTACTACTTTGCCCTTTGGATGATTTACGTGTAGCTTTCTACAATAGCGTCTTCTGGTTTTGTTGTTGTTGTTGTATGCTGTGGATCGATTATGATCTGTTTGCTTTTAAATGCATCTGTTTGATATTATTACTACCGAAACTTCTGTTTCTCTTCGACATATTTTTTCTTATGTTAAACGGGTTATTCTTGTTTGGATTAAAAACTGTGCTTTGAAATGTCACAATTTTCAAAATAGGTATTATAGGGAGAAGTCCTCACCATAAGTAAAGTAATTGAAGTGACAAACAACAAAGACAAGTAAATCATATGGTTTTATCACTCCTATCCACGACCTTACAAGGCTTTATTTGAATATCTTAGGATCAAACTAATTCCAGAAAGCTCAAGTATGAAGACAATGACAGTTAATACAGAAGTACAGTGGTGAAGTTTGATTTTATTGTGAGAGTGGGTAGTTCTTAAATTAATATCCCCTGTTCTGTTCGTCTCAGAGCGCTTTTATTTATAGGGAGGTCTCTTGGAGTCCAAGACCTATTGGAATCTCCGTTGACAAGAAGTGGGTTGCTAATTGACAAGTGCTGTGCAGATATGCATCCCAACTAATGCGGGGTGGTTGAGGAGTCAGCGAGACTCTCAATTCTGCCCCCATGACTTAATCTGTGGATTAAATGAGCATTACCATGGGATGGATGGTTGGAAGTCTACATCATGGAAGGTCATTCACGCCCACACTCAGATTATAGGAGGTCTGAGAATGGTTGTGTGATCATCAACAACAACAACAGACTAAGTGAGATACTGAGATCCCACAAATGGGGTTTGGGGAGGGTGGGTCTACGCAGACCTTAACCCCTACCTTTGTGGGATAGAGAGACTATTTCAGAAAAATCTTTGGCTCAAAAAAGTGATTTTCGAAGTAGGTTCAAGAAATATAAGAGTGAAGAAGATGTGATGAAAACAAGTAATTGAAGAAAAGTAATGACAACAAATGAAAGATAGCCAATGTAAAAGAAAAACAATAGTAGTAAAAATTGGAGGATGAGATAACAGAATAGTAGTAATGATAATACGATAAGGAGAAGAGGAATCAAATAAGGTGTTCTAAACTAGATTCATGCTCTCTCCCAGAAGATAGGGAATCCTCTCTACTTCTTACTAACCTTCCGCCTTAATCCTTGACTTCCATGCTCTCCTATTTAGGGCCATGTCCTCGGTGAGCTAAAGATGTGTCATCCCTGTTTAATCACCCCTCCTCAGTTCAATCATTCATGCACTCATATTAGGTCACTCTTACTAGGAGTTGGTTGTTTGGAGACGATATGTATAAGGAGTCAGAGACATGTTCAACCTCTGATGGAAAGGTTTCATCCTGGGCAGTGAGTAGTGCACATGCTATTTTTGCCCACTACTGGTACTTTCTTAATGCACTGTATAATTCCTCCATGATCTACCATTCCTAATGAAACTGGGGAAGAGAGTCTCAAAACTATTGGCCTCAGTCAGTTACTAACCGCGAGCTTTAGTTTTTTCTAGAATGTTATATCTTGAGGAGTTGGCTAAGACTGGTGCATTTACTTAGAATAGTCTTTTTTTTTTCTTTTAATGTAGCTTCACTTTTTTCTCCTGGAGAAACTGTAACTACCCATCTGACCCCTTTGGTTCTGCACTTCTGTTTATATACAAGTTGTTTCCTATTAAAAAAAAGTAAAATTATTTCTTTTAGCAGAAAAACTGCTTCTCTTGTTCTCACAAACGTTTTCCTTTATGGCCGAACACTTCAGTTTTCCAAAAGAAAGTGTGTTTGACATCCCAAACGCTTGGCCAAAAAAATGAATATTTATAGATCTTAGTGCTGTATATTTAATCAATAAAATTATTTAGATATGAGATCTTGAATTTGTTAGACTTTTTAGTTGGTTTGGATATGCTTCTCTAATGAATTTTCAATGATTTTGGTGACTTTGTAAAACATTAGCAACTCCTCGACATCTCCCTCTCCATGACTAATTCAACTTTAATCATAAAATCTGTACTAGTTTTTTACTTAAATAAGTAGTATTAACCCCATAAGATTAATAAAAAGTATAACACCTTAAGATATTTTGTCACATATTAGCAAATAACCCAATAATCTCTCGCTGCGAAGTTCCATATTCAAATTGCTATACATTTTTAATTTAAAGTATAACCATTCATTCTGAACTCGCTTAGTTATTTTGGATAAGTTGAATGTAACTTATCCAGTACTTGTTGGATCGCTGAATTAGCACCTCCTCCACATCTCCCTCCCCACAATATGTGTACTAGTTTTGTACTTAAATCAGTAATATTTAACCCCATCAGATTAATAAAAAGTATTTTACACCTAAGATATTTTTGTTACGTAGCAGCAAATAACCAAATAATCTCTCTGCTAAGTTTCATATTCAAATTGCTATACGTTTTCAATTGAAAATATATTAACTACTCATTTTGAACTCGTCTAGTTATTATGGATAAGTTGAATGTACATATATTATACAGACCCATTTTAGTACAAGCCCGTGTATACATATAACAATAATAATAACAACAGAAAGTACCCTGATTGGTAAACTGTATTCCAGGGCGTTTTTGACAAAATCACCTTTTGTTCCTTTCAAAAAAATGGTCTTGTTGACAAAATCACCTGTGTACCATTCAATCTATTTGTACTGTATGTAGTAAAGCTTGTGCACTTTCCTGGTGATAAAGAAGTCGGAATGCAGTGACTTAACTCTGAAAACCTTTTTTTTTCCTTGAAGCAGGTAACTTTGTATATTACTACAACAGTACATTTACAATAAGATCATTAAACTCTGAAGACCTCCAAGATCATTTCCAGAACATCATCACAAAGCGTTTTTTTTTTTTTTTGTGGTTCTATTCTGAATATAGAAATGTTTGATCTGGATTGCTCTTAGATAGCTGTACGGTGTAGATCAGTAAAAAGTTGTTGGTTTGCTCTAGTTGCTATGGTGGATGTGGCTGGCAACACGTCGGTAAACAGTTGTTTCTCTTGTTTTCCTGAAGTTTCATGCTTTAGTTTGTGCACATTTTCATATCCTTGTGTTGCCTTACATCTGTGAACTTCGGCCAATGCTAATAATGGGCAGAAAACCTCCTTGGATTTGGGATCCTTCGTTGGCGATTTGAATGTTGATGATGAAACTGCCAGGTTTAATTTCGTGGACTAGTTTTGCTAATTTTGCTTTAATGCTTGTAATTTTTCATTCTCGATCCTCTATATATGATGAAATTAAGGACATTCATCTTCTTTCTTTCCAGTGATGATATATCCCTTGAGGGACTCGAGGAAGAGTTACAGGAATGTCAAGCTGATGATGTAAGAAGATTATACATTTATGTCTCTCTCTTCGTAGTGACAGCTGAATCTATTTCCGATTAAAGCTTGCTATTTGTTACAGTTTTGTCCAATTTTTATCCCCTTTGAGAGGATAGGTTTGGGGACACTGATATTGGGTCTGTATTTGCCTTATTTGTATGCAAAGGTTGTCGCAAACATACTTTCTAAAGGTACAACGTTGCGGGAATACACTAAAGGCGTTGAAAATAATTTACGTCAAGTCGAATTGGATTCTTAGGGTTTAATAATATACATTTTGTCTTTGTTGTTCTTTACACTTTTTTTTATTTTATTTTTTTTGAAAGAAATGTAAGATATTTTCATTTAACTTATTACCCAGTGATTGGTAATAACAAAAGTCTTTACAAGTACAATGGCTTCCTTGTTTAACTATGTAATGGGGTTCCTTGTTTAACTGTGTGATGGATCAATAAATCTGCATCTTCTTGCATAACCCCTTTCACCATTGTTTATTAGCAGTATTTACCTTTTCCTTTTGCCTTGATAATTTTCTAAAAGAATCTCACTCTTGTCTCCATAAGCATTTGGACCTTAGTCTCCAATTAATCTCTTTAGCTTGCTAGCCTTTTCCCCGTGCAATTGTCTCGGTCCTTTTTTATTAGATAAATGATTTTATTAGTAACAGAAAAATATCCTGTATACAAGCAAGCAGTACACCAAATAGTAGCGAATTTACAACCTAATGTGATTCTCCATGAAAGACATCCTGTCTTCTATATAAATTGGAACCTCACGGCTTGCATAAAAGAAACTAGAAAAGAGAGTCTGTTCTTCAAATGTACGCCGTCATTCTCTATCCTCTCGAATGCTCTCTTATTTCACTCCATGCTCAGTTTTTCTTTCAACGCATCTAGGTTCGAGCACCATATTGTCTTATTTCTTCTTTAGTCTCCTGTGGTTGTTTTCTCCACTTAGTGCCTTCATTTTCCTTGCTAGAATAAGATCAAGTTTTTCTCGATCTGCACTAACAATACTCAAGTTGTATGTATAATTCAACTTGTGACACATAAAGGACACTTGTCTTCACACATTTTTGATGTGCCAGAAATTTACATTTTGGTATGTGATCAGCATTGTACCATTGCCGATTTCATCGAGCTACTAAATATCCTTGCACTGTAGTTTACAATTTTCTCTTTATCCTTAGTCAATCATCATATTTCTTTTCAGAAATAGATTTAATAAATCTAGTCGTCACAACACAAATTCATGTGAAGCCTAATGACCTTGGGTATAATGACAATACAATACAATTAAATCATACTGTGCTAATTTCTTGGGGCAGTGCCTTGTAAATTTGGTTATAATGACATTATACTGATATATGATCTTTATCAAATCAATAGGATTACATAAAGGAAAGTGATAATCTCGTCTCACTTCATGATCAAATTCGTGATTGCGACATGATTCTATCACAGATGGAAACTCTTCTCAGTGGATTTCAGGTACTCTCCATCATTATCATGTTAAACCGGATGTCAATTTTTTTCCTGCTTAAGAAAATCAGCTATGATTGAGGCTTCTAACTTTGTTCCGGAGATGATATGATTGATAAGTGGTAAAAGTAGGTCGACTTGTTACCGTTATTAATATTGTGGTTTTATTTTGGGGTAAAATCACTGTCAGGATTTCTGTCTCTGCCTTCCGTCACCAAACAAAGAAGAAAATGGAATAAATTAAAGAAATACTACATAACATCTTAAAAGTGAACTTGCCTGTATGTTTTGTCATTAAGACTTGATATTCACTGTTTTATCTTCCAGGCAGAGATAGGTTCTATAAGTTCAGATATCAAAATTCTCCAAGAGAAGTCTATGGATATGGGAGTGAGGCTGAAGAATCGCAAGGTATTATTGTTAATGGATGGACCTTCCTTCACTGTTTATAGTTTAATCTTGGGCTTCCTTTATTTGGTTTCATGTAAGTTACATCTGTAGATTATTAGCTACCTTCTAATTCTGAAGCAATGTTGATACTGACGGCTATTGTTGGAATGTAATTTAATGTTCATAGGTGAAATTATCAGTCTCAATGAATAAAGTATACTGACTATATTTCATACGTGAATGTTATTATTTGGTCCGAATGTGTGTTATTGACCATTTTCTTTATCTTATACATTTCTAGATATCTTACTTTTTACATTACTTTCTGTAGAAGACCTTATGAGTAAATCAATCGTGGATGGTGGGCTCTTTCGCTAAAAGTCTGTCTAAATCTCATCCCCCCCTCACACACACTAGTTCTGTCTATTATATTTTCTCAAAAGGCTTCAACACCTCCAAAGAAACAGGAAAATTTCTTGGTAGATTACCCTTATCCAATGAACAGAATTCTCATCTCTTATTACTAACAGTACACTTTGGTAATGATCATTGCCACCTTCATAGTTTAAGACAATGAATAGAAGAAAACATATATTCTTTTTGCTGTTGCTGTTGTCATCTTTGTTGTGTCCTTTCGAATTTTCTGAATACCATTTCCTATTTTTATCTGATATCAATTTGATTTCATGAACTTATGAAAGACTCACCAAATTAGCTGTTCACAGTCATGCATTAATTTACTGGGAATTTCAATTTAATTTCAGTCTTAAGAATAGAACCATCCTGTTATTAGCTTTTTGGTGAAGACTTTCTTTTGTACATGATATGGATGATATCATTGGTCTGATCGGTTCCTTGCATTTTTTTGTAAAGCTTCTTCAGCACAACCGTAGTGCTGTAGGCAATTCCAATAAAAGGTTTTAACACTTATCAATAAAATATTCCATTTTAATCTCGTCGACACTTCACTTCTTCTTTATGTTTTTCATGATGTACGTCTTCTTAGACTTATTAGATGTATGTTAGTGCAAATTGGTTATTCTGTGGGTCCACTATACTTTATATGACAACCATATTGAGTGTTGGTGTTTGAGCTAGGAAGATACTTTCCGATGTCTGTAGTGTACTTGCTAAATGGTTATATTATCTTGCAGGTAGCAGAGTCAAAGCTGGCAAAGTTTGTTGAAGATATTGTTGTTCCTCCAAGGATGATTGACATAATTGTTGATGAAGAGGTGCTTTTGGCTCCTTGGTTTGTTTGTTCCTCATATTTATTCTTACATTGTATCCTACAGCTATTCCAAGAAGAATAACAATGAGGGAAAATGGCAAATTTGAAGTTCAAGTAGAGAAATAAAGGGGTGAATGGGTCGCCATAGTCTTTCATATGATTTTGAGGACAATGATGTGACATGTTGGGGTGATTGACTGTAGTATGTTGGTTTATTCATTTCTTTCAAGTGATTGTTGATTTAACTTTCAAGGCTTACATTGCACTGCTAAATAATTTATCAAATTACAATAGAAAACTCATCTTCTTGGTTGTAGTCTTTGTAGACTGTTAACACTGGACTTTCTAGCTTCTTTCTTTTTTCCATCATTTCTCCCTCCTGGCATACGAGTCTACAATAAAACACTGTTCTTTCTGGTAGTTAACTGTTAACGCTGGCCAAACTTTCTCACTTCTTCTTTTGTTTTTCCCTCCTTTTTTGGTCTTTGCTTTGCTGGTATTACGTTACTACATTTGATAATGGGGCTTTGTTTGGAATGTTTCTTCCAGTTGATAATCAGCTCTTCTCAAAAAATAAAAACAATAATCATCAGCTCTTCCGAACCATTGAAAATATAATACATTAGATCTTTTTCGTTGTCTGTATTACATCATTCTTTGAGATGTTTAATCTTCAGAAATTGCATATTTGAAAGCATTGTTCACTAATAATTTCTAACCTTCCATGCAACATTAAATCAAATGTTTATAGGTTAATGAGGAATACATGAGGACCCTTGAAATTTTGAGTAAAAAACTGAAGTGTGCAGATGCAGATCCCACAGTTAAAACATCAAAAGCCCTGAAAGATGTGCAGCCTGAGCTAGAAAAACTTCGGCAGAAAGCTGTCTCCAAGGTATGTATATGCCGAGTAGTCTAGTGTATGCTGAGTTTCCAAGGTATGTAATGCGGAGTGCAAGGCTAGTCTCTTTGGGGATATCGAATAAAAATTGTACAGTACGAGAACTTAGAAGATTAGCATGTCCTACGCGCAAGGATGTCAGTCAAATCGAGATATGTCTGACTTTTTTTTCAATTAAAAAAAAAGGCGTGCAAGGTTACAGTGACTACCAATTCAACCAATAAGCCTAGAAAACAAGCTGTACAAAAGTGAAAACTATATCATCACTCATGAAAAATAGGTTATTATCTCAGTACCCAAAAGATTGTACTAAAGGAGAAAAATGGTACCCTTTTTACCCCATAGAGATATTGAATAGAAAGGGGTTCTGTGTTTCCTCCATAATTTTGAAAATGAACGTTTAAATGCCCTTCAAAAATTAAGTAAATAGATCCGAAACATAAAATTAAAAAAACATCCAGGTAAGCAACGAAGCCAATGTCAGACAGCAATAACATCCTTAGTTCTCATCTGTTTGCTTCACTTCCTGCTCTTGCTCAACCACTGTGTCGCTGCTGGACCTCACCCTATAAACATTTTTACCCGCTAAAATTTCTCTGTGTTTCCTGGATTTATTCCAGTCTGCATCTTATCTCTCATTCAATCTGCTCCGTTCCGTAACACTTATTCTTATCTGAAGATCGCTCTCGAGTCTCTGAGTAATATCTGTGCTTTCATTTTTCCTGTTGTCTTCTTTCTGAGGATCCTTCTTTTACTGTTCAATGAGTATTCTCCCAGTTTAACGACAAACTTCTTATATATATAAAAATTTGAAACATTTCACCATTATTTTCTGAGTATCCTTCTTTCTCTGTTCAATGGATCACCCTCCAATTTAATTCTACAGGTTATTATTATTATCAAAATTTGAAACATTTTTGCATCGTATTCTGAATTTGCATCAAGCAAAGTTGCGTGTTGCTACCTTCGGTCTATGTGAACCTCCTTGTCTTCCTTGGTCTGTCAAACACTTTTCTCTACATTCTTAACTGGAAAACAGAAATAAACTTGTACCTTCTAGGATTTTGATGCCTCAAATTCACACTGTTCTTTTTAATGCACTCGCGACTCCAAAACGAAGTTGTGCCCTCATAAGGTGATAAATGATGTCTAATTATTGTTTTTACTTATGCATGTGCTTGTTCTTAGTGGGTTTGAGTCGTAATTGGTTTACCAATAAGAAGAGTCTAAGCAAGAATAGTTTTTGTCAGTTGTGACATCTAATCCACTTTCTTGTTCCTCTTTTAGGTGTTTGATTTCATGGTTCAGAAGCTATACGCTTTAAGGAAGCCCAAAACTAATATCCAGATCCTTCAGCAGAGTGTCCTCCTAAAATATAAGTGAGTTGCATCTTCTCTTGGTTTCTATCACACTCCCTCTGTTTAAATTTGTTTGTGTGGTTTTGACTTGGTGCTAAGTTAGAGATAGTAAAGAGAACTTTTGAATCTTGTGTCTTAAATTAAAAATATGTGGAGTACACCAAAATGCCCTTGAATCTTGTAGTCTTAAATATGCAATGTGGAAAACTATAAGTGAAGAGTTACTGAAAAAGGAAAGGGGCCTTGTTTTTGAAATGGACTAAAAATAAGACAAATAATTTGAAACAAAGAGAGTTTATTTGTATTTCTCATTCCTTTCTTCCGGTCTACTGATGATTAGCTAGTTTGTTTGTTCACAACGAATTTCCTTCTCTACCATTTACCTGAATGAAAACATCCAAGAAGATCCGTTTATATAAATTATCCCGCTAAACATATTGTGGATAGCAACAATATTTGTTTGGTTCTTAGCTGTGGCGCATACCAGAGTTTTCGTGAGTGGTATCAACGTTTGAAGAAGTGAACAAATCAATAAATTACTATGGTAACAAGCGGTGTCATTTTTCATATTTATACCCAATATTTTAGTTTGCTGATATGTATCTAGTAATTTTTTTTGATCAAGCGATTGTCTAGTGACACTGGCTGGGCAAGGTACATGTGCACTGTTTTTTAGTGCTCCTAACTGCAGTACTGTTTTGTTTAGCTACTATATCCTTGTCAGCTGTTGGGACGTTGGAGAATCTCTAAACAGAGTTACCTTTTAAACAACAATACCGATGAAATTTTGGCACTTCGAGAAGCTTCTTTCGTTCCTTTTCCTTACCTGCCCGTTAAAAGGAGGTATCTTCAAAAAAACAGACATGGTTGAAGAGTTGCAATTTTTTGAGTATTGAAAATTAAGGAGTGTTTTGTTTGTGGAAGAAGATAAAGGTGCTTCATTGTTACTCTCCACAGATTCTTTTGAAGAACTTGAAAAAGCTGTTTGGAAAAAAACTTATACAAACAGTTTTTTCCTTTTTAAAACAAGTTCTTAAAAAACTTCGAAAAAATAAACAAAATATGTAGAAACAAAGCCAAATTTATGTGCTATCCTGGTGTTTTGGGGGGCAATACCTTTTATTGCTATTGTGGTCCACTTATATGATATCATGCAGGACGAGTTTTTCTTAAGAGGTCCATAACTTAAAATTATGATGATCATCAGCTTCAATGCTTCCTTCTAGTTTCTTTTCACCTTTCAATTTCCTGGATTAATCCAAACATGCAATTGAAGGTATTTTTGCAATTATTTTGCAGGTATATCCTTTCCTTTCTCAAGGAGCATGGGAAGGAAGTGTATCTTGAGGTTCGAGCTGCATATATTGACACAATGAACAAGGTTAAGTTTCACTTTATTTATTCATTTTGAATAATTTTGCTAGCTTAGATGTTTGATGGATCGATTAGTAAAGATTTTGAGTTCTTAGATATGTAACTCATTCAGATCAATGTGGTAACTCTTGACATGCAAGTTTGAAAGAGGATTTTATATTCTTAAGGTCCACGAGTGCTTAACTTGACTGTTCCTTTGGTGCCCATCCTTCAAGATTTAAATCTTTTGTGTATGAGTTCTAAATGTTTTTCCGTGTTGTATGGAAGACGTTAAAACACCTTGTATCTCTCGAGAAAAGACATGACTACATGACTTAATTTGGTGTTCTGCCTAATGTTTGATATGCCTTAGTCTAATCAGTCTTAAGCTATTGTCATAGATCTGGGTTGCCCCAACTTATTGTTATATCAAGTATTGTAGCTTCTCTTTCATCTTGTAAGGTCTAGAGACTGTTACCAATCACAGTGATCACATGTACAGGTGATAACAGCCTTAATATGCTTTGGCTAACAAGAGATTGTACTCTTTCGTTTCATTTTTTGGGTAAAGAAAGTCATGTAGAGGACACAGAATTTTGGTTGACATGTTATTCTTTTGACATTATAATGTAGATCAATTGATCTGTCCTACCCTTTCCATATGACATTCATTGCTTTGGTGCTTTTATCAATATATATACTGTTAGTAATCTTAAAAGAAAAAGAGATTGTGCTCTTTCATGAATACTAAAGCAAAAATTTGTGTCCCAGGTTCTGAGTGCACAGTTCCGCGCTTATATTCAAGCTTTAGAAAAGCTTCAGTTGGATATAGCAACATCTAATGATCTGATAGGTGTTGAGACCAGAAGCACAGGTCTTTTTTCGAGAGGAAGAGAACCATTGAAGAACAGGTCTGCAGTTTTTGCTCTTGGAGAAAGGATAAACATTCTCAAGGTTTTCATCTTCTTTCTTTGAGCCTTTATCTTATGACCAAAAAGATTGTCTCTGTATAAATCTGCAGAGTCCAGAGATTACGACTTCTGTGCATCATTGAATGTTAGTGCTTGTTTGAGTATAAAGGTATCTGTAAGTTTCACTCTGGTAGAATTACTTTTTAGTTTGAAGATAACTTTGATTTAGTGCTTTTGGAGGATGCATTGCTTGATGAGTGGAATGCATAACTAGGACTACTGACTAATTCATCAGAATTAGCTTCAGATGTGTATGGTCTTAGCACTTTTAATAGCAGATACTTAATGGAGATACTTATTCAAGGATGATGTGCAAGTGAAGGAACCTATCTAATGCTAAAAATCATATATTCTGTGCTGCTTTGGTTCTTGCGTTTTTTAGTTATTCTGTAGACTGTCATTGTTTTTTCTTCAAAAATTGCTTATAAAAAAGTCATATTTTCAAGTATTACTTTTTATTGTCAAGGAGAAAGTTCTTTTTAATATGTTCTACGAAGACTTAGGCAAATGTTTCTCCAAGAACCATATGAGTTGCATCTGGGTTCTTTTTCTTAATTTTTTTTATCTGGTTCATTCCATGTCTCATTTCTATGCAAACTTTAGCCTGGGTTGAACCTGTATGGGTAGATCATCTAATACCTGCTTCACTGACCTATTTTCAATCTATTGGTCCAAGTATAAAGACAATTGAATGTATGCAACATATTATGTAAGAACTTGCTATACAATTTCATAAAGACCCGGAGCTACCAGATTTCAATATATTAGTCATGGGAATCATTCTAAAAAAGAGAGATCAGCAGTACTTGGTGAAATAACGCTCTTCTAGAATCAATTTGAAGCCATCTGCTAGAGGTTGTGACAATCCAAATGATCCCATTATATCAAGGCCTTTTCTTTTGTTGCGCAAAAACCACTACTTATGCTCAGCTAGCGCTAGAAATGCTAAAGTAAAAGTGGTTGAATCAACTATATACTTATTCGATTTTCTATCAACTCTTGATCTGGTCTGATCTCCACACCAGTCATAGGAGATACGCGAAATATTGTAGCAATGTTCATGATGATTAGATGTAAGTATTTATGGCATGTGCTTTCCACTGTGTTCAGGAGATTGAGGAACCTCCATTAATTCCACATATTGCTGAAGCCAGCTCAAAAAAATATCCGTATGAGGTCCTTTTCAGGAGTTTGCACAAGCTGCTCATGGATACTGCTTCTTCTGAGTAACCTACAATATTCTCTATTTTTGAATTCGATGCTTGATTTGGAATTCACTTTGAAACAGTACAGCTTTCCTACTGACAGAGTAGTGGCTTTCCTTGTTAAATATGTATTAATATGCTTTTCCTTCTATTTGATTAGGTACCTTTTCTGTGATGATTTCTTTGGAGAACAGACCATGTTTCATGATATTTTGCTGGTATGGGAAGTAGTGAGTTTGAGTAGACATTTCCTTATGTACCTTGCTGCAGATAAAAATCATGATTGTGCTTAAAGTATTTATTGGTAAATAAAATCAGATTTCAAAAGTATCTTGACAACCCAGATCAACCTGCTTAACAGAAGTTGTATATGCAGTTCCTGGGACTATCAACCTAATCTCATGTTGCTTTTAATTCATTAAATTAAGTAGAGATCTCCTTCTCCGGTTCTCCCAATCTGTATTCTGACAATTCTCAAACACCTTCAGTACATGCTGAAATATAAAAAGGGCTGCCCACTGTACTAAAGCTCCTTCACACATGCTGAAGTATGCAAATGTTAATTTTGATAGGAATAATGCAAATTCTTGGATTTTCAATGAGATTAATGATTAACATTTGATATCACAGGGCCGTTTTCAGTAATTGATGAGCATTTCAGCACAATTCTTCCTAATAGTTTGATGCAATTGGCTTAATGCTCATGATTCGCATCATACACCAGCACCAGGTATATCCCTACACTTCTGTTCTCATATTAATTTCAAAGCAAACACAGCTAGTATTAGAATCTATAAGAGGAAATTTGTGTATGGGTGGTGTACGGGAGAAGAACAGAAGAAATCTGATTAGGTTTTACAACATTGTTGATTCAAATCTGTCTTAAACACAGCAGACACATGCCATTGTTTTGCGAAAAATTCGCAGAAATTATAGTAGGGAAACTAGATCTTTTTCTCATGACTCTAGTAAATATTTGGCAGCAACTTCGAAAAGCAAGGATTGCTGGTCGATTTTATTAGTTGATTGACAGCTTTTAGTAAGTCAAACTTGCTCTAGTTTTTCATTATTTGGCGTCTAAAGTATTGCATGCTGCAAAATTTGGGAGACACTAGAAGACTCTAAACTAAAGACAAAAAGATATCTGAAATACCCTTACGAATTGCTAAATTGACAACTAGTGCATTAATTTTTTCAAACTTATTCAAGTTAAAACAATGTTATCTACTTGAGCTTTAAGTTCAGATCACTGTTGCACATATCATCTTCTTTATACTAGTTATATTCATACATACTGCTAAAGAAAATTGTTTATTGGAATTCGAAGTATTTCAATGAAGTTAGTCTTTAGCTCAAAAGAAAACATAATAATAATTGAAGCGTACTGAGGTAAAAATGGTTCACGACTGGGGAAATCTCAAAGATAAAAAGCAAATGAAAATGTCATTTCCTTCTAATCTTCTAAAGCGTATAGAAGTATAGCAAATGAAATGTCATTTCCTTCTAATCTTCTAAAGCGTATAGAAGTATTTGATTATTAGAGAATTCATTGAGGAATCATGTGTTAAATGAATATGTGTAATGGTCCAATAGCATGCCAAATTTTGTTTATGAACTTGATATGAAATGTATTGTTATGGCCCTTAATTATTGCTGGAACCTTTTCTTATCGATGAACTGCTTTTATATCCCAGCTTGTAATGTCCAGGCGCCGAATTCCATGCCTGGATTCATACTTAGACAAGGTACGTATCATTTAATTCACTTTACCACCAAGTCACCAGCATCAATGACAAATATCCATGTTCCTGCCTTCTGCACATGCATGTGAGCTATTTGTGTACAAGTGAACTTAAAGAACTTGCTGTAAATTTCACCAGATACTTATTCACCTGTTGCCTTGTAATGTATGTTCTTGTGTATTTTCCCATTTGTTGCCACTGTGTTGTGGAAAAAGGACAATTGCACAAGCATATCTAGGACTGCAGGGTTTCCTGTTCCGAAAGTATGTAATTTATCAATTTGGGATAAATTAATAATATTACTGTGTGTTGTGGAAAAATGACAACTGCACAAGCATATCTAGGACATGCAGGGTTTCCTGTTCCGAAAGTATGTAATAGTATAGATTTGGGATAAAAATTTTCATCTTTTGATTTATGATGTTTGGCTAGACTACATAACTTCAGCAAAAAGAGAATTAAACAGTTTGCTAATTGAATATGTTCAGGTGACCATTTCAAATGAGAAATAAGGAATTAAGATTCATAATTATAGAAAGTTCAACAAAGGTGAATATAAATGTAAAACAACTCCTTAAGGTCTTTAGAAAGTTCAACATGATGATGACATTGGGACCAAAATAAAATGTTTTCTTGTAGTTTTCTTTCTTTTATGATGGACTGCTTTTTCCACTTTTTTTTATGGTCTTAGCACTTTTAATAGCAGATTACTTACTGGAGATTACTTATTCAAGGATGATGTGCAAGTGAAGGAACCTATCTAATGCTAAAAATCATATATTCTGTGCTGCTTTGGTTCTTGCGTTTTTTAGTTATTCTGTAGACTGTCATTGTTTTTCTTCAAAAATTGCTTATAAAAAGTCATATTTTTCAAGTATTACTTTTTATTGTCAAGGAGAAAGTTCTTTTAATATGTTCTACGAAGACTTAGGCAAATGTTTCTCCAAGAACCATATGAGTTGCATCTGGGTTCTTTTTCTTATTTTTTTTATCTGGTTCATTTCCATGTCTCATTTCTATGCAAACTTTAGCCTGGGTTGAACCTGTATGGGTAGATCATCTAATACCTGCTTCACTGACCTATTTTCAATCTATTGGTCCAAGTATAAAGACAATGAATGTATGCAACATATTATGTAAGAACTTGCTATACAATTTCATAAAGACCCGGAGCTACCAGATTTCAATATATTTAGTCATGGGAATCATTCTAAAAAAGAGAGATCAGCAGTACTTGGTGAATAACGCTCTTCTAGAATCAATTGAAGCCATCTGCTAGAGGTTGTGACAATCCAAATGATCCCATTATATCAAGGCCTTTTCTTTTGTTGCGCAAAAACCACACTTATGCTCAGCTAGCGCTAGAAATGCTAAAGTAAAAGTGGTTGAATCAACTATATACTTATTCGATTTTCTATCAACTCTTGATCTGGTCTGATCTCCACACCAGTCATAGGAGATACGCGAAATATTGTAGCAATGTTCATGATGATTAGATGTAAGTATTTATGGCATGTGCTTTCCACTGTGTTCAGGAGATTGAGGAACCTCCATTAATTCCACATATTGCTGAAGCCAGCTCAAAAAAATATCCGTATGAGGTCCTTTTCAGGAGTTTGCACAAGCTGCTCATGGATACTGCTTCTTCTGAGTAACCTACAATATTCTCTATTTTTGAATTCGATGCTTGATTTGGAATTCACTTTGAAACAGTACAGCTTTCCTACTGACAGAGTAGTGGCTTTCCTTGTTAAATATGTATTAATATGCTTTTTCCTTCTATTTGATTAGGTACCTTTTCTGTGATGATTTCTTTGGAGAACAGACCATGTTTCATGATATTTTTGCTGGTATGGGAAGTAGTGAGTTTGAGTAGACATTTCCTTATGTACCTTGCTGCAGATAAAAATCATGATTGTGCTTAAAGTATTTATTGGTAAATAAAAATCAGATTTCAAAAGTATCTTGACAACCCAGATCAACCTGCTTAACAGAAGTTGTATATGCAGTTCCTGGGACTATCAACCTAATCTCATGTTGCTTTTAATTCATTAAATTAAGTAGAGATCTCCTTCTCCGGTTCTCCCAATCTGTATTCTGACAATTCTCAAACACCTTCAGTACATGCTGAAATATAAAAAGGGCTGCCCACTGTACTAAAGCTCCTTCACACATGCTGAAGTATGCAAATGTTAATTTTGATAGGAATAATGCAAATTCTTGGATTTTCAATGAGATTAATGATTAACATTTGATATCAGGCCCGTTTTCAGTAATTGATGAGCATTTCAGCACAATTCTTCCTAATAGTTTTGATGCAATTGGCTTAATGCTCATGATTCGCATCATACACCAGCACCAGGTATATCCCTACACTTCTGTTCTCATATTAAATTTCAAAGCAAACACAGCTAGTATTAGAATCCTATAAGAGGAAATTTGTGTATGGGTGAAGTTCCAAGGTTCACTTGTCCACGTTTATCCAACAACAACAACAAAAAACTGGAGAAAAAGGGGTGTACGGGAGAAGAACAGAAGAAATCTGATTAGGTTTTACAACATTGTTGATTCAAATCTGTCTTAAACACAGCAGACACATGCCATTGTTTTGCGAAAAATTCGCAGAAATTATAGTAGGGAAACTAGATCTTTCTCATGACTCTAGTAAATATTTGGCAGCAACTTCGAAAAGCAAGGATTGCTGGTCGATTTTATTAGTTGATTGACAGCTTTTAGTAAGTCAAACTTGCTCTAGTTTTTCATTATTTGGCGTCTAAAGTATTGCATGCTGCAAAATTTGGGAGACACTAGAAGACTCTAAACTAAAGACAAAAAGATATCTGAAATACCCTTACGAATTGCTAAATTGACAACTAGTGCATTAATTTTTTCAAACTTATTCAAGTTAAAACAATGTTATCTACTTGAGCTTTAAGTTCAGATCACTGTTGCACATATCATCTTCTTTATACTAGTTATATTCATACATACTGCTAAAGAAAATTGTTTATTGGAATTCGAAGTATTTCAATGAAGTTAGTCTTTAGCTCAAAAGAAAACATAATAATAATTGAAGCGTACTGAGGTAAAAATGGTTCACGACTGGGGAAATCTCAAAGATAAAAAGCAAATGAAATATGTCATTTCCTTCTAATCTTCTAAAGCGTATAGAAGTATAGCAAATGAAATGTCATTTCCTTCTAATCTTCTAAAGCGTATAGAAGTATTTGATTATTAGAGAATTCATTGAGGAATCATGTGTTAAATGAATATGTGTAATGGTCCAATAGCATGCCAAATTTTGTTTATGAACTTGATATGAAATGTATTGTTATGGCCCTTAATTATTGCTGGAACCTTTTCTTATCGATGAACTGCTTTTATATCCCAGCTTGTAATGTCCAGGCGCCGAATTCCATGCCTGGATTCATACTTAGACAAGGTACGTATCATTTAATTCACTTTACCACCAAGTCACCAGCATCAATGACAAATATCCATGTTCCTGCCTTCTGCACATGCATGTGAGCTATTTGTGTACAAGTGAACTTAAAGAACTTGCTGTAAATTTCACCAGATACTTATTCACCTGTTGCCTTGTAATGTATGTTCTTGTGTATTTTCCCATTTGTTGCCACTGTGTTGTGGAAAAAGGACAATTGCACAAGCATATCTAGGACTGCAGGGTTTCCTGTTCCGAAAGTATGTAATTTATCAATTTGGGATAAAATTAATAATATTACTGTGTTGTGGAAAAATGACAACTGCACAAGCATATCTAGGACATGCAGGGTTTCCTGTTCCGAAAGTATGTAATAGTATAGATTTGGGATAAAAATTTTCATCTTTTGATTTATGATGTTTGGCTAGACTACATAACTTCAGCAAAAAGAGAATTAAACAGTTTGCTAATTGAATATGTTCAGGTGACCATTTCAAATGAGAAATAAGGAATTAAGATTCATAATTATAGAAAGTTCAACAAAGGTGAATATAAATGTAAAACAACTCCTTAAGGTCTTTAGAAAGTTCAACATGATGATGACATTGGGACCAAAATAAAATGTTTTCTTGTAGTTTTCTTTCTTTTATGATGGACTGCTTTTCCACTTTTTGCTTAATGAATCTTGGCAGGTCAATATTGCTTTATGGCCACGTTTCAAGATGGTCTTTGACTTGCACCTCCACAGCCTGCGAAATGCCAATATCAGGACTCTCTGGGAAGATGATGTTCACCCACATTATGTCATAAGGCGCTATGCTGAGTTTTCTGCGTCCCTTATTCACCTTAATGTAGAATACAAAGATGGCCAGGTTGGAGAATGTGAAGGTCCACTCTTTACTTTGTGGTTTACTTGCACTAGACTGGCTTTCATACTTGTTGCTAATTTTTGTAGCTTGAACTGAATCTGGAGAGACTCAGAATGGCTGTTGATGACTTGCTTGTCAAGCTATCACAAATGTTTGCTAAACAAAAGTTGCAAACAGTATTCCTTATAAACAACTATGACATGATAATATCTGTTCTGAAGGTAAGAAATTACTATAGTTTTCTATTCTCTGATAAACAATAAATTAATCATGAAAAGTGCAAGTCATTGTTGTGGATTTTTATGGGTAATGCTCATATGCTAGTTGGATAAATGTACAACGAAAGAAAGATGAATTATAAAGGAAAATGGGGGTCTATCTGACAATTTCCCTGGTCACCTTGTCTGTCGAATGAAAAGAGATAAGGAAGTCATCATTCCTGTTCTTATTACATTGCAAATCTGGATAGTGCCACTGATTACTTTACTCCAAAATTTAGCAAACCATTAACTGTAAGGGTAACAATATTGACTGTTTCCTATCTCAACATTTGACGCCATTGTTAGCAGATTTTATACAAGTTAGAAGTCTAAATTATATTAACATTTAATACTAGAAAATATAGAACACGAAATAATCTTTCATTTGCTTCTAGGAAGCTGGTCCAGATGGCGGGAAAATCCAGCAGCACTTTGAGGAGCTTCTAAAGAATAACACAGCCATATTCGTGGTGAGCACACTATTCAAGTCTTGCATTCCAAGAATGTTGAATTGATTATAGTTATGTTTCTCCGACAAACACCAAGCCCACTTTTTCTATTATTGCTTGACTGTGAGTTTCAGTTAGAACGAACCAATAACACAAAGTTCATCTATATTTTTGTGAGTCTTGATTTCAAGAGGAATATTTGGTGTTGATTGCAACCCTAAATAGTGGATGCATTTTCCTAGATGAGTATTCTCATTGCGGATGTAATAAGTGTGGATTTATAATCAACGTTAAATTAACATCCGTAGGAGAGCTCTTGAATGATTTTCAACTCTCTTCTTGATTGTACAAATATACCAGCCTTTTTAACAACTATAAACTTCAGTTGAACGGTTTGTTCTTATATTTAATTTTATTGCAGGAAGAATTGCTGTTGGAGCATTTTAACGATCTCATCAAATTTGTAAAGACGAGAGGGTGTAAGTGTTAATGCTATGCATGTCTGTTTATCTCAAGCCTTCTGAAATGCCCTGATTATTATCTTATTGCAGCTGAGGATCCAAGTACTGGCACTGAAAGACCTATAACTATTGCTGAAGTTGAGCCGATTGTAAAGGACTTTGCAAGCAGATGGAAAGCTGCCATTGAGCTTATGCACAATGATGTGATTACTTCTTTCAGCAATTTCCTGTGTGGTATGGACATTCTAAGAGCTGCATTAACTCAACTTCTTCTCTATTATACAAGGCTTTCAGATTGTATAAAGAGGATAAATGGTGGTTCTACCTTGAACAAGGATCTTGTTTCAATTTCATCGATAATGTATGAGATCAGAAAATACTCGAGGACTTTCTAGGACATTTTTCTCTTTTCATGTCCGTATTACAGTCTCTTGAATTTGTATTTACCTATAAAAGAATTTCAATTGACCATCACATTTTGTAAGATTGTATTGTTATTCACATTTTGTAAGATTGTATTGACATTTTCTGCAACTTATTAATGTGTGTAATAATCTTTATGATACTATTTATATTATAATTCGGGCTTTCATTTTCAGCCCGATGGTGATCACTTTTACGGCAACTATTTGTAAACAATCCGCAATTTCAAAACTAGTCACTTTTTATTTTAGGACGTGAAAATGTGTGGTTTTTCCGCTAGACCAGATGACCTGAGTTAGATCTTTATTTTAATTTTTTTGAAAGGTTTTGGGTGAAGAGCTTGGTATTTAATCTTGAAATCAATTCCCCTGAAGGTGACGTAAAATAATCCTACTTGCTCTAATTGAGGTATAAGTTATATCATATTACTAATCAGAAAAATCCAACTAAGCATCGTATTATATTTCAAAATTATCATTCATTTCTGCGAGGTTAGAGTCCAACCAATCACGAAACCGAAGAAATTTAGCTAACTTTGGATTCATTTTGAAGCAAAATACTTCTCCTTTCGCCCTTATTTTATTTGACATATCTATTTAAAAATATAATAAATAAAATTATAATCCTACTATACCATATTTAATTCTTAGAAGTTACTCTCTCCGTTCACTTTTTTGTCTCATTTACACTTTTCGAAAGTAAATTTAATCAATTTTAAATTAGATTGCATTAATTGTTATTTTAAACAAAAAAATTAGATATTCAAAACCTATATGAAAAGTACTATAAATTGCAATTTTTTGCATATCAATATGATGAAGAAATACATCTTAAAATGTTAGTCAAAGTTCTTATATTTTGACTCTAAAAATAGAAATCACGACAATTAATAGTGGACGGAGGGAGTATCTACTTTAGTTGGAATTTTTTTATGAAAAATTAACCATAATGACATGAAGATTATGCACTATAGCAAACTACTAATTCAAAATAAATGTTATAACTATGGTTTCATTTAATTCTAATTCGTTGTAAATACTTTGTCACTCAGAGAACCTCGCATGCCACTCTGGAATCTCACGTGCCTCTCTCACTTTATGCAAACAAATGTATAAATTGTGTTTGTATTTGTATAAAGTGAGAGAGAATTGTATATACAGATACAAATATATATTTTTTTGTTCTATACACTTTAATTTTACAAAAACATATCTTTCCCTGCCCATTCCTCTTTTGTCTTTCTCTCTTTCTAGCTTTAAACAAACACAAGTTATACAAATTACAATGTATAATTTGTGTTGTATAAAGCGAGACGATAAACAAATATTTTAATTCAATTTTATTATATACAAATTTAAATTTTATGCATATATAGTTACATATATGATATATATAATTAACTAACCTTCTCCATTTAATATTAGAAAACTTTTGCCTGATTTCATTTTTTTTAAGATGATGGTTTTTGACAATGTTTTTGCCCTTTGTTTGGGACATCTTTTGATTAAAAAAAAAGAAGAGAAAATGGCCAAAAGCCCCCCTAATCTATAGCCGGATTCCCAACTATACATTCATACTTTACATGGGTCCTATCATCCTCCTGGATTTTATAAAACTGAAATTATTACCTCCCTGAAAAGCCACAACCACATTTATATTGATCTGTGAATTTCACGCGTTCGACACGTGAAAATTATTTAAGTTATTATTTTTTTTCAATTTTCTTATAATTCCTCTCTCTTTTTCCTATACTCTTCCAATTTCTTCAAATCCTAAATCAATTTCTTTCTCAATTCCTTCAAATTTCTTAAGTAACTTCACCATTACTTTGAACACCAAAGTCCATCAAAATTGGATTATGAGGAATGAGAGGAGGTGTGAGAGGGTTTTTGCTGGTGTTTTGAGTTTTGCCGGAGGCGACAACAATGGTGGTGTTTCACCGGAGGCAGTAGTGGTGTTTCACCGGAGGTAGCAATGGCGTTCCGTCAGAGGCAGTGACAATGGTGATGTTTCATCGGAGGAAGCCACAATGGTGACGTTTCATCGAAGGAAGCAACAATGGTAGCTTTTCACTAGTAGCAATGGAGAGAAGAAAACTAAAAAAAAGTGAGGGGAGCGAAATAGAGAGCAAGAACAAGTGCAAATTCTCTCCGGAAAAATGAGGAAGAAACTTGTAATTAGTTGCTTGAGATTTGAGACTGATAATTAAAGGATCTATATAATAAAAAAAATCTTATTTGAGAGTTCAGCTGGATTTGATGTAAACCTAAATTGATTTTTTTCACCCAAATATGATCCAAATTCCATCTTTAGGTGATATAAATAGATCTCATTTTAGTTTTAATTGATTTGAATGGTTTATAAAATTTCTTACATGAGATTTTAAAAGCTTGTGTGAAATCAACCATGGTGAATCCGATGAAGATGGTGGTGGCAATGATGGTTTAGAGATGATGAATAGCGGAGGAATTTGATCTTTATTACTTTGGAGAAGAAGAAGACAATAAATAAATGAAAAAAACACATTCTTAAAAATAAATATTAAAAATAAAGTTTTAATATTAAATTTTTGTGCTCACTCTCTTAGTGAGATACACTCACTTTGCCACCTAAGCGTTCAGGGAGCTAATAATTTCAGTTTTATAAAATTTAGGGGTGTGATAGTAACTCCGTAAAGTATGAGTGTGTAGTTGAAAATTCAGCTATAGATTGGAGGGGACTTTTGGCCATTTTCTCAAAAAAAAAAAAAAAAACTCAAAAAACTTTTAAAATAATCAAAACCTTCTCCATTTAATTTTTTTATGTTTATTATAGTTAATATTTATATCGTTATTTATAATTGAAATAAAATAGTGAAAATATAATTTGATCTAAAATGGACTATTTTAACAAAAGCAAAAAAAAAATAAAAAAATTAAACTAAACATTTTTAAAGACCTTCGTATACTAGTTTAATACTAAATGTATTATATATTAGATTTTATTATAATATTATAGATATATATAATATATTAAAAAATATACTTTTAGTTTGAAATATTATAATAATTTAGTATTTGCTAAAAACTTCATGCTTTTCATCTCCAACTTTGCTTTTAAAATCAAACCTCCGTCCCCCCAACTTTGAACAATAATCACATCCCACCATTTTATCCTAATTAAGAGTCCGTTTGGATGGACTTAATAAAAGCAACTTTAAAAAAGTATTTTTGAAAGTGTTGAAACTTATTTTTAAAATAAACAATTATGTGTTTGGATAAAAGTGCTGAAGTTAAAAAAAAAGTTGTTGATGTGTTTGACAAATAAGTGCTGATAAACAGTTTTTTAAATCAAAATGTCTGAAATACCCTTAAAAGCTGTTAACATAATAAAAGTTAATTAATTTATATTTTACAGCCATAAATAATTATATTTTGCTATCATTCACATATTTCTTTCTGATCACAAATTATTTATAAGAGGAGTATAAACTTATTATAGATTTTAAAGATATATAATTTGAATAGATCAAAGAACGATTTAAGATTTTATTTTAGTTTCATTCATAGGTAATAATAATTGTCTATCATTCACATATTTCTTTATTATCACAAATTATTTATAAGAGGAATATAAATTTTTATTTAAGTTATATGTGCAACTTATTTTACATTTTAATAATATATAATTTGAATAGATCACTTGAAATATTTAAGATTTTTTTATTTTCATTCATTAGTAATAATAATTGTCTATCATCTATACGTGAAAAGGGAAAAATGGAAGAAAGAGATGTTAAGGTTACGTGGATAATTTGGAGATTGTATAAAAATATTAAGGGCAAAAAGGTAAAAATGTGGTCAACTTAAAACATCTTATAAGCTAAAAAAAAGCACCTCTACCCCAACTTTTAACTTTTGGCTTAAAATAAGTTATTTTAAGTATTGTCAAACAGCTACATAAGTCAAAAAAAAGCTTTTAAGTCAGTTTGACCATCTTTTAAGCTGAGCCAAACAGACTCTAATTCTTTAAAAGGCCAATATATCGTTTTGTTATCAACTTTGTTTTTTACATTTTTAATAATTATGATATTATTTAAATTTGTACGGAAAAAGTGAGAAATATTATTTATTTAAATGTATAAGTTAATGATCAGGGTTGCTTGATGAAGCGGATAATTCCGTTTAATGGCTTGGCCCATCGAGTATCGTGTTTTAAAGTCAACTCATAAGACATCGATGGGTTTGGTAATAAATTTATCATTATAAAAGGTTATCGGGCAGTGTATCGATTAATCTCTAATCTCTAAGCTATTTTTTTCAATGAAAGCACCTTATAAAAAGAATGACTTTTACACAATAACAAGATCAAACGAATAAATTGATCAAGATTTACAACTGTTTATCTCATTTTTCATAGTCTAGTAGACGTTTCTTTGCTGATGACTCGATAAGTTGTTGCATACTTTTCATGTATATATGACTTGCTCTCAATTCATTAAAGCTAAATAGATTAAGGTAGAAAGTAAATAGATTATGTCTTTACGATTTTAGCATTTAGGAGTTAGGACTAATAAAAGAAAAATTATATAATTACTCTTATAATGGCAAAATAAATGAATAAAGATGTAAGTATGGTATTAAAGGGTTAACGGTTTACTTGATAAGAAAATGAATAATCCAACCCCAAACCAATAATCATTAATTATAAATTTTAATCCGTTCCCAACTTAATAATCCGATACCAATAAGTCAAATAAGTTGATTTTATGATTGACTTATCGGTTACGATTCAATTTTGACCATTTCTATTGTTATAATGAAGTAAATTAGCATAATGTGAAAATTAATTTTATTAATAATAATCAAAACTCTAATATTTATTTATGCAAATGAAAATAATAGAGAATAGTAACTATACAAATATATTTTGATTTAGGAAATATAAAACAAGTAATTTAATTAAGGTCAATTCTTTAAAGATTGTATTATACAGATTTTAAATTATTTTAAACTATAATTTAGGTAATACTCTACCAATACCAACTATAACTTTTGTTTAATTATTTTTATTGACAATAGAAAACACCCCATGCTTTTTTTATTTGACCCTCATTCTATTAATTAATAACCGCCCCTTCGTATTAAAATAATTGCATAGAGTGTAGGAGGCAAATTTAAAGTTTCAAAGCATCCTTATTAAGAAAGTTTAGTAAAATACACATTTAATTAAGGAGTGTCATATTAAATAGAGCCAAGTAAATACATGGAATAAAAGTGGGAAGGAAGACAAAAATATATGCATACGGCATATAATACATATCCATACGCTTAATACATCTTTATTATTATATCTGAAATAACGGTATATCTATATTGAAATAATAACGAATTATTGAGGTTAATTAAACGTGAGCGAAAGGAAACCTTTTCTACATGGACAAAACCAACAAAAAAATAAAATAAAATAGTCCAACCCTATTATGAAACAAATTTGGTTTCAATTAGGAGATTCTAATACAGTAGTTATAAATAAAATCACTTGATTTATGTTTTTTTTTCTTTTCCATTAATTCTTCATCAGTCTTAATTTGCTCTTTGTTTTTTGGCATATTTTTTCATGGAGGAAATACTTGTGGACATTCTTAGTAGGCTACCTGTGAAGTCAGTTGTTCGTTTTAATTGCGTATCAAAATTTTGGAATGTATTAATCTCTCAATCTTATTTTACGGAGAAACATCTCAATCATGCTAAAAATCAAGCGAGTTCCCAAAAGTTGCTTTCTCTCCACTGGCATCCTTCCTAAGGATGCAGATGATAATCGTCTTTACTTCTATTCATCTTCTTTATCCTTGGTTCAACTTGTTAAGGATTATCGCATAGTTGATTGCCCTCCAAATTCTAATCCATCATATGGTGCACTCATCTATTGTAGCTGTGATGGCTTGTTTCTCATCGGAATCTGGAATAAACGTTATGTTGAGCAACCTAAAGTATTATTGATATGGAATCCCTCCACAAGAGAATCTACACTACTCCCCATTCCAGATATTACTATAGTAGTGATTCCTCTAGTAGTAGTAGTGATTATGAAGATGGTGATGATAATGATCTTCGATCTACTTACGGATTGGCTTATGACTCTATTAGTGATGACTATAAAGTCTTTAGGCTGGTACTGTCTTTTGATGGCCAAAACGAAAACGAAATTTTTGGACTGAAAGAAGGTTCATGGAGAATTATTGACGAAACCTCCTCATCAGGTATGACAGATTGTTCTATGTATTCTGGGGGGGAATTTTTGCCATTTGTAGATGGATCATTTCATTGGCTTGGTGTCTCATCGAAGAAGTTGTACGTGGTTTCATTTAATATTTCATCTGTGGTGTACGGAGAAATATCATTGCCAGATTTTGTGTGTTCCCTCACTATATCTAGGTGGTCCAAACATAAAATTGAAGTTGATGTAGGTGTATCAGTGTTGGGCGGAAGGCTTAGTTTTTATTATAAAGATGACAATTTTTTTAATTTATGGATGATGAAAGACGGCCCTGGTACTTGGATGAAATTGTTTACCATACCCAGCAGCAGAATTTATAGAGTCATACCAACATATATGTTTTCAGATAATCAAGTGTTACTCTGTTTTAAATTAGATTGGAAAATAATGTCAAGATTTGTATATAGGCTCATATCTTTTGGATTATTTGGATTAACCAATCAAATATGGCCTCTAGATTGTGATGACATTGACATTGATGCAATTACCATTGACAAGGATATTGGTATTGTTTATAATGGTATTTTTTATACAGAAAGTCTCATCTCTCCGGGACTAGGTCTTGGGGTGTAATTGGTTTCATTTTATTATACTACCCACTTTTTTAATGTCAGTTTTTTGATAATTTGTTACTCAGGACTTTGTGATCCTGGAGAGGTTTTCTACCAATGTGATATCCTGTTTTCCTTACTGTATTTTACATTGTCTTTTTTTCCCGGCAATTTTCTAATGGAAGCATGATAGTTTGGAAGTGTTAGATTGATCGATTGCCTCTCTGTATATATATATCACATCATATATTTGTGTGATGCATTGCTTATCATCATGTTTTTTAGAATGTTCGTGTGTAAAAAGCAGCATGTTTAATTGATGAAAAAAGTTAATAGATGTTCACTTCAAAGTGCAAGGATAGTTGTTTGTTACCTAGCTAGGCTTTGGTTCACCTATCAAAGGTGAACCATTTCTTGTATTTAAGTGGAGAAGTGGGTCCATTGTCTATCATGTTTCAAAGTTGAAAACAACTACTACTAATTCTACGAGAGTGGGGTTTGTAAATTATTATGTTCTGAAAACATTCTGATGTTGAATTGGAGTAAGGTATTGAGATAATTTATTTTTGGTCTTGAGTGCCTGGTTAAGTTTCTCCACAAGTGAAAATTTAAACCAGGTATGATACAAAAAAATCTCTCATGTTTATGAGATTATAAAGCTGAACAAGTGAGATTAATTAACACTTGGCTGATAGAAGGAACTTCTTATATTTTGCTGTTGATTCTGATTTTATTTGCTCTCTAATTTAATTTTGCTACAGATAACTTTGTTGTATCAAATGTATAGAAAAATAATTATACTTCAGAAACCCAAGCAATGCATTTGGATCGTCGTTTTTTGCTGTTGATTCTGATTTTACTTGCTCTCTAATTTAATTTTGCTGCAGATAACTTTGTTGCATAAAACGTATAGAAAAATAATTATACTTCAGAAACCCAAGCAATGCATTTGGATCGTCGTTTTTTTTAGTTTATTGATTATCATATTTCATTAAACTTTGATGTAACCTAGTCTCCCTTCACATTTTGTAGAGTCTACAAATACAATGTCGTGCAAATTATAATTTGTAATAAATCATATATTATTATAAGTGGATAGTTCTCAACTTCAAAGTTAAATTACTATTTTGTGAATATACTAAATTAAAATATTATATATCTAATTAATTAACTATTAAATAATTACATCTTCTTTTTTACTTTTCATAATATTACCTCTTTTATTGTTCATATCTATTTCAATTAATTTAGAAGATCCTTAATAGTCTATTTAAGAAATATTGCAATTTCATCACCCTTTACAATTAAAATTTGTATAGTTGCAAAGACAAAAAGATTCATTTTTGTATACATTTTCCCCCATAATAGAAAATTTTCCCATCATAATTTCTTTGGGAATATCAATTAATACCGCATTATCAAAGAATTACTATTCATTATGACTGCATTTACCTTAGTGATTTTACTTTTTTTTCGCTCATTCATGCCTTATATTAACTAATCCAAAAAGATAATTTTTCTATTATTTTATATTACAAATCAGATATAAGTTTAAAAAGATACTTTCATTTAATAATATTCTATTTAATTAATTAACGATACTCATCCAAAGTTGGAAATAAAAATATATTTTTCATTAACTTTTAAAGTTATATTAATAGACTTTTAAACAAAATACAGTGAATCTGAATGTAGAAAGTTGTTACATATTTCCACATTTATTTAAAGTTTTAGTTTCTTAGTTATTACTTTAATTAAAATGTTTAATTCCCCTCTTCTTCCATGGCACATGACCTTTTCATATTCTTTAAATAATTCTATAAATTTGAAAAAAATTTCATATTATTCAATCACATAGTCAAATGATCTATCAAACAAAGTAAAAATCATCTTATTAGTTTTATATTCATAACTTCTACAAGTTTTTCATAGTCATGCATTTATACCCATTTTCTACTTTTGGGATTCAGTTACAAAATAATATTGAGTTTTGGTTTTAAGAGTTATATTGATTCATCGTGAAGATGTTGGAGACAAAATATATAATGGCCCTTCTTTCGATTTCGATAATATCTTTATTTTAGTATAAAGAATAGCCGAAAACAATATTTATGTATAAATATTTTAAATAATTTTCTAATTTATATGATGAAACTTCTTTCAAAGTGGTGGTATCATTATTTGTATATTATTTTTTACTGATATTCCTTAGTAATCTTGCTCAAATAATCTTTCTTTTTGTGTGTGCATATATTTGCACTCTATTTACTGATTTTATATTTTATTATAATTTTTTTGGGTTGCAATTATTTTTGTCTTTTAACAGATTTTTTGGTGATGATCTCTCGTATGAAGTGAACAAAAATATAAGTTCACTTCACCTTTGTATTTCATCATCTTATAATTCCTATAAATTTATGCAAAATCAATTTATTGGTCATTTTTTTCCTCATTAACATGGTAAATATATATTTATTCATTATGTCTTTAATAATTTTTTTCGATATGTTTGCGTCCATTCTTAGATTTAGAGCAAGAGTTCACCACTACAATATATACTATATATCTTAATTAGTTTATATTTTTCAACATTTTTTTATTTTGCAAACAAATAACCAAATTAAATGAAAAGAACTGATTGACATTGTTAATTTTGCATAAAACAACATATACAAAAGAATAATATAATTGATAATTATCAACGTTAGATTAGGACTATACGAATTTATATAACAATAAAGAATAAACGTGTAACACACGTTTCAAAAACTAATAATACTATACAAGTTAACATGGGTTTGGAGAGACTGGATATTTTTTTTAAGCTGAAATATGTTATTTATTTATTTATAATACAATCACAAATATTTGACAGCAGTGCAGAAATGCACTCCTTACTACATGTAGATTGAAAGAAAATTATATATCTAATTAATTAACTATTAAATAATTACATCTTCTTTTTACTTTTCATAATATTACCTCTTTTATTGTTCATATCTATTTCAATAATTTAGAAGATCCTTAATAGTCTATTTAAGAAATATTGCAATTTCATCACCCTTTACAATTAAAATTTGTATAGTTGCAAAGACAAAAAGATTCATTTTTGTATACATTTTCCCCCATAATAGAAAATTTTCCCATCATAATTTCTTTGGGAATATCAATTAATACCGCATTATCAAAGAAATACTATTCATTATGACTGCATTTACCTTAGTGATTTTACTTTTTTTTCGCTCATTCATGCCTTATATTAACTAATCCAAAAGATAATTTTTCTATTATTTTATATTACAAATCAGATATAAGTTTAAAAAGATACTTTCATTTAATAATATTCTATTTAATTAATTAACGATACTCATCCCAAAGTTGGAAATAAAAATATATTTTCATTAACTTTTAAGTTATATTAATAGACTTTTAAACAAAATACAGTGAATCTGAATGTAGAAAGTTGTTACATATTTCCACATTTATTTAAAGTTTTAGTTTCTTAGTTATTACTTTAATTAAAATGTTTAATTCCCCTCTTCTTCCATGGCACATGACCTTTTCATATTCTTTAAATAATTCTATAAATTTGAAAAAAATTTCATATTATTCAATCACATAGTCAAATGATCTATCAAACAAAGTAAAAATCATCTTATTAGTTTTATATTCATAACTTCTACAAGTTTTTCATAGTCATGCATTTATACCCATTTTCTACTTTTGGGATTCAGTTACAAAATAATATTGAGTTTTGGTTTTAAGAGTTATATTGATTCATCGTGAAGATGTTGGAGACAAAATATATAATGGCCCTTCTTTCGATTTCGATAATATCTTTATTTTAGTATAAAGAATAGCCGAAAACAATATTTATGTATAAATATTTTAAATAATTTTCTAATTTATATGATGAAACTTCTTTCAAAGTGGTGGTATCATTATTTGTATATTATTTTTTACTGATATTCCTTAGTAATCTTGCTCAAATAATCTTTCTTTTTGTGTGTGCATATATTTGCACTCTATTTACTGATTTTATATTTTATTATAATTTTTTTGGGTTGCAATTATTTTTGTCTTTTAACAGATTTTTTGGTGATGATCTCTCGTATGAAGTGAACAAAAAATATAAGTTCACTTCACCTTTGTATTTCATCATCTTATAATTCCTATAAATTTATGCAAAATCAATTTATTGGTCATTTTTTTCCTCATTAACATGGTAAATATATATTTATTCATTATGTCTTTAATAATTTTTTTCGATATGTTTGCGTCCATTCTTAGATTTAGAGCAAGAGTTCACCACTACAATATATACTATATTATCTTAATTAGTTTATATTTTTCAACATTTTTTTATTTTGCAAACAAATAACCAAATTAAATGAAAAGAACTGATTGACATTGTTAATTTTGCATAAAACAACATATACAAAAGAATAATATAATTGATAATTATCAACGTTAGATTAGGACTATACGAATTTATATAACAATAAAGAATAAACGTGTAACACACGTTTCAAAAACTAATAATACTATACAAGTTAACATGGGTTTGGAGAGACTGGATATTTTTTTTAAAGCTGAAATATGTTATTTATTTATTTATAATACAATCACAAATATTTGACAGCAGTGCAGAAATGCACTCCTTACTACATGTAGATTGAAAGAATAATAATAATAAATTATTAAAGATTCAAAGAATTTTAAACATAAGCCCTTCTGTTCCAACACAGAATGTATACTAGCACTGGCTCTTTCTCTTGCTTTATTTGCTGCCTCTTTTGATCTCTGATTCCCATTATTCTGCATGTGATTTTGCGATGGAGTGTAAGGGTAGTTCAGTTCCTCCATCTCCAGGTTAAAAATATCCATTTTGACTCCAGATTCTCCCATTTTGCTGAGATCATTTTGTTGACTGGAATAACAATAGCATCTTCCCTGTTTTGTTGCCTGTAATTATGTTGTTTGTGGAAAAATATATATTGTAGCCTTCCCTTGCCCCCTATCCCCTTAAAGATGACACTCTTTATGTATGGGCAAAGTAATTTGTCATTATTTATGAGTCTCCTCGCATCTGTCTCCATGTTGTTAAAATTTGTGAATGTGCAGGTCCCTCGGTCAATAGCAAAGTTTGCCATATGATCTGCTAATTTGTTTCCTTCCCTTAGAATATGCTGAAAATTATTTTGTAAACAAGATTGAATCTCTGTCACCATTTCCGCAATTATCCATGGACATGCCCATTCCCTTCTTGTACAAAAGCATTGAGTCAGTCTGTATGATTATTTGATTATGTTGTGACTTCTTGCAATGCTTGGATGCCTCCAGAATAGCTTTAGCTTCCGCGACCGTATTTAGTAGTATTTTCTATACTTGCTCTTTCCACGTATTCAACATCTCCTTTATCATTTATCAAAACGAAGGCATATGAACTAAGATCCGAATTTCCCCTAGAAACTCTATCCGTATTGTATTTTACCCACCCATCCCATAAGACCTTTTTCAATTGCAATTTAGGTATGTACCTTGTCGATTCTTCTATCATATCAGGTCAGTTAACAGGACATGTCTATATATGATTTCCTGAGTCTTACCAGCATATACACGTTCCTGGTGATATTGTGAATGCCTCTTACTACTGATGTCTTTTTTCCTTCGTGCTTCATCCTGTTTCTCTTTCTCCACAATTTCCATAATACAAAACTAGGAAGAGCTCTGTAAAAAGGTCTCATAATCGTCCCAATTTCTGTCTCCCACCATAACATGATAACTTCTCTTAGTTGGAGACCCTCCATGTTAAGACCTACAAAAGAACAAAAATAGGACCAAGTCTTGTTAGCTGAATCAGATTTTAGAAACACATGTGCAAGTGTCTCCTGTTGAGATCTTTCACAACACCAGCGTTTGGAGGGGCCTTCAAGACCCCATCTTCTTATTATGTCATCAACGGGTATTTTAAATTTTCATAATCTCCACATTATGAAAGTCATTTTTAAATGGTACACCCTTAATCCATATCCATTTATAAATTTTGTTTTTCTCTGCTTTATGTCTAATATAATGCTAAGCAAATTTAACTGAGAAACTTTCTCTTGTCTCTGGCATCCAACAAGGTTTACCCATTACTTCTTCTTCTTTTGGGGGATGAATATTCTGCAGAATATGATTCACCAATTCTTGTGGGAGTATCTCTTGTAGTATCTTTGTATCCATGTCTAGGTAATTCCTTAACTGTTTTATATGTATCATCACAATGAAATTCTTCTCCAGTAATATTGCATAAATTCCTAAGGCCCGTTCAGTTATCATGCTAGACTGATACTGATCGATTCTCCATTTTCCATAAAATTTGATGTTCAATGAGATCTCTAGCTTGAAACATTTTTTCCATACTTGTGATTCCCCTCCTCCTGGTTTCCACATAATTTTAGTAACATGAGTTTTCCTGCAATACTTGTTCTTTATGTATTTCCTCCATATCTATGGCTTTGTTCTAAAGTTCCACCATAACTTACTAAATAGAGTCATTGCTAGATCTTGCAACCAAGATCTCCTTCTTTTTCTGGTAAACATAGGTTACTCCATTTTGTCCACTATCTTCCCCGCTCTCCTACGCAACTACTCCAAAAGAATTGAGCCATCATTTCCTGGACATGCGTTAATATAAATAATATTTTAAGGCAATTTCAGTATCCTTAGAGATTTGCTGACATTATATAAATTAAATATATGTCTGACATTTTTAGTTTAAACGGTAGATTGTAGTGTAAGACTATTTACATTAATTTCCTATTTTTTTATTACCTGCATTAGGCATGGCCTCTTCTAGAATTTGTATGCAGTTGAATACAACTCCAAATATTATTTTCATTTTTCTTTCGTGTGATACGAATTCAAATAAAATCCATTAAAATTAAAAATATACGAATTGATATGGAAAATCTGATCCAAAACCAACTTATCTTGGCTTTGACGTCTCGAGTCTCCACATGAAACAACATAAATATGTCCTTTTCTTTATACAACTTCCCTTTGGATAATTGTTACGAATCACATCGAAATACATTATTATATTATATTTTTTTAATAAAATATAATATAAAATCTCTAATTACTTCTTCGTTTTATTTTATATAAGTTAATTTGACTTGACATAAAATTTAAGAATGAAAAAAGACTTTTAAAATTTATTATTTAAAATAAGTAATAAATATATATATCTACAAATTAAATAATAAATCCCTCTGTATTATTTTATATGAATTTATTTTTTCAACTTGATACAATTAAATGAATATAGTAAAGAAAGTAGTCTAATTTATTTATTCAACACGATCGTACATTGGGGGCTCCAGTCCGATAGAGAGATTACCCATGTCATGTCATAACCCAACCAATAATTTATATAATATAAAATTGCGTATAACACAAAATATGCCATTTTGTGATGCAAATAAAAATATGATCATTGTCAATTATTCAAAGAATTTAATAATGTTATATACATACACAATAATAGTAATATAAAAAACATTTGGATGTGCTACAATCTTAAATAAATTAAAATCAAACTATATGAATTCTCATTTTATTATTTAAGCTCATATTATATTGTCAGTATAATAAAAAATAGAGCTGTCAATATGGGCTAGCTCATCCTATTCGGGCTAATTCATACAGGTTTCGATATTTTACGGATCAGATCGGGCTAGTCCATATTGGGTGTGGGCCATAAAACGGCCAGCCCAACCTACAAGTGCGTGGACTAGAGGCTTGCCGGGTCAGTCCACTATTTAAAAAATTATATTATTTTTAGAATTATTAAATTAAATTATAAATTATAATTTTAAAAAATTATCATAACTATCGACAAAACAATATTACATGAGGTTAATGTTATTACTTTTTAATCAAATTTACAAATAAAATTATCTTTATAATATTTATTATGTTTTTTCAAGTAAAAGTATAAATATCTAAATAAAAATACTAACCTAGTTGTTTTGAGTTTGGACTCTCTTTAATTTTAAATTTTAATATTATATTATATTATTTAATTAATTTTTATTAGTCTAGGGGCCGATCCTATTGATATTTATCAAGCCTCACAAATCAGCAGACTTATTCACGGGCTAAAAAAACTCTTTTCTCAAATTGGCTCCAAAAATTGTAGCTCAACCCTATTAAATCTCAAATTAAGCTAGGTAGATCCAACAGGCCTAATTCATATTGACGGCTCTAATAAAATATATATATATATATCATCAACTAGTAGCTATCGCCTATAGGCTATATGGATCTTTTTCTACCGCTATATTTGTACACACCTTCATTTTCATAGACAATACACAATTGCTAAATCCTAATAACAAAAGTTATTAAAGCATCGAATAATATTATTATTGTTATTATATAGCATGTATTAGATAGAGTAGTACAGGTGCAACCCAGGCTAGTGAATTTTAGTACTCTAATTAACTAAAAGAGAAAAATGGGTGAACCCCAATCATGACACATTTTAATTGTTGATGTATATGCCATGTGAATGAATTGACACTACACAGGTTCTAAATTTTGAAGTCGTTGGCGAAATTTCAGTCACACATACTTACCATAAAATGACACTTTTTTGTACCTACCCATACGATAGATTCACATAATACGGACCAAAGAGTTGCTCAAAATGATATCTAGTTGTTTCAATTTATGTGACACATTTTAGATTTTGAGATTTAAATAAGTATATTTTTAATTGATACATGTAAGATGGATAATGTTGGGTTTTAAAAGTTGTGAATAGAAAATGAAGAGTTGTGATTTTTATAAAAAAATTATGATTTTTATGGAAAGTTGTGATTTTTATGAAAGGTGAAGACCTTTTCGAAATATTATGACTTTTTCAAAGGTTTGTGAACTTTTCGCTTAGGCACAATAAGAACCTTTTCGAACTACCTTTTATTTTCTATAAATTGAGGAATTTCCTCTCATTTTAAAAATAGAATTTATGGATTTTTTCTTCTACTACTAGTATTCTAAATGTACTTTACTGTCGTTGAATGACTCGCTGACACTAGTGTTTTGGGTATCAATACACTTGTGATTGAGATCATTCTATCCTGAGAGTACATATTGCAAATCAAATCTCGAATACTAGAGGACAATAATTTCCTTAGAGAGACACTGTGTATTCAGTGGGTTTGATCTTCTTTTTGTTTTTCCAGATTCTGGTAAGTGTTACAAATTTTAGATTTGTGAATTAGTTTCAGTTCTTTTATTCTTTTGATCTTCACTGGTTCATTAAACTTTGGTAACTTTGTGTTTCAGCAAAATTTGTTGGAATCAATAAGATTCTTTAGACACATATTAACAACAATTCTTTTTTAAGAAAAATATTTCGTATATTTTTCTAATCTGTTTCTGATTCTAGTTTCGCTATTAGTTTATTTTTTTAGTTGTGAAAATGTTCTTAAACTTTATTATCTTACAGAGTTCTTCAAAGTTTTGTTTTTAATTATGTTAGAAATACAAGATAAATAATAGATAATTATTTATTGAAACCCAATAAATCTTCCAGCCAATCATTGCTAACTACGTTCAATGTTCCTTTTTTTTTAATTAACATATATTTTCCAATTTACAATTCCTCCCAAAAAATGTTCCAATCAATAGTTAGACACATTTATTTAATTTTAATTTTTTAATTAAACTACAAAAGAATCAATGATAGTCTCCCATCTATATCAATGATTATCCATATTCATTATCGTTTCTCACCCAAAGAAGATATAGGAGGATATAAATTATATTAGGCGATAAGAATTTTGAAAATCAATCAAGTTCTATTTTTTTAAAATTATTATTTTTAAAAATAAATTATTACAGTATATTATAATATTGGTTTATACGCAATGTGTTGTAAATTGGAAGTAGATCACGTTTCCTGTGTATCTCTCTGGTTTTGACTTGCAAAAAAACCACAAGCAATTGTATGCATTCCTCTACTTCAATGTCTGAATTATCAACTATTAGTATATATCTCGAGTAGAGAAGCTTCAGTTGTGGTGTTTCTTTAATGGAGGAGCCAAATGGATTTGCAACAATAAATGACATGGAACTGGAGGGACAACAAAATAATGAAGAAGAAAGAGAGTCGACAGAGATCAATTACTCGAGAAACCGAACACTATCCTCCACTTCTGTAGCCCTAGAGGGAGCTAAGGTCTCCCACATCGAAAGTTTGGATTATGAGTAAGAACAATCACTCATACTGAACCTTATCTGTTTTGGCAGAGATAATAAAATAGATTTGTTGTATTTACATGTCATTATGTGTCTCTGATTTAGGATCAACGAAAATGATCTCTTCAAGCATGATTGGAGAAAAAGATCAAGAGTTCAAACATTACAGTATGTCTTCATCAAATGGACACTCGCATTCCTGGTCGGCCTTTTCACCGGAGTTGTCGCCACCATCATCAGTCTCTCAATCGAAAATATCTCTGGTTACAAACTCCGCGCTACTGTCCACTATATTGATGACAAAAGGTTAATAAGTAGTAACATTTATTTTTCGTCTCCTTTGTTCTAATGACTTACAATTATGATAGTCTGACTTAATTAAAACAATTATGTAGGTACTTTATGGGATTTGCATTTTTTGCGGGTGCTAACTTTCTGTTGACATTGCTAGCTGCCTTTATCACTGTTTATTTTGCACCTACGGCTGCCGGGCCTGGAGTTCCAGAAATTAAAGCCTATCTCAATGGGGTAGACACTCCCAACATGTTCGGGGCAACTACACTCTTTGTTAAGGTTAATGCTGATTTTTATCAATAGTGTTCTCATTTACCCTCCAGCATGACTTGAGACCACAACTTATCCAAAAAATGGTGGAGGTTTTTAAACTACTTGAACAAGCCCTACTTTTTTATTAATGCTGGGCATATAAAATGTTCCAATTATCTGATTTCTATTAAACAATGTTGAATCTTTTCAACTTCACAGATCATTGGAAGCATTGGTGCAGTTTCAGCTGGGTTAGATCTTGGGAAAGAAGAACCACTGATTCACATTGGCAGTTGCATTGCTTCTTTATTAGGTCAAGGTGGATCAGACAGTTACAAACTTAGTTGGCATTGGCTCCGCTACTTCAACAATGACAGGGACAAGCGAGATCTCATCACATATGGCTCATCATCAGGTGTTTGTGCTGCTTTCCGTGCTCCAGTAGCTGGTGTTCTATTCACATTAGAGGAAGTGGCAACATGGTGGAGAAGCGCCCTCATTTGGAGAACTTTCTTTAGCACTGCTGTTGTTGTGGTAGTATTAAGGATCTTCATGGATTACTGCAAATCTGGTAGCTGTGGACTTTTTGGAAGAGGGGGACTTATTATGTTTGATGTGAGTGATGTAATTGTGAGGTACCATATTGTGGACATCATCCCTGTTGTAACTATTGGAGTCATTGGTGGTCTCTTTGGGAGCCTCTACAATCATGTCCTCCACAAGGTTCTCAGGCTCTATAATCTCGTTAACAAGTAAGCTCTCTCGATTGAGTTTTTAAACCCTCCATATTCCCAGGTTAACATGTGTTAGCTCTGTTCTCAAAAGTTAAGCCATTTGATACAAATTGTACCTTTTTGAACTCTAAATATGGCTGCTCTAAGATTGATACTTATGCTATCTTGCAGGAAGGGAAAATTACATAAGTTGCTTCTTGCTCTAAGTGTTTCCCTCTTCACCTCCATTTGCATATATGGACTTCCTTTTCTTGCCAAATGCAAGCCTTGTGATTCATCTCTATCAGATTCTTGTCCTGGCACTGGAGAGACAGGAAATTTCAAACAATTCAACTGCCCAAATGGTTATTACAATGATCTTGCCACTCTTCTCCTTGCAACAAAGGAGGACGCTATCAGAAAAATTTTCTCTCTGAACACAGGCACTGAATTTCAAGTCATATCACTTCTTATCTTCTTTTTGTTGTATTGCATCTTGGGAGTTATTACTTTTGGGATTGCTGTGCCATCTGGTCTCTATATCCCAATCATCCTCATGGGTTCAGGTTATGGTCGCTTGCTTGGCATTGCCATGAGACCTTATACAAAAATTGATCAGGAGTTGTTTGCTGTTCTTGGAGCAGCTTCCCTTATGGCTGGTTCAATGAGAATGACAGTTACTGTTTGTGTCATATTTCTTGAGCTGACAAACAATCTACTTCTTCTGCCGATAACAATGCTTGTCCTTCTAATTGCTAAAATTGTTGCAGACTGCTTCAACCCAAGTATCTATGAAATGGTTTTGGAACTAAAAGGTCTACCTTTCTTGGAAGCACATCCAGAGGCATGGATGAGGAATATCACAGTTGGTGAGCTTTCTGATGTAAAGTCACCAGTAGTTACTCTTGAGGGAATTGAGAAAGTGAGACGAATCGTAGAGGTTCTAAAGTACACCACTCACAATGGATTCCCTGTTGTAGATGGCGTGATACCCGAGTTACATGGACTTGTCTTAAGAACTCACCTTCTTTTGGTGCTCAAGAAGAAGTGGTTCTTGAATGAGAGAAGGAGAACAGAAGATTGGGAAGTAGAGGAGAAATTCACATGGATTGATCTAGCAGAAAGGTGGGGGAAAATTGAAGATACTGCAGTTACAAAGGATGAAATGGAAATGTATGTTGATTTGCATCCTTTGATCAACACAACCCCTCATACAGTGGTGGAAAGCCTGTCAGTAGCAAAGGCAATGGTGGCTTTCAGGCAGGTCGGGCTTCGCCACATGATCATCGTGCCCAAATACCAAGCAGCAGGGGTGAGTTTATAAGATACTTCACAACAACTATGCCTCAATTCCAAACAAGTTGGTAGTAATAGAGCTTGTTACCTTTATTTTGCAACACAAATAGTATAACTAATTTGTGTACTTCTCTTGTAGGTATTTCCAGTGGTCGGAATCTTGACCAGACAAGACCTAAGGGCCTGCAACATTTTGAATGTCATCCCCCATCTGGCAAAGTCTAAGAGTATCAAAAAGGGGAACTAAACTTTTCAATTGTGAAAATATGCTTGTCATTCTTTTATAGATTTGCTTCCAATCGTCTCTTCTTTTCTTCCATTATTTTAGGAAGAGATACAGCAGAAGTAAACGAAAGGAAGCCTAAATTTCACCATGTAAATAAGTCAGACAAAAATTCAATTACATTTGACATTGTTCTCCTGGGAAGAAATGAATGAATGAACGACATTATTCAAACTCTTAATAAAATTCGAAGTAAAAGAATTACAATACATCAAATGAACAACTTATTGACAAAATTAACATAGTGTTCCACTCCATATAATTAAATACCAGCTACTCTGCCTCATCAAGTGCAAAACATTGAATCAATAAAGCAAAAATGTGTCTTATAAGAGGAACACCAGAGCCATTTGTACAGTCAAAATTGCAGCAATGAAAGTGAAAAACGCGGTAGAAAAACAATGAGAAGCTGCAGAAGAAGAGCTAGGCGTGGAAGAATCTGCCTGATTAGAAGGTGCACTTCCAGTAACAGTTTTAATCTTAAGCTTCATTCCCTGGTCACAATGACCTGCTGTTCCACAAGCAAAGTATCTAGTCCCTGGCTTATTTAGTTTAACCACATCATTACCCGCACTCATCGAGTTCACTGTACTGCTTATATCACAACTCTTGTATGAGCTATCACCCTCAAGTTCTACAACACTGTGAAGGCCTGGATTGTACCTAAATACTGCAAAAAAAAAATAATAGTGAAATCTTAGAATTTTTACTAGATGTGACAAAATTAATCCATTTAACTAACTTGACCAACACGCCCATGTTTAAATGGATTTGGCAAAATAGATATAACCCGATTCGGATACAACCCAACTCTGACATAAAAACCGTTTGACAACTTTGATTCTACCAATTTTTGGTTGAAGGAGAGAAAAGAAATAAATAAATAACAAACCTAGTGTATCACCAACTTTGAATGTCTGACCAGAAGCCCAGGATTTGAAATCAGCAGATTCATCCCATCCTTGGCTTCCACCAACAACGTGTTGAGCGGCCATTGCATTTTTCTGGATCATTACCATCACAATGACAGATATCAACAAAGATTTGCGTAGTAGCACCATTTTGGTAACAAATTGATAATTCTGCCTAACAAATATTAGTAGATACGTACTAGCTAGTTCTTTTTTAAGATAAACCTGACCTTCAATGCTTAGGAAACCAGGAGAAGTTTTGGTATATATATATATACAGTTCAAAAGCTGTACACATATGATTGCCATCTTATTAATTTGGTACTTGGTACCTACAAATCTTGGATCTCAAGACTGTTTATGTATCTCAACTATTTTTTGTAATAAATCTACTGGACATGAGTATGAGTAAATAATTGTGGTTGGTCCATTGATTTTTGGGTGACTTGGGTTTTAATCTAAGTTACTCTTTTTAATTATTTGTCAGTTAGGTGCAATTGGTTTCCAATAATAAATGAAAATAGAATTTTGCCAACAAAAGTTTTATTAGATTTAGTAGGTGATTGAAATTAAGACTTGCATTTTACGCCAATGCAAGAGACCCTTTTCAAATCAGAATACCACATTTTGCCTTGAGCGTAAAGTGGAGATAGAAAAAATAAGTCAGCAAAGTGACCTAGTACAATACAAAAACTTCCATGAATATAGCTTAGTGTTGGTTGCTAAAGAAGGTTATAATCTGGTTAAAGACAATATCCTTAGCAGTAGTTCCTAGTATGAAATCAGCATGAGCAAAATCCTTGACATATTGAACATGTAACTTTCCCACGTCGTGGTTTTTGAGGTGATCCAGTAATGTCTCCACATCTTTTGTACTGGAAAGTGCATCTTGGCCTCCATAGCTCAGAAACAGGGGTAGGTCTCGAGGAATATTTGCTAAATTATACAGTGGAGGTTTAACTGTACCATAATGTGCCAAATTGCTGATAAAGCTCCCATAGTCGTATTTCCTAAGGATTCCATCTCTAACAGCTGCATCATTCATCATTGCAGTTAAGATAAGTAGCAACATTATTAGTGGTGTCATTAAGCTTTATGACTAGGGAATTAATTTTACGATCATTTGAGCTTTACTCTGTAACATTAAAATCGCAAAAGATACTTATTATATTAGACTGATTGAAATTCATTAATTACGAGATTAAACCTACAAAACTTTACTTAAAACTCCAGCACATTATTTCTTAAGTAGTCCCAAAACTGACTATTCCATCAAAAATTTCAGTCTAAAAGTACACATTATTGAAGAGGACTTACTTTGAGCTAAATGCACAAAGTTCTTAGTCGATGTGGGTTGAGGCTCATTCTTCAAGAATAAATCGACCGTAGAGGCATTTAGACAACAGTTCTTCCCTGTATATATCCGCGTGAAAGTAATAAAGCTTTGAAGAATTATGATAACAAATACAAATGACTTGGTAAAAAATTATTGAATAAAATGTGTAATTAATTGAATTAGTACCGGTAAGTGCAGTGAGGAAGTCATAACAATTAATCCCACGCTGAGCACACAACGCCTTGACAAAAATAGACACAGGCGCACTGACAAACAAAAAGTGTCATCAGTATAGTTGAGAAGAACAAAAAAAGAAAAAGTCGGATTAGTCATAAGAGATTTACGTACCTTGTTGGATTAAACTCTGCAAGACCAAATATAGTAGTGATCTGTTGACATAATATTCGCCATCAAGATTAATAATAGATGATTAAAAAAAGATGATCTAACTTTACACTTAATTAATTACCTCGCCAAGAAAGGATCTAGCAGTAACAACACCAAGTGCAGTAGTCATATGGCTCAAATAAGCAATTGGGCTTAGCAAAGCTGCAGATTTTATCTTGTCTATTCGTCTTCCTTCTGAAAATGATGCCAAAGCTATCAAAGTTCCCTATATTAATTTCCATATAATAATAATTGATTAGTTATAAGATATAGTATATCAAAGAAGGTTACTAAATTAAATGACATTTCGATACATTTTATATATTTTAAAATTAACAAGATAAGATTTAAAGGTTTTATTTTTATTTTCGCAAAACTTAATGTCAAAGTAAAATAAGACAAACAAATTGAAAGTGATGTGAAGTTACCAATGAATGGCCAACGTAGTGAGTTTTCTGTCCAGTTTGTTTATAGACAAGGTTAACGAAAGTGGGTAAGTCCTGGACTACAAGATCATCCCAAGACCAATTCCAGTAGTCCTATACATGTACCACAATTTAGATATTTTATAGTACTTAGTAGTATTAATTTTAAATGTTAGGAGTAATGATTTGAAGGAAATACGGAATTATAAGAATGAAGATTGCGATGACGAAGGCTGTATCTTGTGCCTCTGGTGTTGGCAATCCAAACATCAAAGCCACTATCTGCTAAAATCATTGCAAGTGATTGTTCGGCCGAATTCATCACCCACGTTGCTCCGTCCTGCAACAACAATTCTCAAATACTAAACATACTTTCTACATGTACTAAAATCTCCTACCACAAATTTTGCCTCTTTTTTAAGCAAGACCTAGGCTATAATCGTTGATGTTGAATTAAAGTCAGACAAATTAATAAATATAAAATCATAAATTTTATATTATACCATCGGTGTAAATTTCGGCGATACATTTTGGCCGATTTAACAAGAAGATTTTCCTTTTATTTTAGGATAAGAAGGAACGGAGAGAGCTCTTGTGATCTGCACATTCTGTCGTCTTCCTTTGTTAAGGATCATATTACTCATTTATTTGTGCCATACAAAATACAATTGTTTATGGAATTATATATAAGAAGGATATTATTAATTATTATTTATTTTACAATTTTTTATAGTATATTTTGTTTATGTCAATAATCTTTTGAAATTACATCAGTACTACTCATTTATTCAGGTAACTGATACTGTTATACTTCCAAAAAAGTTATTTGAGGATAAGATGAAAAAAATGTAATTCGAAACATTCTATCTAACCCAATGGGGTGATAATTATATGGATAAGATCCATCTAGTCTCTACTTTCTCTAAACTTTATTTTATGCAATTTCACTGCAATATGTTGTTGTTACTGTATTAAACAAAGTTAAGTGATTGTTGAGTTTTTAAAAAATCAATCGCTTCATCTCGGTGCTAAACTTGCCGCTTGTCCTCAGGTATTATATATACTGTAACGTAAATGATAGACGACAATGGACGTGCAGTTTCACACAGAAATACTGATACTCTTCTTTAAGCTATACTGAAAAAATTAGTATTACTGAAATATTCTTATTTTCTGCGTGTGACACACTCCTACATATATTGAAAAACAACAAGGTGGAGTTATTATGTGTAAATTATAAATATCATGATGTATTGGAGTGTAGCTTTTTTTAATTCCTAAAAAGCATGCTTACCACCAGTATTCCATGTTGCAATAGAACTGGCTGCCTGTTGTGGCTACTACCACCTACTCGCCCTTGAGGAATTCTTTGCACACTCAGTATGTATCCATCATCAGTACTCACCTGAAAAATCATAAATTGAAGAAATATTTGTTATACAAATTGTGTAATCTGGTGGACAAAGCCATTTGATATGGAGTACCTCATATTCGTGGCATTTATAACCATGAATAGTCACAAAGGTGGCGCACATGTCACTTGGTGCTGCAACATTATCCTCAGCAACAAATGCTGGATTATAACTCGCAAACACTGAAATTAGTAATGTCGTCACAAAGCCTACAATCATGAATAGTCTGTGGAGCATCTTTAATTTATATTACGTTGGTGTTTGTAAATTGTAACTACTGTTTGTTATGCTTGTAAAATTATTTATAGAAGGAAATCGAGAGCAGTGGGAAATCGATTTGTGACTTTTTGCGCTCTCTTCTCTGGACTTACTAAATTTGCGAACCGACTAATTCTGGACAATCTTGTTTCTGATTTCTAGAGTTTCGAAAAAAAGAATGGAGAATTTGTCAGTTTTTGCCTTTCTAGTGCCACTTAATTCTGTTACCATTAATTTGTACTGAGAATTCAGATTTTTTGAAGTAACGGGTGGGTCTTGGAGCCCACTATATTTGGATGTTCTATACGTTGCCTTTTTTGATCAACGTAACTGATGACATCAACAGAAATGTAAAATATGATCTCTAGTATTGGGGAGATTTCTTGATGTTGAAGCTCAACGAATTACTATATGCACGTCTAAAGAATTTTTCTTACTTGAAGCTAATTTTAGTCCACTTAATTAGCTGGGATTGGCACTTTGAACCGAGACGCTCTTTTTACTACAAACTAAAGATACCTTAAATCCTAAAACATGTATGGTTGTTGCTTGCCTTTAATAGTCGCAAGTTGTAACGACAGGCCACATTTTACGAAAAAGGGAAGGATATAAAACTCATTGATAGGGTGACGCAATTCAAATAGCAACGCTTGCTGAACTCTGTTACTACATGGAACAAAAATTATAGCAACAAGAAAGAATTCTTAAAAAAAAAAACAAGTTGGGAAAACATTGCAAAATGGCAGATTAATCCACAAGTCTAAGCAAACATACACAATATATATGGAATCCCTTTTGTAAGAAAAAAATAAAATTGGGTGTACGATAGAGGATTACACGGTCAGAAATTGAACTTTCACCAACAATTCAAATAATTTACCTACTGCACTACTAAGATTCTTCAATACATCAAATCGGTTAGATAAAAAAAAATGTCTAGGTTGATGGACTATAAAATTGAACTTTTCCCCTTTTGAGATTTTGATGGGTATACACTTTTTATGGGCCTCGAAATCTGAAGTCCTGGGAGTGTTCACTGTCCTCCGCCCAAAGTTCGTCTAATTCTACCTAAAGTTCACTCAGAAATAGTTGGACTACAATGGCTAAATAAACTACATGGACAATGTTCAAGCAAAAACTGGCTGAACTTTGTCAAGACTAATTTTGGATACTGTACATCTATAGTCATACGTGCAAAATTTTAGAAATGACTTCACAAGTTAGATAGCTGCTTCAAAATAAGGCCCCTTTCTAGGTTCTATGCACTAGCCCCCTCCTACTTTATTATTTGTTCAAAGAAAACATGCGGAGAGACAAGTCCACCCAAATGCAAATAATTGCAAGGTTTTACGAAATAACATAGTAATTAGGTTCTTTTTGGTTCATTAAGAGGAGAGAAATATTGATTAGACAACTGAGGAAAGCAGAAGAAACATATACATTAACAGAATACGACCTTGTTAATTTATTAACAAAGCTGTTCTTTATAAGTTTATACACAGTAAGTGTGTGCCAATGCACACCTCATCTCACGGCCCTCAAGTTACTGAGGGTCAAAGTGCAAAGCTGAAGAGATGCACAATTCCTTGTGCACTAGCATATACATATATAGAGAACTTATGAAAGCCGGGTTCTAGCTATTAGCCCACGGTATTTGCAGGACTCATACTCTTCCTCTTTTCCCTAAAACTGCCACTCAACCTGGGAAGACAACATTGTACTGACCTCAGCGATTTTGCCTCACTTTTGTACTTCCCTACAGGGGTGCTCTTGCCACTAGACACCGGCACATGAGGTGTGCTAGATGTGGATTTAGGTGGTAGCTGTAGACCAGCTGCCTGTCCATTTTCGTTGTCTTCAGCACCATGCTCATTCGGATTCCGGTTTCTTGAGCTTTCTTTGAAAAGCTCAAGTAAATTCTTCCTCTTATGTATTGGAGAAGATTGCGGTATAGAAGCAGAAGTTCTTTCTCCAAAAGAGGCTCGATTACCTAGCAGATTACCGACCAACAAACCTCGATGCACAGGCGTATTTCCACACGAAGGAGTATTTCCAAGTGATGGTGTAAAATCTGCATTGAAGACAGATAGACTATAAGAATTAATGATAATGCTTACAAGTGTAAATAGAAGGTGGCTGCTCGCAACAAGAATAAGAAGTGTTCCTGACACTTAGATCCCTATTTTAGCAAAAACTATGCACTGGTGTGGCACTTTTCTTGAACAAAAAGGTCAGGTACTTTCAATACCTGATTTTCTAGATCCGGTCTTCTCAAATTGCCTTGGCAGTCATTACTAATGATTCAGTTGAATGCATAATAGCCATTTTCAATTTTATGAATATAATAACATGAGAAGAAAGATGAACGGAGAATATGGAAAGAGCATCAGGTATCAAAGGTCTGTCTCACCTCCCTTGACACTAAAGAAGTCATCATCGCAATCTGACTCCAACCAGGCCTGGGAATCAAAAAAGGCCTCCTCCTTGCTACCTAAACAAAAGAATGCCTCAGGCTATTAGAAACGATAAAATGTATCATGAGAATACTAGTAACAATGACAAATGCACAATAACATGAACACAATTCAATTAAAATTATATTGAAAGCTTCACCATGTGGGCTCTGCTTCATGAAATCAGTTTGAGGTTACAAGGGAAACGAAAGAAGAAACTGAAAGAAAGCATAGAGCATGTCGTTTTCACCATTATTCCACCACAATCCCAACACATCACATTCAATATAAATCCACCCATATAAAAAAAAACAAGAAACAGAACTAGTTAGACACTTCTGAGAAAACTAAACTAGTAGGCATTAGTTAAGTCTTTACAGTAAAAAACTGCACTGCATTTTGTCAATGGCATAAAATACACAGAAGAAACTTATTTTGACTAGAGAGTGCTATTACCACATAAATATCATAGAAAACAAGATCATTCGTCAGATTGCTTTGAAAGAAGTCAATGAAGGATCCCCTGACTGTTGTAACAAAACCACATGACAAGAGGAAAATTACATGTAACACAATTGACAAGGATTATGAAACAAGAAAAGTCGCTGAATTAAACGTGCAAATCTCAACTAAGGTTACAACTGCTTGCACAGATGATGAAATGAAACAAGGAAACTATTTTCCCTGTAAAACAGTGTCTTTCGCCTGTATTTCACTGTTTACTTTTTACACTAAATGTACATGGATTACACATATATTACACATCCATTTTTATAATGACAAATACATCTGGGTTGAATATAAAGAAAATTGAAAATGACTCTTCTATTGAATTATTCACAATAAGCTACAGGGTGTCTCTTTTTTTTTTTTTTTGAAAGGTCGTAGTGCCACAACATGTGCTGCAAATGACCCCACCAATAAGAGAATTTTGGCATTGCACATGATTTTAACAATAGCTCGTCAGTCAATCTTACCTAATGGCACAAAGGAATAGACAGCAAACAAAAAAATAATAATAAGAACACACTTAAGTCATTAAATTGTAATTTTCTAAGTTTCATAAGAAGACAATTTTGAACAGAAATTGTGTTAATGACGGAGTTAAAGTTCATTCAACAAATAGTTATTATCCAACAAAGGAACTATCAGTTGAAAGACCATCAACCTGTTAATCATGCCTTTCAGATAAACAGAACATCTCTATAATTTTCTTAAACATTAGATAAATACAGATAAAATTTATGTAGAACAACCAATTTCCTTAGCAAATAGAAGAAATTAGTAATCCAACATCAGACTAACTCAAAATTTGAAACTGACAAAAAGTATTTCACATGAAAAGCATCAATTTTCCTCCTTTTTTTTTCTCATCACGAGAAACCCCACACAAAAGCGTCGAACATAAAGTGAAATCAACGTCAAAGAATATAAAAACAAACTGAATAATCGGACAGGAATTGAAAAGAAGAAGATGGTACCATAGTCGCTAAAACTGTTAAGCGGGAGCACCGGGGAACGCTGAGGTTTGATTTGAGGAAGAGAGAGTTTGATTTCAGCAGTATCAAGGGGTTTATCTTTGATAGGTGAGGGACTCACAAGCTTGTCAGATTTAGATGCAAAGACAAAACGGAGCTTCATTGCTGATTTTGGATCTTTATGCACTGAAGCAGATGAACCCATTGCTAACAGAAAACACTTGATTTGTACCACCGAGAAGAAAATCGTAGGAGAAAATGCAGTAAAAGGGAGCGTTACGCTTTGGCAAAGAAGGGACAAATTGTTGAAATGCCCGATAGCAGAACAGAACAGAGTGGAGAGCAAAATATCATATGAAAATTGTGGGGCTTTCAATACCAAATTATCGTAATTTGTAATCGAGAAAATGGGTGGGTCCTATCTTAAAAGGTTAGTATTATTGCAAATAAGTAATTTACTTGAGATTTGGCTTTTCTTACAACTTCCTATCTTTTTAGTTTGTCTTTTTTAATTCATGATATATTTAAAGTAATAAAATTAAAAAATATCTTGGTATATGTATTTTTATTAAGATTGAAATTTTTTTAAAAAAATTTACAATAAATTAAAATTAAATAAATTAATTAAAACGATGAAAATATTTGAAATAAGATTTGTCTTTTCTTATGCTAAAATATAGAGTATTTACATTTTTAATTCCATAGGGTTGTGGTAGGTTAAGAAAAACAAAAAGAGGATCATTTTGATAAGAATCGAATTTTTTTATTTATGAATAAAAAATATTTAAATTATTATTAAACCAACTAATCATTATCATTGAATAATAAAAATAGATGAATCCAAAAAGAATAATGTAAAAAGATAGTGGGGAAATTTTGGAATTCCACTTTTTGTGTCTCATATTAGTTGCAAGTATGCACTCCATTTAAAATTGAATTTTAGAAATATTTTATTTTTAAAATTAACTTGATTATTTAATCTTTAAAAAGAATTTAAATATATTTTTACGTTTTGTTAGTTATTATTAAAATTAATTATTATTGTTTAATTATTTTATTATAAATGTGATAATAATTAATAATGATAAACATTAAAAAGTATGCCTAATGAATATATTAATGTTTTTTTCTTAAAGGATGGTAAAAATTTCGACAATTTAATTATTTGAAATAAAGAAAGTATAGAGTAATGTAATTTGGAGTATCAAATTGAGGTGGGCCTAAAGGTCCGTGTTTGAATTGTCTTTGAGTATTCTTAAACAAGCATTATGTTATGTCTATTCAGAAATCAGAATCATTTTTTTGGTAAATTACTTGCTTCATTTTGTCCATATGTACTAATCATTTTATCAACTTTGATTTTCTTATTAGTAGAGTATTTTAATTATCGAGTTTATCTAAATTTAACTTCAATAACTAGATAAATTAATTCCCAATAAGGTAAAGAGAGTATATACTTTTAAATTAAGATTATTTTTTTTAAAATAATGCAACATCTTAAAAGAAGATATAATATGAATGGAATCAAGGGAATACTTAGAGTTTGATTTATTAATGAAGTAGTCATTATACAAAGGCATTATTATGTAAGTTGTGACATTGATTACACACTGTTGTGACACGTTTATTCATACTCTAAACTAAAATGTTATGATTAGCTTTATCAGCAGGCAAGAATGGCATATCATTATGGAATGATTGACTCTATTTTTTTAAAGAAAAAAAAAGTAGTATAGCCATGTGAAAACCCATGCATCAATTTAATTTGCATTTTAATCCATACAAAGACGTGCTTCCCCTTTCTATTTATTATTATTAATGGAAAATTTATCCTTTTCTAGTATTTCGCCTAATAAGTAATTCGACAAAAGATCATGCGAATAAATTCCCATTTTAGGGCTTCACATTATTCGGGTTAGTCTTGAACTCTCACAGCTGTCAAAGATTAGTTTCAAGCATCGATCATGCACAACATGCTCATTTATTTATTTATTTATTACGTGCTTGGAAGATTAACACAAATCTCAAACAAAGGAAAATGGTAATGTACTAATTTTCACTTCTTTTGAGTCCAGAATTTATCAAATTAAAAAATAAAATGGCTTTGGTTTGAATATATATGTGGCAAGTCAAAGAGTAGGTGCCAGCAAAACAAAAGCAAACTACTCATCTTGGAAATAGTCAGTAGTAATAATTTTCTTTCTTGGAGTAGATATTGTTTTATTTATTCGTGTAAAACATGCGTATGATTGAGACACAACTCCAACGCGCAAAAATTAACCATATCCATATTCTAATTATTTTCTCATTGCGTGGAAATATATTTCATCCTCTTTCGTTTCAAATGTTGTTGCCTTTTAATTTGCACATTACCTTATTATATATAGCTAGTAATAATTAGGTTGCCATAACCAAACTAATTAGGCGTTTTAACAGTTTTCTTTCTCAAAATAAAACCACCGAACAAGTGGTTAATGAAAAAGCAGAAAAAAGGTCAAGGAAATTTGGAGAGACTATCATTAGCGTATTCTAATTAACAAGTAATACAAATCTATGGCACATGTTATTTTAATCGTGTGACCTAAAGTAATTTGTGAACTCCCTTTATAGTTACATTTAAAGCTTCCCTCTATCAAATGATTCAAAAACATTTGTATGAAATCACTTCATTTTTTTTATGAAATAAATGGAGTAACAGAAAGAATGCCCAGCCTTACTTCCTTTGTTTTAAATCTAACGTTCCACATGTTTTCCCTTTTTGTTCCCTTCTGACTGAACGTTACTTTCAACTTTTTGTTATTTTCACTTTTTTCTAATTTGGACAGATCTGGCGGACATAAATGGTTTTTAATCTTATGCCTCCACTTCTCTAAGATTTTTGGTCAATTTTTATTTGTGCACTAAACTATACATATATGCTAATATATTTTCTTTTTTCCGAAAATTATGATTAAGCATATTTATATTATTTAGTTACTCATCATAGTTATAATTTTGTTATAATTATTATTTACTACTAATATTCTACATTAATTATGTGAGTTGACTTTCGAGTTTGTATAATTAGTCACATTTATATATGTATAATTCGCCAGAATATACGAATGCATATACAATTATCTAATCGATATACATATACAATTCACCTTTCTCCCACTCGCTGCCCTCTCTCGCTCGCCTCTTTCCTCCCTCTCTCAATCTCGATCATCTCTCTCCTCCTTCTCCCAATCTCCCTTGCCATATTTTTTTTTTACTTAGAAACAGAAGGATTTTATTTAATAATAATTAAGGTTCATCCATACAAAAGGAATTGTTCTATATGAGGCAGTTGCGTTCATATCTCTTTCTAGACAATTCCTAACAAAGGAAGGAGATGCATCAAAAATATAGACATAATTTATGAGTCCGAAACTCAAAGGGTAGAAAATATTAACAAAAATTCCAAAACGGTATATAAAAATTTATATTAACCAAAACGGTAAAATTGCTGCCGAGGCAGCGATTTACTTCAACTGAAAAAGTAAAATCGCTGCTGAGGCAGCGATTTTGCCAAAAAAAAATTCGCTGCTTGAGCAGCGATTTCAAAATTTTTCTTCTTACAAATCGCTGCCAGGGCAGCGATTTGATATTATTTTTTAATTTTCTTTTTTTTTAAAAAAAATAAGGTATATCGCTGCACTGACAGCGATTTATAAAGAAATTTTTTTTTTTTTTATATAAATCGCTGCTACAGCAGCGATTTACAAAAAAAAAAAAAAAAAATTTTGTAAATCGCTGCTACAGTAGCGATTTACAAAAAAAAAAATTAGCAGCGATTTATTTTAAAAAAAATAATTTTGTTATTAATTTTTTTGTTAAAATTATATTGTTAAAAATTAAATTAAATAATTTTTCTCCTTTAATTTTTTATTTAAAAAAATTAATTATTTGAATTCAAATAGTATTTAAATTTAAATTTAATATAATATCTTTTTTTAGAAAGAAAATATATTTATTACTTTACTTATTTTTAATTTTTTTAAAATAATGTATATTTTCTTATAAGTTATATACATAAATTTTAAAAAATATATTTATTTTAAAAATAAATATATTTTCTTTCTAAAAAAAGATATTATATTAAATTTAAATTTAAATACTATTTGAATTCAAATAATTAATTTTTTTAAATAAAAAATTAAAGGAAAAAAATTATTTAATTTAATTTTTAACAATATAATTTTAACAAAAAAATTAATAACAAAATTATTTTTTTTAAAATAAATCGCTGCTAGGCAGCGATTTACAAAGAAAAAAAAATTTTTTTTTTTTGTAAATCGCTACTGTAGCAGCGATTTACAAAAAAAAAATTTTTTTTTTTTAGTAAATCGCTGCTGTAGCAGCGATTTATATAAAAAAAAAAAAATTCTTTATAAATCGCTGCCAATGCAGCGATATACCTTATTTTTAAAAAAAAATTAAAAAATAATATCAAATCGCTGCCCTGGCAGCGATTTGTAAGAAGAAAAATTTTGAAATCGCTGCTCAAGCAGCGATTTCATTTTTTTATTAAAAAATTTTTTTTTTGGCAAAATCGCTGCCTCAGCAGCGATTTTACTTTTTCAGTTGAAGTAAATCGCTGCCTCGGCAGCGATTTTACCGTTTTGGTTAATATAAATTTTTATATACCGTTTTGGAATTTTTGTTAATATTTTCTACCCTTTGAGTTTCGAACTCCATAATTTATTGTCATAGTTGGATCCTTTGTCTTCCTTCCATATTCCGCTACTGCATCGGCTACTCCATTAGCCTCCCTGGGGATATGATTCGATGGAGGTTCTTCTAGTTGTTGCTATATATATATATATAAAATATATAATTATCTAACCGATATATATATATAGTTCATCTCTCTCCTACTTTTGTCCTCTCTATCCCCTCTTTCCTCTCTCTTTCTGTCTTGCTCGCCTCTCTCTTCCCTATAATATGTAGCTATGAATTGTAATTATCAAACTATAGTTATGAAGAGTAATTAAATTATTTTTGAGTAGTTATATGTGAAAGTTCCCTTTTTAATTTTTTAAAAATATTAAGAATATAATTTATCATTTTATACTCATATATATTAGTCTTAAATTAAGTATAATTCATTTCCAATGCATTATAAAAAATAATGAATTTATTATATTTAAATAATAATATAATTATAATAAAAAAATTATTTGATTGATAATGTTGGGGGTGCAGAATTCATCATAGAGTAATACACATATTTTATAGATTAGAGTTATTTTGTCATAATATTCTTTTGATAATTGTTCTAATCTAAATATTTCTTTAATATTATTTATTATATATTCTATGTATAACATATCTTGGGTTCTTTGGTATATGTATAAATTTTCTTGCATTAATTGTTTTAATAATCTTATATTTTCCATAGTTTCTATCCAATATTCTAAATATTCATAGTTCATTTTAATCTGAATCTATTTCTAAATCGTATATATCTATTTTTTCTATTTCTAATTCTTGTAAATTTATTTCATACCATCCTTGATTTAATATATTTTCTAAATCATATTCAAATATTTTTTTCCATATAACTCTTTTTATGTCATCAATTTTTATCTTTAAGTATATATAAAATCAAAGTTTTATAGCTTCTTATTTCATCGTACATTGTAAACATTTAGAAATAGATTCAGATTAAAATGAACTATGAATATTTAGAATATTGAATAGAACTATGGAAAATATAAGATTATTAAAACAATTAATGCAAGAAAATTTATACATATACCAAAAAATTCAAGATATGTTATACATAGAATATATAATAAATAATATTAAAAAAATATTAGATTAGAACAATTATCAAAAGAATATTATGACAAAATATACTCTAATCTATAAAATATGTGTATTACTCTATGATGAATTCCGCACCCCCCAATATATATGAATTCAGTTATTACAATCAAAATTAAAATTTCGAATAGGATAAGAAAAGAAAAAACTTTAGATAAGTTTTGATGACACGTTTTCCTGATTACTGAACTTAATTACTCCTTGACAAAGTAAATGAAATATGGCAGTAATGACTATCCTCATCCAAATCTACCACACACAAAATAGAAACATGAAGAATATCAAAATTAAGACAAGTCTAATCTTTTGCCCAACCTAATAAATTAATTAATCTTTATCTTTATGTATAATCATGGAAAATTATAAAACTCAAGAATTGAACACTTTTTGGTATATTTCCTTTTCACATAGTAATGTTTTTCTTTGGTGCCTTAATTTTCTTCTTTCAAATAAATAAGTTGAGGGTCGTTTCTTTTTCTTTCCAATTGCAACTATGTTGATGTGTTCTGGATTATAAACCGCTAAAACAGGGGACTGTAGTATAATATTGACAACTTTTTTGTTTCATTGCCACACGTAATATTGATATTTCACTATTAGGAATTTGTAACCCTCCTACATCAGTAACACTATATGTAAGTCCAAATAAATTATATTTGGGAAATCATGCATACCCAGAAACTAAAGGAACAATGGTATTCTTAGTCCCTAAATTATTTGTAAATTTTACCTTTGGTGATATATGTTTTAACACAGTTCATCTTCAATATCCTCTTTTGTATCCTTTTGTGAAAATAAAAAAAATTACTAGCTAAACTTGACTATTTATAGAATTATAGTATCGTCAAATATGAGTTGTCAAAACAAATTTAATATAACACATAGATGACTATGTGGTGAAGCAATTAATAATTATGATAAATTTGTAAACATTCATTCATCACTAACAAAGGAGTGAAAAGTGCGCAATTAAATTAATTTAGAGATAAATGTTAAAAACATAATTAAATTATTTTATATTTTGAATTTTATACTTAAATTATTGAGAGTGTGAGTTTCATATTTAAACTATCAATTACTATTATTTTGTGTATAATATACTCTCTTTATATGTAAAAACCTTATCACATGACAATCCACATGAACAAAATATTTCATTTGAAGAAAATTAAATAACTATTACTAATATTAGTTAAAAACTAAAGGCTAAACTATATGATACAAATATACAATACGAGAAAAAGTTGAAAACAAAGGGTTATGTGGGGTGGGGTGGAAGTCTTTTTTTTTTTAAAAATAATATCTAAATTATTATTCGAAGGATTGTGGGGGAATGGGGGGATGAAGTAAGAATGGGAGTACCGTGAGACAAATGGATGAAGTGATATAAGAAAAGTATTTTATATTTTATTTCATAAATTTTTATTATTACTAATTTATTAATTTTTATCAAGATAGAATTTTTTGTCCATATGATGTACGATATGATAATTTTTTTTAAATAAAAGAGAGAGTGTATTAGAGACGCCATGATATAATATAATAAAAAAGAGAAACATATTTCTCAAACTAATAAATAATAATGCATGTATGAAACTCAAACTTTTAATAGTTAAGATGTGTTTTATCCTTTATCTCATTAATTAAAGATGTAATATGATCATATGAACTAAAATAATTATGTGTTTATAAGTAATGGAGAATAATAATGTGTTTATAAATAATGGAGGGACCAAAAGTAGTATTAACCTAAACCTAAAGAAACAAATGCAAAAGACGAAATAAGTATTAGTTAGAGAGAAAATGATCTAATTCTTTTAAGGCATGAATTGAATCTGGGCAATTTGATTCGTGACCCATTCCGATTGGAGGCAAATTAGGCGTCGGCACCTAATTAACATGTAATTAATCTTTTATTTGATTTTCGAGTGTAATCAATCACTATCGACTAATTTTCTTCTGTATAGCTACGTCACCCATTCAAGAATAAATTAACCTAATTCAATCAATTTTTGCCTTCATAGTGATCATGAACAAATAAATGGTACTCATATAAACTTCTATTTATTTGTTTTGAATCTTTTAGCGCATCCTCGGAGGATAAATATGTTGTACAAGATAATTTTTTTAAAAAAATATATCAAAATTCAAAAAAATTATAGTCACTAGATTTATTTATATTTTATACCGCTTCTAAATATAATCAACTATAGTTTATTTTTGGTAAACATTGTGGTGGGTATTCGACGCTTGGCGATTTTGGAGGGAGAGTCATCTAATTAGTAGAGTCGATTTAATTTTGGGTCATCAATTGATAAACGTAATGGTTATTAGTTGAAAGGGATAAAATTTAAGACGACTAAATTGACAAAAAAACAAATAGGATTAGCCACCACACAAAATGCAAGTGCCATGCTAATGCTAACACTTAAAAGTTTGATGTTGACACAATCTGATTAAATTATTTGAAAATGAAATTCGTCGACTTATCGGAAACTGAAAAATGACTCTTTTATTTATGTATGTACGTTGGTATTACTATGGATTGTTAGTGAAAACTTACCAGATAACAAAAATATAAGATTATAATTAAAAATAAAATAAAGAAAATAAATCTCGAAAATAGGACTTTGCAAACCCATTAATCACTTCATATTTCTTTAGGATTGATCCTTCATGAATTCTTTGTGCCACAATACCAATATTTCTAAATTTAAGTACCTGGAGTGGAAGTCGAACAAAGTGAAAATAAATTATGAGTGGAAGTCGAACAAAGTGAAAATAAATTATGTCTTCCATTCTTTAGGTTTATAGAATAAAATATAGTTAGTTAACTATATTGCCTTGTTATTATGTAAATATATATATAAGGAGATGAAATCTCAAGTCGTGGTATTCTATGCTTAAGCCTTTCAAAATCTTAAAGAACTAAAAATATTTGGTCAATGCATAACATATGTATGAATCATCTACAACATATATGTTGACTTTCTGTTAAATATAATGATAAATTGAGTTAATATTTATTATAAAGATATAATAAAAAAATAAAATAGTCAAACATTCCTTTTTATAGTAATATTTTCTTTTGTCTTAATTTATCTGATTTATTTTTCGTTTCACTCGGCCCCAAAAAGAATAAAGAATGACATGTTTTTATATTCAGTAGTAGCTTAATTTTAAGATATTTATTTTATAAATGAAGAAATGATTTTTAGTCACATAAATATCTAAAATTTATTTTAAACTATAAGTTTAATTTTTTTTCCTTCTTATTTTAAGTTTCGTGTCAAAATTAAATTATATCACATAATTCATAAGGTGGGAAAGGAAGAATGAGCGTTCGTTAATGGAGAGAGAGAGAGAAAACGAGGAGACTTGTGGCGTTAATTTTTTAATTTGGGTTGATGTAACGTAACGCCCAATTTCTTTGCCTGCTAGTGCCACGACGAACCTCACGCCTCATTTTTGCTTGTTCAATTCAATTTGGCCCGACAATTACTACTATTTTACAAGTATTATATATTTTGGAAATAATTAATGGATGCTAACTAGCATTCCTATGTGGCTTTCCTTCATTGCCACTCCAATATGACAAATATATTTTATTTTTTTGGCCATCATTAAAAACGAGTGAATGTTTTTATTTAAATAAAACAGGATTGAAATAATTAGTAGTTGGTAGCATAGAAAATATTTGTATTTTAAGATGGTGTCGTCTCTTATTTCCGTGGGCTGGCTACGACTAAATGGGCCCTCCTATGATCCATGGGCTGAATCGATAAGATATGTGATCAGCAATTATATAGTTTCAGGCATTTCACATCTGTTAAACATGTCAGTGAACTGTCCGTTTAAATAGCATACGACCCGATGTTTATCAGAAAGATTTGATTATGGGATACAATCGAAGGGCTCATAAAATTCAAAACTTGAGAAGTAAGGGAATATCGATGGCCTTTGTTGAACAGATAACAAACTATTAATTCAAAATATATATTTTATTTCAATTTACAATAATTTTTTTGTCATTTGCATCTCTCTCCTAAATCTCGCTCACTACCTTATTGGTTGCCTATATATACAAATTCACATCTCTTCGTTCTATACATTTATTATTATACAAGTACAAATCTTCTTCTGTTAATTTTTTTTTGCCTTTCTCGCTTAGTACAAATACAAATTATATAAAATACGACGTACAATTTGTGTTTATATAAAGCGATAGAGAAATTTGAGATACAAATACAAATATTTTAACTCAATTTAATTGTATACAAATTTAAATTTTATGCAGATATACAAACTCAATCATCGATATATATATTCACAATAGTTATATATATACAATTATCTTATCGATATACATATATAATCGCTGAATTTTATAGAAATTAGATGCTTGCGAATCAGATGACAACGATTTATACAAATGAGAAGCTTCATAGCAAACATGCGCAAAACTATAACTATAAAGTACCATAATGATTTTAATGTCTGATATTCCTCAAAATTTGCTCTAAACTCTTATCTTGTTGAACTCTGCAAGCATTATAACCCTTAACTAGTATGAAATACACTGCAAAATAACTAAATATCGTTCCACTTCCTGAGTTGTATAATAGCTAGATAAACTTTAATTTATTTTTTATTTTAATGATTTCAACTAATTATTTTCCCTGAGTTTACTCTATAAATTGGGAAATTATCAAAACCTAAAAAATCGTGTAATTTATGCTTTAGTAAATTGTCTCGCTTTGTGCACATTATTTTGAAGCAGAAGGCTTACATAAAATCCAAGAGAATCATAGTTTCTGGGAGATTTTAACAAGTAATGGATCCAACTAGGCAACTTGACAATACGAGATGGAGTTCAAAAAGATACAACTCTCATGACAATATATTTCGATCTGCTGAAGCTGGTACTTTTCCAATAAAAATCAGATCCATTATTATTGCGTTCTTCTAGGAACACTAAATTAAACTCTAAGGTTGATGTGTAGTTTCAGCTGCCCACTGTCCACTACTACAAGTGTTAGAATGGAAGGGTTAGGGTACATTACTCTTCTAATATTTTTAATCATGAAATATGTCCCCCTTTTTTACATAAAACAACTAAAAATATTGACAAATCACATAAGTAGCCTAACATTCAAATAAAATGAATTGAACAGATCAAAATGAACTAAGTTGATGGATGAGCTAACTAATTACTTTAGGGCGAATCATGTTAAATAAACTAATTTTAGTACTTAAGACCCCTAGTACCTTCGATTCCTCATATGGTGAAGAGTGAATTAGTAAAACTCGTTTCCAAATTTCTGACATTTACTAATATATTATTGGCTACTACTATCTAGCAAGCACTACCTTGGTCATGTGGCTGTGGGTCTATCGACAAAAGAAACCTTTTTTTTCCCTTTGGCCTCAGTAATCGGACAGTTGATCTCGTACTTGTCACCTCTGTTTATGTATGGGCCTTTTTTCATTTCTTTATTACTTATCTAGAGTTTTGCTGAATGGTGGTCGGCATGTGATCTCACGTGCACCTTCTTTCTTCTTCCACATTTTCTCAAAAAAATCTAGCTTTTATCCAAAATTATCCACTTAATATATAAACAAGTAAGTTGCATTGAATTTTTAAAATTAGAATTGATCATAGACTCAAAATTTTGGATGGTCCATACGAAATGTAGGTTATAGATATATAGGTGAAGATGGAATTTTGAGTCATCATCTTTTAAAATGAAATGTGTCTCAAATGCCTTAGCTTTATGCATGCAAAGGACGGAAGGTCTCGTCAATGCGAATGTTTTTGTTCGTAGCATATAGTGCTTGTCCATTGTATGCGTCACTTATCGTACCCTTAACTTAAGACAAGAGAGCATATATTACGCTCAATTAATTCTTTGAAATTATGATTTCGATTTAATTTAAGCACGGAGACATGTTGAACACTTGGTGTGTGATATTGGTTGAGGAATACATACTATGTGCTTTTGCATTTAATTATCCTATAAAGTGAGATATGCTGAGAATAGAATGTACACATACCTTATTCTATCTCAGAGGCAGAGAAATTATTTTCGACAAACTATCATTTCAAGGAAAAACAGTCTAAAATAGTTCAGAAAAAAAAAGTAACAAAAGTGAGAATAACATGATATGCTGAATAATCACTATAATAAAATAATCAAAGTAAAAAAAACACATTTAGTAACATAATAACTGAAAGGACAAAAAATTACTAGTCAAATACTACAAATTACCAATATGATCGGATGTTGAGACACCCAACTACCTATTCGTCTCCTGCACACGATCACTCAGATAATAACCTAATACCATATTACGTGATAATGCTAAATGGTCAGAAAATTTGATCAGATTTTTAAAAAGTCTATAATATTCTTTTTATTTTAAAATAAAAACTGATCTTTTTTTCATTTATAAATTAAAAAATATTAAAGATGAAACGATAAAATTTTTTTAAAAAAATGTAAAATAACATAACATAATGTAAAATATGTCGTTTACCATTCTGACCAAATTTGATTTTTTCCATTACCTGGTTTACCCTTCTTGTTTTTCTTTATACATATAACTGTTTCCAATGTGCTCAATTCAATATAGAAAATTTCATCAGCTATCCCCCTCCCTCTCTTCTCCTATAACAATTGACAAACATATATTTAGCCATACGAGGGGTCTTCCCGACCGCCCCACTGGTCAATTAATTTACTAGTAACTTGGTTTTCTAAACTTTTAGCAGATTTTCATTTGCTTTCCTTACCCCAATGTTTGTACATTCACTTGTTGCTCAATATTCTTCCAAGGCCAGATGACCTTTTTCCAAGTTCATGAATGCGCATAAATAAATACAAAGTTTCAAAAACCAAAAAGAATATGTCAAAGTGGTTGAGGGGATAATCATGACGGATAGCCATTTCAAATGTACATAGGGGTTGTTTGGTAGCTATTGGAGTTATAAAATTCATATGACGCTTGATTTGTAATTTTATAAATTCACATAATTAATAGGAGTGAATTGATGTATTAGTTTATGCGGAGTAGAAGATGAAATAACTAATACAATATACATTATTAACACGAGCATAGTTTCCAAACAATCTCAAAGAGTAGTGCAGACTCAAAAATATAAATAAGAATTGTAGCATCCAAGATTCTTGTCCGAAATATTCTACTTTATATACGCCGATTTGTACAGATCCAAAATATTCATTTCTTTGCCCTGCCATAGACCAACCTTTTTATGCCCTTCCATAGAGTGGTCCTTCACTCAATTAGTTAAACTATGATAGTCGCTTTTCAATTCTGGGCTTTCGTATTTTTCTTGCTATTTGTTACTCTTTCTGCTCTTGGAGAGGACTTATTAAGCTGCGATTCCAAATCTCCATCTGCTTCTGGCTATCGATGTGACCGTAACGTGCATCTGTTACAATGCGGGACATTTGGGATTCTTCGGACCAATTCATTATACCACTCTCTTTTCAATCTGAGCTCTTATTTAGGTATCAATCAATACCTTCTCCGAGAAGCAAATGGATTTTCTCCAGATACAGAGTTTCTTGCAACTGATCAGCCTTTAATAATTCCATTAGATTGTAAATGCATTGGTGGTTTCTTTGAATCAGAGTTAAGGAAAACCACCACTAAAGGTGAGAGCTTTTACAGCATCGCTCAATCTTTGGAAGGTTTAACGACTTGTAAAGCAATTCAGGAGAAAAATCCAAATGTTACTCCTTGGGGTCTCTCTGAGAAAACTCTCTTATCGATTCCATTGAGATGTGCTTGTCCTTCACCACAAGAAATTAGTCTGCGGACGAAACTTCTGCTCTCATACCCTGTGAAGCAAGGCGATACGATTGCAGCCTTGGCAATCAGCTTCAATACGACTGTTGATAGAATAATTGATGTCAATCGAAGATCAGAAGGAGCTAGTTTTAGAACTAATGGACTTTCACCAGCTTCAACACTTTTGATCCCTCTCGAAGGTAACATTTAATTACATTATTTATGTCTCAACATGCCTCCTTGGCTACTTAATTATATCATGTATCAACAGGTAAACCGAAACTTGGATCATTCACGAAACCTCAGCAACCGAATTTGGGATATCCAGCAGCAAGTATTGCGTCATCCAAAATACATAAGAAGAAGACCAAAATGCGGATGATGAGAGTTTATATTGCTGTTGCTTTGGTTGTCTTCGTGGCAATTGTTGCGCTTCCAGCAGTTTTCTTCTTTTATTTTCTCAAGAGGAAAGGGGATATTTTGAGTAAGGAAAGAGATACGGAGCTACAAAAGTTAAGTTTGAGTGTGAGAACTACGAGCGAAAAGAAAGTTTCATTCGATGGGTCTCAAAATGATCTTGATGGTCAGATTATTGATGCCACACCACATAAGTTATTCGTTGAGACCTATACTATTGAGGAGATAAAGAAGGCAACAGAGGAATTTGATTCCTCGAATCTTATCGAGGATTCTGTATTCCATGGCCGTATCAGTGGTAAAAATTTGGCAATCAAACAGATGGAGACTAGCAGTATCTCAAAAATAGATTTCGGGCTATTCAATGATGCAATTCATCATCACCCAAATATCATTAGGCTCTTAGGGACGTGTGTTACAGAGGGTCCTGATTCATTCTTGGTGTTTGAATACGCGAAAAATGGTTCATTGAAGGACTGGCTTCATGGTGGTCTAGCAATGAAAAATCAATTCATTGCTTCATGTGATTGTTTCTTGACATGGAATCAGAGGCTAAGGATCTGTTTAGATGTAGCCACTGCCTTGCAATTTATGCACCATATCATGGATCCTGTTTATGTTCATCGAAATATAAAGAGCCGGAACATACTTCTTGATGAAGAGTTCAAGGCTAAAGTTGGTAATTTTGGTATGGCTCGATGTGTTGAAGATGATGTTGCAAAAGGTTACCTGGCTCCAGAGTGTCTTAAACAAGAAATCATGGCCCCGAGCATTGATATCTTTGCTTTCGGGGTGATATTACTTGAGGTGTTATCAGGCCAAACACCTATAAGAATTAGAAATGTTACTGAAGGAGAAGATAAAGTTGTCCTCTCTGAGAAAATAAAGGTTATCTTGGAGTCAGAGAATGCGGATGAGCTAAGGGAATGGGTGGACAGCGCGTTGGGAGAGAATTATTCATTTGATGCAGCAGTGACATTGGCAAATTTGGCTAGAGCATGTGTGGAGGAAGAGCCGTCATTAAGACCAAATGCTGGTGAAATTGTGAAGAAGTTGTCAAGATTGGTTGAAGAAAAATTACTGGAAGGGGAGGAGCAACTCATAATCTCCGAAAGCTCTTGCAAACCTTTGTTCAAGGCTGAAGCCACCAGTACTACCATGTGATTCTGTGAATTGTAAACTGGCCAGTGTTTAACTTGTTGTAAGGTTTTTATGAGTCATAATTTCTGGATTTCCTATGTACTCAAGGCAAAATAGGAGAAGGGAGAGTTTATTCTGCATATTATTACTGTTACTTGTAAATAGTATGTACTTGAGTAACTATATAGCTACTTTTAATCAATAGTCATCTTCTTATGTAGCTACTTTTGTCGATCAATTTTCAGTTCATTTCTCAATATATGTTCCGACTTTTTAATACAAAGTTGTTGAATCAAAGGACACCCCAAAGGTAAAATGAAACGTATATTACAGATCATTAATCATAGTAGTAGTGTTACAAACATGTAAAGCACAAAATATGGGTATTAATGGAGAAATTACAAATAAACATATGTAACCTGGTTTTAGAATATACAGAAAGAATGAGTGATCAACCAATTAAAGACTGAAAGAATGGAAGAATCAAATAAAGCAGAAACAAAAGAATGAGACAAAGTAGCAACTAGGTGTCTTAACTCAAGAGTGATCACTTTTATGAGATAGAGATAGTAATAAGAATTAGTTGAGTGACGAGTACTAGCAACGCATCATGATCTCAAACTCATGAAAATTAAGGAGACCATCGCCATCAATATCATAGCGGCAAATCATTCCTCTGCATTCATCAATTGTTGTTGATTCTCCCAATCTAGAAAGCATTCTATTCAAACTCTCAGGCGTTATGCATCCACACCCTTCCATTTCATACATCTTGAACGCCTCCTTCAACTCGTGCGCCTTCTCTTCTTCACTTCCACCTTCAATTAATCTCACAAAATCTTCAAAATCCAACAAGCCATCATTGTCTGAATCATTATGCTCAACAGCAGCCTTTGCTTCCTCATATGACATGTCTTTGCCAATCAAATGCACACACTGTTGAAGCTCCTCGGCAGATATTTTCCCGTCTCTGTTCTCATCAAAACGGTCAAATAGGCGTTGGTGCTGTTCGTATTCTGCCATGAAGAAATATGATGTAGTATAATGTTTTGGTTGCAAGAGTAGAATTGGTAAGGACGTTATATATAATTGAGCGCGGTTGAATCCGCGTGGCATGCGTAAGGGCAACCGATGGAAATTGTAGGCAGGACTTTCAGGTGTGCACGGTTGATTCGGTTTAACAGATGATTTGGGAAGAAACCTAGAAAGAAGCTGATTCTAATGTACCAAGTCATGGGAAGGAGACTAGGAAACCCAAACGAGGAATAATAGTTCAAAGTCCAAGCTATTCTTTTTTTTAAGAACTTTTTATCTTTTCTCGAAGCTCTTATAATATTTTTTAGCAAGTGGAATTAGGGTGTCTGTCAGTTTTTAAGTATTTTCTGTTTGATTTATTGATTTTATTTTTAAATAATTAATTATTAAAATTAATAAGATATTTGTTATCGATTTTTAGTTAATAGATTTTAGTTTAATCAATAAGAAATTGTTTTCAAAATAAATATATGACTTATTCAACAATTTGACATGAAATAGAAAAGATAGAAATCAAATTGCTCACTGAATGCAATATACAATTCACAACCCTAGTTATTGCTTTAACCCTTGTTGTCGTTGTTGCGAACCCTAGTTCTTTAAGTTTTGACATTGTGAACGAAGACTAAAATAGTACTACAAATAATACTACAACCTAAAAGGTAAATGGAGTGAACAGAGTTAAATAATGTTAATTGTGTAGGGTTCTTATAGTCATAATCTAATATAATAATTATATTAATAATTTTTGTTTTACAATTAGTTATGTATAATTAAAAGTTACAATAGTAAATTATTATATTTTTAATGGGTTATCGGTTAACCCAATATTAAAAAATCAACATTGAATTGATAATTCAATATTTTTTTTTTCATAAAATCACTAAATAATCGCTAACCTGGTCATAGTGTTTTTTTAAAATTAGTAAAAGTGATAAATTTGTTAATAGGCCCGTCTAGCTCAGTTGGTAGAGCGCAAGGCTCTTAACCTTGTGGTCGTGGGTTCGAGCCCCACGGTGGGCGATTTTGATTGATTTTTTCTGCTTTTTTTACTTTTATTTATTTTATAAAAATTGTCAATTTAAACACAATAATACTCCAGGAGGACGGTGGGCGATTTTGATTGATTTTTTCTGCTTTTACTTTTCTTTTATTTTATAAAAATTATCAATTTAAACACAATAATATTCCAGGAGGTCCACATGTCATTTACAATGCACATGCCCCACGCCCACCATCAATTTATTTATATGATTATTTTTCAATTTGAATTTGTTTATTGATTTTAACTTTAAATTTTAAAGAATTGTAATTATAACTTAAGATTAGAAAATGTGTTTTTTTTTATAAATATGTCATAAAATCCATTTTGTTAAACGACTAATTTGATAGGTGAAAGATAATGGGAGTCGTAAGACCGAGTCTAGTGAAAACATTTCTTGGTCAACTCCTTTGATTCATGCCATCCACCTAAATCCTACACATTTTCAGCATCATTCCCATTTTATAAACAACCACCATTTACACCTCCCACACGCCATGGCAATGTTGAGCTTCCTCGGAGTTTCCGCCGGAACATTTCTTCGGGCTGCTTCAAGCAAGTCGGTTCGGGCCTACGGTTCAGCTGTTGCAGCTCACTTTGATTACGACTATGAGGACGATACGGAGGAACCATCAGGATCAGTTCCACGCAGAGGAGTACAGTGGCTGATCATGGGTCATCCAATGACGCAGAGACACGTGTACGCCAAATGGCTATCCAAACTTGTGGACGTTCCATATATTTCCATGGGCTCTCTCGTACGTCAACAACTCAACCCTCACTATAACAAGGTATTTATTTCTCTTTTAACAGTATGCTTTGTTTGCATATATATAGATGATTTGGAACACTAAAGATTTCGTCTTTAGTTATATACAATACAAAGCATAAAAGCACTCTTCTATTGAAATAATTTATGATTGTATGAAGATATCAAGTGTTGTGAATGAGGGAAAGCATGTTCCAGAAGAAGTTATTTTTGGTTTATTATCAAAGAGGCTAGAAGAAGGTTATTGCAGAGGTGAAAACGGGTTCATTTTAGATGGAATTCCTCGTACAATGTTTCAGGCTGTATGTATACCTCTCCCTCTTCACTTAAGGGCTCTTCATTTTTCTCATGAAAAATTGAGTCGGTTTTTCTGATATCTTTATGTAGGAAATCCTTGACAAAGTTGTGGACATAGATTTAGTTCTGAATCTCAAGTGTTCCGTGTCAAAGAATGATAGAAGCAATGGAATTTATTCAGCGGAAGATCAACTCCTTAAGAGAGGTAATTTAATGTCTGCAAGGGTCATGGATGGTGGTGCCTGGAAAGAGAAGCAATATGATCATGTGGAACAGGTATCTGTCTGACATATTGTAAATTTTACAAGTTAACAAAAACAGTAGCCAAGAATACATTTGAGATTGATTGCCTAGCAGTTCTGTTACTGTAAATATATGAACAAAAGATTTTTCACAAAAATTAAAGCGTTCATGATATCCATAGTTGGACTAATCATGCTGAAGAGTTTATATAACAATGTCAAATGATATTATCTCAAACCACTCAATTCAATATGCTTTCACATTTACTCCATGCATGTGCTTCACAGATGATGAATCTAAATCTAGTCTCAGCTTTATATATCTTAGTATTGTGTAGGTAATGATGATTGTCACCATCTTGATGCAGAATTATTACTCATTGTTTTCTCACAAAGGCAACTAATACATGTTATTGTTCTGTATATAATTTTGAAGATCAAACCCTTAGAAGAATATTATAGGAAGCAGAAAAAGCTCCTCAATTATCAAGTAGCAGGAGGGCCTGCTGAAACTTGGCAAGGCCTTTTGGCTGCATTGCAACTTCAGCATATGATGAGTGCAGTTGGTTCAACACAGTTGACTGCAGGATGCTGATATGATTCTCCTGCGATACTTAATTCTTTTTGCAAGTATATTATGTGCAGTGATATGAGTGTATCAAAATCAGTTTTGACCGGGAATGTATAGCTAGTTTTTGTTTCATTCTTGTTTATGAGTGTAACCATGTTATCTCTAGCAGAACACAGAGTTTGTAAAATGTTCCATCTATATAACTATTGAGTGTGGTTTGGTGAGTTAACTTTGTAGTTTGAGTTTATACTGGTGAAGTAACTATGGAAACTACTATACATTATGAAGCAGTAGAACACTGCAATAACTCAATCACAAAAAGAACAACACCTTTTTCCATTCAAGTTTATCAAATATTTCTACAGACACCTAACTCCTACAATATCTACACGTGAAGATGCATAACAAGTGCTTCTCATATCCACAAATCATACTCTCATCATCGATCCCTATCTTCCTTTAGATGAAAAGCAAGAAATCTGTTAACACCACAACTACTCATTTTACTCACTGTCATTCCAAACCTCCCGAAGGAGTTGGTACCTCTGCCTTCCACTACTTTTTGGCATGGAACTCTGTTTTACTAAAGAATTTGAAGCTTCAGTGCCATCACTAATGATAAAATTCAACGGTGAATCCAATAGCTCAAGTTCCTCATCACTTGTGTATGACTTTTTGAGCACTGAAGATGCACTTCGTGTCAACATAGAATAGCTATAACCATCGCCCAACATACCAGCTACTGAAGCTATTGGAGGTGGCATATAAGCCACAGGAGCTGCTGTGCATGGATAGTTTGTAACAGAATCACCCTCAGCCTCAGAAGGTTCCTAGCCAGAAAAAAGGGAAAAAAATGACTTGTAAGACTTACTTCATTGATATAAGGCTTGGCATTATACTCCAGCTGCTACCTTGGCTTCAACTTCCAGCAAGGGAAATAAACAACAAAATATTTTCCAGATAAAGCTGAAACTCAAGCTTGAAAAATGAATAAAGACAGAGATTTACCTCTGAGAGAACTTCAAATACAGCTTCAGGTATTGAATCACAACAAAACTCATCTGGAACAAATATATTAAGAACCCTTCTTATTAGCAATGGACCAAGTGCCGGACATACCTGAAGAAACAAACAGCACCATATCAAAGAGGGGAAATATAAAGAAACAAAGAATACAAATGGTTGGGTTCTGAGTCTGACCTCTTTTCTCATTGTCCTGCTTAAAAGCATATCCTTTGGAAGCATCATAAGATCACTCAATGCATTTAGAAGGTAGAAAGACTTTGCAGAGGTGTCAAGTTCTTTACTCCCATTCTCTTCATTACTATTTTTTAGTGATTCCCCATCGTCAATGTCGAAAAGGTCAGTAAGCCATCTGGACCAATTCCCAACCTGTGATCCACATTGAAAAAATTGAATCTCTATCAAAGCATAAATAATAATGTTTCACAAACATTGCCCACGACATATATGCAATGTCCATTAGAACGTAAATGCAGAAAATTAGGGGTTGAATGCACAAATAGGGAAAAAATTAGTTAGGAAAAATAATAGGTTTGTAATTGGTAAACAAGTCTGTAATTGAATGAGCACGATTGATTTTGAAAATTCCCTTTATATTGGATACAAAAGAGGGGAAAGTGGATTTATTTTTGATAAGTAAAATAGAAGGTTAATGAAATATAAGCTCCCCTCCATCAAAGGCTTCTATGTGACAACACTTTTCATAACAACAGGAAAGTAGCTATATATCCTCACGTCTAAACTTTACTATTTCATTTCACCGGGCAAAATCCAACTGTAATTCTTACCGTATTTTTCAGTTGTGCCCCCGACCCAAAACTAGCCTGTCCAGCTGGAATAGGAAGAACATCGGCATCACTAATAGGGTCTGATATAGGATCTGAAGGAATCTCATCAGCAGACTCTCGAAGGATTGCATTGAACATAGCTACATCCAGTCTAGCCACACATTGTTCCATTATCTGGTTACAAGAATGACATTCTCAGCAAAAAGATAGAAATATTATAGAATATCAAGAGCATGTTAAGTTTTACTCAGACTAATAATATTACATGTAATAAGTAGTTAAAATAGATTTGAAGGACAATGTGCCAGCTAGTACCAGTTTAGATAGAAAACGCAAACAACCACACTCGTGCCCTCCAGCTCTAACAGGGCAAATCCTTTCACATGCATCCTTGAAGGCTTTCTTCCAAAGCTCTGAAGAATAACTTCCATGCTCTTCATTATCTGAAGTTGCTGTCCTTCTATAAACTTTGCTTATCAAAGAATTCATACTTTCGCGGATTTCTTTTGCAGCACCAGATTGCATATGTGGAGTGAGAGTCTGAAAAAATAAAAGGGCAGTTGTATTAATGAATTAGATAATATATTCTTCTATTTCAAAGTTCAAATGGACCTGGAAGAGAGACCTGCCACCAAATAGATTCAACGATAAGGGAGAATATCCAGGCCTCTGTTCTCTGAAGTGCTCTCGTAAATGTACGAGGGTCCTCCCAATTACCAAAACTTTCACAAAACTCATCCTTTATAACATTGCTGGAAAAAGTCTCCCACTTTAGTGGAGAAGATATCTTCTTCTTGTCCTTGGAAACAGCCTCTCCAAGAATAGTTTCAGTAGCACGGGGCAAACACAGCTGCCGCTGGAATTTGCTTATAGTTGCTCTCAGCACCACCGAATTTGATAACCAGAAAGTTAACCTGTGCTCAGACATAAAATAAGAATAAGTAGGGGGAATCATAAATACTTTCTTGGGCATACAACTTAGCTTCCTTCCATGATAAAAGGCGATGATATTATAGTACTTGAGCCTTTGAAAAATAGCTTGTTGTGTACTCATGTTAAGACCAAGAGATAACCCATCACAGGTCTGCAAAGTTGCTTGGAGATGAGTGTATGAAAGAACTTCAAAAGTACTGTTATATGGTTGCAGCTAGGTTTTCATATCAAAATACTCCCTCTGGTTCAACATGCTTTTCTTAGTTTCCTTCATAGTCCGTTTCAAAAAGAATACCTTTCTTCTGTTTTTTGGCTATTCTTTAATTCCAATTTTGGCATGTTTAAGATTACAAGATTAAAAAGTATTTTGGTAAATTCTACATATTTTTAGTTTAAGACCACAATATTCAAAAGTACCTTTACTTTCTTAAATTTCATGTCAAGTCAAAATCAGACAACAAACTGAAACAAAAGGGAGTACTTGTTATTGAAAACTTGTTCTAGTAAGAATGTGTTATAGCTTATATGTGTGTGGTGATGAAAAATACGAAACTGCTACTAAATGCAAAAAATGATTGTAAACTAGGAAGTACCTTGGAACATCATTTCCACATGCTCTTGCAACCAAAATTAATCCAGAGACAGCACTTTTAGCAGCAGATCCCCTTTTCAATAGAGAGTCATCTTTACAGGCATGGAAATAGAACCTCGACAGACGTCTTGCAGGAGCATGTACCTTATTTGTGGAACTCCCATGCTCTGCAACAACCGAATAGAGGCCAACTTCAATTGCAGCAGCTTCTCTCAATTCTCCTTCTGCCATCTTTACTCTTTGCTCCAACTTATGGAGTTTGCTTTCCAAAAGAATTGTTGAATGCGCATTTCGATCATTTCCTAAATCTTGAGTACTAATCAATTTATCTTGTGCTAAAAGTTGATTGCCCCTGACAGACCCTCTTACTCTATTAGGTTCTGCTGATGACCTAACTGACTTTACATGCTTTAATCTCTCATTATTCAGGATACTACTCTTTGCTCCATAACTGTCCGTGTCAGTAGAATTTACATCACTTTCTTCTGAGACATTCTTCATAGCATCCTCACTTTCTTCCTCTTCGACTATTTCTTGTACTTGTTCATTTTCCTGATAGTTCTCCCTCTCTTGATAATTCTCACTGTTTTCACCCTCACAAGAACCATTCTTGGTAACAACAGCTCTCGCATCTTCATGCCTATTTCCAAGAGGAGTAGAAGCATTCTCAGAGTCAGTAGAATTTACGTCGCTTTCTTCTGAGTCATTCTTCATAGCATCCTCACTGTCTTCCTCTTCGACAATTTCTTGTACTTTTCCATTTTCCTGATAATTCTCTATATTATAGACACCAGATTCTTGCCTCCTCTCTTGATAATTCTCACTGTTTTCACCCTCATAAGAACCATTTTTGGTAACAATATCTATCACATCCTCATGACTATCCACAATAGGAGTAGAAGCATTATCAGCATTCTCAGAACTGGAGAAATGACTTGCTGAGTTCATAAAGCATTTACTCTCATCTGTGATATGTGAAACTGGAAAGCCTTCTTGATCTAGATGACTATTGAGCCTCCCTTCATCAGATTTTTGAGGAGTATATATTTCACCATCACTTTCACTGTTAGCCAGTATTCTTTCTGGTTCAACATGTTTGGTCATCACCCGCGGATTCTGAGAGTTTTCAGTTATTTCATTCTCACTTGAGGTTGAGAATTTATTGCTACCACTACCACCTATTTTCCTTGAGAGCCATGCCAAGTCAGAAGACAAATCAGTTGAAGAGGGAGATGGACTTTCCTTCAAATCAGATAATGATTTCACCACTTGCTTCTCATCCAAATCTACAGATTTTTTCTTTGAATGTAGGAGATGTTCATCTTCATGTTGTCCAGGATTACTTTTCACTCCCTCAGCTTCATCCTGTAATGATCGCTAGGTGTCAAGCTACTCAGTATTTTGTATTTTTGTTTACAGAATTGGCAATGCCGCGCATTAACTACCATAAATTACATCAAGCACATGTGCACAAGAAATAGTTGTGTTTAATATAAAAAGGGATATCATGAAGTAACGTCCCATCTCCTATACAAAGTGTGTACTAAACAAACACAACCGAAAAAGTTCCTTGCGTCATACGATTTGGAAGCAACAGAAGGGAAGTACTCGTATCACATAAGCTGAATTCATTCGGCATAGTAAAAAACTAGATTGAAAAGTAAGCGTCATACCTCTCCTTGTGGTAGTGAACCACAGTTTGATCCATTAGCTGAAGAAGAACCAGCAACGGATGAGTGCGAGGAACCATCATCATCGGTAAATGAGGCAATCTCAGCTTCCTCAGCACATTCTTCACTTGTCAATGTAGACAGAGATTCAACACCATTACGGTCTATTGACACTTCCCTCGTTAAAATGTGACTTGAAGATGAGGAGCTGACGCGACCCTTCTCAAATGGCTGGATTTTCAGGAAGAGAAGGGCCTGTGAAGTGTTCCTATAAGCCCTTGTGCAATTAATAGGGGCACTTACATTCAAACCCTCCTTCATAACACCATATTCAGCCAAATTGATAACAGCAGTTCCTAAGGGTTGACCTTTGACTGTCTTGTCACGTCGTGGTTCATACAAGTTGAACTCCATGCAATTTTTTTGAAAACTGTTTCCATCACCCCCTTTATTAGAAATTTCCTTGAGTAGTGTCACAGGTAGTTTAAAGGACTCATTGAACTCAATTCTTCCATCACCAACAGCAGAGCCTAAAAATGGGACAACTTGACTAGTCGAACCATTCCTATCTCCATTTTCCCATTGGATCACAATAGCACGAACCGACTTCAATGACTGCGAGGGAGGCCAAGGTTTGATCTCCTGAATATGAATTAGATAATCTACTTGAACTGAGGGACCTTTCCTAGTTTTCGCCCTCAGTCCCGAAACCATGATTTCCGATACACAAAATGTAAAATGGAATTCTAACAAAGCCTGCAATGGCTAAACACAAAACAAACTTGTTACCTTGGATAATCTACTAATCTTTTCTAAACTGGACTAATCTACTGTTGAACACAATAAATGCAAGACAAGGAAATCAGAGGGGAAAAAAAAAGTAACATCAGTAGGTGAGTGAGTAGAACTTGTGGAATAAATGAGTTCACGTGATTAGAGTATCAGGCTTATATTTTCATGACATATCATTGTCAATCTTCAAAAGAGCACATTTTGCTTTCCGGAAACAATTACAAAGGAGAGTCTATTTAACACTCACCTTAAATGCCCATAGAAATTAGAAAACAAAATAAAATCAAATGTTCATATAAGAAATCATTAACCAAGTTAAGAAGCAAAGCAGAGTACAAAAATGAAGCCATTGCAGACATAAAAAGAAAAAGATAGAGATTTGGAGGAGACATACTTAGGAGGAGAGTAGAACATTGCAGTGGTTGCCGACACACAGCCTAGAGGAAGTGAGAAGAATGTTTTATTCCAATTGTAAAATAAAGAAATGAGCATGGAAAATACAAACGTCGAGTGGTGGAGGCTGATGCTTAAAAATCAATGGTGCTTTCCGGTTGTCCAAAAGATTCTACTCGCAATTAAGAAGGTGCAATACAAACAACATTTAATCAAAATTGCTTCTTAAAATTTTGTTTTTATTTTTGTAATTTTTACTTTAACTTTTATTTCTTAATTAAAAAAAAAAAGAGTATTTTATTCCTTCTTCATATTTTACTTTTCAAAATTAATATTAATTGATATCATAAAATGGTTGGGTGATTTTTGAAGGAAGTTCAAAGTACGGAAAGGCGCGTGTAGTTATGAGAAGGGTGGGGTAGCTCTTGAAATTGGGATTTGAATGATTCCGCCGACATGGGGTCATACGCCAACTCCATTTATTTACTTCTCCCACACATCCATACCAACTACTATTTCAAAGATTATCAATAAAAGATGGTAAAAATATTTTTCGAATTAACGCTATGGGTTCTACTAATTTTTTAATAAAATATTTTTATATAAAAGATTACTGATAAAGGAAGAGATGGTAAAAATATCTTTCGAATTAACGTTATGAGTTCAAATTACTAATTTTTTAATAAAGTATTTTTATATGATATATATATATTTTTTACATATAAGTATGACATTGTGTCGAAGAAAATTTTATTCTCAAAACTTTGAACTAAACAATTAGAAACATACCAACTTATAATTATCTAGTACTTTCTTCATTTTATATTTAGTTAGTTTTTGAGGCAGTAGATTAAGACATAAATTTAATTTAACTTTTTTTATTAATTATTATTAAATTTATAATTAAAATAATTTAATATTAATTAATTACTAATTTTAATATCAATTAATGAAGGGTAAATTTGGAGAATCAGTCTAAAAGCAATCTTGAAAGCTGAACAATTAAGTTAATCTAAAAAATAAAGTATCTCAAAAATTAACTTAATAATTCATAGAGCTGAAACTACCTGAATAAGGATTGCAAATACTGTTATTTTAAGCTACATGCGTGTTTTCAATTATTGAAGAAGGAATTTCCTTTTTAAATGAATTTGAGCTTTATATTGTAAATTTTGTAAGGATTTTCTTACTAATAATATATTTTAAGACAAGTTGGTTGATTAGCATTTTCATGTTATGAATTATTGATGATTACTGCAAACATTTATGTGATAACTACATTTCACAAATTATTTATAATGGTTTTTATAGATTAATAAATATGTGAAACACAATACAACCAGGAAATATGAAAATGAAGGTTTCGTAAATAGATTCTAATATTTTAGTTGGTGGCACGTCCATATTAAAGAATGATAAAACCAAACATGGCCTTTGTCGGTACTGCTCAACAGCGACCCACTGTTTGATTTTCTCAATTTAGTTTGTTTCCAGAGGATTTAATTTTGTAGCCCTCTTAAAGCTGCTTTTTTTTTAATTAAAAAAATTTTTAAACATAAAAGATATGAAAGTATTGTTTATTTGTTTATTTATGGATCACTTCATTCCACACAGATTCAATTTTATGTTATTATTAGTTGCCTTTACCATAAGATGGGTAAATTAAAAAAGTTAATCAAGTCGAAACTTTACCATTTGCTAATCGTATTGCCTATTTTTGTCGTTCAATTTTACGTGCAAGTAATTCGACCAACTGCTCCAAACAGTAGGCACCAAAATATTTGATGTCTAACATATCTTCTTCTTTTTTTCCGTTGCACCAAACATGTGTATTGTCTTGTCTGAATCTAGATTTGTACGACTTCACTTGCCTACTTGCAATGATGGAATTTAAAATGATGGTCTATGCTATATGGAAACATCACCTATTACTAGAATCAACAAAATTTACACTTTCTGATACAAAATATAGGAGGACCTGTAGTTTAAACTTGAGCTTTAAGGCTAGCCTACCGGTTGGTGCTCCCACAACAATCATGAAATTAATCAGCTAACATTCTCCTATGCTCTGACCAAATTAAGTATGCACTTGGACTCCTTATGTCGGTGAAGTAGCATCGGATTTCTGATCTGCATCAGCTGTAGCTTGAACTTGAGCAGCATATTGTAGGTTCCACAGAACATCCTCAAACGAGGGCCGAGTTGACGACTCTGTAGATATGCATTTGTTGGTGATGGATATTACAATTGACAAAGACTCATTGGAGCTAGTGGCTAGCACTATTGGATCCACAATTCTGCGTCGACCATCTTGGCTACCAAAGGATGCCTGTCATTCAAAGAGAAAATCTAAGTAGGCGTTTGGCATGCGATAACACACCAGTGAAAAGATCAAGACTTTTGACTCTTTTATATCAGACTCAACTTTTCTCCCTTTGGTACTTGCATATCAGAGGAAACCTTATAAAAATTACATAATGTGGGTAGTTCTGTTAATCTATATTAGTACTGATTGTAAAGTTAGGATGCAGAGAATGAAAATTTTGTTACTTATCCAACATTGCAAGAACGTTTAGGATCCTAAAGGGAACAAATTGCTGAAGAGTACTTTACGTTACTGTCAATGGCAAAGGAGTTGCATACATAATAATATAGCAGTTCATACCATTTCATTCATCAAAAATGCTTCTCCTTTTCCACTGACAGAAGGTCCAACCAGCGATTCCAGTAATATGAAACCAAAGTTATAAACATCGTCCTCTTTCTTTGTCATATGCCTACACAAGAATAAAATATCACTGACTAAATCCTGCAAACAGTTATAGTAGATGATATATATGACTCTAGTTCACATTTTTGAAATAGAATCCCAGTTGGTTTAGCAAAAGGAAGTTGCTAAGGAACGTTACGGAATATATGAGTAAAGAGTTTCATACCAGGAGGTGACGTCATCTCCTTTTGCCTGAAAAAAGACATATTCAGTATGAGAAATTACCAGCTATCCTAATTTTTGAATTTTCACACTTCACACAAAATATTAAAATACCCACTTTTTCACTTTCTTCCATAAGAATGGACATCCCAAAATCACTTAGTTTTGCCATGTTATGCTCATCAAGCAATATGTTACTCGTCTTCAAGCGGTTGCTGAATGAAGAAGGAATTACACCTGTGTGAAGAAAGTGCACTGCCTTGGCAACACCAATCAGCACTGACAACCTGTCTGACCACTTGAGGATCTTTCTTGAACTATTTTCTGCAAGTACAAGTGTTTGAGATAAGCTGAATACGTTATGGCATGTCTCTTGTATTTTCTGTATTGGACATGCAGGGTTAAGTGAAAGTATATAACAATAAAAATAAAGGTCCAACAGTTCCTCAGTATGAAAGTCAACCAAAAGAACTTCATGTAAGTGAATCATTACATTGTTGATCAATCAAACTGACAGTGATTGCATACTGAATAGCACTATGTGTGAAATTAATATGATGAATAAGATGTCTCAACCTCATAAGCAGCAAAATACTTGCAATGCTACATAGAGATTCATCAACGAGGGTATCCCAATCATTTCTGGGAGAAAAGAATCAAACCAGCGCTCCATATGTGCATATAATACTTCCATATTCAACCAAGCATCAAAACAGATGAAATGCTCATGCTAAAGGTTTTACATAGCTGACCTGATAGATGAGCACGAAAGTTTCCATTAGAGATATATTCATAAATGAGAAAAATTCGGGGGACAGTTGAATCATCTGGTGCTCCACCATCAATGCAGTGACCCAGAAGGCTAACTAAATGGGGGTGACGAAACTTTGACAGTAAGTCCAATCGCAGTTTGAGGTTCCGGTTAGAGTATCTTCTGTACACATTTAGTGACCTTACAGCAATGTAAGCTCCATTCTCTAATGTTCCCTTGTAAATCTGAAATGGAGATAAATATTGAGGGAATGCTGATAACTAAATTAACTGTCTTTTACAAGAAAGACATAATAAGGCTAACACCATATCAATCAAAGTTGCAGAGATGTCAACTCACTGCATAGGCACTCAAACGTATGAGACTATCCAATTTTGCCTTCAAGGGTATTCAGTATATTTAATTGAACTGTCATGTGTTCATTAGATATTAAATCAAATGCACAAAAGCATTATTGGTGACACCAGTTTTTATGAAGTCACATATGCACATTAAGAATGCAAATATGATAGGCAAGTACTAAAAAAAAAAAACACCCAAATCTATTTTGTACTTTGGACTAGTGCATTCATTGCATTTTCGTTGTTGGACATGGTCTATGCAACAAAATTTACACAAAAAACTTACACCCTGCTGCCTGCTTCATTTATTCAAGTTTTACAGCAAGTATATCACATTGAGCCAAAATTTAGCGTGACCATTGAATGGAAAACATCAAGAAAATAAATAATTATCAATGAGAACCATAGAGATTGTTTAGAAGCCATACTTTTCCAACTGACCCTTCACCAAGTAATGCTGACTGATCAAAATTTTCTGTTGCTTCTAGCAATTCTTCCATGGAGAACACTCGATATGATGGGGCACCTTGTGATCCTGTGTTTGCCACTTGAGAAATGACTCCTGAGAATTTGAAGATTGAGTTCAAGCTTTTCTGGAGAACATTTTCCTCATATAAATTAAACATGAAACAAGAAAAACATCAACTCACTGGCATTTACTAGGAGTCCAGAGGGAACCGTGGGCTGTGTATTTTGCACAACTTTCGGAGGGATGTGCTTATCCACCATGTTATGCGCATGTCGTTTTCTACGGAAGATGAGAAGCACAACTAACAGAAACACCACAACAATTACAATCCCCCCAATGACACCTGTTAATAATGCTATTCCTTTTCCTGTAATTCGTTTCTTATCCGAGTTTACTTGTTTGCAATAGCCCTCTGAATGCTGATATTGAGTGTTAAGAGACAAGCAATTTCCACCGACCTTAACAATTCGCTTATCTGATATGGTGTTCAAGCAAGAAGGAAGCACACCAACTAATCTATTCTCAGAAATATCAACAAAACCAAGTTCACCCCCACAATTTAGATGGCTAGGAAGTGAACCACTAAGAACATTAGATGCTAAATTCAAGTAACAAATGCTAGACAAAGAGAATAAGCCAGCAGGAAGCATTCCGCTGAGAGAATTATTCGACAGGTCAAGGTGTTGAAGTTGATTTAGTGTGCCAAATTCTACTGGGATTTCACCCGTAAAAATGTTACTGCTAAGAAGAAGTGTGGTAAGTCTTTTTGGCAAGGGTGGCAGTTCAGAATCCAAATGATTTTCCCTTAAATCCAACAAAAGCAACTTAGACAAGGCCGTTAAATCGGGCAATTTACCAGAAAGCACATTGTGTGACAGAACAATGTCAGTGAGGGTTGTGATTTTAGACATTGTAGAAGGAAATTGACCCTTCAACCTGTTGTTCTTCAAGCTTAATATAGTAAGATTGTGTAATGAATCAAACCAATCAGGGAAAGTTTCATTGAAAAAGTTTCCATCTAATGTCAAAGTATGAAGCTTAATCAGTCTTGACATCTGAAAAGGAACAGAACCAAATAGAAAATTTGAACTCATATCCAAAAGTTCAAGTGAAGCTAACCTATGAATTTTATCAGGAAGGGGTCCCCAAATACCAAGAGAAACTAAAGTAAGAACCTTTAAGCTACTTAACCTTGTCAATGTGGTAACAAAAGAATCAATGGAGAAACCCTCAGATAATGTTTGGTTTGGAATTGCAAATCCATGAAATTCATTCAACTTAACTAACTTATCTCCTTTGATTTTGAGTTCAGTAACAGAGTTATCTTGACAGGTAATGCTCATATGCAGTGTTGAAGTCAAGCTGCAAAAATCTCCATGGTAATTCTCCCAAACATCCAACTGAACTGGATATTCCAAGTGCTTCCTCAACTGAAGAAGAGCTTGAATTTCATAGGACTGTAACTGATAAGTATTTGCTATAAAGAAAGCGCAAATAACCAATACTATCACAAAAATCTTGAAGAAACCCATTTAGTAGTGACTTCAAAATGGAGCCAAGTTTCCAAGAATCTTGAAACAACCCATTTTACGTTCTTGGCTAATCATGAATAAGAAATTACATGGGTGGACCCTTTCTAGTTCAGTGAAAATGAAAAGCATTAAAGTCTAAATGTGCAGACAAGTCAAGATTGAGCTACCAAACAGTTAATGCTGCTACAATCTTGATAAAACCTCATTAAAAATGCGAATAAATTGCCTTATATTGCAAATTAAAGGAATGTTCTATTTTATTTTTTTTTCTTGGGAGAAGAACAAGATTGAAAATAAAAAAAATAAAAAAACAGAGATCAAAATTGAGGGTAGTTGGCATTTAGTGGTGCATGCAGAGCAAGTAAAGGAGGAAAAACAGGGGACCAATTCAAGTTTGCTGAGGTTTCTGGCTTTAATGGTGACAGTTTTCTTTTCATACAGAGTCTCAGAAAAGCACTATACTTGCAATCTTTAGAGACCCCACCCACCCACTGGAATTTTCCTTAGCTCTATTTTTATCTACAATGGAAACATCTCTACAAAATGTTGAACCGTAACCAGACATTTACCATCGTATTATATTTTGACACAAATTTATTCTTAATTTTATTTTAAAAAATATATAACAACCTCAGAATCAAATTACATGCTCCAATTTTAAATAATCAATTCTTTTGGAAGAAGTGCAGTGATCATGTTGAAAGATACTGTAAACCAACATTTCAGTCACTAGTCAGCGTTGTAACTTGTACCATATCATGTAGATTAGTGATATGGCACGTGATTGTTAATCGTCAAGTGTAAAGCCTGAAACTGAGATTCAAATCTTCTTTTAAAATAAGATTATTAAAAAAAATATTGTGAAAAAGGGAAAAAAAGAAGACAATATTATTTTGTTATAAAAGATGAAAAGTAGATGGAATTAAAGAAGAACATAATACAAGGGTTTGCATAGAGAGGAGGAAGCTAAGGTGCAAGTGTTGGAAAAGGACAGATGGCCCATAACAGGGCCCTTGTGTACAGCCTGTCAGATTACTTGCCTTGAACAAGGGATGTTTTGTGGTCTAAATTATTGATATCTTGGGAATTGGGGGACCTTTTTCTTCTTTATAAAATATGATCTCTGCTTTTTGGCATCTTTCAGTTATTATTGCCAATATGTCATTCAAATCATACGGGCATAATAATTCATCACCCTTTAATTTGAGGTAATTAGTTAGTATTGATACTGAATTTAAATGTACGTGAATAGATATTTAACTGTTTATGAAATTAGATGAATGAATATATTCATTTTATATGATAATTTTATATCTTGTATATCTTATGTGATGTATAATATATAGGTCTACGTGATATTATATATATATATTAGAAGGAATAATTAAATTAAAATTTATGTTAATACATTATGCCAATGCGATAGAAAACATTGACTACCATTACACTATTACAATTTCCCGGCTTGAAGCCGTAGGAAAATGTCCCGCAGAAAAGCCTCCGCGCAGACCGTGGACGTTGATGTTATATTTTTGTATGGATGCTGAAAATTTTTTCGTTTAAATTATACTATGATATTTTTGTAGTTAGAGATTTAAATTTGTAATAATGTGAGTATCATGATCTATATTTTCAACTATATAATTTTATTTCAATGATAAAAACTTAAAATTTTTATATTTAAATTTACAATTAAAGATTTTATTTATTTATTACCCCTTCCCAGGAGCGGGCTTTTATTTTTTTTATAGTTAGAGATTTAAATTTGTAATAATGGTAGTATCATAATCTATATTTTTCAAATATATAATTTTATTTCAAATTAAATTCACAATCAAAGAATTTATTTGTTTATCACCCCTTCCTAGTAGTGAACTTCTATTTTTTTTTTCCACTTAAAATTGGATAGATAGCGTAATTTTTTATCCTTTTACATTTTTGCATATATAATTCATTTTTTGTTTATATTTGTTTAATGATGTCAAGAGAACAAGTTTATTAAAATCCTAACTCAGAACTCAACTTTATTTATTGGTAATCACAGTACTAGAGAAGTCCAATTAGAAAGATTAAAGCACCTTTCAATTTGGAATCTTCTTCATTACTAAAGCCCCGGTTAACTTTTCCCTTCTTTTTAAAACTGTTTTTCAAATGGTTTACTCTTCTTTTTGGAGGTTAACTTACTTTAATATGCACTATCAAGTTTTGAGCTTTATTCCTTTTGCCTCACAAAGTTGATGCAAATCACAACTAAATAGAAAATCCCCAGTTTTATTTATCTTTTGATGCTTTACTAATCAAGAAGATGGAAATTATGGTATAGCAAATAATTTACTAATTATACTTCTTGAACCTTCTCCCGAGGCAGGCTGAATATATTCTATTTGAGTTTATATTTTACTTCGCGTAAAATATTATTTTATCAGTTAAATAATTTAAGGACTATCTTTTCTTTTTTCCCCTTTCGTTACGGTAACAACAGGAGTTTTGTTCCTCTGTTTCTTTGACTGAAGCTCTAATTTTCCAATTGTTTTTCTTTTGGCATTTCACGTGTTTTCCAAAAAGTTGTAATTAGTCGATTTCTTACCAATTTAATTGTATGCGAATAATAGGCCTATGCCTAGTTAGTCAGTTTTCTTTTGTCTTTAATTCATCATGTGACATACAAGTTGAAACACCATAGAAGTTGTTAGTCAACTAAAAAGCCCGTGAATACGTTAATAATTGATGGAGTAACATGTTACATGTACTTATCCTCTTCACAAATTGTATTCATTAATATTGACAAATATGTCGGCCAAACCATTTTCTATTATCAATTTGAAAATTGATATTATCATTAGCTGAAAATCTAATAACTAGACTACAAGAGTCGACACGAGAATATATGCAATTAATGAAACATATTCAAACTTATTTGCTGCGTGCTATATATTATGGACAAGATAAATGAATAACATTCTACTACTTATTTCAAATTCTACGATACTAGAGCTTTGACCGCAAATTCAAGGTTGATAAACTTTTTTATGTAGGTCATATGTTGAGCCTTGTGCAAGGAAACAACTAATTAAGTTAGTGCTTTCTCGTAAATATTAGATTAGATTTTAGTCATAAATTAAATTAAATATCAAGAATTAATCATCAAATATTTTTAAATTTCACTTTCACTCAGAAAAGTTATTTTTATTCAAGTAAAACACTCTTCCAGAATCAACTTCAAAATTCACAACTCTAAGCTAGCGTTTGATCATGAATTTTCAAATATTTTTGACAAATATTATTTGGGTGAAGTTTCACCAAGTATTTGGTCATACTATTTGAGAATATATTACACCTTTTTAAGAAATATTATTTATACCATAAGTTTTAGAAATTATTAAAACTAATCATGTGTTTGTATTATATAGAATATGACTTTGTTACCCTAAGCGAATTGTTATCATTTTCATCAACTACTTTTATCATTATTTCGATGTTCATGTAAAAAAAAAATTATGTAAAACAACGCAAACAACTATTATAAAGAGTGTTCTTCTAAAAGATAAAAATTTGGTGTAAAGCTTGAATTATAAAAAGTTTCCAAATAATGAGATTTGGCTCAAACATTAATTTTTTTTAGTATTTAAAAATTTAAATTATTTATCAAATAATAACAAATTATATGAACAAGTACTTTTTTTTAAAATAAAAAAAGATATTTAAAAAATCTATGATCAAACAAATCTGAAAACTCCAATTTTCAAATTTATGATCAAGCAAAAATTAAATCTGATATCCAAGTGAAGAAGGATAAAGAGGCTTATTATCACCAAATTTCAAGTGTTATAATTGATTCTAAAGGGTTGACCCAAACAAATTTATGAGTCATAAAGATCTTTACATAAATAACTATCCGGATACACTTTATAGATTATATAAATATACATGTAAATCAAGCAAATATTTTATAATTGCTAATTATTTTGAATTTACGTATTTATATATGGACAACTATTTGAATTAATTTTTCTAAAATCAATTTAAAAATGGACCACTATGCAAGATAACTTACATTGGACCAACCTATTTTTTGATTGGGCTCCATCATAAATGGGCTATCCATCCCTATATGTGAACCATGGTTAGTAGTAGCCCAGCAGCCTAGAAGTAGTGCAAACGTCAGTTAAGACGCAACCCACTTTACAAAATGTTGCCAAAAAGTGACTATATCGTAAATAGCAGTGGGAAAAAGTCTATCTTGATATATGTAGACACGTCTTTTATGGATTGGAAAATATGCCCCTATGCATCGGAAGATCATACAAAGGGATGAAGAATTTTTTTTTTTTTCAAATTTCATATTTGTTTGGTCAAATTATTTTCAAAATACTTTTTTAAAAAAATTATATATTTTCTTTGTTTAAAGAAAAAAAGTCCTAGATTGACTAAAACTGGAGTTAAAAAGAAAAAGAATGAAAAATTTTTAATTTTGTGGTTCTAAATTAAATTTATATTAAATATATTAAAATGTCCTTTTATTTTATGACCTTAAATAATGTCACGTGGAAAGTTGAAATTAAAGTATATTATTAAAAAAAATTAATCATTATTTTTTAAACAAATTAAAAAGATATTTGAGACATTCTTTTTTTAAACAAATGAAGTAGATTTCTTAAAATTGAGTAGTAAAAATAGAAAAAAAACAAGTTCCAAAAGCTTCTCCATTTCTTTTTTTTGGAGCTCCGAATATATTTAAATCATGCTATGCAGGGCCTATTTGAAGATGGCGCTTCCAACAAAACTTTCTCCATACTAAGAGAAACCAAAAATTTCTAATTAAAGGTGAATACACCGATCCATGTTGGTTTGTAAAGCCTCTTTATCCTTACATACATATGATCTTCACGTTCATCCCCATCTCCACCCTCCCATATTCCTATCCGGATAACCCTTCACCCACCTTCGTAGTGTTTTGCCGATTATATATATTATATATAAATATTTTGCAGATAATTTTTTTTGACCTTAACTATAAAATACAAAAAGATAATGATTTTTTTAAATTTTCCTTGCTACCTAACCCACCAAAAGAAGGAAAAACAATTGGGATACCTAACCGCCACGGAGCCACGTGTGCCAATTTGAATCCTTAACATGTGGATCCAGTAAATTTGATTGAGCTAGATATAAAAGAATAATCTTCTTTCTTTTTTAATTTATTTTAAAAAAATTATTTTTTTTTATTATTAATTTTTCACGTGACATGTTTAAAGTCACAAGATTAAAGGAAATTTTACATATTTAACATAACTTTATTTTTTGACTATATGATCAAAATCTTTTTTATTTTCTTAAACATCGTATGAAATTAAACTAGATCATTCTTCGTAAAACAAATGGAGTAGTATAGTATTTATATAATAAAGGTTCACGTAACGCACATTTAGGTGAATGTGTGGCTGATGCTTTAGCAAGAAAAGAGTGCAAATCAACCTGCTTTAATGAAGTAATAATTATTTTTACAAAAAGGTCCATGTAATAGCAAATCGAAATAATCCACCAAATTTTAACTACCTTAGCCAAGTTTAATTAATAAATGTTTTTTCATAAATTGAAGATCACTTATCTAAATATGATCCAACTCGTCATGTAACACGCAAGTGTTGCTGTTTGTCAGGATCCAGTTGTCAAGCGTCGATTTGCAATATTGATTTGATGCAGCAAAACTTGATAGGTTTTTTTATAAGTAGTATTAAATATTGTGGTACCGACAGATTAAATAATATTGATGGGGAATTGAGAAATGAGATGCATACACGCCAAATGAGTCAATCTATGTTCTTGCATCAACTATCCTACAATTTAATAATTGCAAATTGACATTTAATTGAAATTATTTTTATGCTAAAAGAGAGGCTAGATCATGCATACAGTATATTCCAACTTAAGTTAGTTATGATTCTCAAATGGTATGCCTAGGTTTTCATCAGTTTTATAATGGTGTTATTCCGCTAGTTTGTGCGCATTTTGGGCTATGGATTCATGATTTGGACTCTAATGTCAATGAATATACCGTTCAATTTAGTTATTGAATTTAAAATTTAATATTTGTTCATATTTAGTTGATATCTTAAGATATATACTTAATTTGAGTAAAAATTATTGGATTTCCATGGCCATAATGTACAACTGACTCTGTTTTATTTTTATATTGTTGGTGTTCAAGCCAGTTTCACCTATTCTAGTGGAGACTTGTATAAATATCAAGTAACATTATCTATCATAAGTTAGACATATAAAAAGAATTCGATATATCTGAATCGAACTTGTTTTTCATCCATTTTATTGTTAGTTAGGGTACACTAACGCTCCACCAATTATGGATTTTTAGGCCAAGTGCAATTGACATAAAAATCAAAACAAGCACAACTTCAAAAGGGATAGATTTGAATAGTGGAGAGTGCTCAATAATTCACTCCTTCAAAGTCAAACACCTTTGCAGATGTTATACTCTTTGAAAAATAAAATGCATATATGTCTTCCTTTATTCCTTATTTTCCGCTGTTAGAAGAAAGTTCACAACTTACAAGTAATATAATAGTACCAGTAAACAAGATTGTTATAAATCTTTCCTACGCATTAGCATGTGACTTATTTCTCGTAATCCTCATCAGTTGCTTCCAAATCTCAGATTTCTACATAATTGTAGATCCCACTTGCAACTCTTTTCTTTTCCTTTTAATTAATATAAATGTAAAGTTAAGCCATCCTGGAAGCTTCACTTCACAGTTGATATAGTCACTTAAATAGGTGATACTGATAGTGATACAATTTGGTGTCAGCCCACACTAGCAGCCTGGCATTTGCAGTAAGTTCTCAGCATTTATTAATGTGCATTGCAAATAATAAATGTATATATATAGTTTCATCTTGTTCTTTGTTATTGCCAGAATCTTTCAATATTCAATGCCTATGTAGGATGTTACTTGTTGAGATCAGTCCCCTTGAAGAGCAATGGGGTGCGCGGTTTCTGTCTACCAGGTTGGAAAAAAGAAGAAGCACAAGGGCATCATCCCTGAGGTCAGCATATTTGTCCCCTCAATGCGTGTTCCTGCTCAATGTGATCTACACAGGACACTAAAGGGTGTCATTCCTAAGGATCTTGCTGATAGATTAACTTCTATAAGGAACCAGATTCTGCTCATCGCACAAGATACAGGTATATATATGCACTAAATATTGAAACTACATCACCTGTTGTACCCCTATTCAGTACTTCATTTTGTTACTTAGATGTGTCTGCTATTGATGAATTACAAAAAGCGCTCGATGAGTATTTGTCTCTTCTTGTTGGCCTTACTAGAAAAGGTTAGCACCATTTCAAAATTTATCTACTTTATACTTTCAAATGTACAAATCGATTGATCATGTCATGTAACAGAATTCGGGCATCAAGAATTGACTGGATTTAAGTGGAAAAACTTGGAAGATGGGCAAGAGGTTCAAATTCTTTTATCAGTTTAGTATCTGCTGAGTGGTTGTCACTTGTTGACATGATTTATGATCCTTTGCTTCTTTTAAATTAGCAGGAAACCTCTGTAGCAAACTCCTGGTTTGAATTACTGTCTGTCCTCCACATGATGGCTATGTTAACATTAGTAGAGGCAAATATGAAGTTGGCACCAAGAGACATTGCTATGACTGAACGGGCTGTGTCAGGAGGTATTGTGGTTATTAATTTTCTTAAAAACTCCAAGTGTGATCAGCATTGATCAAACAGCGTTTCAATTTCAGATTGCATGAGGGATACTGTTGATTTGCTGCTGAAAGCATCAGGTTATTTGGATTTCTGTGTCCAAAATGTTCTTGTCCACATACCACCTGATATCAAGTATGTAAATATATCTTCAGCCATATTTCTACATATATATATCTGTTTCTGCGTCATTTATTAGCTATTTTGTCCTTATTTTACCAGGAACAAGTTGCCTAAACATCTGCATCAGGGTATTCTCGAAGCTACCTCAAATCAAGCACTAGCACAGGTATTGACGATTAATTAGAACACGAGTTTTGATTCCTTATAGCTAATAAAATCAATGAAAAGGGAACTTCTTTCCAGTGAAACAATCTCCAAAAATGGATATCATGTTAGATGATAAAGTGGGATCGATAAATGAATTCAAATCAAGTCATACAGGGCAGTTAATTAATTCAACTCATGATAATTGTAAGATTGAAGATTCTACATACGATGCAACTGACTGTTTAAAGTAAGAAGGTATTGAAATTCCAATATGGACTGATTCCTGAGTGATATTTCAGGGAACTGAAATTCAATTAGGTTTGGCTCTTGAAAGTCAAAATGCTACTTTATCAGTGAAGAGGAGGCTGGCATGTGAAGCAGTAAGCTACTATGCACAGGTACTTGAAATCTTATGAATTCTCCCAAGTCAACTCTTAGTTTGCTTTTTGTATCATATGATTGTATATCTAACTTCTTTTTTTCTCTTTCAGACACTTTGCTGCTTGTCTGGAGACAATAATTTCCACGGAACAGCGAAAAAGCATCTGTTGTTCATCAAATGGAAATATCTTGAAGCAAAGGTTTTTCTTCCTACCAAAATTGTAGTTAAGCTTTTTTCATCTTCTTTCATTCCTATTGCCAATACATATATGTTAACGACCTATTCAGGCTGCAGCTTACTACTACCACGGTATAATCATTGACAAGGGCACAGAACCATCCTGCCACGTTAGTGCAGTATGCTGTTTCCTCGCAGCAGAAGAACTACTTGCTGAGAGCAAAAAAGCCTCCTTAAGTTTCTGCCTTGCAGAACCTATCACCAGGTTTTTAATTTGCTCTTTTTAATGACATTGCAATGAATGACCATCACAGAAGTAGTAAATTTCCTTCATGTTTTTTCGTAGAACTCCTCCAGCATGGGGTGTTATGAAACATTTAAACAAAAAAGTGCCGGAAACTGCTGCCAAGAAGTCCCAAATGTATGGCTACCTTTTGGACCAAGAAAAGTGAGTCTTATGAAACTTTCTTCTAATCATGCTTCTTCAGATTTTCACACATATATTTAAATAATATGATGAGTTTGCAATTAGCAGAGATCTTCGAGTACTACCCGATCTTCCAGAATTCCAGTTGTCACTCAAACCTGACGACTACACATTGCCAGAAGCAGATTCAACATGGGATAGTGAAAAATGGGATATAAGCCTCAAAGAACATCTAAAAGATTGTGAAGAAACTGACTAGCATTATTGTACTGAAATATCTATCTGTACATTATTTAATTTAACAATACAAGTGTTGAGCGGAGGTGCAACGCTCAAATAAGCTTTAAGATAATGTCGATATATACCCATTGCTGGAACATGACTTCTTCTTATGTATTATGCACTCAATGCATTAATTTCTATTTCCTTTTCAAAATTGGCGCATTTTCTTACTCTCCAGTTATTTGTTAATGTCCTCTCTTCAGTAGTTCCCGTGCACACCATCTAGATTTAACGAGTTAATTATCGTTTATCTTCATTCAAAATTTCAGTGATCACAGCAGCTTGGATAAAATGAGATGCAAAATACAGCATAACAAAAAGAGTTCAACAAATATCCACTGCCGGTGCAACGCTTTTTTTCTTTTTTAACATCATCAAAGTTTAACTAATATCTACCCAAAGATGGACTGTGGCGTAAGTCTTTTTCTAGATCTAAACATTACTGATTAAACATTGTTGTTTCAATATGCATAATAGCATAAAAAGTAATAAATTCAAACAAAATTAGGAATTAAACACCTTATCAATTAAATTTTATAAAAATCTCATTCAGCAAAATAATATATATTCTTTTATTAAGACAATATTTTGAATATTTAAGTTTTACAAATCTCCAAAATTTCTCATTTTCGCGCATCAGATTAGTGTATCATGTATAAAACATAATGTATCTTACTAAACAATTAATGTTTCTCGCGTATCATATTAATGTATCAACGCTTATATTATTGTATCAATTTGAGAAATTTCTATAATTATAAACTTTTAAGAGATAAATTATTATTTCACCTTAAAAGTATGTGATTTCTGTAATTTGCCCTATTTATATTTTATAAAATGAACGATCTGAATGCAAATAAACTTTGGGCTAAATGCTCTATAATCCAGCTATATCCTTTGGGCTAACCTTGAAATTGTGGCCCGATTCCAAGAATGAGATTGAAACAATATATCTATCAATCATGTTTGTACTTCCAATTAGTTAACAGTAACCATGTGTATCTAGTGGAGTATCTTTTAAGTCCAAAAAAAAAAAATCTTTTAAGTAAACGAGGTTTAAATAACCTTTCACCATATTAAATATTATTTTTAAAAAAAAATTGGTTTCATATTTTCTCCATTCACAAATTGTCTTGTTATTCACACGTGAAGCTAATAGAGTTACAACATAAAACAGAAGCTATTTATGAAATTTCCTCAAAATAGAACGTACGATAATTTTGACTTATAAATGGAAGTACTAGATTTTTTATTTTTTATTGTAGTAACTTGATATGTGGAATAAACTCAATTTATTGTGATCAAAGTTGAGTACGATAAGATTTTCTAATGACAAGGTATAAATAACTCTAAAGTATAACCTAACTGAAATAAATATATATGTAGTATAGTAAAAAGGTAAATTTGACTCTATCAATTTCTCTCTTTATAAAAAAAGACGCAGCTTGCCAAAATGGGCATGACTTCTGAGTAGGGTGGCAAAATCAAGTTCAATTCGTCCAATTCAATCCATTTTATTTAGGTTTGGATTGATTATTGATTCGCCCATTTGTTAGTTCAATTCATCTCAATTCAATTCATTAAAAATTGAGTTGAAATGTAACCCAAATTAATTTTTGAGAATTAATTGTCAAAATATTATTAAAAAACTTTTATTTTATTTTATTTATTAGATATAGTTATTATAAAGAAAAAAATAATTTTATTAGGTACTAAAAGATTATGAAATAACAAATAAAGCTATTAAAAGTTAATAAAAAAAAAGTGGGTTAAGTTAAGACCCGTTACCTAATCCGTTTTGAGCCAACCCATTTTGATTCAAATAAATTTGATTTGAATTGAGTCTTGATCCGTTTATTGTCTTGATTCATTTTGATCCGTCCGAATTCAACCCAACCCACCTATTTGTTATCCTACTTCTAAGTTACAAGTGTCCTATGGTAATTCAGTGGAGTTAAAATAATTGTAATTGATAAAAACTTACCAAATAAGTCTTTCTCTTTTCTTTTCTTTTTTTGGTGAAAAAATTGTGATATATTTGCGAAACTCACATGGCCTAAGTTGAAAACAAACATTTCCTCAAGTAGGATATAAAAGAATCCAGGAACTATTTCATATGTTACACAGAAAATGGCTAAATATATCTTCAAAACAAGCAAATTGAGCAGATATGGCCTAGAGAAGAAGATTGAATTGAGGTCGCGATCCAAATTAGTCAAGTTAGTGGGTCACAGAAAAACAAATAGTTTAAGATAGTATTATTTTATTTTAAAAAAATCGTAAAATATGAAAATGAGTCTCATAAATTTAGGTATGGTTGGCAACGTTGAAGATCGATACCCTCAACTTGATAAAAAGACTTGCAGTATTTAATGATAGCAGGGGATTTTAATGACAAAATATATATTTTGCAGAAGCATGATCTAGAACTCACGTTTATATAATATTCGAAATTATATTGTAGTTATATACGTAGTAAAAGAGGCAGACAATTACAAGAGGACGACAAAAAGGACGAGCAAATTATTGTAACCCATTCTCATAATATTGTTGGACATTTCCCTTAATATTCATATATCAAATCTGACATAATTGTTGGAACATGCAGTACTATACATTGTATATTTTTGCATATACAGACATTTATATCTAATCTGACAATTTACTAATTTTTGGAGTTTAGGCTATGTACCTACGTGGAGCTTTTTATATCGTCCTCTATACACTTTTCATTCCTTTTACTTTTTCCACGGTGAGTTATATGGACGTTTTCATTAGACTTATCCAATTTAGCATATATCAAAATTAGGAAAACTACTGCTCCGTTAAAATATAATAATCAGCAAATGTATTATTTTGATTGAAAACGCTTATTTAAGCATAAAAAGAAGTACATTATTACAACATTCTTGCGTGATTATTGCATGATTGCATCATTCTAGCGATATTTATGAAAATGAAACCCTCCTATTCACTTTACTTAATATTACACTTTTGAAATTATGATTTTAGAATTTCAAATATTTATTGAAGTTTTAGCAATTTCTCACACATTTATAGGTATTTATAAAATATTAAATTTAGTTAAATTCATAAATTATAAGTTGCATATGTCTACGTCCATGAGCTTTGTGGAGAACGAAAATAATTAAATAACATCTCAGTAAAACCAACTGCTTACTAAACTTGCACTCAATCGTAATATAGGAATTATATAATCAAAAGATTATAGTGGGTATAGATCGCAATCATGTCCCAAAAATACTAGATTACCTCTATCAAAGTAATTATTTGGACGTTAATGATTGCTTTTGTATTTAACTAGGATAATCCATATTATTTCTCGTTAAACCAATTGTGGATTTGTTACTCTTACTTCTAAGTTAGTTTTTCTTAGATGAGAAAAAACACACCAATTACATAGCTTTAAATGTGGACTACAATTTTTATTAGAAGAATATTAAAGAGAGATGGTCCAAATTAGTCTCATTAAAAAGATGCATAGCACTAAGGAAACGAAATCATATTTGCTTTAAAACGGGAACTTTGAGGATTAAGCAATTCAAAATATGTATTGCAAAAATGTTAGTTAAACATGATGGTGCACTATTTGTTATATAAAGTGTCACCTACTTTTCCTTTTCTATCGATGCCTAGCTAATTTCCTATCCAAACACCAAATTAATTATACTAAAAGATAGTTAGGCAGGACCATTTTTTTAAATAAACTTCTATATGAAGTGGCGCTTAACCGGTTTAAAATCATGTTTAAAATTTAATTTCCATGGAACATTTGGTTTTTGGTATTAATTAAATTAATCTAGAAAAAGACACTTCCTTTCCACGCAAGAGTAAGAATGAAATAAAGGGAGTTGAACTTTCACTTAAAGTTCAAAATCATTTACCCTCTTCGTTCACTTTTTATCATGCTCCTTAAGAAATAATATTTGATATGCGTATTTTCACTAATAATATATACTCTTAATTGATGTTTAATATTACGTTTGATAATTTGAAAAAATTAATAATTAATTCTAAAAATAAAATGAAAAAATTAAGAGTTTTTCTTGATATATTGAACATGCAACTAAAAATAAAAATATATTTTTTAAATAGTGAACAAAATAAATATGAACGAAAGAAGCATAAAATCTTAACGAATAAAATTAACAAATACTTATAATAAAAATAAATAAATAATCAATAAAATAGGCATTTAAAAAACTAAGCGGCGTAGGGGTGGGAGATTACACTTTGTTTTGAACAAGAGCAATGAGCATAAGAAAGGTCCCTTTTGTCCCATGTGCGGATGACAAATGGAATTAGCTCCACTGAAGTTGGGTCCGAATTTTCAAACGTAGAAACCTGAATTGGGACCATTAATCTAAAATTAAATTTAAAGTCATCAATCATTATGAGTTAGTATTAATGTCGTTAGACAACTCTTTTTCTAAAGAAATCGCTCAAATAACTTGTAATTTCGGAATAAGGGGTGGGTGCCTCATTACGAAAAAAATCATAATGATCAAATTACGTTATTAATTAAAGAGCCTTGACCCTTGCGCACGCATGTTTTATCTACTTTCGCCCAACAATTGCGGTGGAAGTTAACTAACTTTTGTTGGAAATGGCGTCTGGGATTGTTTCAGCTAAAAAAAAAAAAAAAGGTTAATTATACATAGTGAAAATGATTAGTTGACTAGAAAAAGTGGGTGGCCAAAACATGCCATAAAATAGTACCAGGATATAATGTTTTAACGCTAAAAAAGAAATTATTATAACATGTCTTGTATAAACTATTTCTCAAGTTAGGCACATGCCTTGTCAAAATACATACACACAAAGACTGTAAGCTGCATATAAATCACATGACTAGTAGAAATATATTGAGTACTAAGCAAATGTGAAATGAACAGGGACAAATTATTTTTGTCGAGTCAAATACTCAACTTGTTCTTCGCACATGCTGCATCTCCAACATTTCTTCCTTCTATTATCATAATACTTGCTAGATTTACATTTATGTATTATTAGTCATGAAATGGAATCTCTATGTAGTTTTTATCCATGCAAAAAAATTAAATAGAAATAAATGAAAGGGAAAGTTAGGGCTACTTTGGTTATCACGTTGTTAATTATTTTATACTTAATTTACTTACACATTTATTTTTGGCATAAATAATCAAAACTAGTGGAATTTTATGTCGAAATATTGGTAGTAACAGTATAAGGATCAGTTACACTTGGGGCAAACAAGTAAAAAGAAGACAAAATTACCATTCAGCCCAAAGCGATATTCAAAAATATTATAATATTATCACTGTCTAAACTCAAAGTTAAAAAATTTATCCAATTTAAAAGGTTAAAATTTGTTTGAACCAGATATTTACATCAAATCAACGCAACTTATAATAGTTAATTAGTTTGATAAAGAGAAAATAATCTACTCCATTATTGAACCATAATTACGTTATATTTGTGGATATTTTTAATGCATATCATGCATTTATTAACTTAATATAATCTGCTGAGTCATTTTCTTGTTAGTTAGTGTTCTCTCCTAAGCACTTTAAGAGGGTATTTTGATTGAATTTAAAGTTGATCAAACCTATCTTAAGTTATCTTTTTTATTTCTCGAATTATTTGACAAATATAAAAATAACTAAAAAATAAGTTAGAAATTGGTTTGACAAAAGTTAAAAATATAACTTAAAATAAATTTTAAATGTCTTAGAATATGTTAAAAAAAACAAACGTATAACTCCCTCTACTTTTTTATTTTTGACTTGTAAGCTACTTTTTTTTAAGTCAATCTAAACGAAATCTTACTTGTCCACCATTATAATTTTTATTCGTCACTTTTAACCTATTAGAAAAGAATAAAAAAAATTCTTCATATTTATCTGAACAATAATTATTTATTTTTCAAGACATAATACTCTTAAATATCAATAAATAAGGTTAATTGATAAAATAATAATTATTTTCTTGATATATATATTAAGTTATAATATAATAAATAAAAATAAACAAAGTAAATAATATTATGGTCAATGAGATTGACTGAGATCTCTATCATATCTTAACTGAAGACAGAAAAAGAGAAAGAGATTGTGAGTTGAATGGGTTGAGTAATTGACAAGTCGCGTGCACAAACAAGGCAATTTGTTTAGCTTTTTTCACTGTTGTTAAAAAAGTGAAAGTTACTACTGCTCAGAATTTCAGTGCAGAGTGCAACTGGGCAACTGTAAAATTTCACCAATTAGGATTGTTCATTATTATTTTGATTTCATCTCAATCTTTCTTTCCCCTTATTATTGTATGAAAATATGAGCAGGCCCTGTCCCCCAAGCCATACCAAATAGTACACAACCCTTTGTTGGCCAGTGAGCGGACTTCCGCCCATATTTCCTTGTCAATATTGTTAGAGACTCAATTTATCATCACTGCATTTTGTTTTAACGTCATGTCTTCATCTAATTTCCAAAAATGATATTTCAATTAATTACGTGTCAGTTGCAAATAAGTTAAAAGTTTATACATAGAAATTTTCAAATATAATAGTACTGCTCTAGTATAAAACTAATGTAGGTTAAGTCAATGTAACGTTGGTTTAAGTGGACACAGATGGATGATTTGATGTTATTGCCTTACGGCATGCAACACATGTTTGTCGTACAAGCTTACAAGTAAAAGAAAGAATAAAGAAGAAACAGACTTTATTGCGTTGAAATAGCCATTGAGACTAGCTACTTAAATATATTTGAAAAATGAAAAGTGTGTATTCCTCTTTAATAATTAAATTCTCCCTCTTAAATGTAAATATAATGAAGTCCTAGTATTGTTGGACACACAAAACAAGTATAGTTGGCGATAAATTTCGAGCTTCCGATGGAGTGCGGGAAACGGTTGCCAATTGGCATAGACGTAATGGATGAAGGCCGTCCCTACAGCTATCGATGAGATGAAAGTTCACGCATTTGCCGTCCCCCATAATGCTCCCTTCTTCCACTTACCTCCAAAATCCTAACAACAAATTCATGCCCCACATTAGATTTATTCTCCATCCTTCCACAAACAGATATTACTATTACTTTTTGTATATGTAACTAAGATACAGTTCAAAACTAAGTTATACATACTTGCCTATAATCATCTCATTGACATTAATAGAAAAGGTAACCTTATATAGTTATCAAATATAGAAATATATTATTTATAAATTTTTTTAGACAAAAGGAGAAAGGAATACAACGATGAAATTTTTACAAAGAAATTGTTGTCTGAGATGCAAAATTGCCCAGTTTTATCATTAATTATACGCTTATTATTTCTTTCTTTTCGTTCAATTAACTTAGTTTTAAATCATAATCAAATATAAAATGCAAATATAAATATAAATATTTTTTTACAGATATTTTAACACGTAAAGTTAACTCATTCAATTCTAATATTATGTTAATATCAAAATTTTACTCATTTAACCCTAATGTTATGTTAACGTCAAAATGTTACTCATTTAACCCTAACGTTATGTTGATGTCAAATGGGGAAATTACATGAATAGCTAACAAAGGATCGAAAATTAATAATGAAATTAAGGCAATTTGGTATGTAGATGAGCCAACTTTAGACTTTTTCCCTGAAATTTTTATCTATTATTTGAAAATTTCTTACTACTATTATAATTTAAATATAAAAATGTTAAATTATTACTAGTTGGGTTGTGGGTCAGCGAGAAAAAGATTCATGTTTTAACTGTGGTGAAAGAGGCCCAATATAACACTGCCTCCTCAACCCTCTCTCACTCTGGCGCTCACTACTTTCAAGTTTCCTCTCTCTCGATTTTCGTGTCTATTAAACAAAAATAAAACTCACACTGCTCCATTCCTTTATACTGCTCTCTGCTTCTTCCTAGCAGCACACCTACTTTGTATGTAGCTGTGTCGCTGATGCACGTTTAACACACACACAAGATAAACAAGTAAGTAACTTCTGCTTGCGTCGGAAAATGACAGTGTTTGCCCATTCTGGTGGCGGAGGTGGTTTCCTCGCCGGGAAACAGGTCTTCCCGGTGAACTACGAGGCTGAAGTTTCCCGTCGTCTTCTTGAAGCGTCGCATACAAACGATCTGACATTAGCTCTTGAATGTATCGCCGATCCGTTTGTGGACGTTAATTTCGTCGGCGATGTGTGTTTAAAGGTTCGAAAAGCAGAGGTCGTGACTCATGACGAGTTGCCGAACGAAGTTAGGATCATTTACGAGGAGTTCAAAACCGACGTTACGGCTTTGTTCCTCGCCGCTCATAATGGAAATGTTGCTCTAGTGAGAAAACTACTGGTAACAATTTTCCTCAACTTTGCTTTTCCAATTAGTACTAGTAATAATTTTTTTTTTATCATTCCAGTGTTTTGCCTACTTGATTTGAATTGATTTTGATGTTTTCTTCACGCAAGAGAAAGCTTGTGCTTTTGGATCATTGACTATTAGTTCGTGTAGCATCTTTGTATTCAGCTGGAAATTCTCCATCTGTATTTCTGATTAAATTAAATGCAGCGCTTTGGTTATGACTTTATGAGTCCTTTGGTTAGCTATTATGATGATATGCACTAATTAATGCTCCGGTGAAAATTCAAAGTTTGTTGAGCCTTTAACTTTAACGTTTTGCATCTTCTGTCTGTTATAAGAAATTTGAATTTTGAATTTAGCTGGATAAGACCTAAATCTTTCCGGTTCCGGTCATTGTGTCGTCATCGTACTGTAAAAGTCGCTGAAAACGCTCGCAGTTAATGTCGACTTTTCCTCCTTGTGCAATTTTCCTTTGTTATTTCTGCATTTGATAACTTTTTGGTCCTAGTCTTTTTTATTCTTTTGTACTTTTGACCGTCGTCTGTATCTATCGTCATCCTCGTTTGAATTTTTTACCTATCAAGAAAAAAGTAACCTATTTTACTAGTTTTTATTTATTTTTTTAAAAATGTCACCTATTTTCTCTCTACTTGATTCACCCATCTAACGTTATTTTCAGCTATTGTTCTCAATTTTAAGAAAAATGTCACTTTCTCCCCCATACTTGTTTTACCTATTGTCACTGCAACTTGTATTTTAAAACTGACTAGTTTTCGGTTAGCAAACAGCAGTAAAGGTGTTATTTTACGAAAATTAGGAGGAAAAAAATCTTACTCTAGTTTTTCCCTACAAAGAAACTTTGCTTCGAGTAATTACTACTATGGGGCATTTGTTAAAGGTCTATGTTGTTGTCCATATTTTGAAGTAAATTTTTAATCTTTGTCAACCTTTTTGTTGCATTAGAGCATGACAGATCAAATTAGACAATAGGATGAGATGGCGTTTGCTGAAGTCATTTGAAAATTGAAATGTCCAACATGGTTTCTTCTGAAAAAACATGAACAGTACGCGTTGCTGGATTATAAATCTATAACAATGGTAATTCACAATCGATCTTAAATGTGAAAAATTTAAAACACCTTATTAGTGAATGTTTTCCAAAGAAATTTTTTAATCATATTTGTCCGGTGGATTAGGGGAGAATGTTGGAATAAGTATAACTATTCAGCTGCTTATTCACTGGCAGGAATAGGTCCTTACACAGTTACACTGTTTTTCCACTGGCATATTTTCAATTCACGGTTATAAGAGTATGCAAGCTACTAATCCTAAAACCAAACAACATAGAGTTTATCCTCTGTAACATCTATGGTCAGCTCCAGGCACAACTGACCTATTGCAGATCATATATCTGTTGGTTTGTATCTTCTTTATCTTTTTAGTTCTTGTTTTTTCCTGCAGAATAAAATTCCTTGTGGACTCTGAGGATTCTGTGGTTTTTGCTTTCTTCTTTATCTCATAAAATGAAACTATGCATTTTGAGTAACTTATAGAGTAATATAGTTACATTTTTTTTTAAAAATTGCAGAGCACTGGAGCCGATGTAAACCATAAACTTTTCAGGGGATTCCCAACCACGTCAGCTGTGAGGGAGGGACACCTTGAGATCTTGGAGATGTTAGTTAAAGCTGGGTCATCTCAGCAGGCTTGTGAGGAAGCTCTGTTGGAGGCCAGCTGTCATGGGCATGCAAGAATTGTGGAGGTGCTCATGGAATCGGACCTGATTCGACCTCGTATTGCTATACATGCTTTCTTCACTGCATGCTGCCGGGGATATGTAAATGTGGTGGACACTCTCCTTAAGGTGAAAAATTAAGCTAGCCATTTAAGATACTATTTCTCAGGATATCACTGCTAACTTCAGCTCAGCTGTTTCCAACAAAAATTAAACCTATGAAACAATTATGATTAGAGAAAAGCTAGAGTCACATTTTTTACATTACTCTCCTTACTCCTTTTATGCAATTTTGCCTTTATTTGCAAATTCAAGTGGGTTCTTTTATTTTTTGCTGCTCGATATACCTATAGGTGGGAACAATATTGATGTATACATACCCTTTTTAGCGTTTGCCATTTTACTTTGCCTTTATTGCTCGTTGTGTGTTTATCTTGTATCCTTTTTGGAGCAACCATGGCCAAAGTGTGAATTTTTATTAACATCTTGATAATCGCTGCTTTCTTGGTGGCAGCTTGGAGTGACTGTGGATGCTACAAATCGTGTGTTGCTCCAATCAAGTAAACCTTCTCTGCATACAAATGTGGACTGCACAGCACTTGTGGCTGCGATTGTTTGTAGGCAAGTCTCTGTAGTACGTCTGTTGCTTGAGGTAATAAACTCAAAATGGATCACTAGTTATCAATTAGATGCTTCTCAAGTGAAACACTTGACTTCTTTCAATTACACACTCAGCAATTAATGAAGCATCCTTCTCGAATTTATCCTTGTTAAGCTGAATATTGAGCCATTTTAGTTTTAATCAACAATTGACTGATAAAGCTTTCCCCTTACCTTTTTGGACTCTCAAGGCTGGTGCAAAAACTGATGGACCAGTCCAACTTGGAGCCTGGTCCTGGGATGCAGCTTCAGGTGAAGAATTTCGAGTAGGTGCTGGGTTAGCAGATTCCTATGCCATTACTTGGTGTGCTGTGGAGTATTTTGAAGCAAGTGGCGCTATTTTGCAAATGCTCCTCCAGCGGCTTGATTCCTGCACATCTCTCAGTGGAAGAACTCTTCTCCACCATGCTATTCTTTGTGGTAATGCAGGAGCAGTTTCGGTGCTTTTGAAATGCGGTGCTTATGTGGAATCTCCAGTTATAACCACCCGGAACATTGAGTTTCGTCCTATACACATGGCAGCCCGACTTGGGTTCGCAAGCGTTCTTAAATGTTTGATTGAATTTGGCTGTGATCTAGATGCAAGAACGGACGCAGGAGATACAGCTTTAATGATCTCTGCAAGATTTAAGAGGGAAGACTGCCTCAAAGTATTGACTAGAGCAGGTGCTGATTTTGGTTTGGTTAATGTAGCTGGTGAATCTGCAATTTCCATTGCTGTCTCCAACCGATGGAAACTCAGTTTTCAGGGTGCTGTTCTGGAAGTCATCCAGAGTGGAAAGGTTCCCAAGTCAAGCAACACATCTGTCTTTTCACCATTACTGTTTGTGACTCGATCCAGGGACCTTTTGTCCCTGAAGGCACTGGTTGGACGAGGAGAGATTGATCTGGATAGCCAAGATGACCAAGGTTTCTCTGCTGTAATGATCACAGCTGCAGAGGGTCATGTCGAGGGCTTCAGGTTGCTTGTTTACGCTGGGGCTAATGTCAAACTGCAAAACAAGTCTGGGGAGACTGCTATTACCCTCTGTGCGCTAAATCCAAATCGTGATCGATTTGAAAAGGTTCTGCTCGACTTTGCTCTTGAACAGGATAGTCGAAATGCTGCAGGTTTCTATGCACTGCATTGTGCAGCTCGATGTGGTGACTTGGATGCAGTTAAGCTGTTAACAACCAGGGGCTACGACGTAAACATGTCAAATGGGGATGGTTATACCCCACTCATGCTTGCAGCAAGGGAAGGACATGGCCGCACATGTGAATTCTTGATCTCTTGTGGGGCACGTTGTGATATGAAGAACGCTATGGGTGAAACTGCACTTTCGCTTGCTAGAAAGATGCTGAAAAATGAGGCAGAGCGGGTGATACTGGATGAACTTGCTAGGAAGTTGGTCTTAACCGGTGCTCAGGTGAAGAAGCACATTAAGGGAGGTAAAGGATCTCCACATATGAAAGTTCTTACAATGGTTGAAGCTGCTGGAATATTGCGTTGGGGAAAATCAAGCAGGCGTAATGTGGTATGCCAAGAGGCAGAAGTGGGACCAAGTTTGAGGTTTCAAAAGATGAGGCAAAGGAAAGGGGACGCTGAGCTTCCTGGAATCTTTAGGGTGATCACATCCAAGAACAAGGAAGTGCACTTTGTGTGTGAGGGCGGTTCTGAGATGGCAGCGCTTTGGGTGAGGGGAATAAAGCTTGTGACAAGAGAAGCTATGTTTCGCTAGTAGAGATATTGAGGACAAGAGTTAAGATGTATAGTTATTAGCTTTACTACTTTCATTTTGTCATATGCTTAGATGAATTCTTACTTATGTAGAGTATCTCTTAGTATCTGTAGTACTTCGTCTTGTAGTACTTCGTTTGTAAATGTCATTTTTAACGAGAAGAAGAAAGGTTGAGAAGACCACAGCTTCATCATACATGAGTTGGGTTTTACTTTTCTTTCTTTCACGCTTCAGTTAGTTGAGATAATGCAGATGGAATCCTCTTCTTCATAAATGTTGTACAAACTTATAATAGGAGATTCACTTGTTCTATTACACAGAGTAGTTTAGTCTCTACAATTTTCACTATTTAATTTGTGGAATTACTGGGTAAACGCAAGATGATGAAACTATATTTGTCATCAAGATCACAGTATTACATTTTACATTTGACCAAGACTCTATACAGTGATGAATTTGTGCAAAACAAGCTATCTAATATCGACAAAAATAACTCTTCTGAAAAATTAGTTCACAGCTAACATATCATTTGTATTATTCACATTATATAAAAATATTTTTTCTCACCCATCGAACATATCTTTTTTTTTCTTATTACCAAATACTTTCCGGAGTGGACATAAATATAGAAAAAATTGAAAAAATCAAACTAAACTGATCTAATTCGGCTTTTCAGAGTAAGTGTCTCAAAACTTTCGATGCACATATCAAAATAGAACAAATGTACAATTCAATAGTTAACTTCAAATATTACAATTCAGTAGTTTACTTCAAATATTAGTTCCCAAGAGGATCCAAAACATATTTTTATCGATGTATGTTATGTAAAGGAACCTATCTTCGTCCTTGTTTTCCTTGAAAAGTAGTTGGAGGCACAATGTTCGTGACAAAGATAAATTTAGTCTTTTAGTAAGCATTGTAAGTATTCCATGACGAGCATTCTTTAGCATACTTTTAAATTTCAAATATCTTATATTTTGATTTTGTCCTCATTTTATTTTTTATTGGTATGAAAAAAATTAATATAAATATATCAAACTAATACAAATCAAAATAGAAAAAAATTAAATCAAATTATTTTGATTTGATATAAGATTCACATTTTTTATAAAACCGAAAATCAAAGAACTGAATAGAAATTTGATAAAAAAACTGAACCGCAGGACGGAACATCCAACCCCAAGATAAATATTGAATTTCATAGAGTTCTAGATAGTCACGTGCAGTGCAGGTGAGTTTCCATGAGGACTCAAAATTAAGACCATCTTATTGCTGGTCCAGAGATTGTGTTTGGCACTAGAGAACAAACCACATCTGCGGTCCAAAAGCCTCCTCCCCAAAAATCTTCAAATACACCCAATTTCCAACTCCATTTTTTACTTCACCTTCTTTGTTTAATCAATGCTTCACACTAGTTACACCACTGAGCAGCTGAAAAATGACATCTTTTATGCAACTACGAATCCCAAACGCAAAGCTTGCCTTTTTTTCAACAACATCACGAGTACCCCTTTATCGGTAACGTTATCTTCGACTAACATCACAAATTTACTGTCTTTTAATGGTTTTTCTTTGTGGGTCTGTATGATATTGATGTTTAGGTGCTATAACCTGTTACTTATGACACCACTTTCAATTTGAACATGGTAACACCATTGGCTTAGTATGACCTGTGCTTAAGGTCAGTCTTGTTAGAGATACATATAGGATATACCAATTAGATGAGATTAAATTTGAATCAAGTTAGTATATTTACTTTAGCTCAATGGTAAGAAACTTTTAGCCTTGTTAGAGATTTATATATATTTTAGGAATGTAGCCTGTAGGAGTGCCGGAGAAATTGATCTTTAGTAATATTGTACTGAGATGAACTTAAATGGAGCGATATGGAAAAGGATTCATAAAGCCGGCCACAAACTTGCTTGAGATTGAGGCTAGTTGTTCTAAATTGTTTGTTAGTGATAAATATGACTATTCCCTGGCAATACCTCTTAGAATTTAGAACTAAACATTAGGTGGTTGTGTAAATATAATATGCATTATAATACCACTCGTACAGAATAAGAGCTCTAAATATGACTCCTCTTTTTCCTAACTATATAAATAAAAGAAGTTGATTAGGCATCACTTATTTTCCACTGCACTAGCATATGACCTGTTTATACTTTTATAGACATGTAAATCCTCGTTTTTTCTACAATATTTTCACTTTAGTTTTTACTTGTATTTGTCAAAGCTGTTTTTGCAAACGTTTTTCTTGAGCTATTGGAAACAACCTCCCTACCTCACTTAAGATAGGGTAAGGTTGCGTATAGCCGTACACCCCACCCTCCCCAGACCCCACTTGTGGGATCACACTGGGTATCTTGTTGTTGTTGTAATTCACGGTTTTGTTGTAAATATCGTCTTCTCTCTAAGTCGGGGTTTAATAATTAGTTAAACTTTCTTCAGGATTGTATTGTCGTTCCCTCAGAAGGTTTTCTTTTGCACAGCTAAGTATTGTAAGTTTCTCAATTCTGGAATATGAATTCTGTTACCTCCAGTAGACTTTCCAGCACTGTGTATCCTCCTTGCAGTGCTGCTATTGGTTTTGCCATAATATTTGTACATTATCTTCGATTGACAGCTGAATCTGAGGTAGACGGATCTTTTAGCTTAAGGTTGGTCCCCCCAACCCTTGTAGCTGCTGAAAAGGAAGAGGCGAAGGCTGTCTTGACCTTGTTTCTGAAGAAACAGGGTTTAAGCAATGCTCTTGCAGCAAGAGCTATCAACAGATCAGAGTCTTTTATCGAACACCTTGTCTCTCGGCTGCATTCTGTTCATAAGTCTCGCTATCTCGTAGGTCTGGTTTAAGCAGATTGATTTCCTGTTGTTTTCCCCTATTTCTCTGCTTGTACATCTGTGAATTCGCAGAATGTGCATGAGCATATTCACTGTGCTGTTTTCTGTTTAACTTCATCCCTTTTATTTGCAGGACGAGAACTAACAACTCTTGAGATTAGGGATGCTCTCATCCCATACCTTGAGGCCCTCCACGAGGAATATGGAAGCATTTTGGTGGACGTCGTGGAGAGCTTTCCAAACCCACCAGTTGTGGAGAAAATAGAAGAAACTGTTGAAAAAGTACCTATTCCTGTCACACCAGCTTCACCTCCTAGTGCTGTTCTCGACTCCAAGAAACTGAAGGCTCTGGCACGAGTTACTGATATTGGACCCACTGGAAAGCTTCCCCCACATATTTTATACCTTGTTGAACTGGGCATGGACATTGAAAGGATTAGAGTAATCACACGAAAGTTTCCTGCTTTTGCTTACTATAGTCTTGAGGGAAAAATCAAACCAGTAGTTGAGTTCCTCCTTGATCTTGGAGTGCCAAGATCGCAGATCCCAACAATTCTCAGCAAAAGGCCTCAACTATGTGGAATTAGTCTCTCAGATAATTTAATTCCAACAATGACATTTTTGGAAGAACTGGGCGTTGATAAAGAACAATGGGCTAAAGTGATCTACCGTTTTCCTGCACTTCTCACTTACAGTAGACCTAAATTAAAAGCAACAGTGGACTTTCTTTATGAAATGGGTCTATCTGCTGAGTGTGTGAGCAAGGTTCTAACCAGATGTCCAAACATCATAAGTTATAGCGTGGAGGACAAGCTAAGGCCTGCAACTGAATACTTCCGGTCAATGGGGGTTGATGTTGGAGTTCTTCTTTACCGATGTCCTCAAACCTTTGGTCTTAGCATTGAGGCTAACATTAAGCCTGCCACCGAGTTCTTCAAGGATAAGGGGTTCAGTATGACGGAAATTGCCACTATGGTGTCAAGATACGGTGCTCTATATACTTTTAGCTTCGTTAAGTTGGTATTAAAGTGGGAGTTCTTTTTGACCATGGGTTATCCAAGAACAGAACTGGTCAAGTTTCCTCAGTATTTTGGTTATAGTTTAGAAGAGAGAATCAAGCCAAGGTTTGCCATTATGACTGATAAAGGTGTAAGGTTGTTACTGAACCAGATGTTGTCACTGTCAGAAGATGCTTTCAATAAGGCTTTGGAAAAAAAATTGCAGAAACTAATAGATAGTTAGCCACAGGCAACGTCTCTGATGGAAGTCACCAGCCAATAAAGGGATATGTGGAGATTTTAGCATTTAGATTTCAAAGTCCGTTGAGCCAAAAGTTATGGTTTTGAGTTATTGCTAGGTGAAGATAGCAGTGTTCCTATTATGTTTTTTTTACAAAGTTGTCTCAATGGATGCTAGGGAAATTTGCTTCCTCTCCTCTTGAGGAATCTTATTGAGCCAGTAGACATCCTCCTGTGCCTGGTGTACAACTGTACAGACTAAACTAATCGGAAATATTGGTAGAATAGCTTTTAGGCAATGCATTTTTATGTGTATTTTGTACTGGAGGTTTGTTGTGTTAATAGGCCTTTAGAATATGATCTTTAACAAGTGATTTCTCAATTCTTGGGAGATCAACACTATTTGTGAGGACACATATATATATGGCTTTTTACAGGATCCTTTGCAACAGTTATCTTTTCTAGACTAGACAATGGAACACCTCTTGTTCACTGTTTAGTTAAGGTTGTTCATATGTTTGTTTGGACTAATCCTGGGAAATTTAGCGTTTCCTGTATGTATTATCAAGTAACGAGCTTACATTGAATATGGTATTGTTTTTGCACATATAGTATCTCATTTAATAGTTCAAATATTATTATTTGTGATATTGATTCATTAAGATCATCCAGAGATAATATTCATTTATTAAATTTACAGGTTGGAGAATGGAGCAGTTTCAAAGTCAGATGTTAAAAAGTAAATAGAGTGATGAAATAATTTAATTTTTCTATTTTAGTTACAAGTACAGGTTAGAATAGAAAAACTTATGATAGTATGTTATTAAGTTTTTATAACCTTACCGTAATTTAAATCAAGTAGATATCAAATATTGTAGGATGAAATCAAGTAAAAAAAATACTCTAAAATTACATTGTGCTTTTGTACATAACTCTTTGAAATTATTTCAATGAGCACATTTTTTTACAATGTGATTCCTTATTTCACTTTCAAACTTGAAATAGAAAAATTTGATAAATATGCTAAGAAATATCTTGAGTAAAATTAGTTTATTTTCAATCAAAATTATAGCCAAATTCATATGAATCATTTGGTATTATGACTAAATTATTTTTAAATTATAATTTCGAATTAATTTATCAAAGATGATTAAGATGAAATATAGTTCCAAATAAATATTTAAAATGAAATCTATATTATATTTAATTAACCATATAAATTGTCTTTTCTTCTCGTGGAAGACACCTTACGCCCTAAAATAATAAAATTACATTAACCAAATGAAAACATTAAAATAATAATTGGTTAATGATTCTGGAAAAGCAGTAGGAATTGACAGTGGCCGTGGGTGATAGGGGTGTGTCGAAGTGACACGTATTGCACCTAAAGTACATACACAAGTTACCGTTTGTGAGGAACCCCATAAAATCGATAAGAACAAACGTGTCTTTTCACAAAAAAAAAAAACGAGTAACTTTTTTTTACTGCAAATATATCAGACTACGGAAAAATAATAATACAAAAATAGTACTACGTACTACTTATTTGAATTAATAATGTGACTTTTACAAGTTTATCCTTCCCTTTTCTCTTAAATTTTTTTTCCTAGGATTAACTTTTAATTGAATGCAAGAACAAACCATATTTGATTTGTCTCCAAATTTTAATTGCTAGTTCCTAAGCTAATAATATAATGAGTTCTGGATATGTCCACTATAAATAAATACGCTATTTCTAGAAAGTAGAAATCTTTTTTTTATTACAATATTAAAAAAAATGCTTCTATATCTACAGTAACACCATTCTATGTAATATTAACAGAAGCATGAAATATTAATTAGTAGTTTCCAAGTATGCCTAATCAGTTACATGAGCTCTCAATAGAAAGTTATATTTATTGGTAATATATAATTTGGTCATTAGTATATTTTATGGTGAGATAGGGGTTTATTTGGTCGTACATTCCAAAAACGGAGAAACACATTTCGAAATTAAAAAATTGTGAGACTTGTTTGACAATCCACTCCCTCTTCTTCCTCTTCTCAAAGGGCTAGCAGTTGAATGCAGAGCCTACACTTTGATTCATCTCATACATAGAAAAAATTTGAAGTAGAGTGAGGCATTTTTGTCTCTCTCTTGTACAAAAACAAAGATAGGTAAAGAGAGAAAGAACATGTTTTATTCACACTTACTTCTTTCAAAGAAGGGGCCTTTAGGCACCATTTGGATTGCTGCTCATTGTCATAAACGTCTCAAGAAAGACCAAGTCCAGCAGACAAACATCGTTTCTTCTGTCGGTGCGTTTTCCGTTTTCCTGTTTTTTCTTCATCATTGATGGAGAGTTATTACAAGAACTAAAAGTAGTCGATGGTGTTTTTTATCTTTCTTCTTTTCCTGTAAACGTGTTTCTCCTAACCTCTTTCTATTTATATTTATTTTCTTCATACATTAAGACAGAGTGAGAGGTTAACACTGCACTGCAGGTTTCTTTACCCTTTAGAGAACCCTGATTTCTAATTTAACCACTGTGTCATTTATTGGAATTTAGTGTTCTGTTGACTTTACTAGTAAAAAGAGACGTGCTGCTGACATGAGTTTGGCGGATTTCTTTATATAGCTCTCGCATACACAGTTCATATAGTTTATTTTTGTCCCAAATTGCAGCTAGTAGTTAACTTTTGTCTCCATTGTGTTAGATGTCATCCCTACATCAACTATAGCCTTCTATTTTCACATTTAGTTGGATGGCTGAACAGTTGTTCTCAAATTGAGTGCTTAAACCATACATTTTTCGTAAACCACTGCTTGTCAATCACACCGGAAAGTCGTTTGTTCAGTGGATACCTCTCTCGGCAAATAATTTTACCACAATGCCCCAATTAGGTACTACCACTTATAGGAATCTTCTTTGCTAGTAGAATGCCCCCATGAGAAGAAAGAATATTGTGGTGCTCAAGCTTCTCGTTGAACCTCGTGGGTAAACTAATGAATGAAGAATGTGATTTAATCACAAAATAGAATCGGGGTTTTGGTCATGAAGGTGAAATAGGTTCAAGTGTGACTGACATTTTTTATTTTTTTTTGGAAATTTCACTTAGTTTGCAACTTCTACTGTGTTAGCTGTAACAAATGCTATAGTTGTAACATGGAATTCACAAGACACAGTGTAAAATAATAATTACTTGGAAATTAGCATGTCTTCCGAGCCACGGAAAATGGTTTCTGGCTTTATGTTGGATTGTGAACCTTTGCTGCAAACTTGGGTGATTATAGGTGGTGTTAAATGCTATCTCTGTGAATTCCCTGGATGATCTAGGTAACTGTTTTTTGGCGGGGTTATTGGAAACCTCTCTGCCTCCGTAAGGTAGGGGTAAGGATGCATATGCACCATCCTTTGCAGACGCCACTTGTGGAATTACATCGGGCATGTTGTTGTTGTTTACAATCTTGATTACGTTCACATGTTTATGAATTGCTGTGTATATACGTAATGAATGTGTTCATTGTCTTGGGATCTTTTTTATTTCAGATTCTTGACGCTGTTTGATTCTGTTTTTAATTGCAGAACGATGCACATAAAAGTAGCATTAAGAATTTTAATCAGTGATTTAGATTTGCTTACTGGTTTTTCCTTTGCTCAGAGAAAATTCTGCATGATGAAGCTCCTGTAGTCACATACAGAATTTTAGGTCACCTGCTCCTGGGAGTGGTTAGAATATATTCGAAAAAAGTGGAGTATCTTTTCAAAGACTGTAATAATGTTCTTGTTAACCTTGCTGATTTTTCAACTCGCAATAGACCAACTAATAAACCATCAGTTGTAAGGATCGCGGGTATGCATGCTCCTGTCCACTCTATCACCCGACCAAAGAAATTTGAACTGGATACTTTTGATCTGGAAGTCTTGGAAGATCAAGACGCAAACAGGTAAAATAAATACTTTCCATGAATGACGTGGTTTCCCATGTTAATTTGTATGTTTTCCTTTCTCTTTCTCCTTGTGTTTTTTCTGATTGTCGGTTTGGGGTTTAATTATTTCAATCTTGGTTTGCAACAAACTGTTTTGAAGTAGTCATTTCGCATCCCGTGAAGAAATCACGCTTTCCGGTACAGTACATTTCTGTTGTCTTTTAATTCATAATTACTTTTTTCGGCGTTATGTCACTTACTCTTTTTAAAAGAGACTTTCTGCTTTTTGTTTCAGATGCGCAGGAAAATTTGGTTTTTGGCTCATCTTGCAAGGTAGTCATTTTATGAAGTATTATCATTTCTTTGGTTTGTTTTGTTAACAGCATGTCTCGGCCTGTGAAACTTTTCCAACAAAAGAAGGCAGCATAACTCACTTTCTGCTTTGTGTTCACTTAATATCACTATCACTGCTTAGCAAGATATACTACTGTTTTCCCTGAATATCTCATAGTTTATGTTAAACTCTTTGCTATATGTTGTTAGAACCTTAGGATTGGTGTAGCACATCGAATCAGTTGATTGATTTTAAATTATTATCTACAAAATGGTTAGTGGAATTTTTACTTGTCAAGATACATCATGGATTCACGTAACTGCTTTTCTTTGAACAAGTACTGGACAGTGTTAGTGGTGCTGTGTTTAATTCGAAGAAGTAATTTGATGGATCAAACTGTGAAGTTTCTGATGATACTTGAACAAGGATTAGCTTAGAGCCGTAAGCAGTCACCTTCATTTGTTTTTTTCCTGATGATGGCATGGGTTGGTTGGAATTTCGCATAACTACTACTTTCATTTTGTGTGGGTGTTGGGGTTGGGGTGTTCCCGTCTCTTTCTCTCTCTATCTCTCAATCTGGTACTGCTGCATGAAAAACTTCAAGCTTTGTTTTCTGTGGATATTCTTGCATACATGACATATAAGCTGCTTTTTTCAGTATGAGGAAGGTGTCTCTCATTCAGAGTTGAAGTCCACAAATCACACTCCAGTTAGAGAGTATGCACTGATCTCACTCTTCTTTAAATAGATGTAGTGCTAGTGCTAAGAATTTAACATTTCATGTTATAGCATATATTCACCTCACCTGATGGACAAAGATTTGGAATTCAACCCATCAGTTGGGTCAAGCCATGTGGAAGCTATGTGGAACCTTAATGAGACTAGATTCTCCTTGGAAGAGGGCTTTGAACCAATGACCTTTGGGGACATTGAGATTCAGATGATCTTTGATAGGAAAGCCGATCACCAGACTGGTGATGAGCAAATGAAAGAGTCGAGTGCTGGGAACTTAGTAAATGAGGAGCATCTTTATGAAAAGAGGTCATCTTTGGAAAAGCACGCAGAACCGATGATTATCACAGAAGCTACATTTGAAATCAACACCGATCAACAATCTGAGAAAATTCATCAGCCTACTCAAGAGCTCTTAAAACACCTTGATGTAGGAGTGAATGTAGATGATGAACAACCAGCAGTCCTTGGTGAATCATCTCTTGTGGAAAAGCACTGTGGTTTTGAGCAAAAGAAAAATGTTGAAGCATCTTCCTCTAGGAAAGGGAAGGATCGGACTAAAGTTGATCGATCAGTGTCCCTCTGTATTGATGTATCCCCAGAGACCAAGATCGCAGGTGATTCCTTATCTGGTTTACGTTGTTCTTTCACATATCTTTTAAGTTGAACAGCTGAATCCGACCGGAAATGGAATAAGCTGCACCTGCCACCCCTCTTCTTCCCCTTCACCTAGAAAAAATAAGAAGGAATATGTGTGCCCCTTCTCACCCTTTTTGCTTGCTTGTTGGACACAATCTAATTTGTCCCTTCAGATGCCCAAGCAAATCATGTTCTAAACTGTTTGTTTTTTTAACCAACATCACTTTCTTCTAATTCAGGATCTACATCACCGGATTTTATATCTGTTCGCACCCCAGCTAAGAAGGAGCGTAGGCGGATTTCAAGGAAGCGGAAGTGCATATTTGATGAGTCTATTGTGATCCCAAATGAGTACGATCCTTGTCGTTATTCAACCTATTGCACTAAGATATCCGTATGCATGATCTTTTTGTTGTAACCTTCTTTAGTTAGTGGAGTTAAGTTCATTGCATAGTTAGAAGAGATTGATGTGACACAACCGAAACATGCAGGGTATTCAAGCACTGGATTGGCGATGCAAATGACTTAGTTTGCAAGAGAAGGAAATCCCCTCATTCCAGTTATTTTGCATGGAAAGTACATAAAATTTCCTCACTTCCTCAGAGTTTTGAGGAGCCTCTTATTCCTTGTGAGTAAAGGTTCAAACACTGCCACTGCCATTTCCGTGTTTTAGGTAATTTAACTAACCAACTGTGGCAATGCAGGTAGTCTTTCGATTGATATTGCATCAGCAATTAGCAAAATTAGATCAGTACGGCATGGGCCTGCAGAAACAGTAGAAATTCCTCTGAGTGAGGACATGCCAGACTCTCCTTATAAACTCAGATCTGGGGAACAAATACCTAATGCTTCTGCTACATCTATGCATGAGTACTTACCTGAATCTCCTGGTACCCTCAGATGTGGAGAACAAATACCTGATGCTCCTGCAGCATCTCTGCATGTGGGTGTACCTGAATCTCCTAATACTCTCAGATATGATGGAGAACAAACACCTATTGCTCCTGCAACACCTGTCACTGGGTCAAGTTCGCTGAGATTTCATGATACGCAAGGAACTTCTAAATCACACATAGAACCAGCAAGTTCAGCTGAAATCACAGAGAAAGAAGCACTTTCCATGGAGGATGTAGAATTTGAAATGAATTTAGTGGACGAGGTATGACACGATTGACTAGTCTGATTGCTTACATAAGTAAAAGGAAATGGCTTTCAGCTACTGAAGTGTATAGTGATGATTATTAACTTTTTTTGGAAATAAAAGAGTTCTATTGTCCGTATCTGTTATTGCAATGCTAATAAGTGCTAACTGCAACAAATGCGCTCTTTCCTCAGGAGATCAATTCATTTGAAGGGGATACCTCAGTAAAATGTAAGAAAGTACTGTTTTAGTGGTGCAATATTATTTCAATTGAGTTGCCATTCTCATAAGTTGTTGTCTTGGTTGCAGGCAAATTTTCCCTGAGAACAGGGTATGATGAATCAGGGATCTCAGTTTCAATTCTTGCATCCCCTTGTCTGTGGCATCTTTTGGTTATGACTCTCAGAAAATTGTGAAAATACATTTCTTCTGTTTTTGGTGGTGATCCAATTTTTGGCTTTTTGCATGCAGAAAGGTCGCAAAATTCCTGTTTGAAAACTTCCTTGCTCGGAAGGGGAAGGAGGAGGTAGAAGTTGTCAACTTGTCCTTGCTTATGAAGGGGAAAACAAAGGGAGACAGTGCAAGGGTGTTCTATGAGATACTGGTATTGTTTATAGGTTCCTTTCGTCTTTCTGGTAATTTAGGTCTGCCAAATTGAACTTGTGGATGAATGGAATTATTTGATACATATTTTGAGTAGCGCTTTCAGCAGGAGTTTTTGTCCCTTGTTTCCCTTCTGTCAAGCATCCAGGATGTGCTCTAGATGTGGTGCTTAAAAAGGAACGTCTTTGGTTCTATTGTTGTTAAATGCCCCCGTGTTTCTTGGCCTATAAACATTGGTTATAATGGATGGACACATGAATTTATTTTACGCATTTGTCTCTGTTTTTACCTAAATATAATCCAACGTAATATGCAGATATATACATTGTGAATTATTTACGATGCTTAATTTTCACGCAGGTTCTGAAATCAGGAGGCTGGATAGATGTGCGGCAGGATGATGCCTACAGTGACATTCTTTTGCAAAAACTCCCAAGACTAAAGCAGACCTTTGAAGCTGAGTCCTGAATCTATGATTATATATATATATATGTTCACAAAGAGAGCTGTGTTGGTAAATAGTAGCCAGAGGAAACAATCACATGACGTATATGCCTCATCTTAGAGTAGTAGTAGATGAACCAGCGAACATGCATATATGCTTTTATGTATGTTTGGTAGTAGATAAGAGTGGAAGAGCGCTTTTCTTTGCTAGGTTGATGTGTGGTTGTGAATCAACCATTGCTCTTCCTCCTTAACATGAGGGCAAGTTAGGTTATTGTTAACTATTATGTCTTCTATCAGGAATTAGTTGAATTTATTGTCAATGTTTTGGTTTATAACTACTGCGGGTGCCCAATTAACCACTTGTGAAAAGCTATTACTCCAATTTTCTTTAACATCAAATACACGAAAAGGCTTTTTATGAGAAAATTGTATACCCAATATATATCTGGAAGTGGCTATAGAAAAATATTGCTCTACAAAGTTGTCAATTCATAGCCATTTTAATCAACAATGAGCAACAATAGTTGTGACTTATGTCGTATAAATATAACGTTACATTTGTAGTCGTGAGTTTTAAAAAGCGAAAAAAATGATATGTTAAGGACATAAAGAAGTAGTCATAGAATAAAAATTAGTTTATGCATAAAATTTTGGTGTATTATTTGATTGTCAAATTTGAAATAATTTATTCCTCCATTTTATATGTAAAGGAATAAAAGAAATTAAAATAATTTTTAGGTACTTTTGAAGTGTTTAAATAAATTATTTTAAAAAAAAGAAGTTTTTATAGTCTCTTTATTTAAATTTAAATTTAATAAATAGATCAAAAGATGAAAACCCAATCCCTCTTTATTTTTATTTATATATATATATATAAGAGAAATAAAACTGGACATCAAAGAAGTCCCAATTATTTCTTTTTATTTATTACTCAGTCCAGTTGAAGCCTCGGCTGAATCTGCTGAAACTCATAGTGTGTTGATTGATCGGTTGGGGGAAAGAGATGAATCTGAACATGAATTCAATGGAATCAGTGGTTGCTCAAATCCAAGGGCTATCGAGCAATTCATCAGACATAACTCAGCTTCACAACTTTCTCAAACAATCGGAAGAGCTACTCCATTCCGACTTCTCTCGCTTGCTTTCTTCTCTCGCTGAACTCGATCCTTCTATTCACTCCCTCGGTTTTCTCTATATTCTGTAAGTTCCTTTTCATCCTCATCTCTTATTCTTATAACCTAAACCTAGGGTTTCTATTCTGAAGATTATTATTTGTTTAAATTAGCCATTGTTAGGTTATATATATATATATATATATAAAACACCCTGGGGTGTGGCTTAGTCATCGTGGGCTATGGACGATGATTTTTCATGTTAAAATCCCAATGCTGGTGTTTTTTTCCCATCTGCCCTAACTTTGTTGGACACCTGGTATTGGTACGCGTGGAATTAGTCTTGGTGGACACCACGGTGATTATGAAAAAAGAAAAGCTAATTGACAAAGAGGATTGTTATGGTCAACACCAATACATGTAGGATTGAGGCATAGTTGATTGATTGATTACATAATCTATAAAAATAATGCAGAATTGAACCATCCACTGAACTAAAGACCAGTATTTGTGTAACAAGTGGGCGTTGTCTTTTGTACTCTGTCTAGTGTGTATTAATCATATAATTGTGTTTGTTAACTAACAGGGAGGCATGCATCTCATTCCCAGTTGCAAAGGAGCATGTTAGTGAACTGCTTGTTTCTGTCGCTAGATTTATCAATTCATGTTCTGCAGAGCAAATCCAGTTGGCGCCCAATAAGTGTAATTTTCTCTGGTTTCTGGAATAGCTTTTGTGAATATTCTTGTTTCTGGTCTAACTTATATTGAGGCACGTCTGCAATTTGTGGTTGCAGTCATTTCTGTTTGTAAAAAGTTCAAGGATCATGTTTTCGGACTGGAAACTCCGATTCGTGGTGTGGCTCCAATGCTGACTGCTATTCGTAAACTGCAATCCTCCCCTGAGCAATTAACAACATTGCATGCCGATTTTCTTCTTCTTTGTCTATTAGCAAAGTGCTACAAAACTGGCTTCTCTGTGCTGGAGGATGACATATATGAGATTGATCAGCCACGGGAGTTTTTTCTCTATTGTTACTACGGGTTAGTTGTTTCAGACTTTCTGCTTAGAAGTTATTTCAGTTGTGTTGGTGTCGTTCCCTTGTTCCATTCCTTGTTAAAATTTCTCTGTGACTTTTTTTAAAAAAAAATTGGAATATTTTTTATGGAAATTCATTAAATCATGCTTTCCTATCAGTGTGTTTTCTAATTTTTATAGGAAAGAGGAACTTTGCTCGCCTATGAATATTTGTATTTGCTTGTATAGTTATCTGGTGAAAGAATTAATTTTGTTCAAAAACCCATGGTATTGGTATACAATTATCTACGTCTGCCTTTCTTACCTTTGATATTGTTTAGTTCTCCAACCTAAAGACAAAGTTCTTAACAGCAATGTGAATCACAAGTGATGTACCAATTTAGAATGAGATTGAGTAATTCAATATTTTCTTAATTAAAAAAGTCACTGATATATGATCTTTCTATCGCTTTTTGGATTTTTCTGGACTTGTGTCTTATACTTGTTGACATGTCTTATAATTTGAACATAATAACAGGGGAATGGTTTGCATTGGACAAAAGCAGTTCCGCAAAGCATTGGAACTCTTGCACAATGTATGTTACTGTGTTCTCATTCCATGTTTCCTTTATTGGTATTTGGTTTTGTTATTCCCTATTTGCAAGTTACTATATATTATCTATATCTGTTCGTTTGTGCTGATTCTATCTGTTATGCTTCTAGGTTGTGACTGCACCTATGTCTACTCTAAATGCAATAGCAGTTGAAGCTTACAAAAAGTACATTCTGGTTTCACTGATTCATCTTGGGCAGGTGTGTTTTGCCGCCATTTTTAACATACTTTTGGTGATAATATTTAGTCAATTCTCCTAAGTCCTAAGCAATACACTATATTCTTGTGACGTCTCTGTTGGACAACAGTTTGTGAGATCTATGTGTCTTTTCTGGTGCTTGAGCTTGCACTGCCGTATAACCTTCTTATTTTACATTATGTATGATATTATCACCCATGGACTCGTTTAGTTTGAGCAACAATGTGTCAACTTTTTAAAATGATTTTGGCTTGTAATATGCACTTTGAGTAGAGATGTAAGCACCCCCCTCCCCCCCCCCCTCAACCAAAACAACAACAAATATGCACAAAGTAAAAAAGAATATGATAGGTCATGTTTCCGATGTTTATTCTTGCTGATTTTCGTTCTCCTGATTAAATTGAGGTTTGCTTATCATGGCAGTTCTCTACCAGTTTTCCCAAGTACACTTCTTCCGTGGCTCAAAGGAACTTGAAGAATTTCTCTCAGGTAATTATTTCAACTGTGCAAACATTGATTCCAAGTAGCACCGACTGTTTCACCCAAAGCAAAATGAAAGGAATATTTTCCCTCAAATGATTTGATGACAATGCAAGCTCAATTAAGTATGCACAGTTGGCGTTACAATGTTGATGTTAGAAATCTTGTACTGATTCAAGTGTTGTTTCAAAGTATAAGCATTGCATATTTTGTATTAGCACTTAGCAGGCTAGGCATGAAACTACATAAATGATAATGAAACAAGAAATAGATCAGTATCTAATAGAAGTGAAAGAAAAAGAATGCATTTTCGTGTATCGGAAAAGTCACTGTTTAGAGTCCTCAAAATCTGTTTAGTGTACTCAACGAAGAAATAAGGTGACCAGCTGGAAGCTTCTGAAATCCCAACAATATTTTCTAATATAAAATGAATCCAATTTGGGAGGAGACTGAAGAGACGCCTCATCAAGGATAATTCTCTGTCATGTGTGGTCCTTATCTGTGGAATATAACATAAACTACTTATTGTTTCTTTTTGAGCAGCCCTACCTGGAGTTATCAAACAGTTATGGCACTGGAAGAATCTCTGAACTTGAAACATTTGTTCAAACAAACAAGGAGAAGTTTGAAAGCGTAAGTTTTCTTGTGGTCAAACTGGTACATTTCCTGATCTTCTAGCAGCTAAGATGAAAGAGCATGGGTGCAAAGTGGATGCCCTTTTATCCACTCTCAGCTCCCAAACTCCCATGTTAGTCCATCTTTTGTGGAAGTTGTAACAATCTTTTCATTATATTTTCAGGATAATAATCTTGGATTAGTGATGCAAGTAGTGTCTTCTATGTATAAGCGCAATATTCAGCGGTTAACTCAAACTTACCTAACTCTCTCCCTCCAAGATATTGCTAACACTGTCCAGCTTAGAGGCCCCAAACAGGCAGAAATGCATGTGCTTCAGATGGTATCCTGCTTTTTGATCTACTGGATTGTGTAAGCCTTCAACTTTGAAACTTGAAATGCTGATGTTTCACTTTTGGTTATAGATTGAAGATGGTGAGATATATGCAACGATCAATCAGAAGGATGGTATGGTTAGATTTCTGGAGGATCCTGAGCAGTATAAAACGTGTGGAATGATTGAACACATCGATTCATCAATTAAGAGGTGAGACTTCTGTTACTTCGGTCATTGGATATGGATATTCTACATTTTACTTGTAATTAGACGGTAATTTTTCTGTCCAATGTGGTGGCTATAGGCTATAGCTACTGATTGGCTTTTTAAGAATTTAAATTTAATCTCAAACTCCAAATAAAGTTGGAATGAATTTGAACTTAGCACATGGTACTAATGATAGATGTCATGATATGCGCAAAAGAATGTCAATTTCCATCCAGCAATTTGGATATCTGCACCAATTGTACCTACATAAGGGAGATGTTTCTAAAATACTAGCGAGTGAGGGAGGGTGAAATTAAAATTTAGTAATGTTGTACATAAATAGGTTGGAAATTTTACTTTGCATCTCTTGGGGGTTATTTGGTTGGAAACTAGTTATCCCAGGATATCCTGGGAGGGATATAACTTATCCCATCACTATGCTATAAATGGTGGTAAAAGTTATTTCAAACAACACATTTAAATTTTATCCTTGGACTAATTTTTTATCCCAGGACTATTTATGCTTATCCCTCACACCAAACGAGCCTTTATTGATAGTAGGGTGAGGCTAAAGGGTAGGGTTCTCCATTAGATTTACTTTAATCTTGACATCTCTATCTCTCTGTGTACATATGTCCTAAAGAATTTTACAATATGTGAATGAAACTTATGTCATGTGATCCTATGTACATATGTTCTAAAAACTACAATGATGTATGTTTTTCTATTGCAGATTGATGGCAGTGTCGAAAAAGTTGACATCTATGGATGAACTTATGTCATGTGATCCTATGTACCTAGGAAAGGTAAAACTATGTCAGTCCTATTTCGCTAACTGCTTAATAGAACAAACTGTATTTTTCACTAATTTAATGTGTTTACTTGCTATGCAGGTTGGTAGGGAGAGACAGAGATTTGATTTTGATGATTTTGACAGTGTTCCTCAGAAATTCGCTATCTGAGACTAGCAAAGTTCAGTTTTCTGAGTAAATATGGCAAATGATGCTGATATGTTCATTTGAAATATAAGCAAACTTTATTCCATTGACCTCAAGAAATGGCTAAGGAAATAGGTGTATTTAACTCCTGGTTCAATCAGTGGTATCATGTTTGTTCCATTTGCCCTTCTGCTTTTCGTTTTGTGTGGGCAGGTTGAACTGCTTGCTCTAGTTTTATTTTACTATCTAGCAAGGGAACTGTTTAGTTGCAGTTAGAGGCTAGGAGGATGATAATGTTCATCTTCTTTAGTGGACATTGGTGTTTTAGTTAATTTGTTTTGAAGTAGCAAGTTCCTCGAATGGTTAGAGATCTCCCAGTTTTTAGTTATTACAAAAATGGATACCCTTCTTTGTACTTATAATAGTAAAATAAGATGCTTTGCATGGTCAACAGCGTTGTATTGCCCCATAATTTTGAGGATAAAAATCTTTAGTAGGTGTAGAACTGGACATGCTAAAAGCAACACAAGATGTGTAATTTTCTGTAATTAGATTTACTGAAGAAGCTTCCTTATACAAGTATTTGTTTGTCGTCTTTTACTTCCACTGGATCTCTAGACCCATCTTGACAAGCTTTCAAGGAAAGTCAGATGGGGACAGGTCGCCAAATGTGCTAACACAAAATTGCCTAAATAATACATTTTAAGAAATGAAGAGTACTAATGTATGAGCAACATTTTTCTTTGCAAACGCCAAATTGACTTGACATTCAATAACATTGGAAAAGCGACATGGTAGCATTCATAGTAATCTTAACTTAGTTCTCCATGTATCTCCTACTACTTTCCTGGGCTGTGGATTATCTGGTCCTCTATCCCGCTGTCCAGAGGTGAAATACAACCATCCATCCCAGAATCCCGCCTGTGTTGTCTTTGCCCGATATGGCATCTTTCCGATGACAGACCATGTCTGTTTAAATTGTTAAAATAAGAAAAAAAACTCAGAAGTCAAGACTGTTGAAAAGGAAATAAGTTATGCAGTGACTTGTATGGAAGGCAATGAAACAGAGAAGTAACTTAATTAAGACAGATATTTCCAACATTGATGATTGATTGGAGTCAAAGAAAAGGAGATAAAATACCAGTGTATTTAGGTTGAACTGGAACACCTCTCCAACTAAAATCATCCTTTTGGTCACGGGATGCTTCTCTGTTGTGCCTCCAACAATAACAATAGAATTATTTACAATAACCCAAGAACATTCTATGTGCGAAACTGGTTTTGGCATAGAAGGCAACCCTTTCCATTTCATACTTTCATCCAGCATATAAACATCTCCAAAAACCACCTGAAGTCACAAAGATACAAATCATAGTAACTTCCCAAAAAAAACTTTGAGACAAGACCATTAGAAGGAAGACAGAACCTCGAGTTTTAGTTGACCAGATTGAAACAAGAATACCTAAGCTTTAATAATCAGATTACTGAACCTAGATAAAAACTATAGCAACATATACCTCGAACCTTCGTGAGCATTTAAAGATAGGGGAGCCAGGTTTGGCCATAAAATCACCCTCTTGACCACCAATTACGTAGAGCCGATCACCAACAGCAATACAAGCCCTGTAGGGAATAGCCTCAAGTTCAGGTTTTGAAATAAATTGCATTTCAGAACAGGGTATATACTTTTAAAGAAAGGAGAGCACAATTTTCAATATGGACCTGTTAGACATTTTGAAATGATATTTACCAAAGTTCATGTTAATGGCTATTCTCAAACTACTCAAGTATAATCTTCAACATAGTTTTAGCTTTTAAAGTCCTCATAGAAGTATAATGGAACAAGAGCTATAGCCTTAAAAAGAATGACTGACAAACCTATGTGGTCCTCCACGAGGAATGGGTACTTCTTTGCGCCAGTGCTTCTCTAAGGCTTTTCCATTTGCTACTGCAAGACTCCAATGATCTAATCCAGGGGTGTGGCGATTCTCTTTGCCTCCACCCATCACATGTAGCCTGCCTTTCCAAAGCTGAGTTGCTGGTGCATACCTGAAAAAACCCTAGTCATTGCTCTAGTTTTGTATCAAACTCATCATAAGCTACTTATTATTTGAATATGCTATCACTACGATGTGATGCTAATCTAGAACCTAAATGGATGATGGGCTAGTTAGAAACTTGATGGATGATGGGCGCATTCCTCTTACCATTTTCCACTTGAAATACCAGTCTTTTTGTCTGCAGCAGAATTTGAAACCTTGATGTGCGCCTAAACCACAGATTATCTTGCGGTCTCTACAACCCACAGTTTCTTAAACCACTTCATTGACCACTAGGTCACACACCTTTAGGTGCACAAGAAACTGATACTATATCAACAACCTCCATCTCCATATGTGATTATTTTAAGAAATAAGGTACACAATCTAGTCTAGGTTTAATGTTACAAAAGAGATGTGTTCTTGGATAAGCCAGCAAGGATACATACCTTGGTGCTGGTAATGGTGGCAAGCTTTCCCATTTTCTGGTGTGTGTGTCCAAAACAAATGTCTTTGCTGTAGGTCCCCTGCATTGGGGACCATATTGTCCTGACACTATATATATGTATCTTCCATCAGTAGCCACCCCTAAATGTGAATTTGCCATATCTTTTGGGATTGCAAAACTCTCCGTCCATGTATTTGATGTAAAATTGTAAACATCAACATGAGAATGCACCTATACATAGTGTAATTAGTATAGTTAACTAGCCAATATTCAATCTAATTAAAAAAAATGGGGAAAAAGATTTTTACATGGTCTAGGTTTTCATATCCTGCAAAAACGAAAAGCAAATCCTTAATCTGAAGAGAATAGCCATCCAAACGAACCACAGGTGCAGATGCCATCTGTTCCCATTTCAATTCAGGAGCAGGCAAATCCGCATAGGTCATGGATAACGCTCTCTCAGGGTAACGATCCTTATTACTTCCTCCTCCTACATCCTGATTCTACAAAATGCAAAATAGATCATAATTTCGTAGTAATTAGTTGAAGCAACCCAAATGCTCTTAACTAACCTGATTGGAGACATTAATACGGTACTTGTCAGGAGCCCAAGTGGTAGCAAGGGAAACATAAGCAGAAGAAGAAGCGGAATGAAAATCGCGGGTCAAGGAAATTGCTAGAAGAGCAACAAATGCAAGAAGAAGAATGATGGGTTTTGCGAAACTGTGCTTTGCTGTTGATCTTATCATTATGTTGTAGTAATAATAATACAGAAGCCCTGGGAAGAATACCCATTTGCGCCATTGATATAAGATAGGTTTATTAATTGGAGGATTGTTTTAAGAGGAAGAAGCGCGGCCGCTAATGGTTTTTCACTTTGCCCCTTGGTTTTCTGCCTCTTTTTTTTTTTTTTTTTTTCTGATTCCTTCCCCTCTTCTTTTGGTCGAAAAAAAAAATTATTCTTACTCGATGTACTTGTTAAATTTCTATTTTAGTCGTTGAATAATAAGATAAATTTTTTTAGTAAGTTAAAACTTTTTAATGTACTCACTTTTCTTTTTTTTTGGCTTATCTCTATCTCTATTTTCTTATTAAAATATCTGCACGCTTCACATACTCGAACCATCTCATGGTTCACTCATTTTATTCATAGGTCATTTTAAAGTCTCAATTTTACTTAGTATGATACGATATGAAATATCATCATTATCACTTTATTTGTTTCTTTAAATTATTGATCAAAAATACTAGTCTTCCTCTATTAGATATGATTTGTGCATTGATCTTTATTTCTTCTACCTCCGCCTTGTGTTTTAAGATTACTGAACTTGTGTTCTCGATTTTATGTTTTACTTATGCTGTATTATTTTTTGTGACGGCTATAGCCTAAACAAAAAGTTGGTTAAACTTCAGTTCTCCAACTTTCTTTGATCCTCCAAAGGCCCAATTAAATTAGCTGGGTTATCTTCTTCTTTGGGCCCCAATACCATTTAGTATCGGAAGGCCCAACGAGAAAGATAGAACAGCTCGTCCTGGAGCAAAACCTCCTCCTCTTAGAATATTCTGAATAGTTTTGAAGACTAGACTGATTTTCCGGATCTCTCAGGCGCTGTTTGTCCTATCGCCGTCGATCAACCCTATCTACGGTCCTTTTCCGGTGAGATTTTACCCCTTCGTCTCTCCTCAATTTCTTCGAAGCTCTAGCTTGTTTCATTTTGAAAAGCACCCTAGGATTCCCTTACTTGTTGACGGTGTTTTGAGTAGAACGAATTTGCAGATCGCACAAATTTGTTTGCTAGGGGAATAAAGAACTGTAGAATGAGTTAGGTTAAATAAATAGTCCGTTCTTAGGCGTATTGACTTAGGAGTAAAATAATCAAATCTGTTGAGTTATGTTTTATGTTTTGTTTCCTATTTTTTAATTTTCTGATTTCCTGACAGAGGGCGTGACTAACAATGTTGGGAGGTAGAGCAGTCCATCGGTTACTAGGCAGGAAATTTCAATCTGAATCCACGGTATGGCTGTACATCCATTCTTCTTAGCCGATGCTTATACTCTGAATCTTTGGTTTATGCATATAAGGAGACTTATTGCCTTCAATGTGCATACTCTCTTAATCTCTTCCAGAAATGCTTCTTTTGTACACTGATGTCTCGTATTTGAAATGCATTTCATTGGCAACTGTAACACATTTCAGAGCTGTTTAGATTTTTGTTCCACAATATGTTGGGTCATGTTTTGATTTCTGTAATAGAAGGATAAATTATAATAGAGGATTAGTGTTTTTAAGACTAATAGAAGTGGGTTCTATTAAAGTTCAAGTGTACTAAAATTGTATTCAATATATTCAATCACGCAAACTGGAAAGTTCTCTGTGACAATGCAAATTGAAAAAAGGACTCAGCATTTTGTGACCCTGCATTAAATTGTTTTATGTGAATGCGGTCAGCATTTTCCTGCTTGTGTTGGCATATATAGTTAAACATGCTGCACTACCTGATAACATAACATCCTTCTTGCGGCAATAAGCTAATAAGTAGTTCGACAAATCACCACTGGCCGTGCTAGAGATCATATCTGATGTGGAAATTTTGTGATTGGTACTGATTTGGTTGAAAGGCTTGGGTCCTATCAATTTCAAGTTGTAGAAATCTTTCGTTAAAACTACATAAATTTGCAGGCATCTCCAATTTTATCATCCTTTGTTTCCAAAAAAGCTCAAGAAGAATTTGGTTCTTTTGGCATGAAGTCCTTCAGAACATTAGCACTCATTGGAGCGGGTGTATCTGGACTTCTAGGTTTTGCGACAGTAGCATCTGCTGATGAGGCTGAACACGGATTGGAATGTCCAAGCTATCCTTGGCCTCATGAAGGCATTCTTAGTTCATACGATCATGCTTCGTGAGTTTCTCGTGAATCTCTTATCCCCCCTCCCCCTTGCTCTCTGTTTTCTTTTCGTTCTCTGCTTTCAGTTGCCCCGTCCCCCCCTTTCCTTGTCCCATCAGGAAAAAGGATAAAGATGTCAGGCTTTTACGTGTATTTCTGATAAAGAAAGCTCTCTATTGTCTTTTTTGTTCTCTGCTTTCAGTTGCCCCGTCCCCCCTTTTCCTTGTCCCATCAGGAAAAAGGATAAAGATGTCAGGCTTTTACGTGTATTTGTGATAAAGAATGTTCTGTGAAGTGTAAACTTCCATCCCTTTAAAGAAAAGGATAAGGATTTCAGGGTATCTGCAGATTTTGTGATAGAGGGATTTTGCCAGGAGCATTTCAACAATAATATGGGTCAATCACTTAAAATACACTACATTCAATATGCATTTTTATGGCATAGCATGGAAAGACCTTTCTAAATGAAGGGTTGTTCCATTCTCATGTTTGGCCTGAAAAATGGAAGCTTCTTCTATGATATGGGAAAAATGCCAAAAATGCCAAGCACCGACTATGGAAATTGCTGCTAATTTTGTTTACAATCGTATTTCTTGTCTCTTTAATTTCAAAATGCCAATATATAGTACATCGAGACTTTTTGCATATTTAACCAACTTATGTAGAAAAGATTCCATATTCTACGCCAATAGATTCATGACATCCATTAAGTTATCATTCTCAGAAAAAAAAAAGATTCATGACATCCATGTACTGAATCGTCAAATGAGCCATGCTAAGAAAGCCCAAGCTTATACTTGTTGGCCCATGCCGATCAGAGAAAACACTCCTATACTGTGTGTAGTGGGGAGCTTTTTCATCTCAAAGAATAAGCAGATCTTCATATTTTGCATTTTACATTACCTTGTAGAAAGAAGAAAAAAGATATTGTGCATTGCTTCAATTTATACTGCCAGGATAAAAAGGAAGTGATCAAGACCTGCTTACAGAATTGAACTAGCTATATAGTTGTATTTTAGTTGAATTATTTGTGCTGCTCTTTTGGCAAACAGGATTCGTCGTGGTCACCAGGTTTATCAACAAGTATGTGCATCTTGTCATTCAATGTCACTTGTTTCATATCGTGACTTGGTCGGGGTGGCATATACAGAGGAAGAAGTAAAGGCTATGGCAGCTGAGATTGAGGTGGCGGATGGGCCTAATGATGAGGGTGAAATGTTTACCCGTCCTGGTAAACTGAGTGATCGTTTTCCTCAGCCATATCCAAATGAAGCAGCTGCTAGATTTGCTAATGGGGGAGCCTACCCTCCAGATTTAAGTCTTATTACAAAAGTATTTCCGCCGTTCTGTTTCTGTTTTTTTTAAAGAACAAATCTCCTTTCTGTTCCTATTTCAGTCATTACTGTTATCTGCCCCATTTAGCTTTCATTCTGTTTCTCAGGCACGACATAATGGTCAAAACTATGTGTTTGCTCTTCTTACTGGCTATCGTGATCCTCCTGCTGGTGTTTCGGTATGCATCTTTGTCCTTTGTGTATCTTAGACTCTTTAAGTTTTCAATCTTGAAGCCTTTATACCTTCTGCACTGTTGGTTTTTGACTTCCCATATGATTTTTTTTCTTTTGATAACAAAGAAAATCCCTGAGTGGCAGAATGGGCCTTTTAGTAGAAATGTTTTTTTCCCTTTATTACATAGCTGGTTGTGTGGCCTGAGCAACTTTTTCAAGTGGAAGTAATTCTCATTCACGTTTATCTCTAAACATTTGAATCCAAATGTTGTCTCTAATTTTTATTTTTTAAAAATTCTTTTTGTTATTGTAACCTTGTGTTGTGGTCAAAAAAGGAAATTACTCCTAACATGTGCCACAAGAACATTGTGACACAGTGATTTCTTGTTTCCGACTGTAAACAAAGTAGGATAAGTCTCCAACCCTTATCTTGATGTATTTGACTCTGCAGCTGAGAGGACAGGAGGACAGGTTTCGTGAACTGCTTTGACACTGATAGGCATCTTATTCCATGTAATCTTAAGCTGCAACTTGAATTTAAATCAACAATCCTACAGTACAAATTCATTAATTTAATCAAATCACTTGTGGAAATAGAGTAGTGAGAGGATCAGTGTATGTTGGATCACCTTTAGTTGCATAGGATCTCACATGAGAGTTTATGATCCTGTTTATAGGATTGTATTAGATCAATTCAGACAGTAGATCTTAAGGTTTCACTCCGTCACACTGATCCTAGTATCCTACTAATTTGTCAGTTGTATGAAATTCCCATATTGTATTTTGTTATCTTGTATTGGCTGTGCAACAAATTCCAAGAGCAACAGGTGCAAATAAACCGTATAATATAATAATTAACCATGTATATTTGCTTGGATCTTGAAGTCCTACTATGATCCATCAAGGGATATCCTAAAATGATCCTATCTAGGATCTCCATTCTAGAAACATCTCATGGTGCATTTGTTGGTTTGCTTACTTAGCTTTCCTGATTGTTGTGGTTGTTTGTGAGCATAATCTAATCAAGTCAACCATTTTATTAGTTGAAGATAATTAGATTACTAGATTTTTTTTGTCCACACAATACTGGCGTTCCTTGTCTCTTTCACTGATCTGTCAAGCTACAACCATGCTATAGATTCGTGAAGGACTGCACTACAATCCTTACTTCCCTGGTGGAGCTATTGCAATGCCAAAAATGCTTAATGATGGTGCTGTTGAGTATGAAGATGGTGTCCCTGCAACAGAAGCTCAGGTTGGTCCCTTTGTCACTTGATTGGAGGGTGTGTGCATGTAGTTTCATAGAGATGAGCTACACTACTATGTTTCAGTATAAATAAGCTAATTTTTCCTTGTATCGTTGTGTAGATGGGGAAAGATGTGGTGTCATTTTTAACTTGGGCTGCTGAACCAGAAATGGAAGAGAGAAAACTGGTCTGTTGTTTTCGGTATTTGCACAGATGATGATGTTTGTGTTATTGCTATATTGTAGTTTCTGATGTATTTGCATTTCCACTGCAGATGGGCTTCAAGTGGATATTTGTACTGTCCCTTGCACTACTTCAAGCTGCTTACTACAGGCGTTTGAGGTGGTCTGTTCTCAAGTCACGTAAGCTGGTCCTTGATGTTGTCAATTAGAACATCCCCTATTCAAATGCTTGTGGAGCAGGCAAATAATATTATCTTTCTCAAAATGTTTTTGTTGTTTGACGTCTTACTCTGGAATGGCCTGGTTTTTGGCAAAGCAAACAGGCTAAAATTTTCTTATATTTGGAGTTGAAATAAGAGGCCCGTGTAATTTTCAAGTTGTGATTTTTATAGTGGGGAGACATTCTCGCCTTGTTTTTAAGGCTGTAATCCCTGTTTGTGGAGCTGTCCGACTGTTGTGAAACTTTGCTCTCCAGATTTATAAGTTTTGTGACTTGACATACAATTTTATTGCACTTAAAAAGAACCTATTCCAAGGGTTACCAAAACGAATAATCAAATAAGAATATGTAGTAGTAAGTTCATTGTTATGGGTTGGCGAATTTGCAGTTTACGTGTGTTGCCATGAATAATAATTTCCGCTGCCTTTTCATTGAAATTCTGTTTAGTACGGAGTGAAAAAGTGACTTAAATGTAGATGGTGGTATTTGACATATTCTGAAATGGCTATAGCCAATTTTTAAATCAGCTTCTTGAAAAGCAGAGGAAATTTTATCATCTAGTATATTCTTTCTTCACTATATGTCACTATTTCTTGTCACTCTTGAAGGAGAGGGGTTATTAAGAGGCCACATTCAACATACACTGTAAGGTATTAATATATCATTCGAATAGCGTTTTTTTTCTTCTCTCCTATTTTTTTTTTATGAAGAAAAAAGGTAACTAGAAGGAGACGCAACTTGTGCTTTTTGAACCAATTAGAAACCAGCCAATAGCCATGTTCCACATACTCATAAATATAAGCCCAACTTGTCTATTCCATCTAGCTTTCAACGTCGCCACGCGTCCTTTCCATTAATATCAAATTATAAAGAGAAGAATTGAATTCAATTCCTTGTATTGGGTACGGGTGAATTATTGAAGCAAATTAGTTATTTATTGGTTCACAAGATTTGATCTCATATAAAACTAGATTTCATGTCTTTTAAGGTTCCTCGTAAACGACAAATACACAGGTGTCCACTCTCCATTCCACAATACAATTTCAAGACAAAAACACTACTAATTTCATTTGTACTGCTTTCTTCGTTTAAAAATTGACTTTTTTTTATTTAAAAAAGAGTAACCTTTTTTTTATGTTGGTAATATTTAAGTTTTTATTTTTCACACTGTATATTTAATGCCATAGAATTAAAGGATAATTTTTTGTATTTGATTTAACTTTAGTTTAGAATCATAAAATTTAAAAAAAAATTATATTTTTAAACTTCGTGTCAAATAAAATCAGGTCATTCTTGTAAAGTAGAGGGAATAAAATAAGTAACATAGAGCCACAATACAATTTCAAGACAAAAACACTACTAATTTCTTTTATACTAAAACAAATAACATAGAGTTAACGTGTCGTAACAAGAAGGAACACATCCATTCGAGATAAGCATAATACACCATCATATATAATCAGTGGTTTTGACTTAATTTAACGCAATACTTCACAACAAATTAATTTTTATTAATATATGTGATATAATTTCTCATCGAAGAAATATCAATGGCTGCCTCTTTTATTATTATCAATTATACTATACTTAAGTGAGAATATTGCTAGGAGTAAGGGCCACATAACGGGGAGAGAAGCAATCAAGCAAATATATGACACCTGGTGTAGCAAACAATTCCCCTCATTTTATGTCTCACTTTCCAAAAGCGGTTTAGACAGACTTTTCATATCAAAAGTTATATTTTTTTAAAGAAAAAATAATGAGAAATATATATATATATATATATATATATATATATATATATATATATTTAAATTAATATAATGTTTCAAATTAAAGGTGAAGAAAACGTTGTTTACTAAGTAATTATAATAATATTTGTTCAAGCAATTCGTCTAGAGACTTCAATATTATGCCATGTGTAATGTTGATAACTCAATGGAAGCATCTATATGAATGTGTAAGCATATAATATATTATACCCAACGAGTATTGGGCGCAACATATATGCATTCAAATGCCTCAAAACTCTTAAGAAAAATGAAGTTATACATGAAGGATCACTTCACATATAATCATTCTCAACTCTCAAGATACAAGAGGAAGCAACTCATGCTATACACAACCATCAACTTCAGGTAAAATTATTTTTCTCCAACACATATAAACAAACAAATACATATATCACTTTTTTATATATAGATATAAAAAATAAAGTAATTAACATGTTTGTTTGTATGTTATCGGGTGAGGCCAGGCAATATATATTGTAGCATGTTTGTATGTTATCGTGCTGACTGTTTAATAGTTTTGTCAAGAAATAAATCTTGGACCTAATTAACTCAACCTCATATATTAGTTTATGACGAGAGAACCGTCAAAATCAATACAATCCACACTCAAGAATCTATTGTAGCTTTTTAGATCAAAGTTTAGTAAGTTTGAATTATGGGAAACATGATTAGACGTGTCGAACTCATATATGTATATATATAGTTTATTTGGTCGAGGACTCTAGCAGGCTTTTTGTTTTTCCTTTTGGTTTCTAGTTTTCATATTCTCCTCTCCAACACAATTCACCCTCAGTGTGCTTCAGGGACATGTTTCTACAAGTTAATAATTTGTACACTTCTATTAATTTTTTTAAAAAAAATTTGAAGCAAAATTATTGGATTACTGAACTCATGATTCATATCCTCCTAGTAGTCTGGTTTTTTTATTTTATATAGTACAAGCTAAGTAGCAATAAACTTGCTTCTTTTTTCAAACAAACTTAAGTATATTTCGTATAGACAAGTTATTAAATGGTTATATTATATTAAAGAGAAAAGCAAGAATATTAATAATTTTATATGTAGGAAGAACTTCACTATCCTAATTCATATGAATGCAAATACAAGGAGGCATCAGATTCTATGAGTGTAGTGAGTAGTAGTATTAGGTGTAATCTCCAATCACAAATCAATTCAACTGTGATTGTTGTGTGACCTCACCTAACCTCTATTTTAATTTGATTGATGGGAGTGGGACCTAATTGTGATCTAAAACCATCCACTCGCCCAATAAACGCGTGGTTTTATGACCCACCTTATTTCTGGTCAAGTTGATCCATGAAAAAAATATTATTTTGTATTTCCTATGATTTGAAACCAACTTTTCTATAAATTTATTTACTTGTGTACATTCCTTTATACTTTGTTGTAACTTTCTTATTTAGGTTAAAAAACACATTATTTCGGGGAGGTGATATTCACGATGAAGCAAAGGAGAGTGGGAATATGTTATAGGAAAACAAATGGACACGCGTCTAATTAATGGAAAAGCATTCCCACTTTGCTTCTATCAAGGTACACCTTTTTTTTCCTCAGTGCTCACTCTACGTGACCTCATATTATTGGCTCTCACTGGCACACCAATCGCAGCTACTCTATTTTCATGGGACCCACATGTGTCATCACTGTTTAAGTTTAACCCTAGACACGTGGTGCCCTACGAACTACCCAACTATGCCTGTAACTATGATAATCTTCTCGGCATCCGGCAAAACTAAATTATTTCTATCTAAAAACTGCTCCAATGGACCTTGCAAATACCTGGGCCGGGCCGGGATACAAACCTACGCCCAAAGATACCACCCTAATCAACCAGATGATGCTCAGGTTCCGCCCTATAGCGCCAAAGCCCGTAGCTAATTCTTCTGGCCCGCCGGAAACTCATGTGGTTGCAAAAAGAAGAACAAAGAGAAAGTACGTTAGAGTTAAGAAAAATAAAAAAGAAAAAAGTGATGGATTGCTGGATGAGGTTGTAACTCTTCAGCTACTGCCGGAAAGTAGCGGAGGAGTTAAAACTTCGCCGGAGGACAGATCCTACCCAAAAACTATCAACTTTTTGGTGCAATTAGACCGATCTATATGGATAAATAAAAATATTTTATCGATCGGTGCACCAGATCCGTCCGTAGAGATCCGATCTCCGATGGTTGTGGAATCATGGGTGATGGTGGACGGTTTAACAAACACGACTTTTGTAGATTTATCAGCTTTAGGAAGTACGGACATGGAGAAGATGATGAATCTACAGCGTGACACGTGTCCGGGGTTCATATCTGACGGTTTAGATAGCGTGAAGTGGGTGAATCTGGCGTACCGGAGAATGATAGATCCGGAAGAGGGAAGAGGAGAACCGACGGAGATGGTGGTGCGGTTAGTAGTGAAGGAGGATAAAAGTGCACCAGTATTATTATTATTGCCAAGTTTTGCATGCATAGTAAGAATTGTTTATACATGGAATAAAGTGAAGCAGTCAAGGACAATGCCTTGTGATGTATGGAAGATGGACTGTGGGGGATTTGCATGGAAATTTGATGCTAAGGCTGCGCTTAGCTTGGGCCGTTGAACCCTTGTAACTCAATCAATCTAATAATGCATCAGGTAATGTTAATTTTATATATTAAACCCAAAGTGAAAAAAAATAATAATTGTGCTTTGGCTGATAACTAAATCTAGCTAGGGCAAAAATGCTCTTCTACTGAAAAATGTTTGCTGGTAATTAAAAATTGTGAAATTCATAACAAAACTTTTATTCAGCTTTAATTTTAATACAACTAGTACTAATTGTACTCGAAGGACCTTAACTAAATGAATACACTACATGTTAACTCTTCTTACAAGTTACAACTAAGAAATCGATAAGTACGTCTCACACTTGAGGATTTTTCGTATACTAGACTTTAAAAGTTCCTCCAACACTCAATTATTTAACCTGTAATATCGCTTAGTTTACTAATTCGAACACCAATAATTTATAGAAACAACTTAAATTTTCATTTCGTATCCCATTGTATCATGTCATTTCCAACATTTCATTTATCTTGAAATGTTTTGATAGAATTTTTTCATTCTCTACAACACCTATTCTGAATGCTTAAATATTTTCCATAAATGCATCCCATACCCAGACATTGAATTTGTTTTTGATATCAAATACACGTATTGACTTCCAAATAAATATCTACAATAGAAAGAAGAGTAGACATGTACAAAATTAAAATAAAAAAAGACATATATGTTTAGAACAATATTGTGAATTAAGTTCTTCTCTTAAGGGTCTTTGCACACTAGAGAGGAAATTTTCTACTCTATCATTCTCGAAAAGTGAGAGGATTATTCTCTACATTGTCCTGTAGTTTGTTCAAAATAATGGTCTGGCCAACTTTTTAGCCAAAGAAAAATAGACAATATTCATTGGATAGTTTGATGACATGATAAACATTGAATTATTGACACAATATTCATTGGATAGTTTGATGACATGATAAACATTGAATTATTAACTATTAAACATTCTTCATTTTTTTCTGTGTTATATTTAATTTGTTTCTCCTTTCACATATATATAGTAGTAGTACTGGATAGGAATTATGACTAAAGATAACTACTACTACTAAAGTTACTTAATTAGTGGAGCTAGCTAGGTAGCTACTATTGAAATAATTGGACAGGGTTATATTAGGTTGTAATCACACTGTAATATGCTTTATTGAAACTAGAGACAACTGTAACATAACCAGCCTCATAAGATGCATATAGAAAACATCTGCTGTTTTCTTCGGTTGATGTGTTTTATTATCGTTTGTGTCTTGCTCTTTATAACAGTAAAGTTATTGGCCACATAAAGTAATTTCATTTCAATAAATTACCTTTACTTGTGATAGTGGGCAACGTTTTATGACATCAGTACTATTATGATAGATAAAATAGTGTTTTACTTAAAAAAGATAAATACTATACTATAATTTACAATTTCATTCATATTAAGCCTCTTATCCACGGACCAGGCATGTGTGTTAAGTTATAGTACTACGTACGGCTAAAATTTGCTTTTGCTTGATAATTAAGCTTAAACAATTAATGAGATATTAATTATTACCTAAACATCATAGTTGCTTGTAGGAAAAAGCTCAAATTAAAGATATACTTATCAAGATTGTTGTCGACTAGTAAGTATTGATTTTTTTAAATTCTTAATCATATATTTGAGATTGATTTCTAAATATATTTATAGTTTCTTTGTTAGAAAACACTTAACATTTAGAATCAAATATTTTGATATATTTCAAATTTAATAGAATCGTGATTAAAAAAAACTGAAGAAAACCTAACCATTGAATATATGCGAGATGTATACCTATTAATCATGGATTATTTCACATAGGTAAAGTGATGATTCCAGATGGTTTCCTCTTTTTTTTTATATTATTATTTAAAGTACCTTATTTCATTTTAATTATCTAATCTGTATAAATTAAGTGTCATTAATTAGATGTGAATGGACAGAATAATTATAAGGTGATTTTCTTTCAATGGTAGATTTATCTGGATTCTGGGTTATAGTTAAAATAAGCTGCAAAGTAATTATTAGAGTGTTTAGACCAAGTATAAGTTGGTAACCTCCATATATGATACGTAACTCGTGTACTTGTCAATTTATTACCCGCGTTTATAAATAGGAATTCTTTTCCTTTTCTTCTATTTTCAGATTCAGAAGAGGTAAATTAAGGATTATATCAAAATATTTTTTAATTATGATATTTTTAAATTTATCATGTGAAAATTATATTAAATTAAAGAGTTAGAAAAAGAGGCTATTTTTTTTATAACTTTCACATATAGCAAATAAAAAAATTTATATTTGTATGCTATAGCAATTGCATTATAGCAAACATATAACTGTATAATTCGCTATACATATACAGTATAATTTCCTGGCCTAAATTGTATAATTCGCTGGCCTCGCTACACATATTATATTGTATAATTCGTTGGCCTCGCTACACATATTATATTGTATGATTCGCTGGCCTATATTGTATAGTTCGCTGGCCTATTGCGCTGCAATTGTATAATTCGCCGGCCTATTTCACTGCAATCGTATATTGCGCAATTGTATAATTCGCTGTCCTATTTCGCTGCAACATATATATAAAATTTGTTTTGCGTACAGTTGAATCGAAGTACAATATTTGTATATTGTTTAATTATAAGTGTATGGAAAGAAGATATATGTTTTTCTCTCGCTTTATACAAAAACATAAACATAATTTATATACTTCTGTTGTATAAAGTGAGAAAATTGTATTTCACTGCAATTGTATAATTCGATGCCCTTTTTCACTGCAATATTGGTATAAAATTTGCATTTGTATACAATTGAATCGAAGTAAAATGTTTGTAAATTATATAATTAAGTGTATAGCATGAAGATATATGTTTTTGCATGTGTATATACAATTTTCTCTCGCTTTATAGAAAACGAAAACACAATTTATACACGTCTATTGTATAAAGCGAGAGAGGCGAGTAGAGGGAGAGTGGCGAACGAGAATGGGAGAGTGGCGAGCGAGAGTTTTGGGAGAAAGACGACTTACAAACTTTAGTAAACGTTTGTTAGGGGTACAATTAAATCAAATATTAGCTACTCCATTTATTTTAGATTATTAAATTGCTATTATATACAATTATCTCTATTTTTGTCTATACATACTAAAAAATAATTATGTTTTCATCCTTTTTTTCGATTACTTCATTTGTTTTTAGCATCTCTTTAATTTAATTTTATTATAATAATATAAAATATTTAATATATTTTTAATTCAAAATCATAAAATTCAGTTTCTTTTTTCCTCCTTAAATTATATATCAAGTTAAAAAAATACTTAAATTATACACCTAAATTATAAAAAAAAAAATCGAAAAGTTTATAGAATGAAATAAAAGGACATAACTAGATTTCCATTTAGGGGTTGTTGGCTGGAGAAGAACGACGCCACGCGTCCTCCTTTTTGACCCAATTCTTTTGCTTTGCTTTTTACTCTCTTTTTTTTGCGTATTACTCTATATTTTCAGAAAGCAAACCTGCTTTAAATTGTTTTCTTTTTGTTAAAATAATCAAATGTCCTTTTTCTTAAAATTCTGCACTTCAACCAAATTAAGAAAAAATTAAAAACATTGTTAATATTCTTCAGCAATCAATAGAATGCCGTTGCTAGTGATAAAATATGGATCAATTCCTTTGATTGCAAGTGTAAGGTATTATAATTTATAATAATGAAATAATGTACATGTGTGCTACATCCATAGTTAGTTATTTATAAAAGAGTAACTTTCAAATATAGCAGTATAAAAATTATATTTGAGCGTTATAGATATAATTTTAATATAATTGTGCTTCAAAAAAATATAAATATGTATATTTCGCTGTATATATACAAAAGAAAATAGTTATATAATTTCGTGATATATATACAAAAGAAAGCGATAGCATAATTTGCTTTGATATATACATACAAAAGAACAATTGTATAATATGTGTTTGTATAAAGCGAGAAAGAGACAAAGACAAAAGAAAACTAGGCTGGGGAAGATCGTATTTGTATAATCATAAATGCATAAGATGAAAATATATGCATTTGTCTTTGTATACATAAATTTCTCTCGCTTTATACAAACACAAACACATGTATACATTTGTGTTTGTATAAAGTGAGAGATGCGAGTGAACGGGCGAGATTTGGGAGAGGAAAGAGAGGAGAACGAAAATATATGTATAAATACAATTTTCTCTCTCTTTATACAAACACAAACGCATTTTATACATTTGTGTTTTTTATAAAAAGTGAGAGAGGCGAGTGAGCAAGCAAGACCTGGGCGAGGGGAGAGCGGAGAACGAAAAATATGTATATACATAATTTTTCATCGCTTTATACAAACACAAACGCATTTTATACATTTCCCTTTTTGAATAAATCACGGTGAGAGAGGCGTGAGCGAGCGAGATTTGGAAGAGGGGAGAGGGGGAGAATGAAAACGTATGTATATTTATAATTTTCTCTCGTTTTATACAAACACAAATACGTTTTATACATTTTGTATAAAAACAAAAAAGGCAAGAAAGAAAACGAGAGTGGAGAACGAGATTCACAAAAAGAGAGACGAAATAACAACAATTTGTTATGGGGTGCAACTAAATCAAATCATAATCATAACAATCAATTTGAATTAATAATTTACTATTATATATAATTTTTTAATTTATAAAAATAATTGCCGAAAACAAATAAATATCATAATAAGTTAGGTAAAAACTAGGAAGAATACAAAAGGTGGAATAAGAATACAAAAATTAATAATACATCGATTGTATTACATTATTATTGTCACTGAAACAACCATCTCTCAATTATTTAAAAATTATTTCTCCGTACATTACAATCTTTACCTGGACTTCTCTTCAAACTAAACGACCCTTCAACTTTTTATACGTTGAGGTGCATTTAGTCACACATTTAAAAAATGTTTATGCGGTAAAATACTTTGAGAATTGTTATTTAATGATCGGTAGTAAATGAAATTGTTGCGTGGGGATCAGTAATGAATAGATTGTCATGTATAAATTATATTGATTTTTTTTTAATGCAACTAAGAAAGCATTGCATGCACTAGTTATTCCTTTGTTATTTTCGTATACGATAAAGCGAATATTTTTGTATGAAAATATTTTTATAGGAGTGAATGCATCTCATCTTATAAAAACTTGCAAGCACAGTCTCTTTCAACTTTGATTTTTCATATTTTTGCTAGTATTAAAGATACTATATTAAAATAAAAATTTGATTCATAATTTCAAGACGATAAATATACTAATATTATAAAAAAATATCAATCGAACTTGGACAACACTACAATTTTAGATTTGAATATTTTAACTTTAATTTCTTTGATAAATGAAGGAATTTCACGTCAATAAGTGGAAAAAGAAAACCAAGCTGATTAATTTATAATAATAAACAAATTAAATAGGTTAATATTAACCGAATTGGTTAACCATTTTATACTGCTATCAACAGAACAACTATCTACACCCAAATATCTATTTAAGTTAATTTTTAGCCTTAAGCTAACCAATATATAAATGATAAATGAAAAGGTTTTAATTTTTGAGTGATGCTGATTAATTTGAAGACATATGAAGACAAGCTGATTATATTTGATATGAAAAACGAAATTTGATTTTACTTATTTTTATCGTAAGTTTTACTATTAGGCAGGTTGTCTAACCAATTACCAAAATGCTGAAGACCAATATATTGGGCCTCGAAGTGATTTACTTGGTCTTGGTGGGCCACTGTGTGGCAGCTCTGGCCCATTTGTATTATTGGGTTTTTCCAATCTAGGCCCCTGTAAACTGAGATGCACAAAATTATGCTCATATTTACTCAATATGTCCCATTTTAAGGGTTGAGTCATCAAGAAAAGAGTAAATATAAACTGATAATTATTATATTTAATAAATCGTTTTCTCTCAGAAATTGTCCAAGTTTCTTTGATATTGAAATTAGAATAGGGGTGTCTAAAAATTGAATCGAAAAAAGTGTTATTAATTTGTTGTTATTGGGTTAACAGGTTTTTAATGATTTTATATCGGTTTATCGGTATGGTGCTAGTTTTTAATATCGAATTATAGCGTAAATAATAATCCATTAAGAAGTTACGTTATTGTCTTGTCGCGTCAAATTTATTAGAGAAGTCATGTATTTGTTTTATAATCATTTTGTTATTGATTAAACCAAAAATCGAACCGTTAAGGTTCAAAACCGAAAAAAAGTATCTTATTCATTTAGTGTATTTAAAGTCGAAAATTGATCAACCGAATCGATAATACATAAAACCAAACTGAATCGACCAACCACACCCCTATGCCTGAGGTATAGTTTGAAATAGTTATTAACTTCAATCTTAAACTTCTAAATTGACAACTTCTTTTTAGCTAAAGAGATAATTATAACGATATATGATCTGATACGGAGTGTAATTTGTAAAATAAATATTTGTAAATGTATATTTTGATATGAAAAAACTATTTGCATACAAGCTCACCGGGGCGGACCCACAAAGGGTCAAGTGGGTCCATATGAATACATTTTGTTGAAAAATAACACTGTGTATTGTATATAAGGAGGGCTTAATTTTTCCAGGCTACCCAAGTTTGAATCTCTACTCTCACATTTTTGTTTTATTTTTTATGTCTTGAACCCACTTCTTGAACCTGGGTTCGCCACTGCAGCAGGTTTGCCACTGCAAGCTCATACACTATTGATGAACTTAAAGAAGGAACTGGAGTGAGGAAAAAACGAGATAGAATTTCATTAATTTGAATCCGGACCATTTATAAGTGAGATACATCAAATATATATATATATATATATATATATATATATATATATATATATATATTATAAAAATAAACGAGGATCTTCATTCCGCCTATATGGCATGCTTCAATGATCAGAAAAATATTTATTTTTTATAAAAAAATTGAGCTTTTTAGATTATTTTTTTTACACAATAATATTATGTCTATAAATTGCTATTAATAAGTTACTTAATGATAATTACACCTCCTAACCTTTTATAATATATATAACTCCTATCCTTTCATATTCATAACCTTCAAAATATTTAATATAAAAAATTATAACTCCTAAATATTACACCTATAAAGATCCACTTTGAGACATGCATGATGGTCATTTTATTTTTATTTTTTATTTTTCTTATTCTTCATTTTTGTTTTTTTTACTTTGTTAATTTTTTTGTCTTCTTTGATCTGATTTTTGCAAGAGATGGATGTTTAATGAAAAATGTTAGATATTTTGCATAGTTTGATTTTGTGAGATAAAATGATTTGACATGTCTAATTATCATCATCACTTTTGTTCTATGAGATAATGTCTAAGTACCCCCTCAACCTATGCCCGAAATCTCAGAGACACACTTATACTATACTAAGGTCCTATTACCCCCCTGAACTTATTTTATAAGTAATTTTTTATCCCTTTTTAGCCTACGTGTATAGTATAAGTGTGTCTCTGAGATTTCGGGCATGGGTCAAGGGGGTACTTGTGCATTTTCTCTTGTTCTATTGAAATTATACATTTGATATTATTAGGTTGGATTTTTGATGATACAAATCATGATTCTTTTATAGTACAAAATAATCATTTTCTTTTTTGCTTCTCTTTGTAGTTTTTTGAGATTTTTTTTCTTATTCTTGTAGTTTCTGAAGACACTGATTGTTTTTATTCATTTTGTAAATTTTGAAGATTGAATTGTGTTATGTTGAGAACATGATTTTTTTTTCCTCTTCAAATCATATATCACTAAATATTTTAAATATTTTTGCTTGATTAGTTAACTAAAATTTTATGTCTTTTTGTCGTTGTTATTGTAAGGATCGTTTATAGTCCTCCGGTTAAACCTCCAATGCAATAATAGCTGATTGGTTCCTTATCAGATTAATTAGTTAATTGAAAAAACGCTAATATATCTTATTTTTAATTTCGTCTTACAATAATTTTCTCCTCACTAGCTATAAAAATGTTATACAAATATATAATAAATATAAGTAATAAAAAAATATACATCACATCTCAATATAAAGTAAATAAATACTAAATATTAAATACAAACATATTATATAGCTAAGAATCAAATAAATCAATTCCTCCTATAATTTCGTATCTCACAATCACATAACAATCATATGGTAAAAATACAGAATTTTAACGTTTCATTATTTATTATATTATTTATATATAGAAATATTTATAGGCCAAAGCTCTTTCACGGTTTTGAGAATTTAATCAACAAAAAATCAACTATTTTTTAATTTTATTTTAAAACATCCGTAGGATTACTTCTTTTTTTTTTTGACAATTCTAAATTTTTTCGTATTACTTTTGATTAACTTTTTAATTCTATGTCCCTTTTTGTTTTTAATTAATTTTTCTCTTAATAGATATCTCTCCTATAATATAAAATAAAGAAGAAGTATATATAATTAAAATAATATTAATTACTAAAATTAATGTTTATTAGTAGAAGCATATTTAGAGACTTTTAATAATTTAAAATTTCTAAAATGAGGTAAAAAGAAAATATGTCATATAATAAAATCAAATCATAAAAATAGTGGAGGGTTTTATTTAAACATACTGTTGTTTATTAAAAAAATATGTAATTGTTTTTTTACTTTTTCTCTTATTTTAATATATTTATTTTTAATTTTTTTTTATCATAAACTCACACCTCTTCATCTTTCATAATCTCTATGCTTAGTTAATACTTATTAGTAATACCTATAACTTCCAACTTTATACCTTCATAACCCCAAATTACTTAATGTTTAAATTTATGACATCTTAAAAGCACATCAAATAAATATTTCTAACCAAATATATTTATGTTAAGCTTAATGTCTACTTTAATTTGTAATGCAAAATCTATCGATAAAGATGCTTTGTGTAATTAATTTTACTTTTAATAAGAATGATACAAAATAAGATATATAAAAGAGAATAATTGATTTGTTTTTTTGCATGAAATTATAAGAGCAAGATCATTAACAAAAGTAAGACAAAAACAAATATTGAAAACATTAAAATGTATTTGTAGATACGCTTCGGCGGAAAATAGTCAAAATTATTATGAAGTTATTTTTAAATTTTCAATAAAATATGAATCATGAAAAATATAATAAAAAATTAATTAAGAGAATTCAGTTTAAACATTTTGCTTAAATTAATAAAAAGCTAAAGACAAGCTATAACTTGATCATATTAAGATACAATACTAATTGTTACTGTTTTTTTTTTTAAAATAAATTTAGTAAAAATACTAAAGGCGAGCAAACTTGATTCTCTTAATTACGATGCTAATTGTTAATGTTTTCTTAATGGAATTAAATAAGTAAAGATTAAAAAAATGAAAAAAAGAAAAAGAAAAAAGGAGACTAAAAAAATAGTGTTGAAATAAATTTAAAAAAATGTAGAATTATAGAAGAGAATTTATCAAGAAAAAAATTAATACATATTATTATTTCAAATATATTTATTACTTAATCATTCTCCTGCATTATAATGATTCTAAAAATTTACTTAACTTTTTCTCTTACACTTTAATTATATGAAAATATTATTTATCGTTAATAATTATAAATATTCATATTATTTGTGAATAATTTTTTTTATATTTACCTTATTTAGAAAAAATTCAAGAGTCTAATTATAAGTTTTTATTAAACATATAAGTTTTTCTTTAATCTAACATAAAATCTTTTATCATTCTTTATAATTGTTCGTTTATTACTTATATTTATTATGTTTTTAACAATAAATATATTTTTTATGTTAATTCATATCATTAAAAATTATTTTACCAAACTAAAATAATGTATCACCCATTTCTTTCAAAGAATCAACAAATAGAGAGAAAACTTTAAAATTTAATATAATAATATAATGGAAAATGCACAAACCCCATCACACCTATACCCCAAATCTCAAGAAACCCACTACTTTACTACTGATATATTACTACACACTTAATACTATTACTTCCCCTTAAACTTCTTTTATAAGTAATTTTTCTATCCCTTTTTGGTTTACGTGACACTAGCTTGAAAAAAAGTCAACAAATGCTGGACCCACATGATAGTGCCACGTGGGCCGAAAAAGGGTAGAAAATTATTAATAAAGTAACTTCAGGGGGGGGGGTAATAGGATCTCAGTATAGTTTAAGTGTGTCTCTGAGATTTCAGGTATAGATTGAGGGGGTACTTGTACATTATCCCTATAAAGATTGAAGTACTTTTTTAAGTCTTCAAATTATAGGTAGCTATCTATTACAAATAATTTTTCATATTTCTAAGACGGTTTTTGAATTTGTTACTATTTTAATTCTTTTGATATTTTTAAAAAATTTAAAAAACTAATAATCTCACTTTAAATTTTTAACAAAATATCAAAGTTGACCATATTTAATCTTGAGAACTAATTCAAATGGATAATAAAGTCATAAATTATTAATTATATATTATAACTAACATAAAAGAATAGGTACTATTCAATCAAAAAAAAATATAGGTGTTTGACCGTACTGCTAATTTAAGAATATTTATTTTTTAATAAAATTAATTTATTAATTGAGTTGAAATTACTAATCCAAAATATAAAATTTATTAGCTAATCTATTTGGATTTGATAATTAAAAAAATGAAAACTTTTATACACTTCACGTAGCGCGGCTAAGTTTACTAATTATATAAAACCAGAAAAGAAAGAAGAAAATATCTAATCTACTAACTGATTTATCAACACAGTAATTGAGGTAACTAACTAGCATCAACTAACATTCTGAAATGACCTTCTAACTAACTAATGAATTAGTAACTTTTGGCAGATGCAAGATTTGGACATAAATTCGAATCGATCAACTAACGTATAACTTATGAATCTTTAGTTATTTCAACATAACGTTTTATACATTTAACTGAAAAGAAATTGATATAAAATATTTACTTAATTTATATAGTTTAATTTTGCACATATGTAAGTTTGACATTTTTACTTTTTTTTTAAAGTAAAAAATCACGCAAATCTCAAATTACTACCATAAAGAAAGTAAGTAATTTGGTATATACAAAATTTAGAGTTTCAGAAAATAAATTAACTTTTAAAATTTTATAATTTTGAATATACCACGTACCATTTGACAATTGGTAAAATAAATATTTTTTTAAAACAGGAATAAAAAAAAGAAAAAATGAAACAGAGAAATTGAACATGCCACCTAAAGAAAACGATTAATAATCCTACTATTGCTAAACAATAAATCGTCTTTGAAAGCAAAATACGAATCTAATTTTGCTATTTCAAGTTGACATTTTGACATTGAATAGATCATTGTTTTCAATCTTAGAAAGAAAATTGTTTTCCGGATCCAAAGATCAAACAACACACTCTTTTATTTATACATAGGAAAAGAGTGATATATTTCTTAATTTTGCCATTTAAAGTTGATATATTCCTCGTTATGAAAGTAGTTCATATATATTCTTATCGTTATACAAACGACTCTTATTTATCTATGCCTTTACAAAATAAGCTCACATATACCCTTCATTTAACGGAAGTTAAAAAAATAGTTTTAAATTTATATTTTATACTTTTAACTTTTAAAAAAATTATTTAGTGGTATATATAATTCTTCTATCAAAGTTTAAGGTATATTTTAATTTTTTCATACATAAATTATTTTTGGCTTCTATTATTATAATTATTTGAGCTTCTTATTCTTATTTTATTTTTTTCTTTCATTCTTAGTTTAAAGAAAAAAATTTAACCTATTTTTTTGTCTATATCGTAATTTGATTTTTGTATTCGAAGAAAAAAATTTGGTCATCTACAATAAGTTTTACAAGAATATTGGTAAAACATAAATAAATGTAATTATCAAAATAATAATTCTAAATTAGTTATTGAAACAAAAAGAATTAAAAAAATATGTTTGACGAAGATTAAGTTTATTCATATAAGATTATATTTTCTAGAAAAAAATAAAAATAAAATAAAATTATGTTTTTTTCATTTCGTTAGAGGAATAATTATATGTAATCTATTTATTTATAAATAAAAATATATATAACCACTTTTATAATAAGGAATATATCAGCTCTAAATAATAAAATTAGAGCTATATCAAATCCATTCCCTTTAGTTATTTAAGGATCCTAATAGATTCAGAATCTTCTAATTTGCAAAAAATAATAAAGAAATCATAAATTAATGATCCAGATCTTTAGTATGGAAGAACAAAATAATATCATCCGTTGGATAAGCCGCCATATATTTCACGGTTGAGATTTCTCCCGAAATCGTTATAAAAGTCAACAATTCTCCTTATTTTATAGATGTCAGCGTTTCGAGAAACCCGTTTTCTTTACTCCCCTCACTCTTAACAGAAAGAACCAAAAAAAAAAAAAAAAAAAAAATTCATAGTGAGAGAAAAAAAAAAAAACATATCTGATTGAAGAAGTGGTGCTTGGAGCTTTCAGCTTGCCGTGTGATCAGAGCGGTCGCCCTATAATTTGTTCAAAAGTTCGCACTTCTTGTAGGTTTTGGGGCTCAAATTGGGTTAAATTTCACAATTCTAGGGTTTGGTGTTTTGATATTTACGGCTTCTTCTTCTTGAATTTTCATCTTTATTTCTTCGAATTATTTAGTATTGGTGTAATTGGGCGTTGCCGCCAGGATCAGGAGCTGATTAAGCAAAGGTAATTTGTATTACCAAGCGAATCTTTGTTAATTACTTAAGTTTTCCTTTTTGTTGGAATAGCCAGTTGCGTCAGATTGAAGCTGTGAAAATAGTGAGGACTCTGTGTAACTGTCTTGTTTTCGGATGAATTATGAAGATTGATTAGCTTTATATATTCGATTTGTATTGCCCATATGTTAATTTTTCATGATAAAGTTCGTAAGTTTTTCAATTCAAGAAAAACTAGTGGTTTTGAATGCACTTGCAATTTAATGTTACACCTCAGTTATTTTTTTGATTACTGACCAATTATTCATGGGGAAACACTTTGTTTCTTTGGATTTTATTCGGTGAGATTTAGCCCCCATATATATATATATATAAAACAGAATTTGTAGCTACAATTTAAAGATCAATGATAAGATAAGAGAGAGAATTGAAAAACATAGCTGAAGTTCTACCTCACGTCGCAATTCCGAGCAGCTAAAGTGATACTGGTTGTGGCATCAATATAGATAGGTCTGAGAAGAAGTGAATGTTCTCCCTTGGCTGTAAGTGGATTCTCAAGGACCTGAGCTCCGATTAAGGTTAGACATGACCCTGAAAATCGACCTTGAACTCAAATTGGGGTTGACATAAACAATGATAATGGGCTGTTACCCCTAAGTTTGCAGTAGGACTTCGACAAATGAATGAAGCTACAGACCAGGGGTTCATAGTGGCAGTCTGGCTATTTTCTTAGAACCAATGTTTTCTCATGGAATTCTATCTACTATGTAGAAATGAGGTTGCCCCTTTACCTGTCTCCACTTGAAAACTAAACTTGGTTCACCAATAACTCGTGACTAGTGCCTGCTATACGTCTCATGTGTTACTGTAAAACCAAATTCTTAGGTGCTTATAAATCAAATCCTTAAGCTCTTGGGGTTCATTTTCCTTACATGGGATAAATGGACAATAATTCTGGAAGTTTCTAAATGTGTCTTCAGTCCAAACTTTCATAATGAATACATACTATTCTTCGAGAGCTTCATAGCTCCATTGCTTTCCCTCCTAATTCAGTTATACCTTGTCCTCAGGGTCTGAAATCAGGAAAAGAGGACGAAAAAACTGTATTTTCCAATGTAGTCAGGGGCAAATTGATGGGGAAAAGTTGGGGCATGTGAATCTGTGGTCTCTCGTAACTGAGTAATTTATGTATATATTTTAACATTTGTATAATATTATATGTTGACGCTCATGCGACAAGAAGAAGACTAAATGATTCGATCTGTTGAAGGCTGGTTTACTTATTTAGAGGACTAGAGATCGATTCCCACTAATTTTGTTTTAGTGGTGCATCCATGTTGTAGATCCCTAGATTCGCCACATAATGTGGCTTTCTGGTAACCAGACTTGCATTGTTGCAGCATATTCCGTGTTGACAAATTTTGATCGAGTATGTCTAAGGCTTTACTTATGGATGCCATTAGAAGTGCACACTGTTACCTTACTTAGAAGAAAAAGGAAAATGCAGACTTTGGGGCTTTTAGTAACTTGATAAGGTTCAAAGTGCTTTGGGTAGCTTAATGGTCCTTCTGATAACCACTGATCTCCTCCTATGGGTTGTAATCTAAGCATCCTATTATTTTTTAAGTGGAGTTGTGGACATTCGTGTATGTCATATGGTTCTCTCGGCAGCTGTCGATTTCCTTGGGCTATCCATCTATTTGTGAAGGGTAGAAAAGCTTTGTTGTTGTTTGACCTGCATTCATTTAAAAGGTTCCTTTCGAAACGATCTCGTCTGCAGGGACGATGATGTGAGTAGTCCATGCAGGTTATTGTCTGACAATATTCTAGCAACTTGGAAAACAGTGACGAGCGTGTCAATGAAAAATACGAGTTTGTGTGCTATAATAACAATCTACAATCATAAAGATGGTGTTACCCTCTGACTTGGTCGCCCCTTTATTAAATCCATGACGATGTACTCCTTTGCTTTCTCTAGAATTGGTAGGGTTTGTGGAAACCTAGGTATGTCACATCCTCTACTTTGCACTTTTGACAGGTATCAAACACTTGAACCTATTTTCAGCCTTCCTCAATTAATGGAAGCCACGTAATACCTTATATGTCCCTTCTTAATGGCTAGGGCAGAGAAGTGCCCTTCTGATGAATCATGTATTAAATAACTTTCCCTGGACCATTATACCTCAACTAATCTATTTTGCAAGGAGGTTTCAGTAATAGCCCCTCACGTGATTCTTTTTATCTGCCCCTGAGACCTTCATCACTTTATAGCTAAATGTTATCAAAAGCGAAACAAGATAGGAAAGCAACAAGTACTTGCTGGGGCTTATTTGTGTGAGGAACAATTGAAACATGAGTTTTAGCAAGGTGATAGGTAAACTAGATGCAAATTTCTAATTCAGCTTAGTAACTAACCTGCGCTGCTCATCACTTGAGGACCAAGTTGATATCATAACCCTGATCACCATCATATTTATCCTACGAGTATTTTTACAAATAATACATCCACAAAAAGAAATCACATCTCGACAATGAAATGTGATCCATTGTGAGAACCGTCATAAATAAAAAGCTTAAAATGGTAGGTTGCGTCTCTTGGCTCTCTCCTGCAGTTGAGCAGAGACCATTCAGTCTGCTATATCCAGGTATGATCAATCGGAGACAGTCAGGTTTAAATTCCTGTCAACAAAGGATCTGCCTTGTTCATCATCAGAGTTCCTTGAGCAAGTATAATCGGAGTAGGAGGAGAGCTTTCAGCACTCCCGATAGCCTCCATCTTAATAAGCTGAGTCCCCATAGGTCCATCCCGCAATAAACATCTTCACAACATCAAAAGAGAGCAGACAACTAAGTGGAGTTGACTTCTCAGATGGTCACTTAACTAGAGTTACTATCTCATGAAGTCACTTTCTTTGATGAAAATTATCGAAATCAAGAAGGTGATTGAGATAATAACTATTAGTAGAGTGACCATATGAGGAATCAACTCCAACAAAATTATAGTGAGCAGTTTCAGCAACTTTGAACCTCTTCTTTCTCTGAGTGACGAAAGCTTGAAATTTTGATTTCTAGCCGTTCATTGTTGATATGTTTGAAATTTGGGTTTTCCACCCCGGTTAATATTTAGAAGCTCCAGTGCTAATTTGTAGTGAGAGCTCAAAGATCAAATACATTACAAGAGAAGCAAATGATATTTGAGAACAAAATTGAACAAACCAAGCAACGAAGGGAGAGAAAAAAAAATAATAAGAGAAACGTGCTCAATTTATTTCATTTATGCACAACACTTTGTGCGATTAAGGATTTAAAGGTGATGGAGGTTATCTAATTACCTCACAGTACACTGATGTGACACGGGACAACTAGAAATGAGGTTGTAAGAGGAAAGAGGAAATTTTGTTAGGTGGGACTAAACTGTAAAACTGAAAATTTCTGAATAGAACTTTATTGGAAATGTTGTAATCTCAACATTCTACTTGTGGAGCTCTTCATATATATATATATAGAAATTCCTGCCAATGTAGCGCTTTTAGGTTTTATGGCTGGTTTCAGGATTGGCTTCCTGAGAACTTCTCTTCTTTTGTGATAGGTCGGAGAAATCCATTTTTTGCTGCGGCCAAGTAGTACCTATTCTGCAGTCTGGTGGATGGCTAGGAAAGACAAGTTGCCTGGAAGTGGTTCTGCTGGTTTTGCCACTAATTATGGATCGGAGGGCTCTGGCAGTTCAGGGAGATTCGATGCTAGAATCTCTGTTTCAGGACATTCAATTGCTCCTCAGCAGAGATGGATAAACATAAATTCTTCTTCACATGATGGTTTTGCTGTGCCCATCCATGTTATATTGCAATCCAAGCTGTCACCATCTGAGAGGAAACACTTGGTTCTGCAATTGACATCTGATATTGAACAAATTAGACTTCTTCAAAAGAAAGTTGAGTTTTATAGGACAAGTGCAATTGCAGTTTCATCTTCTAGTGATATTGTTAGCTGTAGCAATGCACAGAAAGGGCTCCCTTTAGCAAGCAAGAAGAGATCTGCAGGAAACCCTGGGTTTGGAAAAAAGTCAAACCCTTCCGCTCAGAAGACACGGGGCCTGAGCAGGGAGGTGTCAGGCAGGTTTAAATCTGTTAAGCCTGCTTCAGTACCATCCCGTTCAAATGCAACATTGATGAAACAGTGTGAGAACTTGTTGAAAAAGTTGTTGTCACATCGTAATGCGGGTGTATTTAATGAACCTGTTGACATAGTTAAGTTGAACATTCCCGACTATTTCACTGTCATTAAACACCCAATGGATTTGGGGACAATAAATAAGAGGCTGACTTCAGGTGCTTACTCGACTCCACGGGAGTTTCTTGCTGATGTTAGACTGACGTTTTCTAATGCATTGACCTACAACCCCCCTGGTAATATTGTAAATGTCATGGCTGATGAGATGAGCAAATTTTTTGAACTGAGATGGAAAACTATTGAGAAAAAGCTGCCTACTAACCATGCTGAATTAGTGGAAGAAAAATCAGGCTTGCATGAAGAAAATGGATCTGCTTCAAAGAAGAGGAGAGTTTCTCCAACGCAGCATGTAGTTGTGCCAGAACCTCCTAAATCCAAGATGACTGATGAAGAGAAACATAAACTTAGTGGTGAATTAGAAGCTTCACTTGGTGATCTACCCGACAACATCCTTGAGTTTTTGAAGGACTTGAGTTCAAATGGAACAGCAACTGAAGAAGATGGAGAAGATGACATTGAGATTGACATTGATATTCTCTCTGATGATACTTTGTTCACGTTACGGGCGCTTCTAGATAAGTTTTTGCTAGAGAAACAAAAAGGCAATGCAAGAGCTGAACCTTGTGAGATAGAGGTAGTTTGCCGTCAAAGAATACATCTTCACGTACAATGTAGAATGGACTCTCCACCAGTGTTTGATGTTAATGAATTATTGTTCTCTCTTATTGTTTTTTCAGCTGCCAAATGAATTGGGGCTTAGTAATTCATCCATGCACCTAGGAGGAGGTTCTTACTCGCTCTTTTGATTTCATCCATGCTATTAGTTGTTTGGTGTTAGATTTTGAACTTCAATGATTTTCCTTCTAAATACTGGAAAAATATACAGATAATGACCATGTTGATGAGGAGGTCGATATTGGTGGAAATGAGCCTCCTGTCTCCAGTTATCCTTCACTTGAGATCGAAAAAGATACAGATCCCAAAAGAGATGAACGTATAAATACAGGGGGTCCCAATGGTAATTCAAATTGTTTATTGACTCATTGATACTCTTCGCTTTGTTTCTCTTGGACATTCTTGTAGTGCATCCTACTTTTTCAATGATCCGCTTTCTGGTGACATATCCTGTTCATATCATATCTACATTGTCGTATCTTCTAGGGCTGGTAAAATGAATTTTATAGCCATCAAGTCATCGGACTATTTTTACCATATTGTGGGGTGTGCTCGGTTCCCTTTTAATTTTGATGGACTGGGAATCTTTGAACATTCTAAATTGTTGTAGTCTGATGAATCTCTTACATTCTGAATTGTTTCCTTTAAAATAAGCTAAACTATTCTATTTCAGGTTTTCTGTTGTTGATCTTGTATCTCCTTTCCTAGTTCTTCATTGCACTACATAATGAGGTTCTTATTAGTTTTGCTGCATCGTTAATACTTTTGGAGAAATCTACCAAGTCAAGCCTGTCATAATCAACATTACTTGCTCAGAACACCTATTACTTGCTCTCTTTTTCTTTTTCTTTTGAGTACCCGTCAATTTCCGTCAAGTGGTTTGCCAAATAACTGGCAACCCTGGCTGCCAATGTTGCATGATTGCAAAAAAAAAGGTGGATGCTTGTGGCCCTACATTTACTGCATTCATGAAGTTCATAGATTTTTCTCTACATTAAGTTTGAAGTTATTCTAGTCATATGTTCGTGTATGTTGAAACTTAGCTTGACCTATTTCATTTTTGAAGTTTGTGTTGGTGCTACTTTATTATTTTTTACCTCTCTTGCCCAGCTTTCCTTTTCAGTTTCCGTTAAACTTTTTCATCATTTGTACTGTGCTTCTTGAATTGAATTTATTCTTTATTCTATTTTCTTTGATAAAACTTAGATGAAGTTAAATACTTAATGTTCCAAATTTCATGTCCATCCATACAAGTGTAGTGTTATCTCTCAATATTAAGCGACTTGGAACTGCTGATTTAGTAGGGATTGCTTTACTCATTGTTTGAAGTTAGAATTCTGAATACTGTCTTAACTTGTTCTTTCATCTCCCTTCCATCCAGATTCAGATTCTAGTAGTTCTTCTGATGACGAGTCTGAAACTCAAAGAACACCTGATCATGCTGAGCAGGTGAAGAGAGATCACAATAGCTTCTAAATAAACCCTCATGGTGTTTATTGCCATTAGATCAGCTTTAGAGTATTTGGAAACCTAATACATCTTTTTGTGCCGGTGTTTGATCACAGGATCACAGTTCTCCAGTAAAGACAGGTAGAAAGGAAGTTGGCAATAGTTTAGCTGATGGAAATCGTGAGTTCTATTCTGATTGTGATTTCTTGATAAGTATTTCTCTGCTTATTTAATATATTAGAGAACTCTGTTGATGGTATCATTTTATTTGGAACTGAGTACTTATCTGAAATGTAGGAAGTGCATAAATCTGCAGAATACCCATATAAGTGTGGCGATTAGTGGTTTCATAGAATGGTTATTAGGGGATCTGAGTGTTAGGTTATGAAATATTTAAGCTCTCTGGTGATCTGAGATCCTTTAGTCAGGTTTTTTTGTTGTCTTTTTCTTGACTTCATAGATGTTGCTATCTCACTCCTTGTTTATCTCCAGACTCTATCAATGGCCTTGACCAGCTGGAACAAAGTTCTCAGCAAATGCCGTTCTCTGTTGACTCAGAAGCAGCATATCAAGATGGTGAGTTGAGAAGTGAAAACTGTTTTTCTGTATTTATTGTTAAAGATAAAAAGGTATCGTAAGAAAAGTTGGTTTATTTCCTTTTGTCTCTATTAATTTGTGTGTTCATGTGTTGTATTTTAACATTAGGAGAGAGTAGGGTCTCCCCTGGAAAGCTCTATAGGGCTGCTCTCCTGAAGAACAGATTTGCGGATACAATTTTAAAAGCTCGAGAGAAGACACTTGTTGAGGTGGGTATCCTTTGCTTGTTATAGGCATTCTATTGCCTTTTCCATTTATTTTGACCATCTTGTCAGTCCATCCTGTAATTTTGCTACATAGGTCGAGAAGGGTGATCCGGAGAAACTTCGTCGTGAAAGGGAGGAGCTTGAGATGCAAAGGAGGAAAGGTATCCCCAACCCGAATTCCCAATATTCAACATGGAAGAAAATTCTTTTTTTATGTAAATTGATAGCCCTATAATGTTAATTTCTGTGATCAGCGAAAGCTAAGCTGCAAGCAGAAGCGAAAGCTGCTGAAGAAGCTCAAAGACGTGCAGAAGTGGAAGCTGCAGCTGAGGCTAAGAGAAGGAGAGAGCTCGATAGAGAAGCAGCAAGACAGGCGTTACTCCAGGTGGGTAGAAAATATATCACGTAGTAGAAGGTCAAGTGCTTCCGTTAGAATATCAAACGGGACTTCCATTTTGTTTTTGCAGATGGAAAAGACTGTAGAGATTAATGAGAATTCAAAGTTCCTTGAGGATTTGGAGATGCTGACTGCTGTTCCTTCCGAGCAGCTACACAGCTCGGTAGACGAGACCAGTCCAGATCATTCCCAGGATGGATTAGGTACCTTCAAATTTGGAGGCAGTAATCCCTTGGAGCAACTTGGTTTGTACATGAAGGTGGATGATGATGAGGAAGAATGTGAACTGGCTACTCTTCAAAGTGATGATCCTATTGATGTTGAGGAAGGTGAAATTGATTAAGCTATTACCCTCTGCCCCAATGTGTTGCTGTATCATAGCATTCAGAAATATGTGATAGGTTTAGTAAACGTGAAACCCGATTTTCTTCTTCTAAAAAAAAAAAAAAAAAAAAAGTTACAGATAATGGGAAGTGTTGATTTGGAATTCAGTTTGCAATTGGATGTGAGAAAGGGAAAAGAAAAATAGAATTGTGTGGAAGTCCTATGCTGTTTCGCCTTTTCTGATTTTCAGCTTTGCATATTTAATCTTATTATCCATTCTATATTAGTGTTTAATTATGAGGATTATTCGTTAGGAGACGGTACCCAAGGCCAAGGTTAGACCGTTAGTCTTTTTAGAAATTACGGACGATAAATATGCAAGTATCATCTTGTTTCATGACAATCATACAATTAGAATTTCTATCTGCAGTTGTGAATGAGATTGAAAGAAAGGCAATTTTCATTTAATTAAAAGTAATTATCAGAAAATTTTCTGGTTCAATTTTAGTTATATTCACTTTGTATCGTGAACTTTTAGACTTAACGTTGAAAGACTAGCGTAAACATGAAATTTTGGAGTTGAATGGTGGGATTTCTTTCATGGGAAATTGAGTAAAAGGCGGGTATAAGAAGTATAAGTAGAAGGGAAAAAACATTCATGAAAAGTAAATGGATTCTTAAAATTTACATTATTGTTTATACACTAAAGAAATGGACTTGAATAATATACTCCCTATGTCCTATTTACTTGTTTACATGAATTACAATTTATAATTTTTTTTAATATGCACTTATTTAATTCTAGAAAATTTCTAATACTATTAAGTTGTAATTCATGCTTTTTGAAACCAGAAAATATATTTATTATACTATGGGAATTGCATAATTTTTTAAGTTAAAGAGTAAAATTATAACTAATCTATAATAATAATTGGTGTCACTTCTATAATAAACAACTAAATAGGGATAGCGAAAGTAAGAGATATAATTCTGGACTAAGAGAAAAATTCGTAGTCCTTGGCTTGTATGATGATGTTCCTTAGACCGCCGATTGGTGCCAACACAGTCAACAGAACTCCCAGTATTATGCAAATCTGTCATTATTTTGGCTAATTAGTTGCAGTTTTAAGCTGAAATAATGAAAATTGAAAATATTAACTGCACCACAACCATACCCAGTTAGTAGTCCAAGAGAGACCCCATTTCTTTGGTTTGTAGATTGAAAGCCACATGATGCAAGGGAGCTAAAGAAAAAAGGTAGTGTTAGTGCAGCCAATGATCCATTCTAGATTTGGCAAGGGAAAATAGGAGGAAACTTACAAAATATGTTGTTGGGGCAAAAGCAAATCCTCCAAAGAATCCAAGAAGTCCCCCAAAGAATGGGAAGATGATTCCAACTATCATTGTGAAAGCTGCAAGCAACAGGCATTACAAATTTGATTGCATGGGATGGGACACAAGAAATGAAGGCAAACTTACCAACATAAAGGTTTCTGGTAGCAAATCTCAAGTACCATGTTGGCTTGAATCTACGTTTCTTTACAAGGTAAGTCTCAAGCATGTCAAACACTGGTATTGCATAGAGCTAGAATAATAGGTGTCAGTTTTGTATGTATATTGAAATAAAGACAGAGAGAGGTAATGGGAGAGAGAAGAATGGATGTTTAACCTGATAGCTCCCAATGATGTGGATAACAACAAAGGCATTAGCAAGGACAATGAGCCAAGTAGGTTTGTTCAATGAGATGAGAATGTTGTCTGATACTGAATTCCCAAATGTATAATAGCCGATAAGTGCAACTGGGAAGTAACATAGAGCCACAATAATGTAAGCAACAACAACTCCCTTCCACATAGGTCCTTTAGACGGCTTCTCAGGTGTTGAAGGGATGGTAGCTTGAATCTCCAACACCACATTATGACCTGCGTATGCAAAAGCCACTTCTCCCAATCCACCAAAAAAATTGAAAATTGCTTCCCCTGTGTTTTTAGCCCTGTACTCATAATTCACATCTGCTTGTACACCCTTTTCAAGTGAAGCTGCCCAAGCAATTGTACAGTAGCTGTTGAACAAGACATGCATGCATACTCAAGTAAACAAAACTGTCGGTACACATCCTAAATAAATAAATAAACTTACCTTAAAGACATGATAGCTGCAATCAAAGACACACCAGATATGGCATTGAAATTGGGAAGATGAGATAGCACAAAATGTACAGAGGCAAATATCATAATGTAATAGGTGAGTTTGATTTCTATGCAATCGCCAGGAGTGCAGACTAAATTGTGGATCTTCTGGAATGATTTTCCTCCAGTCACCATATAAACAATGTCAAGGCCAACTTCAACAACCAATTGTTGAGGCACCACGATATAGAGCCCCAACTTTTTACCGAAACAATGCTGCCCAAGTTCATGATACCTATCGAAACGTTTCCCTGGAACCATTTCATGCATCTCAACCATTTGCCATAGAGTGTATAAAGTGATAACCCACGATATAAACATCACTGCTACACCAGGTCCCCTGCCCATAAATCAACTCACGAAATTAAACAAAGCTAATTAAATTAATTGCTAATCAGTCAGTAATTACTTACCATCCCAGCTCTGACATGGCATATGGAAGACCCAGAACACCAGCACCAACCATCGCAGTAACATTGTGGAATGCTGAATACCACCATTTTGCATTCCTAGAAGAAGTAATCGGAAGCCATTCATCGATCTTCTTTTGTTCTTCCGTTCTTCCATCAGGCTGTCAAATTCAATTCATAGTCTTATAAACAATTTCACATTGATAAACACAAAAATATACAAAACAGATTGCAGTACCGAATTTTTCTGTGGTGATGTAGCTGGCATATTGTTGTGACTATTTGTGATGCGATGATGATACAAGTTATGAAGATTGCGATCGCTTCTAATTATGAATTCTCCTTAACATATTACACGTTTATATATTTTATATTTTTTTAAAAAAAAATAAAATAAAATTTCACACGGTTATGGAAAATATATCCAACATTAATTTGTTTTAAAATCCGAATGTGTCTCAATTCAGTTAAACACACTCTCCATTTACTCTACGCCTCACAGATATGCCTTTTTTTAATTACCAAATTAAATGAGAATGTATCTCTATCACCATTGACTATTGGAGCATGTTTGACTAGAAAAACATTTATTTCAAGAAAAAATATATATTTTTATTTTCAAAAAATAAAGTTGACAGGCTGGTTTGTTGTGCTGTTTTTTTAAAATAAGGAACGTATATATCTTTAATTATATTTAAATCATTATGTTAAAATATACCAATATTTAATTTATTTTTTATTCATTTATGTATAATATTAATTAAAATTTTGAATAAGTAAATTTTAATTTAATAAAAATAAATACTTACTTAAAAATTATAATAAATATTTAAAAAACAATTTTAATATTAAAAATGCATTGATATTTGTTATATTTTTCGTAATTTGACCCTCAAAGTATATTTTGAAAAACCATTAGTCAAATAGAATTTATTTATTAAAATATTTTTCAAATAAATTAACTAAACATAAATTATTATTTTTCAAAAACACTTTTTTATAAAGCTATTTTAAAAAGAAAAAAAATTATATAACTAAGTTTTGACTACAATTTAAATTAAAAACGGTTATCATTTCGTTTATATTGTTTATGAAGCACTTTTTTTTAGGAATACTTTTTTCACATTTCATACAAATCTACACCTTATCTCTTTTTCCTTAAATCTCTCAACCCCATAAATACCTCAACTAATCAAAATTCAAAATTTGACTTCTTCCTCTTTTTCCTTTCGTTTCTTTTATTTTTCTCTCTACGAGTATTTATATTCGCGTGTTTGCACATATATTTTAAATGTTATAATTTTAAAAATACTTAATAAAATTTATTATCACTTGTAAAAAACGTTTTTTTAATACTACTAAATTTATTATCACTTGTAAAAAACGTTTTTTTAATACTACTTATATTAATACACTATTACTAATTATATAATCATATTAACTTGCTTCATGAAGCTTCGCTAAAATTGTCAACGATTTAATATTATCAATACACTATTGAACAACTTAATATTATCAATATATCTAGTTCTTTGTTCATCCACCATGATTACTTTGTCAAATCAAGTTCATTACTTGTAATAGAACTGTAAAATCATTACTTATTAAATACCCCAAAAGATCATTATAACATCATATAAATATACCTAAAAAGTTATTTAGCCAAATTTCAAAGTAATTTATTGAATTTCAAAAAGAGGCAAAATATTTGATAAAAAAAGGTGAAATATACAAATTTGATTTGCATTAACTATTTGAACTATAATTATGATAAAATAGACAAACTATAGCTACATGGCCTATTATGTTTTCTGGTATAGTTACTTGTGGAATTTCCCATTTTAAAAAAGTAATTCTAGAAATAAACAAATTTTAGCAGTAATGTCAAACAAACAAGCTTAAGCTTTTAGTATGAAAAGAATATTTACATTAAAACCATCCATGTCATAATCTTCATGTTGATAAAGAGTCTTTATTTTTTTTTTCATTATTGACCGCTATCAAAATCATATCATTAATATTGAATAATAGCTAATTATTGCTATAATTGATTGGAGGATCTTTATAAATTAGTCCGTTACCTTAGGATATTATTGTTAGCGGTGGATTGGTCATTTGCTATAATCTAACTCAAATCAATTTGCTTTCAAATCATAAAGTGTCCAAATAAGCGCTACTGATAATAATAATCGTTTGATATGAAATAGCATGTCAAAACGTTTCCTGTGTGTCACTAATAAAATTGGATAAACAACATTCATGTATCCCCAAAAACAGAGTTAAATTTTGAGTGCAAATTCACTAATAATAACCTAGAGGTCTTGAGATTTTAAATTACATAAAGAGAGAGAGAAAAAAAGTAGCACGACAAAACACATAAAAGCTAGGAAAATTCAATAATTTATGAGCAAACAAACTTGAATCGAAGAAACAAACTACATGTTCCCTAATCGAAAAATTTATAGTCCTTTGCTCTTAAGATGATGGATCTTAAGGCGCCAATTGGTGCCAAAATCATCAAAAGAAGTCCCAAAATTATGCAAATCTGTCATCATAAAAAAGGAATCATGAGAAGAAGAAAAGAAGTATTAGAGTAATTAATACTAGTGTGATTCTTACCCAGTTAACCATCCATGAGAGACTGAATCTCTTTGGTTTATAGAGTGCAAGCCACATAATGCAAGGAAGCTGTAGAAGAAAAGAGAGAGTTATATGGTAATAGTAATAGTAATAGTAATAGTTGAATAAAAAAATTTGGAGACATACAAAATATGTTGTTGGGGCAAAAGCAAATCCTCCAAAGAATCCCAAAAGCCCACCAAAGAAAGGAATGGCGATAGCAACGAACATTGTGAAAGCTGGTTGAAACAGAAGACAAATGTTAGTTGATGAAGAGTAATTGTTTTTCTTCACTGGGCAGAGCTTTAATTAATTTCTTACCAACATAGATGGTTCTGGTAACAGCTCGCAAGTAGAAAGTAGGCTTGAACCTGAGTTTCTTGACAAGCAGAGTCTCCATCATGTCAAAAACTGGCATTGCATAGATCTGAACAATGTTGGGCGTTAGACTGGATAACAAAAATGTTGGGTCATAACAAATAAAAAAGAAGCCAATTACCTGATAGCTCCCAATAACATGAATCACAACAAATAAGTTCGCCATGACAATGAGCCATGTAGGTTTCTCCAAGGATATAAGAATATTGTCTTCGACAGAATTCCCAAAGACCCAATAGCCAATCAGAGCAACAGGGAAATAGCAGACAGCTACAACCATGTAAGCAACGACAACACCCTTCCACATGGGTCCTTTGGAAGGCTTTTCGGGCGTTGAAGGAATGGTAGCTTGAATCTCTAACACCACGTTGTGACCTGCATAAGCAAAAGCCACATCTCCCAATGCGCTGAAAAAGTTGAAAACTACTCCCAAATCGGTTTTAGCGGTGAAGCTATAGTCCACATCCGGCTGCACGCCCTTGTGAACCGAAGCAGCCCACCCAATTGTAGAGTAACTAAATTCAATTCAATTCAATAGTTAGTCATGAGAGCGTGCAAAATAGATACTGATAAGTAATTCTGGATGGGATACCTCAAGGACATGACAGCGGCAGCCAAAGAGACAGCAGATATGGAATCTAAGTTGGGGAGATGCGATAGCACAAAATGGACAGAGGCAAATATCATGATGAAGTATGAAAGTTTCATGTTATAGCAATCGACTTTGCACACTAAATCATGGATCTTCATGAGTGATCTTCCTCCAGTGACCATGTAAACAATGTCAACACCAACTTCCACAATTAGTTGTTGGGGCACAACAATCCATAATCCAAGCTTTTCCCCAAAAGCATGTTGACCCAACTCATGATATCTATCAAAACGTTTCCCTGGTACCATTTCGTGCATTTCAACCATTTGCCATAGTGTGTACAAAGTGATAATCCAAGATAACACCAACACCGTCACACCAGGTCCCCTAAGTAAAATTTAAAAAAATACAAATTAAAACAAACAAAAATTAATATTATTATTAAGACAGACGTACCATCCAAGCTGAGACATAGCATAAGGAAGACTGAGAACACCGGCTCCAACCATAGCAGTAACATTGTGGAATGTTGAATACCACCATTTTGCATTCCTAGAAGAAGTTACCGGAAGCCATTCATCGATCTTCCTTTCTTCTGCACTTCTTTCATCAACCTGTCATTGAAATTATTCAACTCACTCACTTTAAAAAATCAATTATTATTTCAAATACATTATTGCAAACATTCTAACACTACAATACCATATTGTTTGTTGTATGACGAGAGAATGAAATCACAAATTGAATCAAGAATAACCTTTCTCTTATATATATATATTTATATTCCTTCTGTGGAAAATCTTTTAATATAAATAATAATATTATATAAAGTTTTTACCTTATATGTTTACTCATATCTTATCTTTTCCATCAATGGAAACTTATTTATTAGAGAACAAAATATGTAAATATCATTCAATTCATTAATTGTTATTCCAAATTAACACGACAATTTGCGCGTAAATTATGTCATATAAGACTCATGTGTCTACTTATTCAGCATTATATATTTACTTGTACATATTTAAAATTGAAGTATATAAATATAAAATAAAATAAATTAAAAAATACATTTATATATTATGAATGGATAATATATAATTATACTTTATCCATTTCTAGAATACACTTGCTATCTTATTTTATTTTATTCTTATCCCCCCCAAATATATACTAAAACATTTCCCAATTCCTTTTTATTATATTCTCTAACTAAGATTTTGTGTCTTTTTTAAAATAAATTTACCTTAAAATTTGCTGTCATTTTTAAAAAAATCCATCATTAATACTGTTAATTAATATCTTTCCTTAAATCCCTCTCAATTACTTCTTTTGTGGTACCCTTTTTCCTTCCCATAATCTTATTATATAAATGATATTTATATCCTTTTTTCCCCTCAAGTGCCTCTTTTTCTTTCTTTGTCCTTTTTACTTTTTTTTTTTACTCTCCCTCGTTTGTGGACATCTTTTAAAGAAAAATATCAAGTATAGAGTAATTTGACCAAATTATTCTTACTTATTATTTTTTAAAATTTAATACTTATTTATTTTGTATTACAATAATATCTCTTTATATTTATGACTATGGATAAAGGTGAATCATCTAATTTATGTAAAGATAAGTGGTCTGAAAATAACTCATTAGATCTAACTTCCAAGTAGGTAATAGGCATTTTCTCCTCTTTTTTTTTTTAATTTTACGTCTAACAATAATTGTCTACTATATTAAAAATAATTATCTAATAATATTTGTTCAATTTAAAAAATCAAAAGATAATTTTTTTTTTGTATGTTGTGTCCTTGCTATTAAATATATATATCATCTAACACATTTCTCAAGACGTTAAATTTAATAAAGTCAAAAAATAATATAATAATACTATATCTATTACATATTATTTCTTTAAGAATATGTCAAATCATTTGTGGAAACTAGTATTATTTATTGCACATTTTGGGCTTTAGTATAAAAGACAAGAAGTTTTACTCTACCATCGGTGAATGCTCGACAAGCGGTAATCTTGATTTTTTTTTTGTCCAGTTTAATAACACGGCGCAAGTTAGGTATTTTGAGACACTAAACCCCGTCAATGCTCAGTGATAGTGTGGAATTAGGTCTTAGTTCTAACTCACATTTTAATTATCAAGTCTTATAAGGAGTTCATCCATCTCATTAATTATTAATGTGAAACTTTCATCATTTTTTAACAAATAGTGTTATTCTATTTGTCTAGTTCAACAACACAGCCCCAGTTGGTATATTGAGACATTAAACCCTCTCAATTAACCACAAGTTCAGTCTTATAGCCAAAAGCTAGAATTAAGATACGTTGTTCATCTAATATAAACTCTAATTTTTACTTATAGGGCTATATATATATATATATAATATATATATATAAATTTATCTCTATCAACGTAAACATGGAATAAGAGAATCGTACAGCGTTTGAAAATATTTATGGTAAGTAAAAATTTGAAGGACATAACTTCTTTTTCCTGTATATTGGACAATACTAAAAAAATAATAGAGGGGGGCAAGTAGTGAAAAGTTTGATAAGCTATATTTCTTACTATAGCAATATTTTTTATGAAAATCATAAAACTAAAAAAAAATCTTATAGAAGGGTACAGAACCAATTGGATGTGTGTAGCTTGATGTAGATTTGGTCAACAAGTTCAGTGGTACCCTAAGAATCCCCTGTTCTCTAACAACTAGTTTGAGATCAAGACGTGTTGTTGATATATAATTGTATGTTTTAAATTTTGACGATGCGTCCATGATAATAAAGACTCAAGTGACATTATGGTTTTTGTTTATTAGAAAGAAGAAAAGTGAAACAGAGATGCACAAAGATGTGTTTTAAGTTTTGACAATGAACAACACCATGAAAACACCCATATCTTTACACATGAAGAAAAACTTTACTCTAAAATGTTTTATAGCCAACACACACTAAGGCAATATATATATCTTGCCAGAAATTTCCTTTGCCAAACATACGTCTATCTAAATTTAATCAGATTGCGTAATCACTTGATCAATCATAAGAAACTTGTCCTAATTGTAAAATTTGTAGGTCTTTGCTTGTACTATGATGGATCTCAGCCCACCAATTGGTGCTAAAACCATCAACAAAACTCCAAAAATAATGCAAATCTGTCATAAAACAACATATTAGTCTGCCATTTTAAAGTGTATTATATAAAATGCAGAATCACAAAATTGAAAATGCACTTACCCAATTAGCAAGCCAAGAGAGACTCCATCTCCTTGGCTTGTAGATTGCTAGCCACATGATGCAAGGCAGCTGAAGAAAAATAAAAAGAGTTAGCACTACATAGAGATTAGATGTAGGGGGGAAAAAACTTTATATATTCACTTACAAAATATGTTGTTGGGGCAAAAGCAAATCCTCCAAAGAATCCAAGAAGGCCACCAAAGAAAGGGAATGTGATTCCAACAAACATTGTGAAAGCTGCAATAACATAAAAAGGCATTTGTTACTAGTACTGCTTCAAAGTTTTTATAATATGCGACCAAGTCATGACTTACCAACATAGATGTTTCTGGTAACAAACCGCAAATACCAAGTAGGCCTGAATCTAAGTTTCTTAACAAGTACGGTCTCAATCATGTCAAACACTGGCATTGCGTAGATCTACAAGATTAAAGATTTGTTATAAGTAATTGAAATTTTGCAATTTAGATGAGAAGAGTAGATGGTAATACCTGATAGCTTCCAATAACATGTACAACGACAAACATGTTAGCCATGACAATGAGCCAGGTAGGTTTGTTCAAAGAGATGAGAATGTTGTCTTCCACTGCATTTCCAAACATCCAGTATCCAATAAAAGCAACAGGGAAGTAACAGAGGGCCACAACAATGTAAGCAACAACAACTCCCCTCCACATAGGTACTTTGGAAGGTTTTTCAGGTGTTGAAGGAATTGTAGCTTGAATCTCCAACACCACATTATGACCCGCGTATGCAAAAGCCACTTCTCCCAATCCGCTTAGAAAATCAAACACAGTTCCTGCAGTGCTGTGAGCCTTGTACCCATAATCCACATTTGGTTGTACACCCTTCTTAACTGATGCCCCCCAAGCAATTGTAGAGTAACTACATCATCACAACACATAAATATGCAAAAACTTAGTAACCCTATGAAAAGGTACATTTATTTAAAGCAAGAAATTTTACCTCAAGGACATAACAGCTGCTGCCAAAGACACACCAGATATGGAATTGAAATTGGGGAGATGAGATAGCACAAAATGGACAGAGGCAAATATCATGATGAAGTATGAAAGTTTGATATTAGCGCAGCCATCTTCTTGTTTGCAAACCAAATCGTGCACCTTCTGAAGTGACTTTCCTCCAGTGACCATATAAACAATGTCAACACCAACTTCCACAATTAGTTGTTGGGGCACAACAATCCATAATCCAAGCTTTTCTCCAAAAGCATGTTGACCCAACTCATGATATCTATCAAAACGTTTCCCTGGAACCATTTCGTGCATTTCAACCATTTGCCATAGTGTGTATAAAGTGATAATCCAAGATACTACCATCACAGTTACACCAGGTCCCCTGAAATTAAACTACTCATTTCAGTTTATCTAACTTTTACTGAAAGAAAAAAAAAACAGAGTATTGTATTGTACCATCCAAGCTCAGACATGGCATAAGGAAGACTGAGGACACCAGCACCAACCATAGCAGTAACATTGTGAAAAGCTGAATACCACCATTTCGCATTCCTAGAAGAAGTAATCGGAAGCCACGCATCGATCGCCTTCTCTTCTTCTGTTCTTGTATCAATCTACACTCATTTCACAGTAATTTTTATTCAAAAAACCATAAATATATACTCATTTCTAATTTTTATTGTTTGAAACGTTTAACTTCTATACGCTAACATAGTTGTTATCGCACTCAAAGCAATTTTCATGTATTTTGTCTTTAGTAAGCTAATTTGTATCCTACATAAAAAAAAATATATAATATTCAAAAGCAACGTGAATTTTGGCATAAAATTGAGGAATTGAAAAAAAAAAAGGATTGGGATTTCAATCCATGTGACCCACTAATAATAAAGTATTGATAGTGTGAGATTTGTATAGTATGAAAGTCAACTGAAAAGTTGAGACGATTTTCTCATCGCACGTCTTCAGTGTATGTATAACAAGTTGCCGTGAATTCACGGTTGTCAATATATAAGTAATTAAAGTCCTATGAAAGAACCCTACTGACCTAACGTGATGTACACACATGCAACGTTTAAACTGAATTTAATGATCCGATTTTATTTTAAAATGTTATATCAGTTTGACTTGTTCAAGATTGATTCTAGACCACCAAACAAACAAGAAAGAGCTAGGAAAATTCAAATTTTTCTTATGAACCAAATTAAATGAGCACAGAAACGAGCTTTTTTGGTACAATTATATTTCAAGATCTAAAACTCAACCAAGCATTTCAAATATTTATCATTATCTCACACAACATTTATGGAAATTCTTGGTATCTCAGAGTTTATAAATTAAACCATACTGTATTGTTACGAGTAATTATTCATAAGAAAATCGGAACAACAACCTAATAGGTCATAATACACTTGATATTGTCCTTGCATATACGTTAAATTCATACATGTTTGCAGAGAGAGAGAGAGAGAGTTACCTTGGAGTCATCGTAATTTGATGGAGCTTGAGTTCCCATGGCTACAAGTTGTGACTTGTGTTAAATTGGAAAAATGAAATGACCAAATAATTTTAAAAGGGAAGAAACGGAGGAGAAAGAAGATTAATGAATATGGAAGACTTGGAAAAAATATCGAAGCTATCTGTCTTTTATAAACAAAAAAATAAAACTACATATTCTCTTAGCTGTGTATATTATTATGATGGATTCTCAGTCCTATAGTATGTATTTAAATTTAAAATTAAAATAAAACACCATCTTGGACCTAACAAGTAGCTAGAAGAGATTGAAAGTGACGTTTTTGTTTGACTTTGAATTTTGTACAAAAATAATATTGTCATCAACGAATTAGGCGATGAATTTTACACTATATATATACTATACAAGCTGCCATCAGTCTCATTGCTATTTGCTTATACTCGAAATAACAATTGTTTTGACTTAAAAGTTATTTTCAGATTGGCTGTAGCACTCTCCTTGGAAAATTCCACCAACTCCTGAGTCATACTATTTTTATTCTCCGGCCTGCAATTATTTGTTATATAATGTATCGTGTTGTGTGTTAAAAAATATTATTGCTATGGTCGACTTTAAAACGCTAAATATATGAATTAACGACACTCATAATGAAGGAGATATTCGTGAGTTCATACACAATTTGAGTAATAATGACCGAAATATATGTGAACATCTCACATGCAAATAATTGATCATCTAAAATTAAGGAAGATTTGAATTTACTATAGGCAAATGGAATTTTTAAATAGAATAAAAGACATAAAGATATAGAAAATATTAAATTTCATATTTATATAATATATAATTTAAAAGACAGTACGTATACAAAATTTGATCTCCAATTTCTTTTTTCACAGGACAATATAATATGTATAAGTTATAGTATTGAATACAATACAATACAATGTTATTGAATTATTTCTTTAAGAATTGAAAATTGAGTATTCACGATATAATTAATATAAAGTTTTCATGATTATTCTAGAGTTGTTGCAGACTTGTATTAGTTTATACCAAACAATATATAATAGGTGTTAGTACATATGTTATTTCACTTAACCATCGGTTAATATTGATTTGGTATATTTTCACCTTGTTTAACTAATAAATCAATAACAGAAAAATGAAATGCAATTCATTCGAATAAGACTAACTGAGAATAAAAAAGAATATATACAACAACTTTCCATAAAATTTACTTAATTATGATAAGTCAATATAGTTTAAGATAAATATCATTATCATACACCAAAATTAACTATAGATTTAATCTTTTGGATATACTTTCCCATAACTTAACAATTATCTATTTCTAATAGTCAACTTGTAAGGATTTCTCATATACACGACATCTTATTTTTACATATAATAATCATTAAATTTAAAAGAGTGCCTTCACGCTCAGGCTTTTTATTTTATGTTATAATAATATTTGTAACATCGCATTACTATTGTAATAGCGATAAAATAAGTTCGATTTTTAAGTAGTATTATTACGAAACTTCTTTACGATATTATATTTATTTTCAATTCTTTTTAATTATAATAATAAAATATATTATAAAAAGTGTTTATTATAAAGAAGTCCGACTAACATTATATATGCTTACGATATACTCTACCAGCTTCGGTTTTTCTTTGAATTTGACTAAAAATATAACTTTTTAGTGGTGATGATGATATTTAAATTCAAAGCTTACGAATTTTAAAGTTAACTCACAAAGTGTACACACATGACCCCATTAAAGTTGGCCTCTTTTTTTTTTTTTTTTTGATAATTCATCATGTGCTCTTTCGTTGACTTCCCATTTCTTTGAAGATAATTTATTTGACGTAACTCCCTGGAATAAGGGCAACTAAAAATAAGATATTTTCCCTCTCTTCCCGGAGGTTTTATTTTGCACTCGATTACGAATATTATTTTAGTTATATGATCGCTTTTCTTGAAGAAGTATGTTCTAAAAATATATAGAATTGGTAAACAAAATAAATGAGTGTGATTTTGTTTTTCATGGATTAATATTATTTTTTTTTGTTCTTTAATTTCTGATATATTTTATTTTTAATCCTTTTGTTGTGTGATTATACATCTAATCTTTAATTAATTAAAATATGTGTTATTATATAAGGATATCAGGATATGTAATGCTAAAGATTGTTTGTGGAATTATATTATCCTCAAATATAACATAACAATACAAATTTAACATAAAATTTAGGTAATTAAATGATAGGACGGTAACTATTTCTTAAATTTTGTGAGAGTATATTTTAAATTATTCAAAGGTTAAATATACTTAACGAGATATTACAAGGACTAAACTCATAGATTACCGGTATTTAAGGGACCAAAAACACAATTTCCCTTCTTACATTGTTGTTTTGCTTATTCATATTAAGTAGCAATTTTATAAGGTCAACTTCTCAAGTTGAAATTTAAAAGAAAAAATGCTGTACGTATGAAACACAAGTGTGGAAAATTGCGTGTGTCCATATTCTAATAGGCTGCTGAATTTTCGTAGAAGTTGCATTTTCAAATAATGGCTTATATACGTTTGGGTTGCAGTTGCTTTTTCATTATGTAAAATATTAGGCAAATCAACAATATAGTATTTCAAAGTAGTTGTTGCTTTTTTATGTTCCAACTCTCATATCTCCAAGTGGACTTCAACAAAACCAACCAAATCCATTCAGAGAAAAAAAAAAAGTCCTTAAATTCCTTCATCAAACAATACATGTGCCAATAGGGTAAAAAGAAAAAACATTACACATTTAATTATATAAAAATAATCATATTCTCTTCGATATAAAAATTCTTTTTTCATGTAACAATAAAGGCGACTTAAATAAAGTCTTGCGACGCATCACGCATATGCAATGCATAGGTGTGTGGTGTGACAATCGTGCATTTGATAAGAATTTGATTTCACTATTTAATAGTTTGGTTAGGGTGCATGTTTATTTATATTTGTTTTAGAACTAGTTGTTTTTAGAAGTTTAATAATTGAAAAAATTAAATAAATGATAAATTAAAGATTATATGTTGTTAGTACTAACAAGACTTTCTAGTTTTCAATATATAACATTAGATTTTTATCAATATTTGACAAATTAATAAATAAATTAAAAAGAAAAAGAACCATAAATATACTATATTTTGTAACTTGCAGGATATATTGAATCCCCAATTTTCTCTTAGTCAGTTGGTTAAAAATATCTCCCCAATATTTTCTATTCCTAATCTTCTACCAGTAGACAAAAATAATTTATTCCAAACTTCTTCCCAAAAATATCTTCCTTTTTTCCTAAAATTTCTTTCCTTAATATTCACACAATTTTCTCCTTTAAATATATTCATGCAATTATTTTTTTAGTTTTTTCAAACACGATTTTTTCTTCTTCTTTTCCTTATTTGTATGTTTTCATCCCTGATTTATTTATTTATTAGTTTTTTTGTTGTTCAAAACTTGAAAAATAACAAAACTTATTATTATTATTTTCGATACGAAAGATGATATCGTTCATTCAATCTTGATTAATATGGACATCGATAAAATGAATTTTAAATTTAAATTGGTATGATAGTGAATGAATTTGTATACGAATTGATATCACTTAAATAACTTTTTTCCTTCATAGATACCAACTTGTATACACTTTTCATACACTAAAATAGTTAATAAAATATAAAAATGGCTGATCACCAGTTTGCATTCCATCTTTGACATAAATACATGTACTCTGTATATGAAATCATTTTGTAAACCGATTTCATTCATATATAATCTAAATTTGATATCATAATCCATAAAAATCAATTTGTATAGCAATTTCATAAATAATTAATCAAATATAAAGCATCAATTTTTATTGTCATTATACACATCACATATAAAACATTTTTATATATTACTTATATTAAAATATTAAGTAAACCAAATATCAAATGAATATGTTAATAACTCAACATAAATATGGCATTTAATGGGTATATAACTTGGTTAATAAGTGGTAGACTAATATACAAATTTAATACCGTTTTCATATATTATTATTTTGAAAACACATTCTTTTTATTTCTTTTATGGTCATGAAGAATTAATAATGGAAATTGAAACTGTTTAAGAGAAAGAAGACCAAAGGGGCCGAAATAATACTTTGCCGGGAAGCCAATGTCCACTAGGGGCTCCGTATTAGTTTGGTTACGCATATACATATTCCGTCCTTCGATTTTAATTTATTCGTTTTACTTTTTCTCAATCTGTTTTTTGAAAAAAGTTTTTATAATAATTTTTTAATTTTAATTTTTAAATAACATATTTAAAATTAAGAAACATCTAATTACATTTAATATATCATTAATTTTGATGACTATTTATTTTTCTAAATTTTGTGTGAAGTCAAAATATGAAAAATAAATTGATTCAAGAATTGTTTTTTTATTTTTAAAGAAGTAAAAAATATTGAGCACCAGCAGAAATGAATTTTGAGTAAAATTGTATTAGTCATAGTCAAGATAACGCCATAAATAAATTTAGACTAGAGAAGTTGACATGGACTGCCCAAAATATACGCCTATATATTTTGACTTTTTAAAAGTTTGTTTCTTCATTTCTTTAATTAGTTAATAAAAGAAACATTTATAAAAAGTGTTACTCATTGTATAACAATTTTGATAAGAATAAGAAAGAAAGCAATTTGATTGTATGTATTAACAATGTTTGACGTCATTTCCATGTTCCTCTATTATATCGTTGACTTGACAGATCAGTGTGAGTATAGCAAACGGTTTCTTAGTTTTAATTTTATCAATCTACTCTTTAATGGCACAACTAATTATCATTAAAAAAAAATAAAGACGGGAAAAAATATACGAAGATTAATGTAGGTTTAAGATTAGCTTTTCTGTTTAATATATTCTTGTACAAGTAGTGGGTGATATTAAAAATATTTAAAAAATTAAATTAATTTAAAGACATGTGAAAAGATATTTCTTTAACTCTCAAAATATATGAATATCAACAACAATAATATATATCTAATGTAATAAAATATAGAAATGATGTAGACCATATTTCTACCTTTGTTGGTAAAGAAAGGAGAACAAAACATAACAATAGTGGAAGAAAACTGAAGAAGAAACAATTAGTAGAAATTTAAAACTAAGAATAATCTATATGAAAAAATTAATAAATAAAAATGAAATGATACTAATATTATTGCTCACAATTTTGGACTTTTCAAACCTTTAAGTCTACGTGGTTTAATTCAAGTCAACTAAGAATTTTCCATGAAACTCATGTACTGCAAGTAGATAAGCTTATTAGACGCACGCAACTTACTAATCACTGACTTTTACTTTTTTGTGCAATTGATTCGCTTAATTTCTACTTTGTTTCTAAATTCTAAAAGTAGTGCAAATAATAGAATTCCTATTAATTCCATTCACATCAACACTTTGTAATAATCAAAAGATCATCATAAATACTCTTATAACAATTTGCTTAAATGTTATATTACGTGTATCACAAATGCCTTTATCTAAAACCAAGATAGTGAATGACATACTAGATGGCTCAAAGACGTTGTATTGGGATATAATTTTCCTCAATCAAACGAACAAAGAAGTGGGAGATTTAGAAGAACTTTTGATGGCAAAACTTCAAAGTTTAATAAGTCTCTCTGCTTCAACATACTAAAAACATGTTTTATTATACATATCCTTCTTCAAGAAAAACTTGCACACAACTACAATTAAGAAAGCTTGACGGATTAGTTCTTTAAGTTACAACCGACAGAGGTGTTGCAAAATGTAATTAAAACATACATCAAACAGATTTACATGTCTACTTCTTGGAAATCTTACTAGGTTATTGAACTACGAGGACATGTGGATGTATTGAGCTAAGAGCTCACTTGACCTGCCAAATTAATAGAGTCCACCGTATGAGCCATCACCATCAATCCCATTTCTGTTATATCAACCAGAATTCCTCACAGTCTAGAAGATCAGGCCGTGGATAGAACAGAACGCTCGTATATTTCATATGGCCTCAGTTCACTTGAAGTGGCTTTGACAGTTTGTTCTGAAGCACCAAAACACAAGTACTGATTCACCAAACTCTTGTTTCCTTTGTATATTGAATCTGATGATTTTGCTCGTACGTGATTGGAAGAAGAAGGTCTAGCAAGCTCATTCTCAATTTGAGTGGCCTTTTGTTGGTCCAACGAAGTGTGTGAAGACACTGATGAAATTGAGAATGAACTAGAGCAAGATGATCTACGGCGGACACTAAGATGTGGTATGGCCAGCATGACACCATTTACTAGCCCTGAAGCAAGTTTCTTCTTAGCTGTTGGACTTGGAAGGTTACTTCTAACAGAGAGTGTCCGCTTGTTGTTTGGAAGAGAGGAAGGCTTGGAGAATCTCTGTCGAAGAGGAACTGGTGCTGCTTCTGAATTTCTAGCACAACTTTGATCCGCCAATTTCTTGAGCCTCTGAGAATCTCCTTTCCTTATTTTTGGCCAATAGAAAAAGCGTTTCAGCCTTTGTGCAGCATTATTTGCAGAATTGGTTTTACCCTCATTTCTAGAACAATCATTTTCAGTGTTCAAATTGTGTTGACTCAATTCAGTTGAGGTGCTCAGCTCTGCGCTTTCATTGCCATCATGCTCAATGCCCGTGTATAAGAAGATTTCAGTGTCAGAGAGTCTGAAGGAAGTGCCAGGACTACTACCTACGTGTTGCATCTTTAAATGAGATGCTACAACTCTCCTTGCTGAATGGTCGTGTTGACTAAAAATTCCCCCAGCAGAGATCAACTGCTTTGTGAGAAGATCTGATGAAGCAGAACGAGGCCGTTGCCTAAGGATATCAAGTGGTGTCATTCCATCCTTATCACGAGTATTGACATTCACAGAGCGGACAGTCATTAGTAATTCCACAAGTTCAGAATGAATATTTCCAATGACAGCCAAATGAAGTGCGGTTCTACCATCCTTATTTTCAGCATTGACAATTTCTTCAATGTTGAACTTCCCACAAACTAATTGCTTCATGAGCTGGATTTGATGGTCCAATCTACGGAAACAAGGAGTTTGGAAACCAGTAATGGCGACATGGAGAAATGTTTCTCCGGCATTGTTTCTCAAATAGACCAATGAGCTTGATGCAACAATTAAAGCTTCAACAACAGCTAATTGGCCCCTGGAAGCAGCAATATGTAGTGCAGTGTTGCCTTGATTGTCTGTGGAGTTAATAATATCAAAACTTTTTATAAGATGTTGGACAACCTGCAACCATGAACAGAATGATATAAGGCACAAAGGAAACCCAAACTTAATTAAGGAACTGCAAAAATACTACCCCAACTGCTAACATTAATATTGTCTCTTTCAGATACTTAAGATTCCGAGATCACAAAAGTTACATCATCTAAGCTTGCTCTGAGGTAATCTTCAACATGAGAAACACGAGGTCAACCATTTATTATTAGATAAGAATAGTATCCAAAAGTCCAGCTGATCTTTTTTTTTCCTTCTGTTTTAAAAAATATGGATGAGTAAATCCAGACCAGAGTCTTTTCAAAGTCTCAGATCAGGTCATAAACAGACATCTGTGAAAAGAAAAGTCAATTGTCTCACCTCTTAACTCCCAAGTAAAGGTCAAGTACATAATCAAATATCTCAGTTATATTCCCATCGCGAATCAGAAGTGGACAAGCTAAGGAAAGTTTACAGAGAACATCTTAAAGTAGACATTAACTAAGACTTGAGTAAGGCAACAAGGAAAACAGAAGATTAGCAAAATTGTACCACCTTCAGCTAACGTAACAGTGACTAGTACAAGAACCTCATACAATAAGTAGTAGATTATTGCTGACTAAGAAATTTTTCTTTAGATTAGTTTACATGTAGACCCCTAAATTTAATATCCGATTTTTCTCATAGATATATGATCAACAAAAGAACAAAGTTAGAAGTACCAAAGCCATGATTCAAAAAGTCATAGCAAGCCCAATAGCTACTTGTACGGGAGAACAAGTAAGCATAACTCCTCCTAAACAAGTAAAATATATTGACGTGGGGAGGAACATATGTACTAGTTATGGATTAAATCTCAAGACATTCTTCGAACCAATCATAGACGTTCTTGGGAACTAGAATGCAACAAGAGGTCTCCAAAATCCTCAAACTGGTGAGCAAGCAAGTCATACCTCAACCTGCCCCTTGCCAGCAGCTGCATGCAAGGGTGTTGCACCCTGAATGTCTCTATAAGCTAAGATGTCATCACAGCATTCAGCAAGAAGCTCCTTCAGTACCTGAAGATTACCTCCTCTAGCAGCAGCATGAATTGCTCTATTCATCATCTCCCACTTATAAGCCGATGGAACCTCGCCAATATGTTTACCCATCTCACCACCATCACGCACCAGAAACCTCGGGGTGATAGCAAAATCAAACAGAACCTTGAAAAGATCACAACTTTTACTCCTAGCAGCAGCATATAATATATCAGTGACACCGTATTCCCCTTCTCCAAACACCAAAAGCGGGTTTATTTCAAGCAATTCTTGAACAAAAGAGAGGTCTCCAGCAGAGGCAGCAGTATATAAAAGCCACCCACCATAGCCAGCTTTAAGAAGTGAATTTTTCCCTTTGTTGGTGTCACATTCAAGCATCAGTTTTCTAGCAACTTTAGAGCGGCATCTAGCCACATCATCAAACTGTTCTTCATCATCCCATACAGACTCAAGCCTTCGAATCCTACGTAGTGAAGTGAGCTTAATAAGGTGATTTCCATCTAATCGAAGAAGCTCACGGACCAAATCATAATGACCATTAGCAGCTGCATAATCAATTGGCGAAGCATACCACCATTGATCCCCTGTGCTCTCCCATCGAAGAGGAAAATACGTTGGAGGCATTCCAACAAACAGATTATGAGTATACACGCTCAAATTTTACCAAACAAGTTACAGAGGGAAAATTGAAGATTCTGCAACAAGAAATTAAAACTTCACAGTTAACAATCGCAAAGAGATAGGAATGAATGACATAAAGGAACTTGACCCACAAAACAACTACTACTTAAAGATATATAATAATAATAATAAGAGAAGACCCTCCTGTGACAAGTACTAAAAATAGCTTGTGGATATATAATACTACTAGTAAATTGATAAAAAATGTACTCAAATACTAAAACTTAGAGTAGACAGAATCATCAATAGCTTGAAGAATACAAATAAAAATATGAGAGAAAATAGTACAAAGTGACACATGGAAAACCATGATTTAGTTATAAAAAAGTGAAGACAAAACCAGAAAAGATTGATAGTGATGAGAGAGAACAAAGATTGAGCCCATCATTAACCCACTAAAACTGACACATTTGCTTACCACAAATGTTCAGACCTAATTTCTCACAGAATTAACAAAATAAATTCATGGAAGAGATACTCAAGTTTTTGTATCAGATCAAATAATTTATATTAAATTAAAGGTCATAAATTAAAATTAAAATGCGTATAAATTTAATGCTATGATTTTTATGTTAAAACACATTTATTTAATTAGATAATAAATATTGAATGTTATACATCAATTTCAATTGAGTGAAAAAGCGAAACAGCATGCAAAAGTGAAAAAGGCGCCAAACTTTTTTCAGGGAACCGTCGTAAATTGATATATATATCCCCATTTTAACTTCTTCCATGCCTATATTTATTATTATATAAACACACATTAAGAAATTAAATGAATATACTATTTTATTTTTATTAACGTTAACTTTTCAATTAATATATATTTTTAAGATAGTAATTTACAAAGAAAAATTAGAAAAATATTACAATTTATACATTAATTTTATAAAATAATAAATATTATAAATCAACTATTTATAAAAAAAAATTACGTAGGAGGAGTAATTAAGATGAGTAAATTTCAAAGATTTCATTCCAAATATGCAATTTTGAGATTCGAAACTTTACGGTATCTTTCCTCGTCTGTCTGATGCACTTAGGTACAAAATATATTGTTGAATTGTAACATACTTTTTATTTTTAAGAAAGATCTTTAGAGATATTAATTAAAGATAACTTAAATTATTTTGATTCTTCTCAGCCTCTTCTTAAAAAGGAGAGAGAGTCACTATTTAGGATTTAAAAGTAAATGGAAATCACATCAACAAGAAAGGGTAGTTTTAGAAAAAATACTACTAATCTATTTTTTAAAAAAAAATGTTTTTAATTATTTGTTAATTTTGATAAATTAAAAAAAAAGTTTGTTTATTATACTCTCAATTAATTATTTTGAAAAAGATAAAAAAATTTAAAATTTTTAAATCATCACTTTATAATTTATAGAATAAAATGATAAATTCACAATGTGAATCATTATTTCTTAATAAATGTGACATTTTAAAAATGAACAAGTAATTAAAATTAAAAAGAGTAATTAATACATTCTTGAACTTTGAAAAATTCATATGTTTTGGACAACATTGGATTGAAGAGAGTAATTATACGTACTCCTTATTTGTCCATATTTACTTGTCAAATATTTTTTAATTTGATTTCTCTTTTTATTTATTAATTTTGAAAGAATAATTTATTTTTCTCTGTTATATCCTCAATTTATAAAGTTAGTGTATTTAAAAAATGTAGTGAGTAATATATTTGGAATCCCGTTAATTAATAGATATAAAATAGTAAACTAACTATATCAATCATTATTTTTCTTAATTAATGTGTCAAAACAAAGTTTAACAAGTAAAAAGAGCGGAGGGAGTAATTTATATTCCTTGTTCATTTCTTTCTTATAACTTATTTTTAAAATAGATTTTTATTTTTTACTTGCTGTTTTTGATATAATAAAAAAAGATAATATTTTTATTTTTATATTTTACCCTCAACATTAAATATTTATTTTTTAAATTATTTTTCGAAGACCTCACTAAAAATTTTCTTGATGAGATTATCTCTTTGGTCATTATTTTAAAAGGTATAATTTATTTGATTACTAGACAGCAGGTGACCCCCTTAACCAAAAGTAGTTTACCTTTGTTTAAATTAGGTTCTCTTTTAGGCAAATTATACGGTAGGAATCTGTTTGGAGTAGTGAAAGATGATTTATATATAGAAGAAAGAAACCTTCCCAAAAAAACGAATTAAAATTGTTATTTTATTCGATACAGTTTAACATTTTATCTTAAAATTCACTCGTTGAAAATCAATAAACTTGCAATAATAATTATTACGAACCACTTAAATAATAATAATATACATTAATATGGGAGACAAGTGAAGAAGAGAGGGACCAATGCCTATGAATATGGCCATGTGATAAAACAGCTTTTTAGCTGAAACTGAAAGGGGAGATGTGATCAAAAAGCAAAAAAGATATACTAGTTGGTTCTACAAGTAATAATGCAGCATGTGATTGATTGCCAAAAATTTAGCTTAGTGCTTATACTACTTTTTCCATATGTTCAGTTATAAAGCAACATCACTCACACAAACAATGCTAGCTAGTTGAAATGTTAGACTTCAATCAATGAAAAAACAAATAAATCATTTAAAATTACTAAATATATTCATTATGTTGACAGAGACTTATGTTAACCTCCTTTTATGTATATTATATGGAAATGGAATGTATCATTTCAATTATATTTATCTAATCATAATTAATTTGCTTTCAATTGTACATCTCCTTCAAGGCATCCTCAGACTCTTTCCCTACAAAGATTACTTACTTTCCATCTTCTAATAATAAAAATCTCCAAATATTATACACTAGTACTGGCTAGCTAGCGTAATACATATGAGGATTATGTACTCATCGAATCTAAAAAAATAAATATAAAAATAACAAGAGTCTTAATATTCAATCTAAACTATAATTGCATAAAATTGGAGAGTGCATGTATGAAGGTGTCAAAATCTTCTTAGTCATAAAAGCCATAATAACGTTCCTTTTGTGACTTCGATGCAAATTCTTATTTGTTTGTCCACTTCTTCTTTTGTAGTTGTCTTTAATTACTTGTCCATTTTGATAAATTACGAAATGAAAAAATAATTTTACCTATTATACCCTCAATCAATTACTTTTATAAAGATACAATTCATTGAAAATCTAATATATCCACGTAATAATTAATAGGAGTAAAATGATAAATATACTATGTCAATAATTTTTTCTTAATTTAAAAGTGGATAAGTAATTAGGGACAGTAGTATTTAAGTAGAATAAACCAACCAAAAATATGGGTACATTGTGAACTAGTAATATTAAATAATTCACTCCTACTAATATTTTCGTTATAGATCCGAGTATATCAGAAAAGTTGGGTATCCTTGGGATATCTTGTAAGTTCTTTCTTTTCCTATGGGCCTAAATCAAAAGCCCACACCATTTGCAACTCTTGTTAAATTCAGTAGCGTAATACATGTGATACCAAACATACTTTCAATAAATTCAGCATAATTTGCGTGACTAACATTATAAACGTTGTTTCGACTTCTTTACACAAATCAATTAAGTTAAGTTACTCCCTCCATCTTACAATGATTGACCACTGATACATAATTATCGTATAATATTTTCCCAACTATTTTCAAAATTACAAGAATTCCTTTAAATTTATAAATTCGGATACATCACTAAACTTCCTGATACACCACTAGGCTAGACATCCGAATACATAGGAGATAGATGTACCCGAGTGAGGAGGAATGTATTAGGAGGGAATAGAACATCCAAATTTATAGGAAAGAAATGTATCAAAGAATGAAATATAACATCCAATTTCATAGGAAGAAATGTATCAAAGAATGAAATATAACATCCAATTTCATAGGAAACGAATGTATTATAGAAGGAGATAGGAATGTATACGCCAAAAGGAGTGATGTATCAAAGAAGAATTTTTGAAACTTTTTTAAATAGTTGAGAATTTTAAAAATTATGATAAAAGAACATGTACATTTAAGTAATTTCCCCATAATTGTCCACTAGCACAAGAATTAAATATACGAAACATGATAAATTATGCATCAATCTAATGCAATTTTCATTACTATGTAATTTAATAAAATTTGTACATGTTAATTAATTAAGATTAAGTAAAATGAATAATAAATTTAAACATGTGACATCTATATATTGAATTGGTGCGGATAAATTTTACCCTTGTTAGACATTTCAAAATAACATAATTGTCCAGTAGAGATAGTTGGGAAGAATATCAAGTAAAACTTTGATCTTTCTTCTTCTGTTTTTGGAGCAGGTAATAGGATAATTAGCATTATTAATCTCATATAGTCTGTCGGAGATTTTATACTTAAAACTAAAAATGCAAGCAAGAGAAATCACTGGACCTGGAATAGCAATACAGCATTAGTATTCAGTAACCACCAAGTCAAAACGTCAGGCCACCAACGGTTCCATAAGCTGTGAGCTGATTACAGAAGCATATGCACTAGACCTTTGAAAATACATGCACATAAGCTACAGCAGACTTCTTTTTTTGTTATAAGAAACAAGGTTTTTTGTAATATTCTTAAGGAATAACCAAGAACTATATAAACTATGTTTACGGATACACATGATCTCTTAAAGAGGAACACAACCAGCAACAATGCTAAAGGCTTCTCACACAGCTGTGCTCCAGGCTCTAGGAACAATATCAAACCACCGATGAGAAAAGCCATTGAAGAACTTCAGAACACTTAAACCTGCTGCAAGAAGCATGGAGTGAAGGTGTACTTGCAGGTTATGTCGGAAGATACTGGGTATGCGAGAACAACTGTGCCAAGTTTCGGTATTGGCACTTGTGGTCTGATTTCAAGCATGAGAAAGGTCAAATATGATCTTTAGGATAGATCCACAGTACTCTCCTCCTCACCCTTCTCTTGAAGGCTTTGAAGTTGAGTGTATTACGGGTGCTCTGAAGATGAAAACTTCCCTAGTAACAGCAGATAATTCAAGTTCTACAATAACGATATAGAATACACTGAACTGGAAGCAAATGCATACCACTTCAACATTTTTTTCCCTTGTTCTTAATTGCTAACGCATCAATGGCAGGTGTGTTTCCCTTTCACCTAAACGTTGATGCCAAATTTCTTCCTTCACTTCACCAAGAAGTTGGTGTTTATTTTCTGGATCTGCAGATCTAGTTGGTGATTGATGGCCTACTCCAAATACAAACACAATTGGTGAAATTATATAGCACAATCCGGCTATATTTCAGCCATAAATGTAGCTATTCACCATTCATTGAACTTCCTCCTCTCAATCGCCTAGTGAGTAGTTGTATTCAAACACATACAATACCACCGCTCTCTCTATCTCAACATTCAGCGTCCCTATAGTGCGAGTTCTGTAAGGAGTCTGAACCCTCTGCAAGCCCCATCCTGCCCGCACTTGCTTCACTTCACTATATCACTACTGACAAAAGCCTGTCTGGTAGGAGATAACTTTCACATCTGTCATTTTTTTCCTTCCAATTCCACAATCATCATATTCCAATGGCACCACAACCTGTAATTATAAAATACTCAAGAACTCCTTTTGATTTGATGCTTATAGGCAAAAGAAGCATTGCCTGCTGCATGTTCTAGCCACAAAAGAAGAAATGGCAGCTTGTCTGCTTATGAGGAACAGGATTTTCCAGTGGAACAGTAATCCTCTCTTGCCTCTCTTGGTGATCCAAAAATTCCTTATAGCAATCCCTACAGCAATCTAAACACAGATTGTCGAAACTAAATAATTCCTCATATTCACAATTATTTAAGCACCGCCCACAGTTGATACAACGTTTAATGCAGATAGTACAAGCTCTGCACGACTGAGCAGTAGATTTCTTCTTTTCGCAACTTTCTGAAGGGCAATCATAGACTACTCTAAGCTGCTGGCATATCGGGCATATTTCAATATCAATAGCATAATCATCATCAGAAGACACAGATAACTGTCCACCTTGGAGAAACCGTGGTTTACGAGTAGATGGCAGCTTGCTGCTATCAACACCTAACAAGACCTTGAACTCTTCAAAGTGGTGGTGTGTCATACCAAATAATCCATTGACCCCAAGGTACTTAAGTCTGGGTTTACCTGCAGACCGTAAGACCTTTAAGTTCCGGAGAATACCATCAGCTGTGAGTCTCACACATCCTGGGACACTAAGCTGCATTGATAAAAGTAAATACATGACATCAGAAAATATAATATAATAAGAATAAAAAATGAAACATTGTTTTTTTTTTAAAAACTAGGAAATGAAGAATATACTAGACATTCAGAGACTTAGATGAACTTCCTGAAAAGGCAGAACCAAGGGCCATAGCCGAGCATATTTTGGTTGCTAAACTAGAGAAATGATAGTTATACATGATGTCTCTCAATTTCTGTCACAACCCATTAAATTTCTGCGCATGATCTATATCAATAAAATTTATGAATATAACCCAACCTCCAAGAATAGGTCTATTGGTCTAATCTAAAAGTCAAAGAATTGCCTCAATTCAGTAATATAAGGCTAAACTAGGTCTCTTCACTACAGCAATTTTTTTTGTTTTCCTAGACAGAATCTCCAGAGCTTTAAATTCTGGTAAAAATACCTACAACATTATTCACTTGATAATTTCAGCAATACATATTTGAACAAAGAATTATAAAATCTTCTCAAAAAATATGAACTACATAAGTGCATTATAGAGGCAGTATTAAGATATGAGAGATGCCATAATGTAGAATAGCATGAACACTCAAAAAGGAAGAAAAACAATGGAACTCAACAGTGAAGGATCCTGATATCCACATTTTCAGATAGGGTCGATACAATAACAAGTGAAATAATGTCGCATTTTAGCCAAATCCAATCAATAACATTTTTTGAAGAAAACTGAAACATTCAAAAGTTGCTAATGAGGCAAATAAGGTGAGAGTACAACGAATAATAGCGCAATAATAAGAATACCAAACATGTAAGCTATGCAAGCCTTACATTCATTATCAGACAAAACGAATCATGGTAAGTCTTAACATATGATTACATCTTATGCGAAACTAGAATGAGCTAAAGTAACAAACATAGTTAGGTAAGCAGCAAAAGAGAATAGCTGACCTTTTTCAGGCTAGAATTCCTTTCAAGCACACAATTCAAACTATTATTAGTGATCCTTGGGCAGTGCACAAGACACACAGAATCAAGATGGCCTTGAGCCCTGTCCGTCAACTTTATAAGAACATCATCTGTGATCTTATTACTCAACGGATAATCAACTTGAATATCTCTCCACAGAAGTGGATCGCTACGCACCACATTTCTTAAAGCTTTGCAAACACCCTCAACAGAGAGAAGGTCCCTCAATCCAAGATAATTAAGGGACAAATACAGCGCATCAGAAGGAGCCCCTCCATCTGCATCACAATGATCATTCATACCCGACTGATCTTCCTGAGCTGCATCTCTAAAAACCCAATAACAGGAATTCATAATATCCTCAATCTCAACATCCATCGGCAATCCCTCTCCTATATCAATCTCAGACACATAGGAGTTTTCCCCTACATCCTGGTGAACTCTAATAGCCCCTTTTACAACAATATTAAATTCCGCATACAATTGAACATCAACCTCAATCTCATCTGTACAGAAACCAAGATCCTTTAACCCAAAATCTTTGTTAATACCCTCTAACCAACCAGTGATTTTGGTACTAATATCCATATCAAAAGGATCCTGTGGCAACAGATCAACAATATCATCAGAACCCATCTTTGAGTTTTCATCTTTGTGGTCTGGAAAGTTGCCCTTTTCACAATTCAAATCCCAAAAATCACTAATATCATCAGAAACCATCTCAGTTTTTCCAGATTTGTGATCATGAACTTTGTCAATTTCACGCTTCAAACCCCAGAAATCACCAAATCGATCAAGCTTCTCATTCGGGTATTCCTTGTCAAAATAACTATTATCTAACTTGGTCCCAGCTAAAAATCGTTCTTCTCGATTCAAGGACATATCCGCCTACTCAAAAAGAAAAAATCAACCCAATACCCAAGGAAAAAGAAAGAAAAAAAAAGGGGGCGTGCCCTAGGCGCAGAACGTATTGAACAAGAAAACCCTCAATTCTCGAATGCAGACTAAAACAAAAGCACCCAAAGATTTCACAGAGTTTCCTGTGAAGCGCCTAAATGGGTCAAGCAAAATTCCCCAAATTGTTCCAATGGATCAATCAAAATTCACCAAAATCGAACCCCCACATTCCGGTAATCAATAGAAAGAACAAATCCCAGCTACTATAGGAACATATTTACGCACAAATCTAATGAGTGGGTGCGCGAGAGGGATAGGGAGAGATTCAATAAGAATAAGAATAATAGAAGAGAGCGGTGATGATAAAAGGAATCTAAGAAAGAAAATGGAAATTGCAAGGTGTTTTGCAGATATGTACAATAAAAACCAACAGAATACAATGTGATGGATGGATGATGTATAAGGTATTCCTGTATCTACATACTCGAGAATCGCTCGCACCCTAATTTTGGTGAGAGAGAGAGAGAATTTGTATATGTGTCTCTCTGAACTATAGGTGTCGATTGGTAGAGATTGATGTGGCGCGAGAGACTTGTTCTTTTGCGCTACTTCAACTACCTCCCTATAAATTAGGTTACAAATTGGGCCTATTTGGGCCTGCATTTATTTATTTTTTATTTTACTCTATTATGTAAAATTTTGATTATTATTTTAAAACTATTACTAAAAAATGGATTTGTTTAGAAAAAGGAAAAAATAATTAAATATTAAATAACCTCAAATTTGAAAAATAAATCTTATATATTATTTAAGAATATCTATTATTATTAATATGTCAAAAATCTAATAAACTTGTTTTAGCACCTTTTCAAAGAACAAATACCAACGAATCTATTTAGCACCTTTTCATTTTTCTTTTTGGATATATATTTGCCCCTCAGTCCTATAGGACTAAAATACATATTAAAATTGGCCATAAAAATAAAATATTGAAATGAAAGTAAGTTTTCGAAAGAATTTAAAAACGATAATTGCAAAGTTATTTATTTTTGGAATGTATTAAACTTCAAAAGGGATAGAAATTTTATGATTGAAAAAAGATCACTTGAAATTCTTATTAAAATCATGTTTTTCAAATTTAAAATTTATTTTTCAAAAAAAAAAAACATATATTCCTCGGTTAAATATATTACCAAACGTTGTCTTAGTATTTATTTTTTTTAAAAAAAAAGAATCATATCTAAATAGATTTTAAATTATGTGGTTGTTTGATCATATTTTACCATAAAAATTGTAAAAGATAATCTTTAAGCAATTTATTTTTTAAATTCTTTAAAAAATATGAAATTTTGTGGTCAAACATAATTTAGTTATTTTGGTTGTTGGGGGCGGTTCTAGGGTAGGGGCTGATAATTATACAAGCGAAAAAGGACCTAAAAATCCTTGGTATTGAAAATGGTATAAGATTATCATTCATTCACATATTGGCTCCAAAATATTTTTCTCATCCACTTATTGGCTTCAAAATACCCTTGTCATCCACTTTAAGTTCAAAAATTGATCATTTATTTAATTATTTTAAAATTAAACTCTTTAAATATTTTTTAAAAAACTTGACGTTCAACTATTAGTTGTAATTTAATTTATTAATATAATTTATAAACCAACCTACTACCCACTCTCAATTCTAACTAAACCCCACCCAATTAATAATCCAATTATAATATCAAAATAATAGATTTCTGAAAATAACATCGAAAATAATTTAAGTACCAACTAAATCTAGGTTGAGCCGCTTATATAAGAGGAGACTTTCAATAAGATTCTCTTATTTAGGTGGATGACAGAGGGGGTATTTTGGACCCCATAGATGAGTGAAAAAGATATTTTGAAGTCAATGGGTGGATGAAACATAATTCTTTACCATTTCCAATATTTTGAGAGTATTTTAAGTCCTTTTCCGTTATACAAGTAAATATTTAAAATTCAACTCAAAAGTATTTTAAAATTAATTAGTATGAAATCAGATGATTTATATTTCATCATTAGAAAAGGGTTGTAAAATAAGGATAATTTTCTTAGCGAAGAAGTTCTTTTACACACTAAGGAAAGATCCAACCATGTCTCATTCACTTTTTTCTCTAAATAATATTTTTATTTAGTCATTTTCTTATCTATTTCAAATTATTTGCAAAGGTGTATGTTATTAGTACCTCAAAATGGACATCTATTGCCTATATATATCATAAATGTTGTAGCTTGTAGGAGGACCAATAAGATAATTATTTTTTTTCTCAAAGACATTACCATTAACAATTTAGTTGGTAATCATATACTCGTCAATATCACATCTCCATGTAATTCACTTACCAAGTGAATACTTTTGACAATTGACATACTACAAAATAATAAAATACAAGAGAATTAGATCAAACATGTTCAAGTTATGCACTCATTATACCAGATATTAATATTTATGAGTCACTGATTTAACTCTCTTAATAAAAAATCAAGAAATACCATGCATGATAAGAGGAATACTTTTATTTTCTTTTTAGATTTTGATGCCTAGGGAATCTATGATAAAAGATAAAAGATTTTAAAAAAAGGAATATTCATTGTCTACACTTGTGACATGTGGGGTAAAAACTTGGCTTCCAAGGTGTTCTTTCCTTGGACAATTCTACCACTCACAACAGTTGCTTTCTTAATGGAGTAGTTCACAAAAAGGGATGGAATAACAGTCAAACATGAAAAGAAAGCAAACTAATAAATGGTCTTAAAAACAAGAATGGATTCCTCACGCCTCTTTCACCATTTAGCCTAATTGTCACTCTCATTAAAGAGTTGAAAAGGTGACAGAATGTTAATTGCTTATTATGGAATGTTTACACAATATATTCACTCATTAACTACAAGTATATGAATCATTTACATCCATTATGTAGGATTCAAAATAATTACTGTTATCGACCTTATCAAAACGAGTTAACGACTATGTCTCTATACTAAACCAGTTAGATCAGTCCTCAACTTCAGTTAAATATCGCTTGTGTGTGTGTGTGGTGTCTTTATGTTACTTATTAGGAAAAACCCAAGGAATATTCAGATACTCTCTCATTTATTAGCTTAAAAAAGATGAGATTATTACATGCAAATATATTTGTGGTACGCGGACTGTTTGTTACTTCTCAATAAGTTTGCACATAGGCAGGATACTACATGGCAAAAGTGACTAGGTCGCACTCATCTGCAATACTTTTCCAAACTTATAGTGTGGGAGGGATCCATATATAGCCATGAGTTTGAACGTAACCGGCATGTTGCAACAACTCATCTGCTTCAGCAGGGCCTCTGCTGCCTGGCTTGTATGGAATAGGCTTCACCTCTCCGTTGTCAATTCTATGCAAAAGAGGGGTGAAAATCTCCCAAGCCGCCTATATTTAACACAATAAGAGTTATCATCAATCGTGTTTATGCAACGGGTACAATATATATACCAAAAACAAAATGCACTACGTACCTTAAGCTCATCCCTACGCACAAAATGCTGCTGATCTCCTCTTATTCTGTGAAATGAGAAAACGTTGTTAGCACACTATGTTATCTGCCAGTATGCAAACATGTTAAAACTAACGACATGCACAAAGGCTGAGAAACATACGTGTCGAGAATCAGACGTTCATAAGCCTCTGGAATGACAACCCCTTGGTAACGCTGCCCATACGACAGGTCTAATTCACTTTGAACAGTTGACATTTCAAGCCCAGGTTTCTTGACCTGCATGAGAGAAACAAAAGATATGTCACTAAGAGCACAAACAAACTGTAAAAGAACTATTCCTTTTCTTCTCCTCTCTTCCCTTGAAATAAATGAACAAATAAATAAAAGGTGAACCTCCACATTCCCTTAAAACTCAGATAATGAACAAAATAGCGGCTTCTTCTCTCTGTCTCAATATCTCTTACATCGTAATTTGAACACTTCCTGGCCAGGCCAGCTCAGAAACTATTTGATGAACAACCAAACTGATAGCTTGAACAGAACAAGTAGCACAGAATTATTCTTACCGTAAGCTTCATGTACATGGCTTCTGAAGGTTGGAGACGTATCACAAACTCATTTCTCCCCTGCTTTTGACCTGTTTAATATGTCACAAGGTATTTTTCCATCATTGAACTTTGACTGAAAATCTAATACACAGCAATGAAGTCACAAAGGGAACAAGTAGATGACCATGTACGTGAAGTTTCATATAATGCATAGAGTTTATGGAAAACCAAAGATGAAACCATGGTATTCAATGGCCTAGCAATGCTGAACCTCAATTGGGAGAATTAAAAGCAGCAACTATAATTTAACCTATGAACATCAAAGCTCTATTCCAAGCTTGCGATATTATTGCCTTTGCAGCCTCCTTGACGACTAACTTAAAGCTCCAGATCATTGTAGAAACACTTTTTAAGATAAACTTTCTCTATAGAAATACTGGAAGGAGCTAACTATTCAAGTAGAAAAGCTCTCTGACATGCATGATATATATCATCAACAGAAGAGAATTCCTCTTAAGTTTCAGCTACTTCTCACAATCAAATCACATGCTTCACAAATGAAAACAAAGAGAAGGTGATTTCTATATGAAAAAGGAACAGTAACCCTAGTTTGCATCACTTCTTGAGATACCATTCACGTATCAACCAGAAGTAGATCTGTTTCTGGCTTAAGTAAATTAATAAATTAGTGGTGATGCAGTTTGCTAGTATAGGTGATGAAATTTGATAGTCTATGTAACACGAGCTAACAATCAAACATCTACAAAAATGTTAGTAAGACAAAAAATAGTATCCTTAGAAAGATCCTGACACATACATCTAAATATATCACCAGGAACATCCTTAAACTGCACTCGTATTTCTGCCTTTCTTGAATTTAGTGCTTTTCCAGCCTTCATTATAAAGGGGACACCTGCAGCAGGTAAGCCACATATACATAAGATATCCAAGATACAGAAAAAAAGTAGTCGTCAAAGTACATCTATGAAACAACAGATAAAAAGCAGTCTACAGCTGAGATCAAACATTAAAATACAAGTTTTAAACTTGTGAAATTCTTATCTAACCTTCCCATCTTTCATTGTGTATGCGTAAAACCATAGTTGCAAAAGTAGGAGTATTTGAGTTGTTAGGAACTGTTGGGTCATCCTTATAGCCTTCATATTGTCCAAGAACAACCTCTTCATCTTTAATTGGAAGCATTGATTGAAGAACCTGCGTGGATAAGAAAACAAATAAGTGAAACACACACAATTCTGTGAAAATGGAGTATTGGTTCTTCAAGTCATTATCATTATCTTATTATCTTACAAAGAAGCAAGCAACCACATTGAGTTTGTCGCAGTGTTAACCTGATACATACCTTAACTTTCTCATCCCGAATGTGTTCGGGCTTCTGAGAAACAGGCTTCTCCATGGCAACAAGGCAAAGGACCTGCAGTTGAGAAGGTCACTAATGGTAAGAATTAACATACCCAAGCATAGTGCAGAGTTCAACTGTTCAATGATTAAAGATATAGAGAAATCAAAATAGCAAAAAAGAATGGGTGAGGAATGTATTCCACCCGACCCCCGATGTTTTGAATTAATACAAGGATGAGCCTACGCAAGGAAATAGCTGCATCTATCAAAAATTGAATATGTTGATGGATTTTCAGATCTTAACGAATGGGTCGGCATTGGTTTAACCACAATCCTGAGACATAATCATGAACTGGCTTCTTGTAATGTACTTCCAGGAGAGAACCTGTGAAGTATTATAAATCCCATATTTTGAGTTTCTACCTAACAAAGGTATTGATATGATGATTCAAAAACGACTACTACGCCCCAATCCCAAACAAGTTTGGACTCAGCTATAAGAACTCTCACCGATCATGTAATTCCATGTAAACTCATCTCAGGCCAATATTATAGGAGTACAAAATAAAAATATAATAAAAAGTAGATGGCACTTGTTAGCCTTAAAGACAGAATAATTATGGGTCACCTGCAATAGATGGTTCTGAATAATGTCGCGTATAATCCTGCAAAATGGATGAAGGATAGTTAATTATTACCAAAAAAAATCCAAAATGCAGCTTAGTGAAGTACAGAGAAGGAAATTTATAGGCTTCTTAAAGAACATCTGGTAAGACTTCATCTGATCCTTCAAGTTAACGGAACAGAAGCCAACAATAAGAAAAGGTGCACAGAGAAAAAAATGGGAAGTTCTCATCTAGGAGACATAGCCCATGTGCATACCCATATTCATCAAAATATCCACCGCGGCCTTCAGTTCCGAAGTCCTCTCTAAAGACAATCTGCAAAGTGGAGAATCAAAGTGACCATTTGGAAGTGAAGAGCATTACAACTAAAACACTCTAGGAAAACATGGAACAAGAATCAGAAAGGACAACAGGAAGCTAATGTGGTAAGTTAGCTGATATCAATATCTAAATATTGATCTAATATTGACTACTGAGATTTTGCTTCATGATCTCAGCCATCATACTGGATCATCATGTTCTTCTTCTCCATAGATTAGATAGAAACAAGACACTTAACCACCAGGTAAGGTGTTCACTCTACACAACAGACTATTCCCTCATTAGGATTTGTGAGAGGCATGTAACAGGAGGTAGTTCAGAATAGTTCAAGAACTTTATCCTTGAGTGACAAGCTAAGCAAACCAGACAACTTTTGCAGATACATCTCGTTATATGCTTAGAAGTTAGAGGAAAGCCTCCTCTCCTACCCTGTAAGCAGATGTACCTTTCGTCTTCTCAATATCAGTGTGATATGAATATCTAACTAGTTTAAATTTGTAAATATGATACTGATGAGAAGAGCAGTAAGAGTACATGTTCAACTATTGATTGCTACAATCTTAAAGCTGGAAGATCGTTGTACTGCGGTATTTTTTTTTATAGGTTACATTACAAGAAATTAGTATTGCACCATGTATCTTAGAAGGAAAATATACCTGTATATTATCAATGTTGTCACGATTCCAGAGCGGCAAAAAGAAGCGATTTGCAAAACGCAGCACCAACTGCAGTAGTTTTCATACAATATGAGATAAATGCACGTACCCAGGTGAACTCATACTAAACAAAATAGTGTGTTTTGGGAAGTACCAAATTCTGAACCAACTCTTTCCCCAAATAATGGTCAATGCGATAAATTTGGGGTTCGTCAAATAGTTCTCCGATCTGGGAACTTAGTTGTTCAGATGAAGCTAAATCCTTGCCGAAGGGCTTCTCAACAACGATTCGTGTCCAACCACCAAGATCAGCTGGAATAGTGCAAGAAAATCTTTAACAATTTCTGTTGAATATCCAAAAATTTTGCAACCAAAAATAAAAACAGCTACTTATTGGCACACAATCTGACCAAGTACAGTGACTTGAGGATATTTTATGTAAGTCATACAGTATGCTGGTAATTCTTTTTTCTCAAAATCAAATTTAGAATGGAAAAATTCAACAGAACATCAAAGTTGTAAATTGTAAAAATCCCAAACTAATGAAACCTTAATACAAGGGTTTACCAATTTCACCTAAATGAAATATTTGTTTGTTGAAAAGGAGGTAATTCTTTTCTTGCACAAGTCAACTCTATTCACTCCATTTTACTTCTACAAATATATAGATGACGATAGAACTAAATTTGATCTTCCTGTTTAAAGAATGTATTGCCTATCATTAATTTTGTATGTCAACTCTTCAAGCTAAAAAGGGCCGTTTTTTATTTAAAAAGGACAATGACATCCAGAAAGGAAGGTTCGTAATTTTTGTTCACACTAGGACAGTAGCATATATCTAATATAACCATGCAGAAATGTGAGTCTTTGAATTCAACTGATAAAAGACCAAAAGAATGAGGATTGCATAGTAATCAGTAAAGTTGAACTCGTTATTAGAAGAAATACATACATTTGTTCATACAATAACTTTTTATCATTCTGCAAACAGAGGGATATACTGACGGAGGAAGAGCAAAGTAGAAAAGTCTTCTGGATGATCCTTCTGTGCTATTTTTTGAGAATTCATGCTCAGATATTGCCTTGTCCAGTAACGTAAAGCCCTCACCAGAATCATAAGAGCCACTGACGTATTTAATCTGAAAGAGCAATGACAAGTAAGCTAATTAAACATCAGTTAAATGGTGAAAAGAACATGAAAAAGCTTTTCACTCACCAGTTGCAGAAACTCTAATACTTCTCCTTCATTTTCTTTCCCCCGAGAAAGATACCTGCAATCAAAGAAGCTTGTTAAACCCCAAGCATTCTCCCCAGGTTTGCAAGAGACATGAATGGAAGTAGAGCGAAAAATACGAAGGATGAGCATTCTAATCAGCAAGCAGGTGAACTACAATGAAAAGATTTCTTTTGGGGGGGAGAGCCAGGGGCGCATGGTAAACTAGCAAGAACAATTTACAGAAGAATATACGAGTTCTTTTTTTGGAAAAAATAATTCAAAGCAGTGGTACATCCTCACTATCACGTTTGAGGAAGAGCAAGACAAAAAGTATCTGAAGAAAATTGACATAAATAGAGACAAGGCGAACAGCAAAGCATTTCATCATGAATTTGAGGCATGCAAATGCAACTGATATCATACTAACCCACGGATACGGCTTCTCAAGTCATCATCAGAAATTTTTGTCCTTGCGTAGCCAAAAATGTGAACTTCATTGGATTGCAGAAATCCCTGAGAATTCACAGCCCAATGCCAGAGTTAGCATACTGCTCGAATGAGCTCCATGAACTTTTTAACTAGTGGTATAACTAGGTATGATTATTCAGATTTTCTTTATGACTCCGCTATTGACATTGATTTATCATAAGAATCAGATTACCACAAAAAACAAACACCAAATGTCAACCTATTAAGGTAATCTTATTTGAATTGTACCTGCCGATAGAGGTTGAAGAGTGCAGGAAAAGTTTTCTTTTTGGCAAGATCACCAGAAGCACCAAGAACAATAATAGAAAGACACCCAGTTTCAGGTATATTATCATTGTCTCTAAAAGAGTCATTCCTAATAGAACCCCTTTTCTCAATACACCATGATGCCGCCATCTTCACAACCAACTTCAGCCTTGTGAGTTGTGATCTATAAATCAATAATCAGTCAATCAGATACTGTGAGTTGTGATCAAAACAACAGTAGTCACTCAAGATTCTGAAAATTGGGTAGTTAATAAGATTTAAGCAGGCTGCATAAAGTAATCAACTTTACTGACTTTACTCTAGCAAGAGAAGAAAGCGGATGATCCAAGAAAAACAAAAGAATATGGTTTGAAGAAGCAGTTGATGACAACGTAAAGCATAATTAAACCTGAATTAGCAGAGGATAATATAAGAAAGATCCAGCAAATTAGCAAGTTAAAGAAAGCAAAAGTTCAGCAACCAATAAACTACCAAGATCGAATATAAAGGTGACAAGAAACCAACTTTTAGGTATTGAAAAGGAGAGTAAGCAGTAAACAGGAAAGGGGTTGGATCAAACCTGAAAAAAGGGGGCAGTAAGCAATACGATGTTTTTGGTGATTTTAATAAAGATTTTTATTATTTTTTTATTTATAATACTGATGCCGTTCACCTACCACCACTTTGACTTATATACGCCGCCGTAGTCTCTGACGTCTTTTTAGTTTCCGATCAACCACTTTTTTAATGCCATTCTCCATTTCACATTTAAATACAACAACAACAGTAAACAAAATTAATTATTGTAATCACTCATAGTGGGTACACCATTCCATGTTTCCAAGATCATCATATTTTAGTAGAACACCACTCTTGACCACCTTATGACTTTATTCCATTACATAATTAAATACAAAAAATAGTATTTTAATTTAGCACTGTCATTTTGTTTCAAAATACAATAAAGTGGGATTTCGGTGTACAACATAAAAAAAATTATCTCAAAAACATATAGAGATTATTCTCGATAGATATTAAATAAAACATATCGAGATTATTCTCGATATATATTAAATAAAAGATATTTAAAATATATTTTTTTCTATACTTACTACTTTATTAAAAAATTACTTATATTAGATAATTAAAAATAATAATTAATTTTATGATCTTAAACATGTCAAATAAAAAAATTAAAAATATTTTTTAAAAAAAAAACATTTTTCTTTAAACAAGTAAAAAGTAAAATAAGACTAACATTTGACATGAAGAAGTACAATAATTGGTATCATCGATTTGTTAAAATATATATATATATATATATATATATATATATATATATATATATATATATATATATATATATATATATATATATATATAGTCCTCATTCTGGCCCTACAATAAAATAATTGGGGAGATTTTAAGACATTTTATCAACTAATTATAAAATATCGAACCAAGCATATCTAATATAGAGCATGCTTATTTTTGACGGAGGAATTATTAGATTACGGAAAAATCGTCAACAAGGGGGAGACCAACTTGACTTTCAAAACTGAACTTCTCTTTTAAGTTGTAAACCAGCCTTTCCTTCTAATCAACAAAGTTGGTACTACACTTCGAACCAAACAGTTGATTAATTTCTCTAATTCAGAAGCTCAATCAATTAGTTATATTAAAACATTGGTTATGGACAGATCAAGTTAACAAGCATCTAAAAGTTGACTTTCAATCTATATTTGAATATTTCCAAGTTCAAACCTGGCATACTCCAGCAACTGAAGCTAAGTGACAACTGATTACATACAGAACAATCAAAGCTTTTGCCATACAATTCCAGCAACTGACTATCCATCTGAAGCAAAGTGACAACTGATTACATACAGAACAAGCTGTGGATTACATATAACACTGGATTAGAGTATAGTATAACCCTGACATCATCGACCATATCACAGTTTCAACCACTTTGGCTTAATTTTCTTCTTATCAGCAGCAGGCTTTTGATCTGGTATTGAAGGAGGGGGGTTGGTAGTTGGAGATTCATCTCTGCTAGGTTCACCAGGCTCCATCTTCTCTATCATAGAATCCAATCCTTGCAAAGACATGACCTCTTCTTGAAGATAGGATCCTGATGCTGCAGCACCATCATCACCTGTGAATAGGTGAGATCAATTTCACTAATAACATGATTAAGAGCCGTGAGTGGAACACAACTCCAAAAAACAAATTATAATAAAGTCAGCAGAAGATTCATTAAACCTGGGGCATATATACACAACAACAACAACAAAAAGGAGAGGAGAAGAACATTCAGTAATAAATATTTAATAAGATAATGTCGGTATGGGTACTTTGTGCATATCCGTCAAAATTACATATTCATAAAATAAAAAAAAATGACTGTCCACACGGAAATTATACCTGAACTTATGTTGTAGCCAAGTCCATGAATCATAAGAAAGGAACAAATGAAGAACTAAATGTTTATTTAAAACCACTGTCTCTTCTAGGATTTCCCAAGTGCACAAATCCCTGGCATGCAACATATCGCAAATCCTCCTCCCACAACCCCAGAGAAGGGAGAAGAAAGAGAGAAGATAACCTTGACGGTCATACAACCTAAAACCATTTGCATGCAACAATTCCAACCTACCATTATTACTGAACAACAAACTTCTCCTGCTTCATTATTCCTGTACACTAAAAACCAGCAAATATAATCTCAATTTTGGTGAAAACAGAATCTCCTCCATAATGTGGAAAAAGAGTCTTGCTTCTACGAAAAGAGAATCTCCTCCATAATAGCCACGCCTCACATTCCTGTACACTCTCCGATGCTTGCTTCTACGAACTGTCCTCTTAATAGAGACCTAGTTCAGCCTCTAGGCAAATTGTCATCGCCGTCGAGTTAGCACTTGCACTTAACGTTTACGTAACTTAACCAAGCATAGCGACCTGATGTGCTTTTTATGTACGCAAGTTTTTGGAAATAAGAAAGCAAGCTATAAGCCTAAAGACACAAGGGAGCTCAAAGACCAAGTTCAGCCTCTCAGAAAACTGTCGCCACCTTAGAGCTAGCCCTTGTGTGCTTATTGTATACGAAAGGTTTTGGAAATAAGAAAACATAATAAAAGCCTAAAGACCCAAGACAAGCTCATGACAAGGCCATTGTTTTGTTTTCTAATGGTCAATTTCAGCCTTTTAAAACTTGCAGAAAGGCTGAGATACATTGGAACAATGATCCAAATAATATTTTATGTTTTTAATTTGAAAATGCCGCCAATCAGATTATGTCAACATCATAGCATTAGGGGCACTTTGTATAATCCGATGTCTTATCTTCAAATGGCCGAACTCTCACAAACAATGCAAACTTAGGGGTGACAGTGGTGGAAGTAGCAAGTATGAAATTTCTTGGGCACTTACCCACATGATTTGGCCCCTCTTCCCAGGAATGAAGAATTTTCGGGAAAAAAAAAGATTTTCGTTTTTTGTTTTAGTTTATAGATTTCTTATTATTATTATATGTTAGGAGGAATTTCTTCTGCTGTTTTCTCAAAGGGTTGTTGTTTACTTGATCGCAAATGAACGTGAGCACACATCGGTCTCTAGCCTCCTATGTCCAAATAGACAACCACTATCCAGCACAGTAAGTGCCTGCTGACGCACGGGCAAAGCAAAAAATTGTGGTGTCTTACATATATTCATAGGTTAATACATATACCCACATGGATGTTTTACCAATCATCCATAAGATAAGAAACAACTTAAATAAGTAGGAGAAAAGGGCATGTACATGAGTATCTAGGGAGTTGGATGATGGAGACCTTTTTTCTCGGATTAGTACAACTCTTATTGATGAAAACAGGGTGCTTGTATCAATATTACGACTGACGGCTTACACAGGATTCCAGATATGAAGAGATATGCCATAGCAGGCTATTGATTAATATATATAAACCTTCCCTCTAAAAAAGCAAGGACTGAGGTCAAGGAGAAAGATTCTCTTGAGCTAAAGGTACTTTAGCCCCTCACACCTCCCCTGTTGCAAGGTTTTCTTAGAATAATCACCAAAAACATTCAACATCATTAAATCACCACTGAAGTAAATCAAGTATGCAAGTCATTGCAGGTTCAATTCCCAAATAAGTACAGAGGTTTCAAAGAACTGAAGTTACAAAAGAGCGGAGAATTCTGACTGTTAACAGTTTGCACTAACCTTTGGGTAGATCATAAGAGAAATAAACAACAGCACCAGGAATGAATCCAGCAGAATAAAAATCCTGGGAAAAATCTTTTATTTGCTTCTTAGGTGGAGTGGTATCTGAAATAACGGACAAGCATTAAATCTTCAGCAACACTATTATTATAAACCGCTCTTGAGAGTAAAATATAGGAAAAAGTAAAATGTAGGAAATGTTTAGAATAATCTTACAGATATAGAAAGGCAGTTCAGGGTGAGCAATCACTTTCACAAGAAGGTCAAGTAAGCTCTTGATTGTCTCTGACGGATGAAATGTGGCCTCCAATATATAATTATCCGGGAAGCGTACTCTGATTACAGCCTGAACAACACAGACCAACACGTGATATAAAAACCAATAATGTCAAATGCAAAGACGTCGAAAAGTATCAAGGTCTCCCTCATGTCAATTAAGTTCAGAATTCATTTTTCAACATATAATTCGGACGTAACTTCTTGTTTTTAAGTTCCAATTGATCTTTCTGGCTAGTTTCTTCATTAAAGCTTAAAATTTCCTCTTCATAATCACTAACCATTTATTCACAATATTTTCGAAGACATTAAAGTAGCATTTCACCAGCTGCATTTATTTTTTATTATCGCCCTCTCCAAGATAGATCCCACAGTGAGGAGCACGCTTAGAGCCTTCTTTAGGCACTAAAGAACTGTCCAAGTAAGATGACACTCTCAGCCTCAGATGCTCAGCAACAACAACCTTCAGATGTCAAGTGTGGCTTTGACAATACTGATGAAAACTTAACTAACCAAATCTAACACCAAAAATATTCAAACTCAATACAAGTGAAAGAATCGTCTGGAGAGAAGGATCAACTGAAAACCTTAGTTATCCTTGCTCTGCGCACAGCTTCTTCTGCCTCACGAATTTTCTTCGTCTTCAAGTGCTTCTCTGTTGAAAATTTTCCCAACACCAGTTAGAATAAGCAGCATCATTAAAATAACCAAATACCTGTATACTTTTCTGCAGATCTATAATAATAAACAAGATCCATTGAAGAAGGTAAAAATGAGGAAGACACGGTGAATATACCGCAAGCCGCAAGCAAATAAGAAAAATAATAGAATCTGGAGTTCTAGTGTAATTTGTCAATTAAATCGACAGACAACTAATTGACATGTTTTTTGTTCTTCTGTTAGAGGTCAGCTAGAAATCTCACTTTAGCAAATACTTGAAGCCATTTTTCATCTGAAAGTATATACAAGTGTATCTTACCTTCTTTTTTAGTTCCCAAAAGTCGATAATAATCCTCCGGTGTGAACTCATAGAAGTCTTCGGGCTCCTCTGACACTGCAGAAGATGATTGAGAAAGGCCACAGCAAAATAAAATGAGCAGTTATAAAAACAGACAATAGAATAGTGTTTAGGAAGTTGTATTAGTAATAATGTCTATGTCAAGTAGGAAGTACCATTGCTGGAAACATCAGGAGGCACTGAAGAAGCTGTTGCTGTTTCAAATACACGGATTTCATGTCCAAACTTTTCTTTTGCAGCAGCAAGCTTCGCCTGAATTAACCCAATAAAACAGAAAAGTTACAGTCCAGTATTTATTTACATTTCCATGCTTGAGTAGCAGACGGAGGCACGGAGCTTTCCATGATTTTAGCTTTTGAGGGTGTAGCTGAAGTAAAACCGGATGTATTTACACAAAGGGGAATAGGTAACTTTACTTGACAGATAGTACAACCGAATTTGGCAGCTTTTGTATCGGATTTTTTTATCATTCTTTACTTTTACAGCTTCAAGTTAGATTTTACTATAACTCATCGTCCACAGTGTTTCTGCAAGTTCAATAATTTTATGGAAGTGCTGATCCATGGTCTTCCCCCTCAGAGCAGTTCACAACAACAACATCATCCTCATCATAATCATCAAAAACATCATACCCAGTGACACCGGAGCAGTTTCTTATTTTATTTTTAAATTTTAATTTGTTTGCTGTTAGGTGAAGGGGAGACCTGGAGCAGCAGTAAAATTATCTCCATTTGATCTATATGTCATGGGTTTCAGCCATGGTATGTACCACTTGGAGAGCGGGCCTAACCCCCGAACCCTGCATAAACTTGGATGTTTGGCGCGCCCAACCGTTTTCTTTCCCTACTAGATAAAGTCAGGCTATTACAAAAGTCTCAAGCTAGTACCTTAACAGTTTAATCGGACTAAAGAAAAGTGCAACTTACATGCCTGAATTTCACACTTGTATGCTTGATTTGCTCAATACAATACTAGAGAAACTGAAGAGCAGGGCATACACTTTATTTGTTATTTGGGCACAAAGAGATAAATCAGTGATCATATAAAATGGGAAGAAAGGTGATGTTCTAACAACATTTCTCATGCACAGAAACATAAAACAACGAAATGTATGTAAATGGGTTTAAATATTAACAAGAAGCAGGTATGCAGCAACCCTTAAACAATGGATGGTGTACAAATGGGTTTAAGGATAAACAAGAAGCAGATAATCAAGAACGAAAGAAAAGAAGCAGATACACAGCAACTTTGAAACAATGGAACGTGTGTCAATGGGTTTAAAGATTAACGAGACACAGAAACCCTAAAACAATGGAACAGGCTTGAAGATTAACAAGAAGCAGCAACTCTAAAACAATGAATGGGTTTAAAGATTATACAGAAACAGCAAGTCTTAAAACAATGGAGTGGGTTTAAGGATTAACAAGAAACAGCAACTCAAAAAAATGGAATGGGTATAAAGATTAACAAGAAACAGCAACTTTAAAACAACGGAATGTAGGTAAACAAAAAGCAGATACAACTGGCGCTTTTCTTGTGTTGAGATTTTTACTGGAAATAGTCTTTATACAAACTTCTTTCTACAAGATTCTAAATAAAGAAAACCAAGAAAATAGCAAACAAGATGGCTTTTCCCACCATGAATCAACCACAGAAACACATGCGAACTGATCTGAATACTCACACAAAAAGGGGTAAAACAAGAAGTTTAATCGAACCGGTATCTTGTAAGAAGAAAAGAAAGATGAGATTGAAATGAATACCTTAGCTGATTCCAACTCCATCGGATCAACAGCGGTGAATCTCTGGCGCTTTGTAGCTGGTGCAGAATCAACTATCATTACCCACACAAGCAAAGAAGAATTCTCTGTTCTGGATTCCGGGTGGGGCGGGGTTAAATAATAAATCCGAATATGGGATATGGTCTAATGGGCTTTAATTGTATAAGCCCGGCCCAACTTCATTCTTGTCGGATTGGCTTACAAAGAACGGGATCTTTGCAAAAAAATTAAGTAAAAATTACATAAATTAAAACATTCTAAAAAATAATTACTGATTTTAGCGATACTTTTTTCTTTTTATCATTTATAATAATATTGTAATAAATTTGTGATATATATTAAAAATAAATTATGTATTTAATATATTTGAATTATAATTATTTTTAAAACATATTATGTTTGTTTGGTAAAAATTGTCACATTGTATTATACGTGTATTAAAAGTATGTGATAAATATATTATCCATCATTAAAACATGTATTACATGTGAATAATAAATTATTTTTTGTAATATGTATTAAACTTGTATTATATATAAATTAAAAGTGTCAAGTGAAAAAAAAATATTATTACTATAAATGGTAAATATTTTTTATTATAGTATATTTATATAAGTTTCCCAATAATTAAAAACCTTTATTTTTCAACTCAACATATTCATTAATATAATATATTATACACTTATTATTATATACATTTTTCAATTGGGCTGAATGGCTATCTAATTAGGGAAAATTGTATATAATAGCAAACTAATAACCTAAAATGAATGGAATAGCTAGGGTATGATTTAATTGTGCTCCATAGCAAACGTTAGCTAAAATTTGACAGCGTCTCTCTCCCAGAATTCTCGCTCGCCACTCTCCATTCTTGCTCGCCTCTCTCGCTTTATACACAGAAGTGTATAATTTTGTTCCTGTTTTTTATAAAGCGAGAGAAAATTGTATATACACATGCAAAAATATATATCTTCGTGTTATACACTTAATTATACAATTTGCAAACATTTTACTTCAAATATTGCAGAGAAAAAAGTAAACGAATTATACAATTGCAGTGAAATACAATTCTCTCTAGCTTTATACAACAGAAGTGTATATATTGCGTTTCTGTTTTTGTATAAAGCGAGAGAAAAACATATATCTTCTTGTTATACACTTAATATTGCAGCAAAATAGGCAGTAAATTATACAATTGTGCATTATACAATTGCAGTGAAATATGATAGCGAATTATACAATTATAGCGAAATAGGCCAGCGAATTATACACTTGTATATGTATAGCGAATTATACAGTTTTATGTTTGCTATGGAGCGTAATTATGCAAAGTTTGCTATAGCATACAAATATGAATTTTTTGTTTGCTATATGTGAAAGTTGTCCATCTAATTAATTTCTCTGGGAGTTCACAAATAGTTTTTGTGTCATTCTTTAGATTTTTTCTCCATTTAAGAATTTTATATGAAAAATAAATAAATTTATATTTTTAGAATAATAGAAAATTACACTTTTCATAAACTAGGTGAAATAAACGTCATTTTAGTATAATATACATTTATACTTTATTAAGTTTTGCACCTTTCTTATCAAGTTAATAGATACTACATTATTTTCAAGCTATATGAGTAAATCATAAATTTAATTTTCCTTTCATTTTTCTATCTTAATAAATTGTTCGCCAGTCTTAATTGAATTGGCAAATATTATACGTGTTATTCAATCATTCATAATTCTTTCAAATTAAATATAATGTTCATAGTAACTATTTGATTATATTATTTATCAAATGAAAAAAATCTAATCATTTAATTATTTCCAAATTGACAAATTAATTAAATATGATAAGTATTTTTAATATTATCATTTATTATCTTTACAAAATGTGAGTACAATAAGCTTCGAAACTTGAAAATACTATTATAAACAAAGATAATCATAACAAATGATGAGGATGAAAAAGATAATTTTTATAAATATATTATTTTTTTGTCCTTTTTCAATATGTGAAAGATTGTAGGGGTGGGCATTCGGGTTTTTCGGTTCGGTTCGTTTTTTTTTTCGTTTTTTTCGGTTTTCGGTTTTTATAAATGCGTACCGAATACCGAATCGAAATATTTCGGTCGGTTCGGTTTTTGTTAATTCGGTTCGGTTTTTATTAATCGGTTCGGTTTTTTAATTCGATTTTTTAATTTGACTGCTGACTCCGGCTGGCTGAACTGCTGATATGAAAATAAATAATTTATATTTTTTAGAATAATAGAAAATTACACTTTTCATAAACTAGGTGAAATAAACGTCATTTTAGTGTAATATACATTTATACTTTATTAAGTTTTGCACCTTTCTTATCAAGTTAATAGATCTACATTATTTTCAAGCTATATGAGTAAATCATAAATTTAATTTTCCTTTCTTTTTCTACTCTAATAAATTGTTTCGCCAGTCTAATTAAATTGGCAATATTATACGTGTTTTCAATCATTCATAATTATTTCAAATTAATAATAGTTCATAGTAACTATTTGATTATATTATTTATCAAATGAAAAAATTCTAATCATTTAATTATTTCCAAATTGACAAATTAATTAGATATGATATTATTTTTAATATTATATCATTTATTATCTTTACAAAACGTGAGTACATAAGCTTCGAAACTTGAAAACACTATTATAAACAAAGATAATCATATCAAATGATGAGGACAAAAAGAGAAATTTTTATAAATATTTATTTTTTGTTCTTTTTTCAATATGTGAAGATTATATCACAGATTTATCATACATTACAATACTTTAAATGTCACAAAAAAACGTCTTGAAAAATTTAGAATAAATTAAATTCATCTTTAGTACATACTCACGTTCTAAGTTACTCTATCGCAAAAGATTGAAAGAGAAATCATATAGGTTTCCTTGCTATTTGTTGATAATTATTTTTGCCATGTCACTCATAGATAGTAGTAATTAAATTTAACTCAAACTACAATAGGGGTGAAGGAACAACTAAACTAAGCTTTATTGTCAATGTAAAATAATTTTTATGGAAAAGAGTCTAAAATACTTTTAAAGTATTGAAAATGATACAAAATTATTTTTCATCCAGTAATTGCCTCCAAAATATTCTTTTCACCCACATATTGGCTTCAAAATACTTTTTTCATCAATCTATTGGCTCCAAAATACCATTTTTATCCATCTTTGGGTTTAAAATTGATCACTTATTTAATGGTTTCAAATTTAAACTATTTAATTATTTTATAAAAAACTTGACGCTCAACTATTGGATATAATTTATTTTATTAATATTTTTTATAAATCAATCCACTACCCACCTATTACTAATTAAGCCCACCCAATTGACAAACCAATTCTAATATCAAAATCACCCTAAACACTACTAAAGTACGATAAAATTACCGATTCCTGAAAATGACATTCAAAATTATTGAGTTCAGATTGAAACCCCAATTAAATTTAGGTTGAGCCGCTTATTTAGGAGGACATTTTCAATAGGATTTTGTTTCGAGCTTGAATTCAAAATTTATGATTAAATATAATTTTATAAATATTTATTATTTGTTTTAAATATTAAAACTTTAATATATTCTTTTTAAAGAAAAGTTATCCATTAAGTAAGATCACATAATTGAGGCGAATGAATAATTAAGATGAACATAGTCAGACTTTTAAGTTTATCGGTAATTTTTATTTAGACACTTGAATTATAATTTTGATTAAGGACTTGAATGTATGATAATGTATTTCTATAGACATTTTCACCTCAAAATTTTTAGAAACACTCATTTGTAGTAGCTTTCTTGTTGTGCATTAGTAATGGAGTGAGTTTATTAATTGGATGTGGTTTAATTAATAATTGGTGAGTAGTAGATTGATTATTAAATTATATTAATAAGTTAAATTATAACAAATAGTTGAGCATCGTGTATTAAAAGAATATTTAAATAGTTTAAATTTAAAATCGTTAAATAAGTAGTTAATTTGAATCCAAAGGTGAATGATAAGGGTATTTGAAGTCAATAGGTGAATGAAAATGGTATTTTTGAGCCAATAGGTGGATGAATGGTAATTTTGTATCAATTCTGATATAAAATATAAAATAAAAACAAGGTGGACGTAAGTCTTATGAATCTGCAGTACACTACCTTGTGTATATTCAATTTTATAATTTTATTACTAAGAATATAAGTAAAAGTAAAACTTTCAATTATCTCACTAATAAGTTTTAATAATATATAATATGTATATTAAAAAAACTATAAATTTTTATTTGAGAAAGGTATTAATAACCAATAACAAAGAAAAAAATATTCGAAGTTCGAAACTATTATTTGAGAAATATTATTACAACAATAATAATAAAAAATAGTTTCAAGCAAAAAAAAAGGTTTTAAAAAAAAGTCCGGGACATACAATTTTACGCATAGGTTTACGATTTTTATGCTTGGAGCTTGTGCCTCGAATTCTAAGACTTACGCACAATGAATTTATGTCCTAAATTTACAGTCCGATGCGTATTTGGTATACCACGCCTCGAACCTCACCCGTGACTAACACAAAAAACATTTTTTAAAAGACTTACATATATCATTAATACAAAATAAATAAATTGATATTATTCAATTATCATTAAAAGATATTGTACATTGAAAAGAAAATTTACATTAATTAAATTTTACTATATTATATATCGAATAAAAAATATTTTTGTAGGCAAAACCAAAAAAGGACAAAGCTGAGATGACGAAAATCGCATTGCCGGCAGCGCAGAATAATTGCCGATGATTTCAGCGGCGCACGTTAGAGACATCCCTCCCACGAATTTCAAAATTTTCTTCAATCGGCAAAAAAACGCGAGTACTCCCTTTTTAATCCAACACCGACCCCACCAAAAAGAACCAGAAATTTAAAAATGTACCCCCAAATTTTAAATTCAACTCTTACATGTGATCCAACAACCAGGCCCTAATGCTAAATTGACTAATCTATAAGGGCTTCTCGTTTGAAAATTTGCTTAATTATTATACATTCAAATCGGAAATCGGAAAGACAGACGAGACGGAGAGTTGAAGCAAAATTTGGTGAGGAAATAGCCAAAGAAAGAGTGGAATGACGATGGACCGAGAGAAGGAGAGAGAGGTTGAGTTGGAAAGTGCAATGTACACCAACTGTTTGTTACTAGGGTTGGATCCATCCATCATCGGAATCGGAGCCGTAAACGGCACACCTCGCGTCGGACTTTTTCGTCATTCGAACCCTAAATTGGGCGAACAGCTTCTCTACTTTATATTATCTTCTCTTAGAGGTCCTACTCAATCCGCTAAGGTAATTGCTACTTTTCGACCTATCAATGTGAACTTCTTAGCTCACTGTGATTCAGGCTTATACTTCCTCTGTTACCATTGGATGTTTTTGTTTTGTTTTCTCACTGCAATATCTTTTCAGGATTTCGATAAGGTCTGGCCAATTTTTGATTCCGCACAATCTCGCGATTTTCGTAAGGTAATTATATACATGATTGTTCCTAAGCCTTTTCACGCTGAATAATTGAACTGGACGCACACAATCTGTATAGATTTGTCTAGAGTTGGACAGTACTAATTCTAAAAAAAAATAGATTTGTCTAGAGTTGGTCTTCTTCTAGTGAAAGGTTGCTTGCTTATTTATTTATGGAAATCTTAGGTTGTACAAGGGATTATAAGTGAGCTGGAATCTCAAGGGGCACTGCCTAGAAGTAATTCGAGGGTCTCATCTCTTGCCACATGCTGTGGACCAAGGTTGGCTCATTGATAGCTGTTCAATTCATATACCGCTTTGGTTGTGGTTCATTTTAATTATTTGGAGCTCTCATTTGATTTTTCTGTATTTTGGTATTATGTCTTTCTCTCTGTTTTATGTGTTGCAAATGGTAGTCCAGTGCAAGTTGATTCAACTCAGCAAGTAATTTGATCAGTGGTTAGTAATTGCATTATTGAAAATAGTTGTCCTACAGATACCATAGCTTCTGTAAGGGAGTAGATAAAATTTTTGAAGTTCGAATTGCACTAGGGTCATTAGCAAGTTCTTGCACCTGTGTCGCACTGAAATGCCCTCATTCCAGCCCATCCTAATTAAATGTCTTAATGAAAGAGTGTTAATGAATTTTCTGGTGCCTTTGTCTAATTATTGAATTTCTGAAAACTTTTGGAGAAGGAAATGATTCCTCTTGTGAGTGGTAAAGCTAAATAGTAGATAGTACCTGCTTCGTTTTCCGTTGACACACTCATATAAGTTTGATTCATACCCTATAAGGTGAAGTTTGCATGCTCATGTGTCAAGAGTAAACATTATAGCCACTATATTACTTAGTATTGATTATTTATTTAACATGTTTACTGCAGATTTGTTGAACTTCTATGGCAACTTTCATTGCATGCTTTGAGGGAGGTTCATAGGCGAATGTTTGCTGCTGATGTTGTTTCTAACCCCTTGCCTGCATCATTAACAGATGTAGCTTTCTCACATGCAGCCACACTACTTCCTGTAACCAAGGTGTCTCTTCTGATTCCTTCCATCCGCTAGGCTTTTAAACAGGCACATTTTTGATATCAGGGGGTTCTTGTGACCTTGAATCTAACAGCTTTATCACCCATAGCCAAGGTTTTTAGTTTTCTGCATATTTTAGATGTAAGGCAAGATATGATGTAACTCGATTTTCTTTCCTAATGTGGAAGCTATTACTTGTATCACATTGGCAAAGTAGCTTACCAGTAGTCTATGCTTAGGCATTGTCTGTTTTCTTTGCTAGTCCCGAAGCTTCAATTCATATGTATTGTAGACAATATCACAATTCACATGAGAATTATTTCTAGTGGATGGATCTAATTGCTGCTTCTATGTGCATAGGCTAGGATTGCTCTTGAAAGAAGGAGGTTTTTGAGTAATGCAGAAACAGCAGTTCGTAGACAGGCCATGTGGTCTAATTTGGCTCATGAATTGACAGCTGAATTTCGAGGCCTTTGTGCTGAAGAGGTGAAAGAAAATCTTGTCACCTTTCTTTGAGGACTTGGAGTTGGATTCTTAGCCCCTTATCCACAGCGGTAAATAATTGTTTCTGAGGATCCATCTTTGATCTTCTTTGTCTCAGGCTTATTTGCAGCAAGAACTAGAAAAGCTGCAGGATGTGAGAAATAAAGTAAAGCTGGAAGGTGAACTGTGGGATGAACTTGTATCAAGCTCAAGTCAGAACTCACACATGGTTCAAAGAGCTACTCGTTTGTGGGACTCTTTGCTGTCTCGCAAGAGTGCGTTCAATCAGTATTCACTTGTCAATTATATCCTAATAATACAATGCTATTAGCATGCTTTTGCAGAGTGCTTCTCTCACTGATCTTGCAATTAATGTACTAGAGTTTTGTATACCTGGCACTTACTTGTATTATGTATATATATATGTATACAGATCAACATGAAATTCTCGCCTCTGGCCCGATAGAAGATCTTATTGCTCATCGTGAGCATAGGTATGATCACTTTCCATTTTCTCTTCGGTTTTAAAACCAGGCCTTGCCTTCATATTTTATTTTTCTTTAAAAATCATTTAGGTATCGCATCTCTGGTTCAGCTTTGCTCACGGCTATGGATCAAAGCCCTGTAGCTCCACCACCCCATTTGGCTTCTTCACATCAAGCTGTAAGATCACAAGCAGACGTGGATAGAGAAAAGCATGCAAGGAGTTCAGATTCTTCTCATATTCAAGTAGACGATAACACATTTTCTCGAGTTGATGAGAGAGTTGCAAGAGGCCATCCTACTGTTGATATAGCAGAAGTTTTGAGGCGTTGGACACATGCCCTACAACGTGTTCATAAGCAATCCCTTCAACTGGTATGATGATCCCTTTGACTCAAGATTCTATACGTCTTGTCAGAACTCTTTTTTTTCTCTCCATGAATTTCAAGCTTCAAGTATCGCCTGGCAGTTTACATAAATGTTTGGGACAGTTCTCTTGCTATGTGGATTCAAGTGGTCCGGGTGAAGCAAAACCTTTTTAGGGTGGGCCTAAATATGGTGCAAGGACTTTCTACATCTATGGTTTTGCGATGTCACCGAGCACCATGTCTTCTCCTATTTTGGACTTTAGAAGTAGTTAATAGGAGAATGTCAATGTGTTACATAATTGAATACAAGGGTTTACATCTGTTTTTACACTTTAGAATTTATTTAACAATTTGAATGTCTTTGATTTTAATTTCATGCTTTCTTTCTGGTACCACTAATTTTTGCAGGCAAAAGCAAATGATGGAGAGGGTCCAGAGCTTTTGAGGAGTTCACATGATGGTGGTACTGGTGGTCATGCAGAGTCCTTGGCTGCAACCCTTGCCGAACATAAGCAGCACCTAGCAAGTATACAGGTCTGATATTCAGTCTAATTTGGTTGCACTTGTGAACTATTATACATGGACTCTGGTGAGAGTATTATTATCGATGCATATAATTAAAAGAAAGCAAGGTAGTTGTTAAGCATCCAATGTGTGGCCTAGTGGTCAATGAAATGGATTGAGAATCACGAGGTCTCATGTTCAAATCCCAACAAGACAAAAAAACACTGTGATTTCTTCCTGGCATTCTCATATAACTAAATTATTGAAAATATTACAATTATACTGTTGAAAGTTTGTGATGTGAATTCATTGATCTCTAGGTGCTCATAAATCAACTGAAGGAAGTCGCTCCATCCATACAGAATTCAATTTTAGAACTTACAGAAGAAGTTAGTAGTATTTCGTCCAATTCTTCTAGAACAGCCAATTTTCAGGGCAGATCACATTCCCAAGCACAGAGCAGTGGGAGAACATTGGTACTGTTTTGTGAAGCATTTGTAAGACTTCCTTTTACCTTTTTGAAACAATAGAAAAACCTAAACTACAATATTTACTACAGGAACACAGTGATGATGAGGTAGCTGAGATGAGCTCAAGATTATCATCCATGCAATTTGAAAAGACATCAGCTAGTCCCACTACTTTGAAGCTCCCACCTTTGTTTAGTGTGACACCGAATTCTTCAGGAAAAGGTGGTGCACAGAAGCGACAGATCTCGGCCCAAACCAGCCAAATTGAAAATATGCCTGAGAGGAAGTCTCTGGATCAGCAATTTCTAAATAATTCCTTCGATAATTCGCCACAAGGTTTTTATCCTGCCTTCTGAATGCATACATTGATTTCTTGATTGCTATATGCATAAACTTATTATGAATTTTTGCAGATAATGACACAAGCTTTGTTCAAAATCTGAAGAGATCTGTCAGAGAAGCTGCACTTCGCTCCGAACCTTACTATCAGGGATCATCTCAAGATAGTCGTTCTGATGATAGTTCTGAGCACTACTTTGAACCTGTCTCAGGGTTAGGGTTTTCTCAGCATGGAGATAGGGCAAACTTGCTGAGAAGAAAAAAATTGTTTGTGTCAGAACCAGATTCTTCATTTTTAGGGACTGGTGCACCGGATAGTCATATGAACATCAAGTCTGATGGAATGCCTGACTTATTACATGATCTGCAGTCTGTGGATGACTATGATGGTTTTCTTTCAACTATGGGTTCAAACTATTCATTTTCGGATGCACATAGGTCATTTTATGATTTGGAGGAAGCTAAGGATCAAGTATTTTCTCCTCCTCTGCTTATGGATGCATCATTGTTAGCAGATTCATATGAGGATTTACTTGGTATGTTTGTTCCAACCTTTTACCTGGTAGATCTATTTGACAATTTTCTTTTAGTTTTGAATCCATTTTTCTACAGTTCCCAATGCTGATTCTCTGATGCTTAAACCTTCAGGTTATATCCCTAATCCCCGAGTCCTTTAATGGTGGTTCCATGCCATAACTGATAACATGGAGTGATGATGTTTTGAAATAATTTCCTAATCTGGACATTGTGTGGTGTCTAAACATGTTCTTTGTTAAATTCTTTCTGGATAAATAACCCTCTTTGGTCTCTTTCGTTTGAGAGAGAGCTTTGTCGAGAATGAGTCGCATTTTATTTGTGTGGAAGTTTTAAACCTTGGTTCTTCTTGGAGAGCCATGCTCTGTTCTTTGCTCTTGATCCACAAAGGCAACTTGTTTGTCAAAGTAGAAAAAAATCATTAGCAATACCACATGCATTTTTGACAAGCTTCCGGTTCCTCATTGATACTTACTATTGAAACGGAACGGTTTGTTTTTGTACCTGTTAGTAAAAGCCCTTTGTAGGACCCATCACCATTTGCTTATAATATCTTCTGCAATGCCTTATTTATTGCTCTACCAGGCTATCGATAATTTAATGTGTTCTAATAGAAGTCATACTGTTGCAGCACCATTATCAGAAACTGAAACTGCTTTGATGGAGCATTGAGATAAAACATTGGGTTATGTTGCTGCTCGGCTTTGAAGAGATTGCACGGAAGCTTGTACTGCCAGCCTTTCTGTTGTTGGAATACCCTCCTCATATTATCTTCCGTTTGATTGTGTGATTTCTTGTATTTTTCATGCTTCAAGTGTCTCAGCCTTTATCTTTTGCATTTCATTTGACTGGGAAGAGCAGAGAGAGTTGATCATCAGCACATTGCTCGGTAAGTGTGACCATGGCCGAGCCAAGATTTTGATGTGGTTACCCTGGTCCTGTCAATGTGAGCTTGTTCTTCTGCAGGAGATCGGCAGGACTGCTTCAGACAGTTGTGCGCTGTATACTGCTGGGTAAAGAAATTTTATCTTGCTCCCGATTATTTTTTTTTGTTTACTATGTAACAATTCAATCTAAGGGAGCCTTAGAGTAATGGTATAGTTGGTTCCATGCTGGTTCGAGCCCATTGATGGTTGCATCAGGATAGGTCGCATCCCGTGTGATCACCGAATGTGTTGTACACTGTGCTGTCCTTTCTTCTGTAACAATTCAATGGATACGGTCAAAGAAGTAATTTATCTGTTCGTTTGTTCTATAATATGGTATATATCTATTCAATTCCCGTTGTGCTTATTTTACCTTACGAAAAGAATCTCTCATAATTTTATGTTTATATAAAGTTAAATATGTTTTTCCATAAAGATTGATAAGTTTTATATTATAGAGATATATTTTGGATATTGACATGTCGATTTGATAGGTTGGGCCCCGTATAGTCGGTCAGTAATTTTGTGGATAATAGGCGAATGACAGTAACTTCCACCGACTTTCCATGTGTAGATCCCTTTCTCTATCTGCTCATTATCTTCAATGAATTGCTTAATTCCTTGTGATAGGTTCCACTTTCATTTCTTACAGTTTTACATATTATATTACCACAAAGTCACACTGATATGATGACATTATAGGAAGAAATAAGAGTGTCTCCACTTTACTAAATGATTGAAAGCAAGAAACATAATACCGATATAATTGCAAGTTGAAACCCATGGAGGAAATGTTCAAGCCTGAATAAAGTAACAGTTGGATGCTGTTATGACTGTATATCATTGGTTTGGTTATCAAATTAATGGTTTAGGTATTGATTTAGAATTTTATGGTACATAAAAGCTAGAACACTTTTTTTTGGTTTCAATTTTTATACCGTATAAATTAATTAATTGATAATCCGATCAATAAAGATGAATCAAATTAATTGATATTTTATAAGTTCGGTAGCAATTTAGCACATACAGATCTCGATAACCGACTCAACAAAATTCAAGGGTTATTATAATTAAAATTTTGATGAAATTACCAGACTTTTAAGCTAATAAATAGACACGTCTCTCTATTTTTTTCTTTCATAGCAAACACAAAGATGCAATCCATCCTCAATATCTCATATTTAACCCTGATGACTTACTTTTGTAGTTGTACCTTTTCAAAGTCTGAGAAGGCGAGATTTGTCAAAATACAAAAAATGTCCAAATCTGGAGAAACCCAAAGGTGAGAATAATTACGGCAAGTGATTTTGAGGTTGAAATCTGTGACTAGAAAAAAGGAATATGACAATAAGATACTCCTCTTTCCAATTCCAAGTTCTCAAGAATCAATTAGAACTTTTGCTATGTTGCAATCTGTTTTCTACCTTGGTGTAATTATTTTTGTTATTTATTATATTAAGCTTTATAAATCTTTTGTTTGATTAAACATAGGTCTGTCGTAATTGTATTTTATACTAAAAATATATCTAAATCATTTTAGTTTTATAATTAAATTATAATATATATCTCCGATAGAAAAGAATGAATAATTGATAGTGAATTTTTTTATAATTTAAATTGATTAACTATTTGAACTCTCATTTTGGTGATGAGAGTTTTTCATTTTCTCATCTAATATTTAAATTTTTAATAATTAATTAGTTTTGATTTCGAAATGAAATCAAAAAATTTAGATATGGTTTTGGCCTTGCTCTACCTTTATTATAATCATATGCTCTAATTATTATAATCTATGAAGAGAGAAAGTAAGATAATTATTATTATGATTATAAATGAAAGAAGAAAGAAGACAAAATAAAAGGAAGGAAAAATTAGAGAGAAAATGGGAAGCAAAAATCAAAACAAAAAAAAGAAGAATAATTGTAGCTAACCAAACACATCAAAAACAACCACCAGAGATTGGTTTTGTCTAATCCATCACACCCCTTTTCCTATCTTTCCTCAGTTGGGAATGTTTTTAGATTTCGATCACTGAACCCCAACTATCTAAAGTTTCAATCTTTTTCATCACTCAAAATTATGTAAGCATTAACAACTCATTTTATGTCTGAGTGCTGTTTCTTTATAATCTTTATGGACTCACTTTTTTGTGATTCTTTGAAGGGATGTTATCTGGGTTCTTCCGTACATCATTTGCCCAGATCTTAATATTCTTTGACCTAGCTTAACAGCCCTGAGTCTCTGTGGACCTCAGCAAAAAAACAAGAACAAAGGTTTACTGCACCTCCCCCGTTCTTTTTTCTGGTTCACAGCTAGCATGGATAGGTAAGATTTTTCAGTTTCTGATTCAGATTATTTGATGCTTGTTTGATTATTAAAATAACATTCTGCATCAGGGTTTCGCCTTTTGCACTGTTTAATTCACCAAGAATGCACCTTTTTTTAATTGTTAAAGTGGAAGTGCACACAGAACTCTCTTAGTGTGGAGTTGTTTATAATACGAATTACTTACTTTACCAAGTGAAAGAAAGAAAAGGCATTAGGTCACAAATGTTGATCTTTTTAGCTCTTTTCTCCATGATGAAAAAGAAGTTTGAACTTTTATAGATTTCTTCATTTTACTTGCCTTTTGTTATTGTTTTTCAGATGAAAAAGAGTTTTACTCGTCTAGACAGGTACTCTGTGGTCTCATTTGTTTATTGGTTTAGGGGGTGGCAGATAAGGATTTGGGGTGGATGAGATCCGCACTGGCTTGCTAACAATTCAATTTTCTGCTTAGACCTTTCAGATTGATGAAAGTTCTGTTTTGAGGGTGTTTAAATCAGTAAAACATTACGACCAGAAGATCATATTTTCAAGTGATGATCAAACAGATACTTAATAGGCTCCCTAGAAAGCCTTCCAAGTCAGCAGAAAATCGTGATGGAGGAAGCTCTGCATCACCGTCAAATGCTTCAACTGGTTCTAGAAGCAGTGATTTGTCTACTGCACAGTCAGGAAATTCAAGTGCCACTACTGTTTCAGGAGTCGCTTCTTCAACTCTGGGACCAAATCATGGAAATAGGCTACCGCAGGCGGCAAATGCTAAGGTGAATGGAAGTGCAGCAGTTTTTCCGTGTGAGACCTTGCCTAGTTTTAAAGATGTACCAACTGCTGAGAAACAAAACTTGTTCATAAAAAAACTGAACTTGTGCTGTGTATTATTTGATTTTACTGACCCAACAAAACACTTGAAAGAAAAAGACATCAAGCGGCAGACATTAGTAGAGCTTGTTGATTATCTTAGTTCTGCAAATGGAAAATTCACAGAAACTGTCATTCAAGAAATTGTTAAAATGGTGTCTTCAAATCTGTTCAGGCCTCTTACTCCTCAACCTCGTGAAAACAAAGTATTGGAAGCTTTTGACTTGGAAGATGACGAACCCTTGATGGATCCTGCATGGCCACATCTGCAAATTGTGTATGAGTTCTTTCTCAGATTTGTGGCATCGCCGGAGACAGATGCGAAATTGTCTAAGCGATATGTTGACCATTCTTTTGTTCTAAGGTTATTAGATCTCTTCGATTCAGAAGATCCAAGAGAAAGGGAGTTCTTGAAGACGGTTCTGCACCGCATATATGGAAAATTCATGGTGCACCGCCCTTTTATTAGGAAATCAATCAACAATATATTTTACCGGTTTATCTTTGAAACTGAGAAGCATAATGGAATAGCAGAACTTTTAGAAATTTTGGGCAGTATAATCAATGGATTTGCACTTCCACTGAAGGAAGAGCACAAGTTGTTCCTTGTTCGAGCTCTTATTCCACTTCATAAACCAAAGTGCGTACACATGTATCATCAGCAGTTATCTTACTGCATAACACAATTTGTGGAGAAGGACTGCAAGCTCGCTGATACTGTCATAAGAGGTTTGTTGAAATATTGGCCTATCACAAACAGTTCCAAGGAAGTAGTGTTCTTAGGTGAGCTGGAGGAGGTTCTAGAAGCAACTCAGCCTCCAGAATTCCAGCGTTGTATGGTGCCTTTGTTTCATCAGATCGGTCGTTGTTTGAGCAGCTCGCACTTTCAGGTGAGTAGTTCTAGTTATTTGGTATTTTATTTCTTTTCCTTTGCTCTTTGTGTTGCTAATCATCTATGATCAGGTTTAGGTCGAAACAGGAATGTGGTGTAAAGCCAATTTGCTGTTTCTTTCATTTTTGTTCCTTTGAGACAAAGTAATAGGTTAATTGATGTTAGCTGGAAAACTTGGATATATAAAGTGGCATACAAAAGAGTAGGGGCCCCATCGAAAAACGTGGTTCTTTAAGAATTGCATCCAATCATCTACACTTCCAGGGACGCGATAAGTGCACCCAAAATTCACCAAGCAAGTTCTTAACTTCACAAATTCATTTTAAATACCTTCAAATGTTCATTTCCATTCTTCTTTCTCCAAAGTATTATTGCAGGGTCCAAAGTAGCTGCATCCCATGCTCCACATCTTCTTCTCTTTCTTCTGAAGTCCATTGTGCAATTCGCCATTAACTATAGTCAGCGTTGACCAAGCTGATGCGCATGGCAGTGCACTAGTGAGTGATCTACATCCTTGCTTGACCATGTGCACAAAGTACCAGTTTACATAACACAACTTCCCTTTTCTCGGTTTTTTCAGCCATTACCTTATTTCTAACCAAGTGAACTGAGTATCCTTTCTGACCGCTGAGAATCTAAAATGACAGATGTAAACCCCCTGCAGCGTCTCTTTTTAAATAACCTGCTATAGTAGGACTTCTTACAGAACACTTCATTCCCTCTTCACTTCCATTTCCACGTGGCATGTTCCTACCCGTTTCATGTTTTTGCTTTTGTAGTATGCCATTATGTTTTGGAATATCCTATCTCCACATCTTGTAGAGTTATTCTGAGCCTCTTATGCTAATAAGCTCTGTTCTTGTGTCCTGTAGACATGATGAATCGTCATATCCTTCAAACTCAATGTGTTGTACATGATCTGAAAGGCAACGCTCAAAGTATCATTGCATACTACTTGCGCCTCTAAAAGCTGATCCTATTTTCGTTCCCAACAGTAAAAATGATGTTGTCGCTAAACTCTTCTCTCCCTTTATGTTGTTCCACATTCATAGGCCCTTTATGTGTGCCACTCTTGAATGCAATCACTCTCCTACAAAGCCTGTACCTTACTGTCTAACCTCCAAGGCCGCCTTATTGGAGATGTGACCACCTCGCAGTTCATTATATGAAATTTTATTCCATTGTCTGTATAACATTGGTCTTTTCAACCTTTTGGTGACACTAGTCGGCACATGCATGCAAGAATGGATGCTTGACAGAGTGTTGTTGATCAATGTCCCCTTGAATCAAAAGCTATGATATTGTTATCTTCCATCATTGAACCTCTATGTAATTGGCAGTTTCTTCCTTCCCATTTTAGGTCAAAGAAAAATCATTATTACCCATTTTTGGCTGTTCCTACCATTGGTTATTCCTGGCATCAGTTAGATACACATTGAGATATGTATTTTCAGCGGACAGATTTTTCATTTTGAGTGGCCGAGTATATCATTCTTTGATCTCTAACTGATTTACTCCATTCATTGGTATAGATCAAACTAACAAACAGGTGTGGATATTTTCAAGTTGTGTTGAGAGCAGCTCACTGCCAAAAGATCAATGAGAAATATCAAGTTGAAGATGATTTTTCCCTTCATTAAATCTAGTGCAAATTTTATTTTGCATCAAGTTTGTACTTTGAATGATGCTTGTTGAGGTTTGAAATTGATGTCAAAAATTGCCATAATTCTGTTTTTTGAAGCAACTTGCTTTGTTGTGAGGAATCTTACTGTTGAAATTTGCTTTCAATTATTATAGTAAATTTTAGCACAATAAGTTTCCTAGATTTAGAATGAAATTGAAATTTGAATTTCTATTAGGTTGTTTTAGTTGTTGAGATTACTTGACCTTTTTGAATTTTGTTATGCTGATTATGTTTTCAAGTTGGCTAATTAAAGCCCTTCTATGGTTAATAAAATCATTGAGAGACATTTTCAACACTTTCTTGCTGGCCATCTTATAAAAAATCCAACAGTGGTTCCAGTTGAACTTTGCTCAAACAAAATCAATGGAGAATGTAAAAGGAGAATTAAGGTTCTTCAGAATCCCTTAAGGTCTTGAGCAGGAGAAATATGCTGCTCCTTATCAGCCTAGTTAGGAATGAATAAGATACTCTTTTTTCTATTGAACTGTATTTTCCTTCATGTGTTTGCAACTCCCTTTTTCCAAACATCCTAAAATGAAAAGGGAAAAATCTGGTTTGCCAGAGAGAGAGAGTTGCTTTTCTGAAGTTCACTTCTATTTGTGTGGGTCAACAAGCAGACTAAATTTGCTGCATCTTGATGGCTTTTCCTCCTGCCAGATATAATGTGCTAGTTTGCTGTTTTCAGTTGTACCTCATGAAACAGCTTGATATAAATAACTGTACAACATGTGATGGCACATATTGGCTAAGTTGTCATGGCTGTGAATCAAATAGAAAAACGATCAATCAACTGAAAAAATGGTGTGCTTGCTTGAAATGAGATGGATTGGATCAATTCGGTGATGTAACATCTGCCAATGCCTTTTTTTTTTCTTTTCTCTAACTTTTTTTAACTTTGCATCTTCAGGTGGCTGAGAGGGCCTTGTTTTTATGGAACAATGATCATGTTGAGAACCTAATCAAACAAAATCATAGAGTTATACTGCCGATAATCTTCCCTGCCTTGGAGAAGAATGCTAGAGGCCACTGGAATCAGGCGGTGCAAAACTTGACATTAAATGTCCGCAAGATCTTCTCTGATATCGATTCTGAACTCTTTGAAGAGTGTTTGCAGAAATTCGAAGAAGATGAGGCCCAAGAAGAGGAGGTAAAGAGGAAACGTGAAATTACTTGGAAACGGTTAGAAGAGCTTGCTGGAGTGAAAGCTGCAAGCAATGAGCCAGTGCTAGTTTCTCATAAGATAACACCTCATTCACCATCTGGCTAGAGACTGTATCTTTGTTACTGTTGCTTTTCCCTTGATCAGCTGATCAGTACGCTAATTGAGAAAGGAGGTAATATCTCATTTGTTCATACACCAAGACATCCTGAAATTTTTGTTCCCAGATCTCCCTTTATTGGAACACAAATCAAGTTGGATACCAACTCAGTGCTAATATAGAGGCAAGGACTGTTCATACGGAATTGCGTAACTGGAGAACCTCAAGATTTTATAGTCTGCTGTCCATGCGTGGCTCGAGTTCATTTGGTGTTTGCTTTGTTGGAGTTTCTAATGATGAGATTATAAAAGCATCATACTTGAGGTATACGTCTAAAGTTCCTTTTAGGGTGCTGCGCTTGAATCTCTGTACCGTCAATATATATGCTTTGACATTGCAGCTTGGCATGAAAGTATCCCTGTAGATAATCTTGAGAATGTATGTTCAAATGAAGTTGACATAATTAAGTTGCAATGTTTTAAGTAGTAATTCTTTTGAATTCACACACTGCTTGCAATTAGTAGTATTTTACAACTTTCCTTTCCATGTAACTGCGTATGATCAATGACAGCTGATGCCTGCGCTGAAGAATTGTAACTTTCAAATTCCTCTATGCTGATGGACATGCTGTTTCAGTTGGTTGTACTATCATCATATTAATGCACTATTTTCAAACAAAGGGTTTTAAGATACAAGTTCAATGTGGTTTAAAATATATAAATTAAAAAATTACTATTCAAATAATTTATAAATAAATAATTTAATTTTTCGCTAAAAAAGATTTAAATAATTCCGTTCAGTCCATCGTAGCGAACAACATGCACGCAACCCTAACTAGAACTGAAAAGTTATTCAGAACCGCTGAGACTTTTACTTGAATAATAAAAAAAATAGTATGTAAAAATCTACATAAAAAATTTAGGATAGGAAGTGAACTTTTATAGTAAGACTGTAAATAAAGATTGAGTTGGTATTAGATTCGAAATAATTTAATCCGATTTTCCCATTAATTAGTTATTAGTACTAGACAAAATTAATAGGCAGACGCCACAATTAATTTTCTAGAAATGCTGTTTCCCCACTTCACTTACCTAAATCCTTCAGAAATTTTTGATTCGCTATATAATTTTACTGCTACTCCTACTACTGCTACCAAACCATCTCCTTCCTCCCTTTTCCTCAAATCTCAATCCATCCATCCCCAAAAACCCTAAAACTAAAATTAATTCGATTCATATCGCTAATGTTCAGATCAATTTACTCAACGAATTGTTAGATTATTAATCTCCTGAACAAGAGGGTCTCTGGGGTTGGGGGAAGGAGACGTCATCTTTTACCGGGGGTCGGGGAGAGTGATAGCCAGAGCGGTGGAGCTAGAGGGAGGAGGAGGGAGTTGAGGGAAATGCCAAGCGTGGCCGTGAAATTATACAGTGTTTTCTTCAAGTTTATGTTAAAGCATCGGTTGCAGAACCGAACCCAAATCCCCGTTGATGACGCCAATGCCGGAACTTCTTTCGGCGTTACGTCACGTCCCGATGAGGAATCTACTGCAGCTTCCAATCCTCTTTTCACCGACGGCGTTGCCACCAAGGATATACATATAGATCCTACCACCTCTGTTTCTATCAGAATATTCCTTCCAGAGACCTCCCTTGGCTCTCCTGATTCTGATTTAAGGGCACAATCTAAATCTAGGGCTAAAGCTTCCAGACCCGATTCTCTCACAGGATCCGATCTACGCAGAAGCAGCTATGGTGCTGCTACGACGGATAATGTCACCGAAAATCGTAATAGAAATAGTTTTAATCATAGGAGAAATAGCTACGGAGGCAATGTGGATGATCTCGCTTTGAAATCTGAAAATGGGGTTTATAGAGGATATGCTCCCGCCGGTAAAAATTGCAGGAAGTTGCCGGTGATGTTACAATTCCATGGTGGGGGGTTTGTGAGTGGGAGCAATGATTCGGTTTCGAATGATTTTTTCTGTAGAAGAATTGCAAAGCTTTGTGATGTCATTGTTTTGGCAGTTGGATACAGGTTATCACCTGAGAATAGATACCCAGCTGCATTTGAGGATGGGTTGAAAGCTCTGCATTGGATGGCGAAGCAGGCCAATTTGGCTGAATGCAGCAAGTCATTGGGCAACAGACGTGGTGGAGCAGATGTGAAAAAATCTGATTCCCACGGACACATAGCGGATGCCTTTGGAGCATCAATGGCAGAGCCTTGGTTGGCTGCTCATGGAGATCCGTCGAGGTTAGTTTGGCCCTATTATCTTATTCCATACTTGTTGCATTGGTCTTAGTTTTTGACGTGGAAGCATTAGATGTGATCTTTTAATCTGTTTTCAATGAGTAATTTTGTTTGTGATTTGATCAGAAATGTGGTCACATGTATGCTATGAAGAATGAAAAGGTAATATATCATTATTTAATTTTGAATTCCATATTATTAGGTTAGACATTGCAAAACTATCCATATAAAGTAGGTGCAGTGAGTAGGAAGGGCCAAGCAATATTTGAGACGTAAATGCTTACTTTTGGGACTCATGACTAGTGGAATCTTTACCTGCCAATTTTCTAGCTTTTTCGTATGATATCATGTGGTTACGAGTTGAATTCCATATAGAAGTGCATTTTGTCTTGTAAATGGGTCATGTTCCTGTAGTCTTTTGAGCAATATTAGGAGTTATAATGTTAAATAGCTACTATATCCATTTTTGGAAGGGAAAACGATTTACTAGTGGTTTTTCTGTATGCTGATTTTCCTGTAATCCACTGATTTTGTTTGGTATGACTGGCAAATTCAATTTCTGAATAGAAGCGTTCCTTTTCTTCTTTTTCTTTTTTGGGTAGTGTTTTTGATGCAGGTTTTGGTTGTCTTTCAGTACTTGTTTTGAATACTTTTTGGATTTTTATCAGTTTGTTTCTCATCCAGAACCCTTGCACAATCCATGTGGGACAATTATACAACTAAGCACCTCCTCTCTCATGTAACTATATTTGTTCGTTTTAATTTGTTTGTCCTACTTTCCTTTTTAGTCCATTTAAAAAAGAATGACTCTTTTTTAGCAACTCTTCAATTTCATTTTCTCCTCATGTCATGTTTAAGACCACGTTTTTTAAAGGACATTGTGGTATATTTGACATATCTTTAATATAAAACCAGAAGATTTCAAAAGTCTTCTTTACTTTCTTATACTCCGTGTCAAGTCAAAATAGGACAAAAAATTTGAAAAGAAGGGAGTACTAATCGGAGGAATGTCCTTCACCAAATATTTGGCTCTATTATCATGTAAAAAAAACCCAAATATTTGGCTCTATTATCATGTAAAAAGAATTTGAGTATCCAATCCAGAACCCCAAGTCAATGGGTGGAGTAGTTCAAGACCTTTATAAGCTGCTTTGAAAGCCCTTTAACAACCCATGCAGGACAATTGGATAAAACACTTTCAAATTAACTTCTTCACTTACATTTGAAAATAAAGAGCTTCAGTCCAGCTTTCCTGCAAGATGAGTTTCCTCTATGAATCTTACGTGTGAGCTAACCAACCCCATAAAATGAAACGTAAGGATGAATAGACCACAAATATTTTGTTTCAAAAGTTCTGCATTCCTGTTATGATAATGAGATGATATACTCAACTTGGCATGCTTCTCTACAAAATTTTCAGTATAGTATGCATATCATTTTGTTCTTAAACACACAAGCAAATTGGGTTATTTTTATAGGTGTGTTCTCCTTGGAGTGAGTTGTGGGGGAAACATAGCTGATTATGTGGCCCGAAAGGCAGTAGAAGCAGGCAATCTTTTGGACCCAGTCAAGGTGGTGGCACAGGTCTTGATGTATCCATTTTTCATTGGCAATGTTCCAACTCATTCTGAGATAAAGCTAGCTAATTCCTATTTCTATGACAAGGCAATGTGCGTACTTGCCTGGAAATTACTTTTACCTGAAGGAGAGTTTAACTTGGATCACCCTGCTGCCAACCCACTTGTTGCTGGTAGAGGAGGACCTCCGTTAAAACGAATGCCCCCAACATTGACAATTATAGCAGAGCATGACTGGATGAAAGATCGGGCTATTGCTTATTCAGAGGAACTCCGGAAAGTAAATGTTGATGCTCCTGTTCTTGAATATAAGGATGCAGTTCACGAGTTTGCAACTCTTGACATGCTTCTCAAGACCCCTCAGGCTCAAGCTTGTGCTGAGGATATTGCCATCTGGGTAAAGAAGCACATTTCACTCCGAGGTCATGAGTTTTCATATTGATTTGGATAAGAGGGTCTTGTACAGCAGCATCTCTGTGACAAATGCTACTCTCGATTTAAGGTTTAGCATTTATGCCTTATAAGTTCCATGGCACATTCTTTTTTCCCTTGGGATGTTTCTTTTGTAATATAGATGTGATTTGCAGAAAAATAGGGGTTAGCTGAGTTTTGACCTTTGAACCACATATTCCTTCAATTTGAGTTAAAAGCATTTACGTGGTATCCTTGTAAACATTTTCCCTGTATCAAGAGATTTCTTTCATTAGCAGATAATGGAAGAGATGTATCCTGCGCTTAGTGTTTTGCTTTATATTTGATGGTTGAATTTCAGCAGTATTTGGCTTTAAATTTTTTTTTACAGTACAACTTGTATTAAAAAAGTTCTTCATGAGTTTCTATTATCAAAGGATATAGATAGTTGATAGTTCAATAAGAGCAACATGCTTATTTCCAAATTGTGTGTCCCAAGAATTGGTTACTGCTGAAGTGGATCGATGTTTCCAATGTCCACCTGATTTCAATGTCAATTTGATCAACATTCCAACCAATTACGTAACAAAAACGGAAGACATGAATGTTTGCATATATTGGGAATAACGCTGCACTAAACTAATTTTTTTTTTTTTTAAAAAAAAATCTACAATTCTTTAGCTTATTTTTATTTGTTTAGTTTGAAAAAAGAAAAGGTAATTCATTATCTTATGTCTATTTTATTTGCTATTAAGTATTATATTTATTACTTTAGTTTTTAAATAATATATATATCAAATCAAACATACACAAATAAAGATGGATAGAAGGAGTAACAAAATTAATGGACACAATTCTTTTTTCGTTAAACTTCCTTTCTACTTGGAAAGGTGAGTCCTCCGATTTATTTTAGCTGCAAAATAATTAATAATCAAGTTTATATTCAATTCTTAAAGTGCCAAACAAATTAAGTAACAATTATAGATTTCAAATATTTTTATTTTAACTAAAATTTATGAAGTTATATGGGTTATATCTTTGGAAAATTTTCACATATAGCCACTTAAAAATAATTAATTATTCTTCAAAGCTATAGTTTGATAATTACAATTTGTAGCTACATGTTATATGGAGGAAAGAGGCGAGCGAGACTGGGAGAGAGGCGAGAGAGAGGGGGGGAAAAGAATTGAAGAAAGGTGATTGTATATGTATATTGGTTAGATAATTGTATATAATGCATATGGATTTGTATATATGGCAAGAGAGATTGGGAGAGGGAGGAGAGAGGTGGATTGTATATGTATATAATTGTATATTATACATATACATTTGTATATAGGGCGAGCGAGATTGGAGAGGGAGGAGAGAGGCAAGCAAGATTGGGAAAAAGAGGAGAGAGAGGTGAATTGTATATGTATATAGGTTAAATAATTGTATATTATACATAAATGAGCATTTTCTGAAAGTTCAATGACATATTTGATCATTATCCCTAAAATAAATAAGGCAGGACACATAAGCGGCCCCTTGAATTTGGACGCTTTTTCCGTTTAGACGCCTTAACAAGAGCCCCTTCTTATTGAACACTTAAACCACTTAAAAAGTGTACTTACCAAACACACGTGACTGACTTGTCACCTGTCGTTTGAAGCACACCTTTTAAGCGCGTGAAGTGAGAAAAAATAAGCTTATGTGTGTGATTTGACATATGTAACAGTACAATTTTCCCCCTTTTATTTATCCACCCTAAATTCTTTTTTTTTATTTCTAATCTCTTTCTTCTCCATATCTATCTCACTATTGTTGCTTCTGGAGATCAACAAAAAATTTCTTCATTCATCTTCTTTATAGCGAATGAAATGTCCAATTTGCCGATTTCAATTTCTTCTGTTGCAAATGTATTTTGTCAATGTGGGGTTAATGCTGAATTGAAAACCTCATGGACACAACTTAATATAGGACGTCAATTTTTTTTGTTGCAAAATACAAAGGTAAGATTTTTTTATTATTATTCAAATCTGGTTAAACAAATCGCTGTCAATCTGCTAATTATAGTTTAACTATTTTAATAATTGTGTAGAGAAGAGGTGGTGCAATTTTTTTCGATGGTGCGATGATGATCTATCGCCTCAAGCAAAAAAGATCATATGGGGCCTATTGAAAAGAACAAATCATATGAACAAGAGAGGAAGCAGGCAACAAAAATCAAGATCATATGTGTTATTGCAATGATGATTTTTGCTATATGGCAATATTTATGTTAGTAGGCTTAGAGTGATTGTATCAGTAGTCTTGTGTTTCTGTTGTACTGATGTTAGACTAAGGAATGGAGCTAAGTTGTTCATTAGTCTATCATATTTTTCTTGTTTATTCACCTCTATTGTATTGTCTTAATTCTATTCCTCTTATTCACTTCCAACGACAATAACCATATTAAGTGAATAACACAACAATAAGCTCCAAACAAGCATGACTGATAGACAAAAAAATTCTTTGCATTTTCTTGCAAGAAAATTCATAGTTAAACCATTAGTTATAATTTACATCAAAAACATATTAAGCAGTCTCAGTATTGTTTCTAGCTTGCATCACAGATTCAAAATAAAACAACCCCCAAGAGTACATCAAAAACACCCAAGACACATTAAAGTAGTCACACCTATGTTCTTGTTTTTGTTGCACTAGACATTTGCAGATTCACCCCTTTTGGACTTGCGTTGTAATTGTGAAGTGGTGACAACATCTTTACCCTTCCATTTTAGTCCAAGAGACTTATAACCAATATCAATGTTTGTTGGTGCTGCACACTTGAAAACAACTGGAGTAACAACTCTTTCACCTGTTGTATACAAGAAACTAAAATTAAGTGCCTATTATCAAAGTAAGTAGATTATAAATAATTAAAGTTGATTATACTCTTACATTTAATGTTTGTATGTCACTTGTATCATCAATGTAGATGCCAAATCCCACAGTCTTAGGCCTTTTGTTTCCTCCTGTTGATATTGATTCTCCTTCTCTTCCCATACCTCTTCCTGCTTGTTGCTCTTTTGTAACAGTTGAAGTATCATCACTTTCTCCCCCTACCTTTTCCCTGCCTCTTCCAACTTGTTGAACTCTTCCAACAGTTGAAGTATCATCACAAATAGAAGTTGATTGTTGGCCTGAGCTGCATGTTGTGATGGCCTCTAGGTTGGTGGTTGGCTGGAACCTACAGGTTGCCTTGAACTAGCAGGCTGACTTGAGCTAGCAGGTTGGCTTGAGCTTGCAGGTTGCCTTGAGGTTTGAGGCTGACTTAAGCTTGCAGGTTGCCTTGAGCTTTGAGGCTGACTTGAGCTAGCAGGTTGGCTTGAGCTTGCAGGTTGCCTTTGAGGTTTGATGCTGACTTGAGCTTGCAGGTTGCCTTGAGCTTTGAAGCTGATTTGAGCTAGCAGGTTGCCTTGAGGTTTGACGCTGACTTGAGTTTGCAGGTTGCCTTGAGCTTTGAAGCTGATTTGAGCTAGCAGGTTGGCTTGACCTTCAAGGTCCAGGTTGGGTTGAGCTTCAAAGCTGACCCAATTCAGAGGATTTAATAGTGTAAATTAGATGAAGAAAAATTGTGATGCATTTTTATTTATTTAATTGAAGTAATCAAAGGTTGGCTTGAGTATTACCACATATTTGCAGGCTTTATTATTGTGGCCTTGTTGATGACACTTGGAGCAAGTCAGTTTTACACCTCTCCTAGATAACTTTTCATATTTCTTTCTTGGCTCATCCCTCGACTTTCTTATGGATTTTAGTGGTTTGCCAGACATTTGTTTTGGTTCAGGAGGCTCAATCACTATATCACTAGTGTGAGGCCACATTTTCATGTTAGGTATTGGCTAGATAAAGTAAGTATAAGCCTTCATGAAAGTATCTTTTTTGTACCAATGTACAACATGATCTTCAGGGTCTTGACCTGCATGCTGATATGCCAAAACAACACGTTGACATGGTATGCCTCTCAACTGCCAGGTTCTACAAGTACATGTCTTTTTTCTGATATCAACAATATGCCTATAATGACCCTCTAAAATTTCATATCCAAATTGGCCATTGAACCTAACTTGACAATCTCTAGCATAATCTTTGTTTTCTTCAAGTACTAAACTAGCCATAAGAGAAATTTCTGATATCTAAGTGTCAACAAATTTTCTCATCTCCACATTTCTAACCATTATCTTATGTCTAATCTTCTTTAACATGGTGATAATTAATTTATGCCTATCAACTAATATCCAAGAGTTAAATGTCTCACACATATTATTCTCAACAACATCAGATTTAGCATGCTCTTTAAAATATGTTTTACACCATGTCTTTCTTTCATAATGTAACAAGTCCCCACAGATGTTCTTATTACCAAGTTTAGCGAGTTTGTCCATTTCATCTTGAAATTTTACCTTAAAACTTGATTTTGCACATCTTCAGAATTGTTTTCTTATTTCTTCTCCTCTCCAGGTTTTCTGCCAATTCGACCAAATGTGTCATCCTCTGGTCACAATCTGGCAGCAACTCCATTATGGCTGCTACAAGACCTTACATATCATAATAATTGAAATTTATGAGTAGTAATAATTAAATGAATAGGCGAAGAGATCAAAATAAATAAAATTAACATTAAACTAACCTTTTGCATATCAGACATCACAGTCAATCCATGTCCAATGCCTAAGTTTAGATCTTGTATCAAGAAATTGATGAAGAAACTCCAACTGTGCTTTGTTTCTTGATCAACAACTGCCCAAGCAATTGAAAACATTTGTTGATTTCCATTTCTACCAACTGCAACCAATAATTCACCCTTGCAAGCATCCTTCATAAAACATCCATCAAATCCAATGATTTTTCTACATCTTTCCAACCAGCCTCTCCTTAATGCATCAAAACATAAAAGTAAACAAACAAATTTTTTCCTGGAGTAGATTCTCTGTCTGTCCTCACCCAATATGAACTACCAGGATTAGTTTATTTTATCATGTCTGCATAATCACACAACCTTGCAAACTCCATCTTCTAATCACCCATAAACTCCTTAAGAGTCAACAATTTTGCCCTATAACAAAGAGTTCTTCCAACATACAACCTGTCTCCTTTCTTACCAACTCTTGAATTTCCCACAACTTTATATGAGGTTGAGAAACAATTTTGTCCCTGAACTTATTTGCAATAAAGTTAGATGTACACAACTTGTTCTTGGTTGTGTAGGGCACTGATGAACATGAAAATAGTTCTTAACAATAAAGTCACCAGAGTCTTTGTCTAGACTAGCATACAACAACCATTTGCATTTCTTATGTTGACATTTAACTTTGACTCTATGTTTTTCATTAGGCCTCAATTTTAATTTGACTTTATATTCCGCAGCATACTCTGCTACAACCTTTCTAAATTCTATAGCATTTTTAAATACCATACCAAGCTCAAATATAACAACTACACAATCAAGATCAAATCTAACCTTTTTACTTTTTTTTTCTAGATGGTAAATCAACACCTTCCACAGCTTCAGGATCTAATTCATCCCTACTATCATCACTATCAAGTTCTGAACTATCAATATATTGTTCATCTCCCCCCAATCTTCCTACATATGGAGCCAGTTTGCTTGCGGGGAAAATAATGCATTTTCAAGTTCAAACGAGCTCAAAAATAAGCAAAGACAAATTTTACGATTTACGTGTGCTATAACCCATGAATATTTTATATCTGAAATCATGAAATAAGTGGCCAAATTTTTTTATGAACATCTGTTAAGACCTTAGAAATTGATTCAAATTGTCTCACGGGAAAAAATGGTGCATTTACAAGTGAAAAAGAATTCAAAGTAGGAAAAAACAAATTTTACTAAGCTATGGAGCCTATTGGCCATGACGGCCAAAACACCCCATTCCTTCCAATGTCTTCAGATCCCCTATCAACACCAACGACTCCAACAATTATTTCTTTTGTAGGAATTGATATTTTTCCTTGCAATTTGGTTCTCCTTTTATTTCTAAGATTTCTCAACTCTTCATAAATCTCTGAGTCATTTTCATCTGAAATAAAATACTCTTGTGAATCATCACTGCAATCCCAATCAGTTTCAACACCTTCAAGATCTTATGCATCATATACACCAACTTCAACATTAATATTCTCAGATTGGGCAGCTTGTTGTAACTCTTCATCCACACCAACTTCAATATCAATATTCTCAGATTGAGCAGCTCTGTGTTGGTCCCTTCATCCACATTAATATTATGTGAGTTTTCTACCCCATCCTTATTAACACTTTCACCAATTGTTGGCCCACAAAAATAACCTGTAGGGACCCCATCTTTAACAACCTCTACATCATCCACAACATGCTCAACATACAAGTCCAAAAAGTCACCATCACCTAGGTCTTCAATAAGCTTTAGTAAACTGATCTGCACTAAGACAAAGTTATTGCTTGTAGGTTCTTTAAAATAAAACTCACCCACAGTAACATACCCCAGGTCTAGCATAAAAAAGCAATTCCATTAAGGAAAAGTGATCTTTATCGATACTTACATATTCCACTTCACTTTTTCCTGTGTAAGTGAGACCTTCACCAAATGTGTCTTTCACAAATTTACCCCATGATGAAAACGAGTTAGCATAATAACATCCATAAGGTTCCCTAGAAAAAAATTTAAATAAAGCCGACAAATCACTGACAAAGAAACCAAAAAAAAAAAAACTTTATTCACATGCGTACAAGACATTATCACAGTACTAACATACAAAAATAACCGCTACATTTAAAAGGGAAACTGCAACAATAGTCATGGAGATTCGAAAATGAACTTACTTCTCAAGATTTTGACAACACAAAATCTCCTAGCTTTCTCAAATTAGCCGTAGAACACAACAACAAAAATATTTTCTTCAATCGAGCAGGCGTAGGAAGAATACATGATGATAACAGAGATGATTGCAAGGTTTCCTTAGAGAATTGACCACATTGAGCGGAAATCGTAAATGAAATTCTAGTTTTTTTTCAAAGTGAATTTTGGGGAATGATTGAGGGGTTGGGTGTTTTACCACGTAAATTAGATTTTTCCACATAGGAGGTGTGTATGTCACGGGCTCCGTCTTAAAATAAATGCCTCAAACAACAGGTGACAAGTCAGTCACGTGTGTTTGATGGGTACACTTTTTAAATGGTTTAAGTGTTCAATAGGAAGGGGCTCTTGTTAAGGTGTCTAAACGAGAAAAACGTGCAAGTTCAAAAGGCTGCTTATGTGTTTTACCGATAAATAAATATTTTATGGCTAAACAAGTTGCTAAGAATTTAAGATGGATAAAGTCATTAAGAGGATACAAAATGACGAAAATGGTAAAACGTCAGAAACTAATTACTATTTGAAATATTAATAATAATAATAATAATCTTTATAATTAAGTGTATCTACTGTTTCACAAATGCGTAAATCTGGAAATCGGAAATGTATAAAATTAGCAGTAACAAATTACGGATAGTTTGTGAAATTATAATCATTCGACTCATTTCCCTATCTTAATTGATCTCTACTTTCTATTCCGGATCTGACATTGATGAGCTGATCTTGTTTTGTTGTACATGAAAGACTACAATTAATACCTTTGAGTTTAAGATTTCAGACATTGCAACTTCATGTTTATACACTGAGACGTCTCAGTACGCCTTTCCTAAAATTGGGATTCATTCCCTTTTCTGGAAAGGCACGCACTTTTCTTTACTTTCTTGATTCTTGATTCTTGTCGCCTTCAACCAAAGATTTGTCAAAATTCCTATTATCATTGCAACACCATAGATCTCCAATCAGGTACACCTTTCCAACTAAAGAATGTGTTTTGTTTTCATTGCACTATAGGATGTTTCGGTGCACATATTCTGTTTGTAGATTGTTCCCAAAGAAAACAGAATCCGACTTCCATTTTTCACTTCTTGGGTGAAAGATCTATGTACTCAAAGTTACATCTTGTGTAATTTGTTAGGTGGGTTATTGAATTGAACCGATCAAGATGAAGTGGATGGGCGGTAGCGTGAGCCAAAACATGCAAGGCTGTAAAGCGAAATTTAGAGTGATTGCATTGGTTCTACTTGCTATATCTATAGGTTTAGCTGGTCTTTATAGCATGCTAAAACCCATATCTAATGGATGTACCATGACATACATGTATCCTACTTATATCCCTGTACCTACACCGAAAAATCTGTCGTCCATGAAGTATGGATTACATCTATACCATGAAGGATGGAGAAAGATTAATTTCAGCGATCATCTTAAGACACTTAGTGGAGTTCCTGTTCTTTTTATCCCTGGCAATGGTGGAAGCTACAAACAGGCAAGTTTCTTAACTATGTCCTCAAATCTTTCATAACAGAATTCCATCATATGTCTCTTCAATTATCTCAAATCTTCCATCTATGAATGTATTAATGCATGACTAATTCCAATTAGATGGAACGAGGTACCACATGTGTGCATTTAGTCATGACAGATGAGCAGATGAGCAGATACAGAACTTAAGATGTTGCTGACTGCACAGAGAAAAAGTCCTATATCCTTGAAACTGTTCTCTATATTCTTTGGTACCCTGAAAGCGTAACACAAGTTCCCTCTGGTTAATTTATGCTAAAACTATTTGCTTGCTCTGTGACTGCATTAAATTAAACCGTCAGAGGTAGTAATTAATAAGAGTAAGTAAATGGTATTTATGTGTGAACCAATTAATTATTCTTGGCTTACGTAGAATGGTACGATTAAAAGATTGAAAAGGTGGAAATAACTTTTAAGTTCTGGATCTTCCCTTTCTGTAGGGGGCTTACATCAATCAATTGATTCTAAGATAAGCACCGAAAGTGCTTAATAGCCAAAATCAAGGCCGTGTTTCTACTTCTAAGCACTTCTGGTTTGACCAATTTTATACTATTTTTTGTTTTTGATTATCAAGTTATTTCTTTTTTTGGTTTGACCTACATTACCTAATAGTGTTTGTTATTCTGGAATTACACTTTTCGAAACAAAGTCCCTAACCAGCTCTTTGTTCATTTCCGCCTTTCATTTTTCTCTCAACTGTGCTTACTTCCTAGCCATTTTTCATCTGTCACTCCAGTTATGATGAAATAATTTATATTTATTCAAATAGTTTAATCTAATCAATTTAAAACTTAATAGTGAATTGAGGCATAAATTAATTTGTATTTGAATCAGTTTGAAATTAAGAATCTTGCAATAATCAACTTCTTTCAAGCGTGAGGCATTGAAGTTATTTTAACCAAAAAAGTGTTTGATACCAAACATATCAGCGACTACCATCAGTTTTCAGCACTTCTACCAAAAACCGTTTCTGCATATTAATACCAACTTCAGCACTTATATGTGCTTTTTTAACACTTGACAAAGGGGTTCCAAACCAAGAGCTTTTCAAGGAGTGTATTTTGGAAATCGGGTTGCTTCAATCAGACAACTTGCTGTTCTTCTACCCATTTTAGACAAACCTGATTCAGAATCATCTCTTTTACGGATGTTATAAAAAAAGTTTACTTGCTGTGACAACTGTTGATTGATAGACTTATTCTAGAGAAGGTGGCGTGGAGGTTGCACTCTTCCTTTTAGCTAGAGATTATTTATTAACTGCTTGTTATGTGAAGGTATGTGCATCATAATATGAGTGCAAGACATGTTACTGAAATTATTGTTCTTGTTTGTTCCTAATCCTTTTCAAATGCTTTTACAGGTGAGATCTGTGGCTGCAGAATCTGATAGAGCTTATCAAGGAGGTCCTCTTGAGCACAGCTTTTACCAAGAAGCCTCTCTAACTCTCGGAGAGGGAGTAGATTTTGATGTCACCAGCACTCCTTTACCCTATCAATACACATCCATGCTTGACTGGTTTGCTGTGGATCTTGAAGGTGAACATTCTGCAATGGATGGTCGAATTCTTGAAGAACACACAGATTATGTTGTATATGCCATTCACAGGGTATAAATTTTCTTACTCAAGAAAAAATATCTCTTTTTTGACATTTGACTGATGCAACGTGATGTCAATCTTTATTGCGTAATTCCATAGCTTGTCCAATATAACATAGAGATGAATACATGATGTTTTCCCGGTCCGGGAAAAGGGAGAAGGTAAAAAGTAAAAATTTCAAGTTGATATGGTTCACCTTAAAAAATTCGTAGACAATAGGCTGGACCATTTGATGTTATGACAGTGAAAAACTTCTAGAACTTCTTAAAGGATATCTGCAAGTGAGAGGGTTCTGGTACTCCGGTCTTACAACAAGTGGGGGCTTATGTTACACATAGACCACCAGGGAGTAAGGCAAGAAATCAAGAAGAATTTCAAGTGATGAATTGATTTATTTGAGTTTATTCTTTATCAATTCGAAGTTTAAAACTCGCTCACTTGATTTAATTTTGCCAACTTTCAGAAAGCATTTAACATTTTCTACTCTTTTTGGATCTAATCCAGACCTGTCATATGCATGGTTAAAAGAAAAGGGTAGGCCAGGTGCACAAAGCATCCTACGTTAGCAGGGTGCGTGGTGGGCTGCACCCCAAGGGGTTTGATATAGACAACCTACCCTATCATATACATGGTTATTGTCATTAAATAAGTTCGTCTCCGTGGTGGGCTACACCCCAAGGGGTTTGATGTAGACAACCTACCCTATCATATGCATGGTTATTGTCATTAAATAAATTCAGTCCCTGGTGAAGGTTGAACACTTACTGTTCTACATTTTATATTCCTCTCTTCTTCCTTCCCCTCCACTCTCTTCGTCTTATTTTATGTGATGTAATTTTCATGTCTGTGTTTCTATTTACATCTTCCTACTCTTAGATATTGGATCATTATAAAGAGTCCCACGATGCACGAGTTAAGGAAGGTGCTGCTGTGTCTAGGAGTCCTCCGAGAAGTGTGATATTGGTTGGTCATTCCATGGGTGGTTTTGTTGCTAGAGCTGCGATTGTCCACCCACATTTAAGGAAATCTGCTGTTGAAACTGTTCTGACACTTTCGTCTCCACACCAGTAAGTTGCTCTACTCCTGGAAGCTATTATGTGGTTACAGTAATGCTATAAAATAACTATCACTTTTTGGTGCCTTTCTCAGGTCGCCTCCTCTGGCTCTGCAGCCATCACTTGGTCAGTATTATGCACGAGTAAATCACGAATGGAGGAAAGGATACGAGGTCCAAACTTCTCGTTCAGGGGATCATCTGTCTGATCCACTACTCTCTCATGTTGTTGTTGTCTCCATTTCTGGTGGTTATCATGATTACCAGGTACTTGTTCTATTTGCTTTTACATGTTCAAAGTTGAAAATCTGAATTATAGTTGACAACTAAAAATGTAAGGCTTATAATTGGTATCATTTCTTTTCATTCTTTCCTTTCCAGTAGGAATCTTCAACTCTCCGATCCAATCAAATTATCTTCTTCAAGTGAATGATTGTTTGTTACTTTTAGAGGAAACTGGATAAACATAATATACTTATGTTTCATGGGTTTTATTATTTTCCTTTTTTATCTCAATTTTTTTTTATGTTCATGGTTACTTAGTAACTGTCGTGCTGTTTCTGTTAAATGCACTGCTCTATTAGCTAAAAGAGGGAAGTAGCTCTATAACTTATTCTTTCTCCATCTTGCGTAGAGTCTTAATCTTTTGAAGGATTCTGGGTTTGCCTACTTTATCCTTTGCCTTGGTCTCTATATAACTGTAAAAGTATACTTTATTTCAATGGTCAGGCCCTTATATAATGTTTAGTATACTTTATTTCAATCGTCAGGCTCTTATATTATGATTTGAGTATACTTTGTTTCAATCTTGAGGTTCTTATATAATGATTTAAGTGTACTTTATTAAAAGGCGAAATGGTGTGATGAACCCTTATACTTGTATCGGTTCATATTCTGGACCCTCCTACTTAATCTTTTGTCAACTGAACCCTTAGACTCAATTAAAACGAGACTTTCAAGCCCCTCCAACCATATGTGTAGCTCACTCTCTTTTATATAAATGACATATCATATCCACGTCAATTATATATTTGCCATGTCATATGCCACATCAAATATTATTAACAAAAATGTTAAATAATAAATTTTTTATTTAAAAAATAAAATAAAATAAAATAGTTACATTTCTCAACTTTCATTCACTTCCACAACCACCATTAGAGATCTTTCACACCATCTTCATTTCTTTAATCCTTTCTTCTTCGAAAATGGTGCCACAAGGACACTGAAATTCATATTATTTCAGAAGAAAAAGGAGTTCTGAACCTCTGTTTTTTTGCAATGCATCAACAAATTACTACTCCCAAATCAATAACAATTTAGTATCCATTTTCTTAGAAAAATGTCAGTAAAACAAAGTACTAGCATTGATTGTCTATCGCAACAGAGTACTAGTATTGATTCCATTACAAAAGAAAAAAAGTTTAGTAGACATCAACATGTAAAGAAGAGAATCCAGATCTAATCCTCTACAGCTGAACTTCTTAATCGTTTTCTTCCTTGGTTGTCGATCGCAACATCGACCAACTTCAACTTTCGCCATGGATTGGGAACAGACTAGGACTTAAGAGAGTGACAACGGCTAGGGTTTTGAGGACGATGGGTTAGGGACGATGACGGAAGGAGGCTGAAGCTTTAATTTGTTTTTGCTTTTTATGTTTATTATTTAATCAATTTTCCAAAACAAATTTATTACTCTCACTCTCTTTTTAAAGCGTTTGACACCACACTCTATATTGAGTCGGCAAAAAAATGCCACATAAGTTCGGTCAATGATCAGAAGGTTTTAAAAGTTCCATTTTAATCGAGTTTAAGGGCTCAGTTGACAAAAGATCAAATATAAGGGTTTGGAATACAAACGCATACAAGTATAATGGTCCATCAGACCATTTCGCCTTATTAAAATAGGCCACATTTTATCCCCTGCTGCTGTCCGTGTACTTTGTTCTTTGGCTGTTGTTCTTTCTCTTGCCCCACCAGTTCCCTTCATGTGAGCACAGTTATGCTTTGCTTCACTAAATATGTAACATTAGCTTCTGTAACTTTTCATTTTAGGTCCGATCAAATTTACAATCACTTGATGGTATTGTGCCTCCTACCCATGGCTTTATGATTAGTAGCACAAGCATGAAAAATGTGTGGTTGTCAATGGAGCACCAGGTTATCTTGTGGTGTAATCAGCTTGTTGTCCAAGTAAGTCAATTTTTTCCTGAGAATCTCCAGTTAAATTTGTAGCCAAATAGCTCTGAATTTCATATATCAACTTTTTCAGGTATCACATACTCTTCTTAGTCTGGTAGACCAGGGGACTGGTCAACCTATATCTGATGTTCGAAAAAGGCTGGCAATCTTCACAAAAATGCTTCATAGTGGGATACCTCCAAATTTTAATTGGTTAAAGCAGCCACAGCTGCCTCATATACCAATTGAAGATGGAGAAGCTAAATCTGGTATTTTCACTCCCCAACTCTCTGTATTAAAGTGATGATCCTTATATAGTGTTAAAAGTATATGGAAATGCATTTTCATGCTAACTGTGTTCTTGTATATGGCACCAATTTGGTGTTCTGAAAGGTGAATTGTGGTGCAGGATCTCAAGCACATAGAGTGTATTCTTGCCCTAATAACATCCATTGGAGTGATGATGCACTTGAAAGAGATTTATACATCGAGACAACCACAGTTACAGTTTTAGCGATGGACGGGAGAAGGCGGTGGTTGGACATTGATAAGTTGGTCAGCTTCCTTTATTTTTTATAAAAAGTTACATTGTAGATATCTTTCATAGCGTGCTTGCTTGCTTTGCTATTGTCCTCCTATTTTCAAGAAACAAATGTTTGCACTCTTCTGCGAATAAGGTCTTTGCTTTAAGTTTGAATACCAGTTACCTAGAATGTGTAAATGCTATTTTTCCAGCTTATAACTTATCTTACTTGCATATGCAGGGGTCTAATGGCAAAAACCATTTTGTTTTTGTCACAAATCTTTCTCCATGTTCCGGTGTACGACTGCACCTTTGGCCTGAGAAAGGAACTGAAGTTTCCACTTTACCGATTAATAAACGGGTTTTAGAAGTTACATCAAAGATGGTGCAAATTCCATCTGGACCAGCTCCAAGGCAGGTACTTAGTCGTGTGCACTGTCTGCCGAATGTTCTAAAATAAGATGTTATATGAGCTAGTTTGATTTAAATTCTTCTTAAAGGTGCTGTTTTTGCAATAGGTTGAACCAGGTACTCAGACTGAGCAGGCACCTCCCTCTGCTGTATTTTGGCTGCACCCAGAGGATATGCATGGTTTCAGATATCTGACCATCTCAGTGGCACCTCGCATGGTACTTGTTCACAGGGTTCTCAAATTTGCTTTAGCTTCTTTTTAGTCATGATACCTGGTTTCTTGGGAGTTCTTTGTAATAGTTCGTATGTGTTAGTGTAATTACACATTAAATCTTTTATAATACGAGATAGGACTTTAGTTTCTATGCTTAATCAATAAAAGATAAAAGATCTCTGGGAAGGAACTTTTCTTTCTCAATGTGTTTTAAATAGAAAATCAAATCTTTCTTCTGCCTTTGATGGTAGAGTGGCCGATAGATCCTCATTGCTGTACTTCATATATATTCATGAGCTTTTCTAGTGCCACAAAGCAAATTTGGTCTTGGAATAGAATTTCAGATGGAAACTTCTGTTTCTCTTCGTGTTGAGTATTAAATGTGGTTAGATCCTGGCTTTTCATCTCATGATGACTTTATGATTTTCAGGCTGTTTCAGGAAGACCTCCACCAGCCACTTCCATGGGAGTTGGGCAATTTTTTAGACCAGCGGACGGGGAAACAGCCTTATCTTCTGGGTCGTTGATTCGGTCTATGTTTTCTTTACAGGTTTGTGGTGGGTGGAGCTTACTTAACTAGAGAGGGTGAAAAAAAGTTTGAGCTATATATACCTTTTAATACATTATTTTTCGGTTCAAATTTGCAGGAGATGATGTTGAATGAGGATCATCCTCTTGCACTCAATCTGTCTTTCTCTGTTAGCTTGGGTCTCATGCCTGTGACGTTGTCTGTCAAAACAACTGGTTGTGGAATAAGAAAGTCAGAGTTCACTGCTGATGAAACTGGAGAGATGGAAATTGACAGTAAGGGTTTCTCCTATTTAACAAATAAGGCATCTTGTACTGTTTCTATTAATTAGTAAAGGATTTTGTACTTTTTTACTTTTTATTGTGTTACTTGCCAACATCTTTCACCAATCCCTCCAAATTTTATAAATCTTAGTGGAATTGATGTTTGAGGAATTTCTTGGAGGGAATTTGAAGTGTTACTTCCATATCCCTTTTGTTAAGTAAATGCAATACAAATTTAAGAAGCTTTATGTTTACTCACCTCCCTTTAACTGCTATTCAATCTGCCCCATCAAAGGGATCTTTAAATAGAAGTAGTTGTATAATAACAATAACTGGTAAATCACATGTATCATGCACACTTTCAACTTGCCACCTTTGTATGTAACTGCAGAAAATGTAACCAAGTAAAAAGTAACTTCTTTAGTTCATTCAGCTGAGTATTAATCTTACCAGATAAATGTTCCATATATAAGATTGAATGTCGCAGTTTTTGTTATTTATTTGTGCTGCTAATGTAACTTATTCTTTTGGATGTAGGGCTGTGTAAACTTCGCTGTTTCCCTCCTGTAGCAATTGCTTGGGATATCACGTCTGGTCTTCATATTTTTCCTAATCTGTTCTCAGAAACAATTCTTGTGGATTCCTCTCCAGCACTCTGGACTTCCAGCCTAAGGTCAGAAAAGACCAACGTCATATTGCTGGTATTATAACAGACCCGTTAGTTTCTCGTTCGGTTAGAAAGTTGAAAAACTGCTGCTCTGTTTCTTTAGCTCTTACATGACTTTGTTTTCCCTCTTATGTGCAGATTGATCCACATTGTTCGTACAAAACAAGTATTGGTGTTAATGTAACCGCTGCAGCTAAAAGATTTTCGCTTTTATATTTCCCACAGGTGAATGCAGTTTTAAACCAATCTTATATCTCGAAGTTTTGTATACCATGCAGTCTGAGACTTCGCTTTCAGTATTTCTTACATTTCACTCACAGGTTAGCATCAAACCGTTATAGGATACTGATGGTGGCACAGAATCTCCCATTTGATTTTGATTCCCAACTATTAAAATATTTCATGTTATTGATATTCTTCCATGTTCCATTCAGTTGGGATACATTCTACCATTATACCTCAGAACACCAGTCTTCATCATTTCACAATTCTTGCTGTTTGAGCTATATATAACTCCTTATATTAAGAAGTCCACATCGGTAGAGGGATGGGAATTTGGTCTTCCTTATATGGACTTGGACAAACCTCCCCTCATGAGCTAGCTTTTGGGGTTGAGTTAGGCCCAAGTGTCATATCTTTACACCTTATCAAGCCTACTTTTAGTGAATACCTTCATGCGAGAGTTACTGATGAAATGATCGGTACACCTTTTGCAAGTTTCAAGGTTTCAGATTTAGATTGTCAAGTTGTGACATGACCTTTCCTTATCAATCTAATATTTACCTGTGACACCCAGTGATAAATTTAATACTCACTCCACTGCAAATCATTTTTGTGGTACTCACTCTCAATACAATTAAATGGCTGGAGGTGCAATATACTTGAAAGAACTAATTTGCATACTTTTAATGCCAAACTTGGAAAAGGAAACCACAGAATTCCGTACACACTACTAAGAAATGAATTCCCTTGTTTCCTTCATAATAAAGTTTGTTACAGTTATTTTCTTAGTTGAGGCCCAATTCAGTTGATGTCTAAGCAAGCTGCAAGCAAGTTGTTATGAAACATGTAAAGCTTCACAGAGTTTAGGATGCCTTTGATTTCTCATTCAAGAGTGATTTGTTTTCTGATCTCTTAAGCATTTTGTTGCATTCTAATTCCTTTATGAAGAAAGAATGAATTGTTGTAGGACTGGTTATAAAAAAAACTATTTTTGTAGGATCCTTCATCAAGCCTCACTGCCAAGCATGTAGCAAAAAACTTATTCTGAGTGAGTAAATGGAATATTGAGTCATATATTCCTTTTCTTTGTACAATAAAGTTATACAAAAAATATATGAAGTTATATGATCAAAAATTATTCCTTTTCTTTGTATAATAAAGTTATATGATCATCAGAAGTCTGGTCCATGCATGTATCCGGACTAACAACAACTACACCTCAATCCCAAACAAGTTGGGGTCGGCTATGTGAATTCTCAACTATTACATTTACGTTCAACTCATGTCATCATCATACAAATAAAAACAAAACAAATTAAATATATATAGTGATAATAGTAATAATATTTGAAACTCTCTAACAAGAATCCTTTAACCCACTAGTAGATATCGCCTAGATATTTTTCTTCCATTGTGCCCTATATTTTGTAGTAAAGTCTGTATTGATCCAAGAATTCTTATGTCTTTCGAGACAACATCCTTCAATGTGATTTTAGGTCAACCTCATCCCCTTTTTTGCACCATCTCTCACCATGGCTTCACACCTATGGATTGGTCCATCTGTAGGTCTATGCAGGACATGACCAAACCACCTCAAGCGACCTTGTTTTATTTTACCCTCAATCCGTGCTACTTGCACCTTCTGACAAATATGGTCAATTTTAGTCTTATTTAATCTTGTATGATCACACATCCATCTTAGCATCCACATCTCTGCAATACTCAACTTGTGGATATGTTTGACTTAAGTGACCCAACATTTACTACCATATCCTTCTAGCACATAACACCCAGTAGCAGTTCTCCTGTTCAACCATTCAGTTTCAATTCGAGAAATTATATCTTCATGTATCAGTCCATTCTCTTGAAACAACAAGCCTAAATATCTGTTTCCTTACTGATATATCATATATCAAAATATCATCAATGGTTCAATAGTTCTGTGTCCGTTCTTTTGTACTGAATCAGGTTTGTTCTTTTGTTCGATGGCTGTAGTTCTTATAATTGGTGCTGATCTTTTTACCATGCTCCTTGGTGTAGTTATTGCTTTTTTCTTCATTTTCTGATTATTGGGTTCATTGTTATTTGCTGTCATGTGTGCAGATTACTGGTTTTGCAATTGCTGTTGTCTTTTTTGCTTTAATGCGGCAAGCACGACAATGGGAGCTTGACCTGCCTATACCTTCACTCCTTACAGCAGTGGAATCAAATTTGCGGATGCCATTGCCCTTTCTATGTTTGGCCCTGCTACCTATCTTATTTGCTCTTGTACTTTCCTGCCTCATTTCTCTACCTCTTCCTCCAGCCATAAGTTTCATCTCTGTCTCAACAATCTGTTACTTATGTGCAAATGGAGTGGTGGCTGTGCTGATATCAGCCTCCCAATTGTTGTTCTACGTTAGTGCATCTTTACATGTATTCATCAAGAAACGGTTAGTTACTCTCTCTTGAATATATCTACCACATTTATGTTACAAAAGATTTTCATACAAGTGACTGATATCATTTATTAGTCAATTTACGGACCAAAGTTGCATGTGCTGGTGAAATTCAGTCTAAATCTCAAGAGAAATTTCTAGTCCCCCTACTTCCCAACTGTCCATAAACAATTAAAATACTCTCACTCAAGGAGTGTGTTGCAGACCTAAATAAATTAATAAAAGTGACTACTCTATAACAGTGTTAAGGTTTTTCTTAAGGTACCACATAATTTAATAGAAATCGTTATGAATGCAAGAAATTCATTACCAACTGAGCTAATGGTAATATAATCTTTTGCAGGTCGCAAACACGGGAACATAACTTTTCTCCTCTTTTCACTGCCTTCCTGTCATCCAAGGTTAGTTTAATTGTGACATTGTAGCTTGCAAAAGCATAAGTTTGTAAAAGGCTGGATTTGTACATATATTTCGGAACTGAAATTGAATGCATCTTTCGTTCCTGGTCCTCTAATCTTAGTAAATGTCGAAATTGAATGCCTCTTGCATTCCTTGTTCTCTTAACTAAAATTTTCTACTTATTGAAACAGGTAGTCAGGATCGTGAGATTCAATCCATTATTTGATATGACACTTGTCTCTTTGACCCTAGTGTGCTTCGCTCATCCAGCATTGGGTCTTCTTTTGCTGGTCATTTCTCATGCTGTGTGCTCCCACAATTCCCTGTCCAGGTACATCCCTAACTAGTACCCTTTCTCCACTCTTCTGTAGTAGTCTTATGCTGTGTATTAGAATTGTTCTCATGACCATTGATTGATATTGTGTGTGATTCCTAGCCGAATTCTGACCATTCAGAACTTCTGAATAGATTAAACATTTGACATTTGATATTTAGTTTTTGGCTCTGCTGATATTTGATATTTTGTTATGACAAAGGTAGTCTAAAACCAGTTCTTCTCGTCTGTAAACAGTTTTTTGATGGCTTCATTTCACAGCCGTACCCAGACTAAGGAGTTCATAGAATCTGGGAACAGACGTCAGAGTGGATCGAAGCAGTCCATACCCCAGCATGATGGTGAAATCAACACGCATGTTCCTCAGAAGGAGAGTAATTCCAGTAGCCTGGACTCAGTAAAAAGCTATGGTGACACCCAATTAGAGATCTTCAATCATCGGCATGGCTTGCTTGTATTACACTTGCTTGCAATGCTGATGTTTGTCCCTTCACTTATTGCGTGGATCCAGGTATTTCTTTTCTTTCTTTAGGACCAAGAGGATTTCACTGCCTTGTGTTTATATTTTGGAACCTCGCTTACTTTGCACTGATAAATTGATAGAGCAAATGCTCTCAATAGTCTTATTAATGAAATAATATTTGGGTTTTTGTGGACATTGTTGATTGCTCGAAATAATTAAAAGTAGCATTAACATTTTTCTTTTTTGGTGTATGTTTGCACACAGAGAATGGGGATCGGTCATAGCTTGCCTTGGTTCTTGGATTCTATACTTTGCATAGGTGTTTTGCTGCATGGTGTATGTGACTCAAAGCCAGAGTTCAACTTCTTCTTCTTCTTTCCTTTTCCGGGCATCCAAAGATGGGAGATAAACCTGAGCTTTGGCTATCTTCTTGGTGGATACTTTTCCTATATTTGTGGCTTAGCCTTGGCTCCTTACATAACATTTTATCCCATGGCCGCCATTGGGTTTATATCATGTGCTTTTAGGATCGTAGAGAAGAGAAGTAGGGAAAAGGGGGAAATGTACCATCACCGTAGGAAACACTCTCATAAACACTAAAGTGAAAATACTCCCACTATACGATAGTGCCACGTTCAGAATGTTCTGCAATAGATGTTCTAGTTGACATTGCCTCAATTTGTTTGATGTGTAATTTTCATTTTCAGAGGAGTAGAATATCAGCTTGTGTATGGCTTTAATTCTACAAGTCATTATATTTGTCGCAAGAATTTGTTTATGGTCTTTCAACTTAAAACTATGGATTATTTACAAATTGGCCAGAGGATAGATAAAAATGATGTCATTTTTCTTTTTTGCCAATAATTTTGTCTAACTTGGCCTTTTAATACTAAAAGAAGAAGAGCAAGAATATTTTTCCACAAGATAGAAAGGCCCTTTTATAATATATTTTCGGCAACAAATACCGTAAGGAATAAAAAATAATTTTTCATTTGAAAGAAATCCAAGAATATTATAAGCAAGGGTGTATTGGTAAATGAAAATAAAAAGAAGAGCACAGCATACTGCATGTACCAGAACACACTTGATCGGTGCCAATATAGCCGTTACTCCACACCAAAATCAAAAGAAATATGACCGTTATTTAAAACCCTAGAGTCTTCATCACTCATCACAAGAGAGAGAGAGAGAGAGAATAAGGATGGTGACCGATGGAGATGATAAAGTTGAAGGGTTGCTGAGCCCCAAGTTCCGGTCGGTGGCTGCTATGGCTGGTTGGGATGAAGAGGCTCTTCTCATGGCCAGTCTTGTTGTCGAAGACACACCTGATCGCCTTTCTAAGCAAAAGAAACGTTCTGATTTGCTGCATTTCAAGACTCCCCCAACAAATTCTAGAAGGTACTGCACCATTTTTTTTTAAATTTTAAATAAGAAGCGAATTCAGGAATTAAAATCAAATCAATTAATCAGATAGATCATCTCTATTTTATCCGATTGGCTAATCAGTCGTTCTTCTTTTTGTTTGTTTTGTTTTGGATTATTGGGAAATGCATAAATTTATCATCTTTTCAGGAAAAGAAGGGCTCAGAAAAGGAGTCCTGCGTCCATAACTGCAACTGTTCTTGATCTGGACGACCAAGACACTGCAAAGCAGGGTAATCATGATTTTCAAGAAGAGTTTGTGTTGTGAATAATGGATGGTGTCCTGATGTTAATGTTCTGCAGAAAGCGAGAAAAAGCAGGCGGAATCAACATCCATTGAGAAATTAGGCAAGAAAGGAGATGAGGCATTGGAAGAACAGGGTTGTTCTGTTGCTACATCTTCTACTAAGAAGATAGAACCAAAATCCATTGAGAAAGCAGACACGAAAGTAGCTGAAACATCAGAGGAACAGGGGTGTTCTGTTTCTTCTTCTTCTGCAGCATTTCCCTCCATTGATCTACTTCGTGAAGAGCTTTCTTGTGCTGTAAGTGTTGTAAATCCGTTCTTGAACCTTGATGCCCCTTCCTGTTTATCAATTGAGGGCGTCTTTTTTTCTATTTTCCTATTTTATTTTAGTATAAACATGATTTCTTTGAATTTGCAGATTTGTTTGGAGATCTGTTTTGAACCGAGTACCACTCCTTGTGGTCACAGGTACGATCTCAATGGCATCCTTATCAACTTATATTCATAAGTCAATACATATAGACATTTTCAGTAACTGACTCTGACAAATTTGGTAAAAATCATATCTGTAGTTTTTGTAAGAAGTGTTTGCGATCTGCTGCTGATAAATGTGGAAAGAAATGTCCCAAGTGCAGGCAGCTTATCAGGTACTGTTAGGATGCTTTTTCATTTCAGTTATATCCCTATTTCATATGACATTTTTCATTTCTTGTGAGCCAAGTTGGCTAATCTTTGAAGCTAATTGGATTATAGATCAACCCAATGTTTTTCAAAAACTACATGAATAAGTACTAAGTTGCGAAGTTTACATAGTTTGAGTCCTGAAAGAAATGTCACATAAACCAAGTCAGATAGAGTATTAAATAAGCTTGAAAAGGATTTATCATGGTTCTATTGTTTCAAGTATGACGTATTCCTATTAAACTTGACTTCTTTGCAGCAATGGTAGATCATGCACTGTAAATACAGTACTTTGGAATACAATTCAACTGTTGTTTCCCAAAGAAGTAGAAACAAGAAAAGCAGCTGCTGATTTGAGTAGTAGAGAAGCTAAACATCAAAGTCCAGTAAGAGCTGTTGCTACTCATTCTAACAGCAGAACGACAAGAGTCCTGCTACTTAACAGCCCAGAATCTGGTCCTAGTAGTCAAGAAAGAAGGAATTCTCGCGCCATGAGAAGACAAAGTGTCCGAGCTTCTGGAATGCCAAGCAGAAATCGAGACATTAGCTCGAGGAGGGAGTTACCAAGTCAGGATGGGGATGCTGCATTGGCGCTAAGAATGCAGAGAGAGGAGTTCATGGAATCCTTCAGGACAAGAAGTTCTGCTGATGAGCAGTACAGGAGCTCTCTTGCTCTAGCCAGAGCAAATTTGAGGGCCATGGCATCAAGAGCCATTAACATTCGTGTTAGAGGAGGTCGTGGCTCATAAATTTTTTTTCAGTTGCACTTGGAATTGTGTTGTCTTACATTACGAAACTTATATATATAGGTTTTTGTTGAAAAACTAAATGGTCCTTGAACTCCTCATGAAGATATCCATAGCTAGTTGTAATGTTCTTATATCAAATACATCTTTTGCTTTGTTATTTACTCTCTTTCAAATTCGGATATTTCTCTTGTCCATGCCAGCAAGATGCTGATCAAGTCAAAGAATCAACAATGATGAGATAATGAAGCAATTTCACTTGCATTGATGGTGATATATAATATTAGCAGAGAAAGAATAAGATAATACTATAATAATCTGGATATGAAGAATAATTCATTATTTTGCCTCCAGAAATTTTGGATGAAGGAATTGAAGAGCTTATAATATGAGAAAGAAGTCATCACATGTCCCAGTACCTACTAACATTCTGTCATTGCTCAATTATAATAATTTTCATTGCATCACAAAGAAATGCAACGTTACATATACTAAAAAATGGTTTTGACTTTCACCAGATACATTGAACATTCAACTTTCATTTTCATATTACCTTTGTGTTGTGACGTAAATTGATGTACAAAAAGAATATATGGACTATTTCATGTACAAATAAAATAGCAAAAGAAATAAGATCCTCAAAGTCAAAAACTGATATGAAATAATTTCATGTTGCGGCGTCATGTCAGTGATTTTTGCCAGGGTAACTTGCCAGTGTTTGGGTCGGTGAACATCTCTGCTACTCGATCTTTTAGGCCAGTGTCAGTAACTTCACAAAATCGACTAGACCAATCTGGTGGTTCAACAGCTCGTGTCCCTAAACCAGGGGCACGATCCCTGGACCCAACATTTCTCTGTTGTTGCCAATCAGAAACATAAGTAGCCACCCTCCTGTAGAACTTCTCCTTGAAGACATCCCAAACTTGATACTTGTAGTGGTTAATCACAAGCACATTTCTATCCATATTGGCATATCTAAACTCAGACTTTAAATGAAAATGGTGAACCACATTGATTAATGTTGAATTCAATGCTTCAGGTTTCACAATACTCTTATGCCTCTCAGGTGCAATCATCCTGCAATTGTACCCCATGGTGACCCCTTGTGTCGGGACATGTTTGAGACCAGATGGTCCAAAATTATGACATGACACCCGCAACTCAGCAACTTTACTATTACTCCTTGATTGGTTTCTTAATATGTCAAGCAGTGACATACCAGTAGGCAAGTGGAAGAACTCATCCACATCCATAAAACCAACCCATTCACACACATCTCTAGCTCGTAATGCACAATGAGCAAAACCTGCCTCTTGAGTCTTGATCCAAGGCCAAACATGTCGTGTCACATTTATGTTTGATAATAGCTTAATGACATCATCAATATCGTCCAAGCTGTTATTATCATAAATGAACCAACGCTGTACTCCGATTCTAGTATGGTACATGATCCACTCTTTCAAGAAGCTGGCCTGGTTTCTTAACATTGTGCATACACACATGTTGTGCTGTTTTTGAGCTGGCAAGTTAGGCTGCAGACGGCGTTTAGGACTCGCTATAGAGTCTAAAGGTTCCTTACCAACCATTCTAACAGAAACCTTAATGGGCATGTTACTAGTACCAATAAACCTCTGTGGATTATTCAGTATGCTCACTGGGGTATTACATCGAACAACTTCTTGAGCAATGGATACAACATCTGATTGTAACGAAGTTTGGGATTCTTAACATCCCAACCATAAACACACTTGAATTTTGAAGCGTCCGATTGTCTTCCACCACGAAGATTAAACCCTTTAACAAACACTATGGTCGTGTTATCGCGATCGATCATGGCCTCATAGGCCAACGAATTCCACCGACGTGATGGTCCAATGGAGAGGGTGTAACCGTTAGACTTGACGGAAAGTGACGTCAGGACTCCACGTGGCTTAACCAGGGGACATCGAACGAGCTGTTGGCCCAATAATTCATCGTTTTCAATTGATTCAGGAGGTTGAGAAGAGTTAGGATCAAGGTAGAGGCAGTATAGGTCATGTTTTGTGAATAAGGGAGTTGAAGGAGGGTATTTTAGGAAAACAACTGTCTCGTCCGGGAATTCGACGGTTTGTATAATCGGCTTAACAGCGGTTAGGGCTGTGGTTGTCGCCGGCCGCCATTGATGAAACCCTGAAGTTAGCAAAATGAAAGGTACTTAATTATAATAGATCGTAATTAAGGTTTAATCAATCATACTCCATATTAACCGCAAACTAAATTTATGTTTGTTTGGAAATAAATTGAATTTAACTACCTTGAAATAGTAGAGAAGAGAAAGTGAAGGCAGCAAAGCAGAGAAGAAGAATACACCAGAAGAAAGATCTTCGAACTGCTACAAGTTTTTTACGATGTTTGATTGGAATTTGAGCCATACCCACGACTTTAATGGTTCAAATTCAGCGGTCTCTGTTTCATCATCGACTTCTGCTATTCAGTTTTTGAGCAAATATTAGTAGTATTTGAGAGTTGTACGTGGTCAAGCAGTATTGTTCCAATAAGAAACAAGTTACGAGGTCACCCACTTTGTTGCAACTTCCTTCTTTTGATTTTTTTTTTTTTTTAATTCAACTTCAATTATTATTCTCTTTTCATCTTCAAAAAAGAACCCTTCTAATCAGTTTTTATGGTTTACAAGAAACCTCCCCCACATAACTAAGTTCAACTCTAACCTAATAATACATAAAGAATAAGAAAAAGATACATCATGCCACTTCACTTGTTCCTTTCGCTCTCTTTCTACAAAATTCCATTTCCATGGGCTTTTTTTTTTTTTAGGTTGTTGCAGTAGAATGAAAGAGCATTTCTCAGATATATCAAATATAAAAATTATATTTATATATTATGATTATAATTTGTATAATTGCGTTTATAGCAGGTTTTTTATTTGTTATAATAGAGCTTTTAATTTGTATAAGTAGCTACAAACATTCAATTTTATATAATTTATTTATACATTACAATTAGTAAAATAAGATCTGTATTTGTATAATTATAAGTGCATAGAACGAAAATATATGTATCTGTAATTATATATACAATTTTCTCTCGCTTTATACAAATATAGACATATTTTATATGAAATGTATAAAATGATTAATTGTATATCGATGGCAAAAAAAGAAAATGTTTGCTGCGAATTACAATTAAAATAAACTATGACTATAAAATTTAATTTTTATTAACAATTTGTTATTTTATACAATTCTCCCATAAAAAAAGTCTTAATTTAAGTGTGTCTACTCACTCAATTTTATAATGTCTATTATTTGTAATCAAAACTAAATAGCATATATGTCAATTAAAATCAAGTTGAAGCACAGAGTTATATATTTTTATTTCTTTTGTTGTGGTCGTAGAATTTTATTTTTTTAAAAAAAAAGGGTAGATAATTGCGACACATAATTCCTCATAGACTATTCTTTCGTCTTTGAAAAATAACACAATAAATTAAAATGACGAAAAGGACAGGCTTGTTTATTGGACTAGTTTAGAGGTAGTGGATTTTTAGTTTTTGAGTAATAATAATTACAAACAATAGAGTGCTTTGACAGAAAACTTTTACTACTCCCATATGTATTTTAGTTGCATTAATGACTAAGTGTCTATCTTTTCTTTTTATGCTTTTTGATGACAGATTATATATATATATTTCTGATTAATTACGATATTATTAGAGACAATTAATTAGTCTCCTCAATATGTGACTTTAATTATTTGTTAACAGGTCATTTTCTTAATGTTGGTTAGGCAAATAATCTATTGTTAAATCCCTATCTCCTTGACTTCTATATTTCTACTATAATCTTTTCTAAATGAATCCAAAAAAAGCAGGAGGGGAAGAAAAGGTTGATCATTATTCTTGTGAAGTAAATATCTTTTGCTCGATTTCATTTTTTTTATAATTTAAAAATTAGCAAGCTCGATCAATTTGAATTTTAATTTACCTAAATTTGATAAGTTACTTAATAAGATTATACTGAGTATGTTTATTATTATTTTGACTTAGTGAGACCTTTTGAAATCCAACATTATATATCTTATATTACGTAAATTTAAATAAAATTAAATGGAGGGAGTAAGAAAGTAGTAGTAATAATTAGAGAGAAAAGTTTGGTTTATACAATCTTAGATATGGTCATTATCAAACTTTAAAGATGGATCAACATTAATTAAATGTCATTTGAGTTACAGGTGTCATAATTGATTGAGATTTTTGATTAGCTTGTTTAAAAACAATTAAGAGGGAAGAAAAAATTTTTTATGGTTTTATGTCGATTATATCTAAAAAAAAGCCGGCGGCCGGCCTTAGACATAACAGGGGACCACATCCTGGCGGCTGATCCACGCAAGTTGTTTCTAGTAAGTCGTGACTGTTGATAATGATGGGCCTGTTCTATTGGGCCTTTGTGCCAAAAGCCCAAACTGTTGTTTCGAACAAATATGTTGCAATATTATTAGAAATCTCACTAATTTAGGGTATTTTACTTGAAATCTGAAGGAATGGTGTATCTAACTCAAAATTTGATATGAAATAATTACATGTAATTAATTTAAATTATAGATTGGATTAATATTTATGGTAGGATATTTTTGTAAATAGGTAGTTTTTTTCATATTAATATGTAATCAAATGAAGTAATTGATAGTGTAAAAGAAATTTAGTATGCACAACTTAATATCAATTAATTAAGGAAGAACAATTATAATTAGTTGGACTAAAAGCAAGAGATAGGATATGCTGTAAGGCAGCTGATGGAATCATTAAATGGATTGACTAACTGTTGATTAGAAATTGACATTTAAGCAAACAACAAAAGCCGCCTCTGTGTTCTATGACGAACTAGAATTAGAAATTTCCATATTTTTAATTAGTCAATTAATTTGTTGTTCCTACTTTTCTCAAATGTTTCCAGATATATACGCTCTACATGGAGAAAGTGCAAATTAAATATCAACCTTTCGATATATATATATGTCTGAAGTGTATAGAATATTTTTAATAGTAGATATAATATTATTAATAATAATAATATTATGTAAATTCCGAACAATATTAATAATAATAATAATATTATGTGAATTCCGAACAAATGAAACATTCTTATGTCATTACATGAATTGGATATCGGCCTTTTGGATTTAAGAAGTAAGCATCAAGTACTGTAAAAATTAATTGTTACAGAGTTTATTTAATGGAAAATTATATATAATAGCAAATTAATCACCTAAAATAAATGGAGTAGCAACAATTTGATATAATTGTGCGCCATAGCAAACGTTAGCCAAAGTTTGCCAGTCGCCTCTCTCCCAAAAATCTCGCTCGCCACTCTCCCATTCTCGCTCGCCACTCTCCCTCTGCTCACCTCTCTCGCTTTATACACAGAAGTGTATAAATTGTGTTTCTGTTTTATATGAAGCGAGAGAAAATTGTATATTCAATTGTAGACAAATGCAAATTTTATACAAAAATAGCAGCGAAAAAGGCCATAAATTATACAATTGCAAATTATACAATTACAGTAAAATATAATTTTCTCTCGCTTTATACAACAAAAGTGTATAAATTGTGTTTCTGTTTTTGTATAAAGCGAGAGAAAAACATATATCTTCTTCTTATACACTTATAATTATGCAATATACATACATTTTACTTCGATTCAATTGTATGCAAAACAAATTTTATACAAATATTGCAGCGAAATAGGCAGTAAATTATACAATTGTGCATTATACAATTGCAGTGAAATACCATAGCGAATTATACAATTTAGGCCAGCGAATTATACAATTGTATATGTATAGCGAATTATACAGTTTCTATGTTTGCTATGAAGCGCAATTATGCAAACTTTGTTATTGCATACAAATATGAATTTTTTGTTTGCTATATGTGAAAGTTGCCCAATTAATTACAGCACATTATCTTTTTCATAGGTTGTCAATTGTTATTTACCATTGAAAAAAGAAGGAAAAATTGTAGATAATGACAAACTAATAAATCAAATTAAATGCTATAACCACCCTTTGACTTAATTGTGCCCCATACCAAACTGTTTGTCAGTCACCTCTCTCCCTCAAACTCTCGCTCGCCACTCTCTTCTCTCGCTCGCTTCCTCTCAGTTTTATACAAACACAAGTGTATAAAATCTGTTTCCATTTGTACAAGCGAGAAAAATTGTATATGTACAAATATTTTCGTTTCCCTCCCTCCCCTCTCCCAAATCTCGCTCTCCACTCTCACAGATCTCGCTCTCCACCCTCGCCTCTATCGCTTATACAAACAGAAACGAATTGTATAAATTGTATTTTTGTTTATATAAAGCAAGAGAAAATTGTATATACACTTGAAAATACATATATCTTCGTCATATACACTTATAACTGTACAATAAAAAGACTCCCCTACCCAGTTTCTTTTGTCTTTCTCTCTTTCTCATTTTATACAATTCGATTCAATTGTATATTCCTTACCCAAGTCTCTTTTGCCTTTCTCTCTTTCTCATTTTATGCAAATTCAAATTGTATATAATCGTTTTATACACTTATAATTATACAATTCGTTTTATACACTTTGTTTTATACAATTCTCTTTCTCGTTTTATACACTTCGTTTTATACAATTCGCTTTAATTGTATATATATAGTGAATTATACATATATATATGTTTGCTATGGAGTGCAATTATGCAAACTTTGTTATAACATACAAATATGAATTTTATGTTTGCTATATGTAAAAGTTTCCAAAAAAAAATATCTTGTAATTATCTTATAAGCAACTTAATTATGCAATTATTTTTCACTGTTGTTGGTCAATCAATGTATATAACAAACAGAATATACAAATAAAACGATGCTTGGTTGTATGTGGAAGCATCAGTGATGTGTCCTAATTTTGTCCCCATCACTTTGGAGTAACTCCTCCAAACAACTTCCCAATAAAATGGAGGTTTTGGGCTGAGCCGGCTTACCGTCAGAGAGGTCTTCTATATATATTAGAGTTAGATATTCAACTTTATATGAATAATTTATATGTTTATTTTTTAAAATTATAATAAAAATTCTGGCTCCATCTAATTTCATAGAAATAATATCTTATCGATATGTCCTTAAATTTCTCTAGTCCTATGATTAATCAGTCATCACGTGTGTACTTGTTCTGTGTTTTTTGTTTCTCCCACTTGTTCCTCATAATATCCGTGGAAATTATGCACACAATATAGTAAAGAAGTTAAAATAAATATTAAAGAATCAAGCAATAGTATCGAAATAAAAAAAAAATAAAGCCTGATATCTAAAGTGGATAAAAAGACCCTTAATCAATCATAACGTAATACATACTGATCAATATTTACGAAGCCAAATAGGCTCATCGATGTGATATTTAACTCTAAATCTTATCCTTGTTTCGAGAATTATGTCTAAGTCATGTCTTTTTTTGTCCACATGTTGCCTTCTGATTCATACATTCATTTTTTTTACCCATTACATATATACACAAGCAGTATCTGAATCTTTTAAAAAATAGGGAAGGTACTGGTAGTGCTCTCTTCGTGACGCAATAAAGGAGTGGTGGTTGATGGAACCGTGAGTAATTCATTAATTAATTAACAAACTAACTGCTCTCTTAATTATAATCATTAGCGAATAACTAAGTTGCATGCATGTATTACATGAACTCAACATTATATAATCTTTTGATTGATTCCTTAATCAATATGATTTTGATAATTATTATATTAATAACTATAATTCATTTTCGTCAAAAAAAAAAAAAAAACTACTTCTAATGGAAATTCCATTTTTTCTTTAGTTGGATCGGCTAAGTACTCGTGCAATGTTCAAAATTGACTGCTCATACTGTTTATGTAAGTATAATTTTTCTCGGTAATCATACCCAACAGGACAAATCGGACAAAAATTGCCTACCAGAGGAGCCAAAATTCAAACTTATTAGCACTCCAACTGTTCAAATCTCTTTTAATTTATGTGATACATTTTATTTTTCAAAAGTCAAACAATTTAGTTTTGATTCAGAATTTACGCATGAAATCATAAAATTTTTTGAAAAGAAATTTATATATTTATAAATTACATAGAAAGTACTATAAGTCATGATGATTCAAAATGTTTAAAAAATGATCAAAGATAGAATTAATTAAATTTTAAAATTTAAATAATGTCACGTAAAATGGGACAAAGGAAATACTAATTTTCTATAGCAAATGTGCCTTGGCTATAACCTACGCACAAATAAATATTGAAACAAATTGCTTCCTATAAGCCTATAACCTATTAATCCTCACCGATTGTGTAAAATCTTCATTTTAATTTTTGGATTAAATCAATTATATCATCTCATATGGTTCCCCCATTTATGTTAGTAGATGGATTACATCATCCCATTAAATTAGGCAATTATTATTAAGTGAAATAGAAATTCTATACTAAAAGATTCTTTAGTTACGTTGTCTACTTCTTGTTTGGACTTTGAAGTAGCATCCTGTCATTATGCCATATAAGAATACCACATATCTCATTAGGTAGAAATTTTTCATACTTTAACAAATTAATATGAGATCTAATGACATGACTCTTGATCGGATATTAGATAAAGAAATGTATTTTAAACCTAATTTAATCCCAAAAAATAATTCACGAAAGATAATTATCAAGTCAATATAAAAAGATCATCCATCTTGGTAATTATTGGTGTGAGACTTTTTCATTTTTTGCTAACACATGTCAAGTTTGTATTTGTTGGTTTTTGATGGTCGAGAGAAAGAGTTGAAAGTTAATATAATATTCAAGGAACAATTATTAAGTCGTAACAAACGAAAGCACTAAACATAATAATTGCAATGATAATATGGTGTATCTTCTGTATCTTTACCTTTAGTTGTAGTACTTTGAATTGTATATTGAATATATGGATGGACAAATTAAAAGGAGTTGGCCACAACGACAAAACAAGCCAGCTTTTAAGGGACCATTTAAGGGAATCTCATCCATTTGAGTATTATAATTCAGCCAGCCATCTTAGTATCACAAAATGTTTATTCACAAAGACTTCCTCAATAATAAGTCTATCGATTTAGCTTGTAATGTCATATTACATAATTTAAAGTCAATCATTTTGTTTTTCGATAGCCCACATATTGTTGATCGATAAATACATATATATTTATTACACATTCTATACAAGTTTTATTAAAATTAGTAATATATATAATATTTGAACGTTTTCAATATTAAAGAAGCAGAATGACGTTAAATCTTCCTCGTCTCTTTCTAGTGCATGACATGAATAGCTCTCTAAGTTCTAACATCAACATGTACTAGAGAGCATCGTCTTTTCCCCATAGTAGTCATCTAACAAAAAATTAACAAAACACCACTTACTTTTCGATATTAATTAAACTTTTGTTAATAAGACTTTGTGTAAGGATTTTCCTATCGATTAGCTGGAGAAGGGGCAATTGACTATGCAAAAACGAAATACTATGATAGTATTAGTTATGCGAAGATTAAGTTTTCCTATACTTTGAACCTAACCACACAAGAGTTTCAAAGGAAAAAGCACAACGAGAGGATGACTTTTATGAAAATTTAAAATATAATACTAGTTAAGTATATGTATGATTAGGTAAGAAGCTGCCATAGCAAAGTTTGATTGTGATGGTGGCTTCCCACTTTTTATTAATATATGCAACACATATTCCATGCGCATCACCTTTACAAATTTTTTTTCCCTATTCAATCATGCATTTCCCTTGTTAAGCAGCACATCTTTTTTGTTATATGTCCCTTTGCTGATCTGTACGCATCTTTTCTTTGCTTCGAATATAAACTTCTTTTTTCCTTAGAGAAATGATTGTCTACTACTCTAATAATTAGTATTATAACTACTTTATTATATATGTGGCCTTCTTCCTCTCTTTACTAGTTTTAGCTCGCTTCTCCAATTAAAATTTAAAAACAAAAATGGGAAGGCAACCTTGTTGTGATAGAGTTGGATTGAAGAGAGGTCCATGGACTATAGAAGAAGATCATAAGCTTGTCCATTTTATTCTCAATAACGGCATTCAGTGTTGGCGAACTGTTCCCAAGCTTGCAGGTACTTGTTTCTCTTCTCTTTCATGTGCAATAGCCCATAGATAAAATATGAAATTACTTTCTTACGCGTTGTGGTGTAGGCTTGCAAAGATGTGGGAAAAGTTGTAGATTGAGATGGATTAATTATCTGAGACCTGATTTGAAAAGAGGCGCGCTATCTGAAGCTGAAGAGGATCAGATTATAGAGCTTCATGCTCGTCTTGGTAACAGGTATTTGTATTTCGTTCGTTTAACCATCTGATATCTGACTCACGATTAGTTAGTTCTGATACTGTTGTATAAATTACAGGTGGTCTAAGATAGCATCGTATTTTCCAGGAAGGACAGATAACGAGATAAAAAATCATTGGAATACTCGGATTAAGAAGAGATTACAGGTTATGGGAATAGACCCTTTAACTCACCAACCAATTGACAAGGAAAATGAAACAGATGAGTTGTTGTCAATAACAGAGACATATTATGATAAAAGAAATGAAACAGAGAACAACATTGAAAATGCTAATGATATTTCACTACCAAACAATAGGTTGAGTGAAAATATCAATGGGGAGTTATGGAACAAAAGTTTTAAAACTATATCGACTTGTTACAGTCCTTCAATTTCGTTGGAATCTATCAATTTCTCAACAACATCAACTGCTACTGAATCATCAAGTAATGTAGCTGCTGCACCCGCAGAAGAAGATGATTCTGTACAACAATGGATGGATTCAATATTCTCATGTGCGATCAATCAACTAGAAGAGGATTTGTTCCTTTTGAGAAAATACAATTAATAATTCTGAAACTTTTCTTTTCCCTCTCTGTTCTTTGTTTTCTTATTTATAGAATTGTTCTTCAAAATTAGAAAAGGAAAAACAAGTACAGGGAGACGAGTTTCCTCTTTGTTACTTTGGCTGTAATTTATATTTCTTTGTGCTATATATAACTTAGTGAAATTTTAATCGTAAGGTCTACAAATTTATTGGCGATGCTTGCTCTAATCGAATGTGTAATATGGTTGCTTACTTTTAAGTCACCTCTGTTAATTACGGAATCAGAATTTTCATTCAGGAGGTTCGAAAAATAAAAATAAAAATATAAATATATAAATAAGTCTTCAAAATGGGCCCTTTGAATTTTTTTTGGTTCTAAAACCACACTTTTGAAAAGTTTTTAAAATAAAAAATGTTTGAAAAATAGTAGTGATTTTTTAAAACAAAAATAAACTAAAACTATAAAGGAAAATTAATAAATTTTGTTACAGGGATCCGAAGATCCGAACCTGGGGCATGCAATTTAATATTTAGGGATCTTACCATTGAGTCATCTATTGTTATTTGTTATTGAGAGGGATCTTACCATTGAGTCATCTATTGTTATTTGTTATCTACATAATACAGAAAATTTACCTTATTTATACCGTATATATTTTTGCCAAGAATGTTTGGGTGAACATCCTGGATTTAACGTGGATCCGCCCCTGCATCCAGGTATGGATGCAGTATATGAGTTCATTTGAAGTCAATATTCTTGATATGATAAATGAAAATCTTATATGCTAAACTTTATAAAATTTAAATTTTAAATTCGTAAATATCTCATAATCAATTAATTATGTTAATATGAGATATGAAAACTAGAATAGAGTTCTACTAATTTTGTGTGGTGCATTTTTACTTAATAAAGGTTGTTCTTATAGATCCAAAGTATGAATCACAATATATTTGTCATTGCTATTTTACTATTAACGTTGTTGCTGCTACCGCAGATACTACTATGTTTACACATCATTAACTTATGGAAATCAACATTTTCTAATATATAACAGTGTAGTATTTGCTATACACCAAATAAGTTAGGTGATTATCATGCCTAAATTTTCTTTTTATTTTTAATTTACCTATGAACTGTCGAAATTATGATGTTACGTAATTCAGCAAGTAAAAGCTAAAATCACAAAGTAACTGCAACAACAATAATTGAAGGAAAGGATATAACAGAAAATGTAGAAAACAAGTTTTAAGAATCTAAAAACTATAAAAAGATGAATAAGACTCTTTTTATAATGGAAAAGGAAGTTCTTGTAATTATTAAATTCTCAAAAGAAAAGGATTCCGGATTTTTTTCTTTTCTAAGAAGTTTAAGTTTAAAAAATGAAAAAAGAAAAATTGATCATTAAAGGCCAGCTGATCCTTTAATAGGCCATCCTTAAAGTTTTTCCCTATTTTTGGAAGTGTGAAAATATATGTGTCTGAATTTTTTGCTTTTAGAACACGTTAAACTTGTCATAATATTTGTTCATATATTACAAAAATAGTTTTACAGATAAAATATTAAACGGTCAGATAATCACCATCTCTAGGCCATCACTTAAAAGATAAATGAGTTATTAAGAAAGCAAAAATAGGCTACTAAATAAACGAAGGACAATTTTTACATATAACAAATAAAAAATTTATATTTATATGTTATAGTAAAGTTTGCATAATTGCGTTCCATAGCAAACATAAAAACTGCATAATTCGCTATATATATACAGTTAAAGCAAATTACATAAAACGAAGTGTATAAAACAAGAAAGAGAAAAACACTTGGACAGAGAACTGTATAAAAACGAAGTGTATAAAATGAATTGTATTATTATAAGTGTATAAAATGATTATATACAATTTGAATTTGTATAAAATGAGAAAGAGAGAAAGACAAAAGAGACTTGACAAGGAATATACAATTGAATCGAATTGTATAAAACGAGAAAGAGAGAAATTAGATACAATTTGAAAATTGTATAAAACAAAAAAGAGAGAAAGACAAAAGAAACAGGCAGAGGAGTATTTTATTGTATAATTATAAGTGTATAGAACGAAAATATATGTACTTGCATGTGTATATACAATTTTCTCACGCTTTATACAACAGAAACACAATTTATGTATTTCGCTTCTGTTTGTATAAGTGAGAAAGGCGAGGGTGGCGAGCGAGATTTGGGAGAGTGGCGAGCGAGATCTGGAAGAGGGGAGTGGGGGGAACAAAAATATATGTATTTATACAATTTTCTCTATTTTATACAATTAGAAATAATTTTTATACACTTGTGTTTGTATAAAAATTGAGGAAGCGAGCGAGAGATTGGAGGAGAGTGGCGAGCGAGATATTTGAGAGAGAGACGCCTGACAATTTTTTTGCAAACGTTTACTATGAAACACAATAAATCAAACAGTAGCTACTCCATTTATTTTAGGTTATTAGTTCGCTATTATATACATTTTTCCCATAAAAAACCGGATAAAGTTACACTTTAAAGGGCCTAAAGAGTATAGTGGGTCCAGAATTAACAGCCCATCATTGCAATGATTAATGGGGCAGTCGACCCGGTCCAATTAGTTGATGTTCGGATCCTCCTCACAGACATAGCACCAGTAGGGAGATTCGACTTACAGAAAATGAATGTGATCAGGAGAGGTGTTCGAAGCATATACACCACAGTAGATTCTCCACGCCTCACCAGATTTGCTCTTCAACCTCCTAAATTTGTAAGTCTCTCTAATGGATTGTTTGTCTTGAAAACTTAATTTCTAGGTTTACGTATTTTTGCCTATAATCTTCTGGATTCCTGAGTTTATGTTTGTTTATCTTGCAATTATTCAGTACACAGGTCACAGATAACAATGTTTAGAAAGTCTTTATGAAATTGTTATGGGGAACTGCAATTGGTATTAGCTCTTAACAGAACAATCCAATGAATATTTTACTGACCCGTTTCAAAATGTTTATGCAAATGAATGGTGTTAGATTATTTTTAACTTGCTTTTAGTTTACACTTGTTGCGATGAATTTACATGTGAATAACTGAATTATTGCTTTCAATCATTCTGGTTCATGTTCAGTTGAGCAACTTCCTCTTCAATACCACATGTGTTATTTACTTTGTAGGGTTGATGGAAATTTATTTACTTCAATATCCATTGTAAACATTCATCTTTTAGGCTTGTCTAGGAAAATTCTCCAAGCTAGACACTTTGATTGTTTTCTTTATTTTGAATTTTATTGAGTTGCTTTTATTTTTTTTGGGAAGGAACTATTGAGTTGGTTTTGCTGCACCATCATTGATACATAAAGTTTCAAAGGATTGTGTTTGAGTCACCAAGTGCATGCCCTGCTTGTTCTAGGGAACTAAAGAACCTGTACGCCTTTCAGTGATATGTCAATAATGATGTGCACATAGTAGCATTATAAGCTTTAGTTTGACGATTGGACGGGAAAAAGGTTTTAAATAGCCCTCATATAGTTGGAGAAAGGTGATGTTAGAAAGCTGCCTTTCCAAAAAAATTTAAATCATGAATCTAGTTATAGTCACATCCCTTTAATGGATTTTGGAGACTGGTTTCATGTATCTCTGGTTGCATCAATCTGGATTCTGCAAAGTGCAAACTTGTTTACTATAGGCTTCCAGTATTCAAAGTTGGACCTGTCTTATCACTTGGTGAATCTTTTCAGGTGGAAGTGGAGTTTGAAAACGGTAGTCTGTATAAGTTGTCAGCTGAGTATTTGAGAATATACAGCCCCGCTGTTGATAGTAAGATCAGATCGATTTGCGGTGAGAAGGTAACTAGAGGAACACTTGCAGTTTTCTTTTACTGGGATATTCTCTTTGCAATTTTTGAAAACGAAGACACATGAGTTACTGGCAACATAGTTCCATCATCAAACTGGAATTAATATTGCACGATTTAAATTTTTCCAACTTATGTGCTTGTGTATTAAGGTCATATCTGGTAGGCGTCATGTCGGAATTATGTCTGCAGAACCTATTGGAAATTATGGAGTGAGGTAATAAGAGTAAACAACTATTTGTGTCTTAACAATTTACTTTCACTTTTTGTTATTTCTCATTCTCTTCATATGGTTCAACCTAGGTTATTATTTGATGACTTGCATAAGACTGGAATCTTTACATGGGACTACTTCTACCATCTTGGAAGTAACAAATTCGCCCTCATGAGAAATTACATCAGAACTCTGAAGAAACATGGACTAAGCCGCGATCCACCTAGACGAAGATGACCTTAAGATGTGCCCATGAGAAGGCTGATCCACACTATTTAAGCTGGAAACATCCTCCTTATATGCTCAGAGTGAAATTGTGACATAAAACTGTACTGTTGCAAATATTTTAAAGACTAGCTCTTGATATGTTATCATATGTTCAGGGATACTTGTGGCGTGCTATATTCTAGATCTAGAGATTGAACATGCGATACAAAAGAGGTCATTAGTTTCTAAGGAACATTAAGGAAGCTCTTTGTTTGTAATTTAGATTTGGGAAGCATGTTGGTGTTGCAGAACAACATGCTTGATTGAATAAAAGGAACAGTAAACGTTGCAAGTTTGTTTTTTCTTTCTTTTTTAGTTTTGTCATCTTAGAATGTCTTCTTTAATCTGTATCAGAAAAAAGAGGAATCATGATAGAGATTGAACTTCGTTTTTTGGTACTCGTTCCTTCTATTTCCACAAAAATTATCCATATTCCAGTGATATTACTAAACAATTAACATTCGGTAGTATTAACACTATTCATTTAGTTTCTTGTTCTTTGATCTCGGTTTACACTGGATTTATATGTGCTCTGGTTATTTGCATTATTTTGTTTTTCCTGTTGTTCTATCTATCGTTTGTCAGCGTTACACTGTCCCTTCCACATTAAGTTGTTATTGCTTGCATATATGTTTTGATACTTCTCAAACTGTTTGGCAGTTTATTTAAGCTGATGGTCCACCGGAAATGCCTCTCTATCTCTATGAAATAGGGGTAAAGTTTTCCCCTCCTCAAACCCCACTACCTTACTTGGTTTATCAATCTTATATCTCTGTTTGTGTTGGTTGTTGATAAAAGGAGGAAGATTGTCGTAGACTAACATTTTATGGTGAATCTTTCTGATACAAAATTTGTTTGAAATCTACAAATGAGCGGTTTACCACCATCTTCTCTATTCAAATACGAGGATATGTTTGAACGTGTGATAACATTATTAGCCTTTTTTCATGTACTGTCTCAATCGATGGCAGACGCATGATTTGTAAGGTAGGGTCTTCATTGAATTGAAAATGATCAGTCTATAATGAACTTTCGTATTTATTTGAATTGAAAATAGTTTATTGATTTATCATACAAAAATATTCATATAGTTACAATAGCATTTGTTAAAGCACATAATTAGTGTTGTTAACTGATTAAGACAAACATAGCTTCTTGATATGGTTCTTCATGTATGATTATTTCCTAAAGTGAAACAGCTACTTCAATTTTACTTGAAAAAATTGATGTTGTAACTACTAGTAGTTCAACAATCTGTAGCATATTACATTGCGACAATCTGTTGCTTCAAACAAACATGTATTTCTCCTAAAAATGAAAACGATATCTCTAAAATTATAATCAAGATTGTGTATAATAACTTCGTAATTTTATAGAATCAAATCACATTACTATGAGTTAAATTTTCGTGGCAGACTGGAATTACTGCTCTTTAATTAGTAAAACGTCAAAATCTTTTTCATCTATTTGTTCATTATATATATATATATATTTAATGTGGTCCTACCCTTTGGTATGGTCTACTAATTAAGCAAAATATACGTATGACTTACCAAACCTTGACTTCTCAAAATTTGTAATTCATCCGTTTGATTTCACGCAACAATTTTTGTATTATTTTAGTATGTTTTGAGAAAAAATAAATTAATTTTGTATTATCTTTACACAACCATATTCAATACACAAATCATTTTATTGGTAGAAAAGAAGTGACTTGTGAAACTTTTGATTTTTGGGTAAATATTTAAGTAATTTCACATAAATCGAGATGAATATTAAAATTCGAACGTTACTAGGGTTAAGTTCAAATAACGTGGGTCCCGTTTTGGAGAAGAAAAAGACAACGTTTCACTTGGCCGAAGTCTAAAGAAACTAGAGAAATCGAAGCACTTGGCCTAAATTTAAAAAAATGACACCTTTAGCTTCTTCTTACTCTATGAGTGGCCTTTCTTAAACAACGTGTATCGCTTTTTTTACATTTGAATTTCAAATTTAAATGCTGAGATCCAAAAAATAGAGAGACAGATAAGAGAGATTACATGCCATAAAAAATCATTTTAAGTAACGGCACAATAATTATTCTGTTGATTTTTTCTGGTTCCATTCTTGTTTTTTTTTCCTAGCAGACTGATGATGGAAGATTCAGCTTGTCTTATACATGCTTTCTCTTATGCTTCTGCTATACCCAATGAAATAAAACAGGTATAAATAATAAAAAAAAAAAAGAACTATTTTATTTTTCAAGATTCTTGTGTTTCTTTTTCTTTCTTGCTGATTTTTTGGGATGGAATTGAGTATTCAGGGAAACCCTGTGCATGCACTTGGGGAGTCAATTTCTTTTGGGAGATTTGTGTCTGAGTCTTTAGATTGGGAAAAATGGTCAACTTTTTCTCATAAAAGATATGTAGAGGAGGCTGAGAGGTATGCTAAGCCAGGTTCTGTTGCCCAAAAAAAAGCTTTCTTTGAAGCCCATTACAAGAAAATTGCTGCCCAAAAGGCTGCAGCTTTGCTTGAACAAGCCAATCAAGAAAACCCCAATTCTGAAATTACCAAGAATTCAGCCCCTGATTCTACTTCACTTGTAAAACCCCATGTAGAAGCTAATCAAGAAGAGGTTCATGAGAACCCTGATGCTTTAACAACAGATTCCATGGTTAAGGCTTCAGTTTCAGTTGCTGATGTGGAGGAGATAGAGAGCGAGTCCCCAGTGGAGGGTCCAGGTACTCCTGAAGCTACAGAGAAAGAACCATCAAACCACATTGAGAATGGTGAAACCCAAGAAACAGTTTCTGAGATTAGTGAAACATCTCATACTGAGAAGCCTTTGCTGAAGATTAAGGTAAATATGTGTTCTTTACACTACTTTGGCCTAGATTTTGAACTTCTTGATCATACCAATAGTGTAGGAAACTCTGGCTTCATGAAAAGTATAGTTAGTCTTCATGAGATGATTTATATAGATGACCCCAATTAGTTTGTGATAAAAACCTAATTGATTTATTGAATTGGTATGACAACAACATATCCAATGCAATCCCATAAAGTTGGGTTTGGGGAGGTCAGAGTGTTAGCAGACCTTACCCCATCCTCAGAGGTAGAGGTGTTGTTTCCGATAGACTCCTCAGCTCACGAATAAACAGTCCAAAGCAGTTCATTGTATTGATTGATTCATATACTAATTTTTAATGCTATATGGTACTGATTCATCTCATTTGATTCAGCAGAACTCCAGCTCTAACCTTGAGGATGATGCTGCATCAGTGACAAGCAAGAAAAAATCTGCTTTTTCTTCGTTCAAATCAGCAGTCTACTCCAAAAAATCAAAATTTCCATTTTCGCCGACTAGGCATAGTATTCCTCTTGATGTCGATAAAGAGAACAATTTTACTCCAATCACAACTAATTCTAACTTGGACTTGATGAATGAAATGAGATCAACCCCAAAATCTTTGAGCAAGTTGATCAACTTTACTCCTGCCAAAGAGCCACACAAGATACCTCCTCCACCTCCCTTCCTCAAGAAGGAAAGTTCAAAGGTTGCTCCCGCTACTAGCAAGGCATCTAAGCAGTGTGCAACTCCACTTAAGACTCCTATGGTAATTTCCTCCCCTTGTTTAAACTCCTTTGTCAAAATGATAATATTCTTTCTTGGTTTGCTTAATGTTTGCTTCACTTTTCACCTGCAGGCAACATCAAATGGTGCATCAAACCGTCCCATGACAACGCCATCTTCAGAAAGCAGAAGGTATATTTCCCTATCTAATTGTCTAATTAGAATTGTTAGCAAGCATTTCATTGATTCCATTAATACATAGTTCTTTGGTTTTTTCCCACCTTCCCCACTCCAATTCTTGTATCTTTGTATTTACAGGATTAAAACACCGATTCATCCCTCAGCTTCAGGAAGTATAACAGCAGGGCCTAAATGGAACATTTTGTCTTCTGTGTAAGTGCCTATTACATGATGACCCTAGATTCTAGCATAATCATTTGTACATTTGAATGAATAGTAGTAGAGCGTTTTCGCTTTACGTGTAAAAACTGCTGGTTGAAGGTTCAAGCTAAGTGTAACCAGGCTCTGTCATAACTCAAAATAGGTATCTTTTAGTGGATACAGTTTGAGCACTTATCCAGGACCAGGAAACCTTTTAAAGAGAATCTGAGAGACAGTTGTTTCTACTTGAATTTAGTTATCTATCATGAACCAGGACAGTGATAATCTTCTTTCTGCAAGTATTTGATTATAGAGTATATAATTGCCTCATTGGATATCGCTTACCTTTGTTGTTCCTTGTTCAGTTCCAAGTCTTTCACAGCCTACCGAAACAAATTACAATCACCAACTTTATCCACTCCTTTCTCACTGAGAACAGAAGAAAGAGCTGCACGAAGGAAACAGGCAAGTATATACATTAAATACTATGGACAATCTTCTTTTCATTATAAAAACTATTTCCACTCATACTTGTACTCCTGCAAATACTTACAGAAGCTTGAAGAAAAATTCAATGCGAAGGAGGAAAAGAAAGTTCAACAACAAACGACATTAAAGGTTCATTTCCTAATGCAAAACTTCCTTTGTGGCTTGTCGAATGTTTTCTCTTTACCATGAATTCTGCACCACCTACTTTGAAAAGAAGGAAAACAAAGAAAAGTAGTGTGTGATCTTTGAGGTTTTCCACCACTGAACATTAGAGTAGAAACAGTACATAGCAATAGGTGCTTTTGCTCTTTCCACTAGTAATCAGTTCTTCTTTTCGTCCATAAATTTGATTTTCATATGATTTCTTCTAATCACAAGGTAGCAGCTCTATATCATTTATAAAGATCTAAAAGTTTCTAACATTGTAGTATTATGTGATATTTCCCGAAAAATATATGCAAATGATTTTGCACTATCATTAGGAATATTTTCCTAATATAGATTTTACTATCTTTTGTATTCTTGGGCCTCTAGAGTAGTTTTCCTCTACCATAATTTCTAATTTTCGAGTTACATCTTAAATTGCAAATTCGTAACGACAAACTCTTGCTTGCAGGAGAAAGCAGGAACGGAACTTAGGAAACTTGGACAAAGCTTTTGCTTCAAAGCTCGTCCCCTGCCTGATTTCTACAAGGAAACAGAAACAGCAAAAGATCATGCAAAAAAGGTACCACTACATTGTATTATATTTTCATTATTCAGATATTCCTAAAAACTACTTTTGTCAAAATGCAATAGTGTCTTGTTCACGTAGTCCTACTATACTATATGTGTGCCTATCTATGCTCTCCCTTCTCCGGCAGTGGTTCATATGGGTTTAATTTGGTGCAGATCCCAGTAACACAAGCTCAATTGCCCAAACGTGGAAGACTGCCATATCCCAGCTCAAAGCAAGGCTTAGTCTCGAAGCCAGCTTCTTCATCTTTGATGAAAAATGAGACTTGCAAGAATCCAAGAAAGAAGACTAGCTGAAAAAACTCACAAAATCAAGAGTAGTGTCTTATTAGAATGTGTTTCAATTGGGTATTTCTTCCAAGAGAATGTTTTGGAGGCGTCTCTTCCCTTAATATGATTCAAGGAGAAGCAACTCCAAAATCTTGTATAAAAAGCTATCTAGACGTAAAATTATTTTAACCTTGGAGTTCTCACAATTTTATAATAACGTTCTCAAGTCAATACTGTCCTCATACATTCAAATTGCCTTTGCAGCTGTGATTTAAACTTAAAAGTTCATGATTTTTCCTAGGCCAACTATATTGATGCAATTTTTCTTATTTAAGTTTCTAGAAATGAAATAAGGATTGAGAATCCTAATCGACAAAATGGTTGAGGACAACACAGAAACGCAATGTGAAAACTGTGACGAAGCAATGAGTCAGTCGGTTGTGCGGTGCATCTTTTAGGATAACAATAAAAAAGTTGCCATGGGCAATCATTTTCTTATACGACACTATTATCTTTGTTGACATAATAAAACAATTACAAAGATGCGGATATATATACTATACTTTATTAATTAAAATAAGAAAAGTAGTTAGCATCGAAATTGTAATTTTTTTCTAACAGTACAAGGGTGAATGCATATATATTACAAAGATGCAATGTCATCGAAATGTTCCAATTTATTTGACAGTAAATACAATTACAGAAATGTAACAATTTTTGTTCAGCAGGTTAACACAAATACAGTTGGAAGGAACTGAATTAGATTCCTTCCACAACACACCAATCTTCATCTTCTTCAACATCTTCCCACACAAATCCCACCTCACAGAAACTCATTTTTTCTTCATCGTTATCTTCAATCTCAACGCCGATCGCTGGAGACCAATCGGAGTCAACTACTAATTCCTGATCTCCGTCACCGTAATCTTCATCATAGTAAATTTCATGATCCATGTAATAAGAAGAATCGCTATCCAAATGATCCAAAATTCCAGTAGCTGAAAACCCTGAAAAATTGAACCCAGGCCTAGCATCCACAACTCTCCAAGTAACCAACGAAACGACGTCGCTGCATCCCTTTAACTTTTGTGTGCCCTTAGTTTTGTCCTTGGATTTTGCAGCTGGATGAACATGGCAGCTGGTGCACCTGGGTCTACCGCACTTGCCGGTGAACTTGGAATGGTTACTGGGCTTAGTTGGGACCTTTGCGAAAAGCCCAGCGGTTGGTGGTGAATTGGACTTGTTCATGTACCTGGGCTCGGGTCTTGGGTTCCATGGAGAGGGTAAAATTGGGTAAGTACGGACCATACCGTGTTGGCGACCTTCTCTCCTCATTTTTGAAGAATAAAAAATTCAAAAAATGATTGATTTGGAAGATCAAAGTGTTAACTGGTTTTAGTATTAGTAAGGGAACCTATTTATAATATATAGTGTGTGAGGGGTGGGTGTGTCTTGGAGGTGGGAAAACTTGGGAAGCAAGGTGTTTCAATTAGTCAACTGAGGACATGTTCTTCTCTTTTTTGGGTGCGTGTCTTGCAAGCCTATACTTAACACAATTCCGAACAACCCATAGCCACATCGTAAATTATGGAAAGTGCTAATGGTAGAATTTGATTAGAATTGAGAAAAGACTAATTTAATTTTTTTCTTTAAATAAATTAAATCTTTATTATTACTATTTTTTATACTTTTAGAAATACATGTAAATAATAATTTTATATTTAATGAATTAGAATTAATATTAATTGTGTGAAGAAGGTTATTTCACCTTCTTTTAATTCTTCCTAATTCTCTCTTTCTTTATTCCTTTTTCTCAATCTTTTTTGTCATCCTTTCTCCTTTCTTTTTCATTATATATAAAATTAAATTATACAAATTGTAATTCTACAAGATATATTTGCATACATTTTATCATACTCATTTATATATGATATCTCATAATCTTAATAAATAAAATATTTTTTATGATAATAACAAATCTTTTTTAATAAAGTTTGTACTTTAATGTGATAAATATGGAAAGACAAGTTTTGTGGGAGAAATTTAATAATTAGATAAATTTTATGTATTAAAAAATAAGACATAATTTTCGTGTTATAATTTTTTTGATATTTTATAGTGAAAATATGGCATAACGCTATAAATAAGTTAATTACATTTAAGGTATTTGGAAATTTCCTTTAATGTGATACTTCTCACAATGTTCAGTAATATATTTGATACTTCTCACATGTGATTTTTTTAGAAATATTTTTATTTCAATGATTAATTTCAGTCTTAAACATCTATTTGTGGATTTATTTACTTATCATTATCTAAATATTTTGTTTAGTTAATAAAAAAAATATCTTTTTGTGTATGTGTATAGTTCATTCTATTTCTTTTAAAAATAAATATTGTTCAGTAAATAAAAAAATTGCACGTTTAGTTAAAAAAGTATTTTTGAATTGTACCTTAAAAAGATGTTCATAAGGTACTAATGCATACCTTCGAAAAATTAGTTTTCATTTAAAATAAATTTTCTTTATAAAGAAAATAATTAAATTTCTCATTATTAATAAGTACAGATGACTATCTTCTTTACTTAAGATTATACTTAATTATTTTGTCAAGCGTAGATTCAAATATAAATAGTTGAATTTTTCTTTAAATATAATCAACTAAATAGATTAGACTATAATATAATGAATGTTTTTCAAGAGAAAAATAATATTATTTTGATAATTAGATATTTTTAAAAATAATTGATGGTAAGACGTTTATAATTGTGCACGAATAACAAATTAAATTTTATGGCCAAAAGGATTTTCCAATTAGGATATACATGTTTAAAAAATTATACATTTAATATAGAATTTTTTACTGAATTAAACAATTAAAATTCATATTAATAATATATATATGTCTTTAAATATAATTCGAAAAATATTTCAAGTACGATAATCAAAATTCAAAATACTTTAGAATTGATAAAAATCAACACATTATAGAACTATGTAATTTAATTTTTAAAACATAATAATTAAATATGTAGGTTAATTTTTAAATATGTAATTTTAGATACGTGAGTTTTTTAAAAATATAATATTTAAATATGAAGTTTAATTTTTTAAAACATAATAATTAACAATTATCGAAACTAAACGTTACTGTGTAACTATCATGGTTTGTAGTGAAATAAGATCGACAGATATGAACCATATAATTTGTAATATTTTTTTACTATGTCGATATCTACTCATTAAAGTATTTTGAAATTCGACTGTTATTATTGAACTATTTTACATTACATTTTAAAAAGCATTTTAAAATTGAATTAAAAAAATTATTGAAAATTGAATTTAAATAATTATTTAAATAGATAACTTAAATTTATTCATAAAATTAATAAGATAAAATTACTTAATTTAAAAATTCTTATCTGTTTCAAAAAAAATATTAATTTGAGAGAAAAGAATATATATATTGTGACTATAACTACGTATACTTAATATTTTAACATATCATTTAACAAAACAATAAATAATACTAATAAAGAAAAATATATATATGATGAAACTTTGATCTAGTCCATATTTAATAAATTTATGTTGTCATTATCATCGGAGAATTAATAAATTTGTAAAATATTGGAATAATGGCAGCTCAAAACACATTAGACCTGATAATTGTCAATAGTTATAGAAATCATGCGTATAGCTCATACATGTCGAACCAAAGAGAGTCAGACATTAATAGTATTGATCATTAATAGTATTAATCAAACAAGACTTACCTCCTATATTACATAGATTTGATGAATTGTAAATCATTACTTATATTTATTACTAAAATGACCTCCAATTAAGTAATTTTTTAAATTATTATATTTAAATAAAATTAAACTATATATTTAAATAATTTTTAAATGTAATTTATAAAATGTTGAGATAATGACAACTCAAAATACATTAGATTCGGTAAATATCGATAATTATAGAAATCGTGCGTTTGATTAAATACATTTTGATTATGAAAAAAGTAAAGATAATTAAGTTTCAGCTTCAATCCATTACCAAATGAGAAAAAGCAGATTATGTATCCTCACATCTTCCATACATTTTTTGTTTCAATAAGCAATATTCTAACATTCTTAATATATTTTTTCAGGAATTTCTTATAGCATATAACGAAATTATGCTGGAAATTTTTTGTTAATTGTCATGTGAACTGCTCATGTTTTTGTATGATTCATTCATTTTTTGACAATATGTAATAGAAAATTGAAAATTGTTCACTTTTATATATTTGAAGGATGTTTTCCTGCTAATAATGATACTTTAAAAATGTATCTTAAGTTTGAGGTATAATTTAAGAATGTTTTTGGCCAAAAACTCTATCTATCACACATTGGGTCAAAACTATATAGAGAATATCTGAGGGATCAATTAAATATGTCGATTATGACTCAGTACTATTGGTTTAAAGTTTTTGATATAATTGGAACGGAATCATGAAATAGTACTTATGATTACCATTTGGTTCATAAGAAACTTGAAATATTCCTAAAAACATGTTCAAATTATTAATTTCAAACTTGAATTTAGCAATGACAGAGCATATCAATAAACAAACTACGATTTTGAAATACTCCAAACGTTAAATTTATAAAATATAATAGTCTACATCTTCTTTAACTATGTTTCGACTGGAGTAATACTTTTACGTACACCAAGATAGATGACTTGAGAAAATTGTAAATCAAATTCCACTGTTTTACAATCAACTGAATCGAGCAGCAATCAACGTCCCTGAATGTCCCTTGGTTCCTCCTGAGTAATGCATATATAACCAAATTATTATTTGCACTAGAAACACTTAATTTTAAGAAGAAAGAAGTGCATTTTTATCCAAGACATTATGTATGTGGAATATATTTGAGTGTTACCACATTAAATTTAGGAGAAACTTCTTCTTTCGTTGAAGGATATAGCACATAATGTTGCAGAATGAAGAGAATGTCAAAGAATATCGACACCTGCAACATTCATTTGATCAAAATACAAAGACTAGTGTATATAGGTAAAAACACAGATGAACATTTCATACCAATGACAACAAAGTCTTGCCGATGTTTCCATAAAAGTTCACCCACGAATCTGTGGGAAAAGTAGATCAAACACTCTCTCTCTTAGGCACACAAACATTCATAACTAGCTAGATACTGCATATAGGAAGATTGAAAAATAGAAAACTCACGTTGATCTATAGATTGCACTGCCATCTGCCCGTAATTTGTTAAACCTCCAAACAAATCCAGCAAAATGTTACCAATACTAAAACCAACAGTGCTCTTTCTCCGGAAGTTCATAACAGCCTATAGATTTTCGACAGCCAAGATTCTTAAACCAGGGAAGCATTGGAAGTAAACTAAGTAATATGTCAAAGAAGCATAAAAATAACTTTTTACTCAAACAAAACAAGAATTTCAAAGGGCTAAGCCATATTTACCTGGGGAATGTACTTGGTTACTGTCATAGCAACCTGCAATCCGCTGCAATTGACAGAAACAAGTGTGAGATTTTATCATCTCTATAACTGGACAAAAAAGTAGATAGAGTTATGTTCAGTTCAGTGATTATTCATTTATAACCCTCACCACAAATAACTAGAGATTGATCAGACAAAAAAAAGAAGGTGGCTTACTTGAAACAGGACACTAGCCATAGCCAGGAATGCTTAGGGATAGCCACAAACACACAAACTGCAACACTTAACCAAGCAACAGAAACAATTGCTATAGCAATTTTCGATACCTTCTGATTTCCACGCTGAAAAGAAATATACTACTCCATATGTCTATGAGAAGGAAATTAAAAATTTGAACTGAAAAGAAGATTTGTACACTTACATACATCATAGATAGAGATCTGAAACAAGGTAAAGGCTGTTAAAAGAACAGCATGAGTAGAGAAAGCCACATCATTGGCAGCTACAGGTATCATCTGAAGTTAAACAATTAATTAGCACAAAACAAAACACCATACATGTATGTACACATGTGTTATCGCACAATGAACCTCATTTTTGCCATATCGATAATGATATTGCCTTTGAACAGCACAACTGAAGAACATGGAAGCATTGTAGATGAGATAAGACGAGTGCTTTGTCAAATTCAACACCACGAAATCAAAATTCAATCCCACCACACTAAAAACATAGAAATAACTGATCAGAATAACTGATGTTGAAAAATTAAATTAAAATAATAGCAGAAAATTACCTTTTCCGACGAAAATTCAAAATGACCTGAGGATAAAAGCTAATAGACCATGACACAAACGCAATCCATCCCAAAACATTATACAACACTTCCAGTGGAACGGAATTCCAAGAAGCCATTAATGAACAAACTAGATTGAAGAGAAAAATCGAATCGTAAAATCCCTATTTTTGTGTCTAGAAAAAGAATAGGGGGCATGTCATTATTTATTTTGATGCTACTCCCAAAGTAACCAACATTAATACAGAAGTCAACTTGACCAATTTTTAAGTTTAAGTCAACTTGACTATTTTTAAAATTAAGTCAATTTGACTAATTTTTAAAAATTAAATTATATTAATGTTTTTTTTTAAAAAAAAATTATATAAAAATATGAATTAAAATTCTTATTGTTTGATAATAAATAAAATCATAACAACTAAAAATGGACATAAAAATAATTTATTTTACGCAAGTAATGAATGTGCCCCATATTTCGTCCATATTCACGTCCCTTTCACCCATCATCTATACCGAAGTGCTTGCGTTCAAGCAAGAAAATATGATTGCATGATTTGAAATTGAACAAATTATACCGGAAAAGAGGAAAGGATCCCTCCATTATTATTTTGTTCATATATAAGCCACGTGTCCACAATAAAAATATTCTCTCAATTCCGTTTTATGGTGTCAATCTTTCGAGATTCAAATTATTTTATTTTTTAGTGATAAGTTTGCATTTTTGTAAAACTGAAGCAAACTAACAATATAAAAATAAAGAAAAGAAGATTATAAAATAAGAGATATAGAAGATGAAAATAATAGAAATAGGGAGACAAAAAGATGAGAGTTTTTCTTATATAAGTCTTTACCAAACCTTTAAGTGCATACAATATGAACCCTTATGCCTCTACTTATTGCGTAGCATAGAAGCATACAAAAGGTTAGTCATAAATATGACATTAACATGAATATAATGTAGAGGTTATGAAAGTGAAAGGTTATAAGAATAAAGATTATAAAGGTGGAGGTTATGATCATCTTCATAAAATGAGGAAAATAGTGGAGATAATGGGTGAGTAACTTCTAAATGTAGTGGACATTCACATTATATTGTTCTATAACACTCCCTCTTGGATGTCCATAGATAATATGCCTCGTTAAAACCTTACTAAGAAAAAACTCTGTGGGAGAAAATCTTAGTGAAGGAAAAAGAGTACACATATCTTCTAATACGCTTTGAATGTTGCCTCGTTAAAAACCTTACCATGAAAACTCATTTGGGACAAAATCATGGTTAAGGAAAAGAGTACAATACATATTTTTCTCCCCCTGATAAAAACTTCACTTGATATCTTGAAAATAATGCATTCCAATCTTGTATCACAACTTCTCAAATATTGATGTTGACAATCTTTAGTGAATAAATTTACAAGATTATCACTTGAATGGATCTTTATACGTCTATCTCATCATTTTCTTGAAGATCATGTGTGAAAAATACTTTTGGTTAAATATGTTGTGTCTGATCTCCTTTGATTATATCCTCCATTCAATTGAACCATATATATTTGTCAAAGGAAAATCACACATTTTCTAAATATAATAGACTATGATTCCAACCAAACACACCCTGACTTACTTCATTGATCAATATGATTTGAAGAAGTGGTTATCAATGTTTGTTGAATGTCAATATATTGTTGTGACTCCATATGTCATCAAATAGTTGATTTGTGATCGAGCTTTATGTAGATCAAATAAAAATTTTGCATATACATAATCAAATCATTTCTGACTCATGAGATTGATCAATTTCATTGAAACTCGTCTTTTCTTCTCAAAGAAAGTCACACATCTTCTAGCATTTGCATAACCAACAATCTGTAAGTGCACCAATTGCACTAATACATAATATTTTAAATCATTTTCATGAGGTGAAGAAATCCTTTATTTGTGTTACACAATCTCAAAATCATTGAGTACTCAATAGAATTGCTTTAAGATCTTTTAAATCTTTCAAGGATTTTCATATAACCTTCATCATCTAGTTAGACGTAATAATCAATCATTTTGTATATTCAAGTATCTCATCTATTGCCAGACTGAAACAAGTCTATTGCATCCACCATTAGAGAATATATCTACATTTAATAATGTCAGAATTTTTACAAAAACTCTCCATGCCCCGAGGCACAAACTGTACTTCATATCTTACGGTTATACTTTCGCATAATGATTCATTTATACCCCACTGACATATATTTTGATCTATGAACTATAAGTTCAAAAACATCACTTTTCTAAGTTAAACAAAAATATACTTGAATAGTGCATTTTATTTGACTAATCATTTAGTCCACACTATATGACAGATTCAAATTTAAAATCCTCATAACCATTTATAGCATTAAGTGCTACTTCATATCAAATATACCGTCGATGATCATTTTGATATCGATTTCAATACGACATAACTTATCGAGATCTCTTTATTTTTCATCATTTTTCAGGTACCTGAACCTTTGCCAAGGTTTTATGAAGTGTTATGTCATATGTCATAGTGTTCTTTCAAAACACTTACCTCATTATCAGGACCATTTTGATAATTACTCCTCTCTTTCCTCAAGGAGGTTTACGATTGGAATCTATTGATCTATTACGCTTCTGACGTGTTTTATTACACCAAAATCGTTAGTATAATACAACAAATAAATACCAAAAAGAATGAAAACACAGATTATGTGAAAATCCTATTAATATTCCACAAACAATTGCTAAATATTAATATCTATTTAATAATTATATCTGTTACTATTGCACCAGAACATTAATCAAAATCTTAAGAATGTATATTCAACAAATTCGACAAAATCAAAGGAATCACTATCAACGCCTGCGATGAATTAAAATTGAAAAATTATTAATCTGCATATTTTATTTTTTTAATCTTAGTTTGGAACATAAGTTTTATTTTTTAGAAAACCTTTCTTTATAGGATATGATATATCTAAATTAGGGAAGATAAAATAATTGAAGAAATTTAAGGTGACTTGGTACACATTTATTTTTGGTAATTTTAATAAGAATTCTAATTTTGAGAAAAAAATATTGCTATATTCGTGTAATTAAAGTTAGGGCAAAGGACATGATTTGTACTTTTAAGGCGAAATTATTATTTGTCCTTTATAATGTTATAATTACAGAAATCCCTCAAACTGATATAATAATATAAGCGTTGATACATTAATTTAATACGCGAGATACATTAATCGTTAAGTAAAATACATTATATTTTGTACATGATACGCTATTCTGATGTACATTTTATACATGATACACTAATATGATGCACAAGATACATTAATTTGATGCACTGATGAATTAATCTGATGCGCAAGTTACATTAATTTGATGCGCTGATACATTAATTTGATGCACGAAAATAAGAAATTTTAGAAATTTGTAAACTAATAATAGGGAGTAATGATAGTAAGAGAACTTAAAAGTGTGATTTTTGTCATTTTTCTTTAAAAGTTATTAAGTTGTATCTTTAAGGCCCTTTAATATACCTTAGTAAGTTAAATTCTTACTTAAATTCAGCTAATCCAAGTGGGCCTTGACTACATCTATGGATCCTGAACAATTAATTTGGGCCTAAATGCTTTATTGAGGCCTGTTTCCTGGAAGAATTTATCAGGCCCAAACCCACACAGAATGCTTCTCGTGCTGAGCAGTAGCAAATTCGACGTCTTCAGCTGCATCCGTCGTCTTCTCTCCAAGCTATGGCGGCTGAAATCGTGAGAAGAAGTCTTAAAGCATCAAACTTTTCCCTTCTAAGAAACCTAACCTCTTTGCAAACTCGCTGTTTCAGTAACTTGGCTGAATCTGTACAACCGGAATCTGATGTCCCATCTTCCTCATTCACTTTCTCTGAGAATTCGGGCGATGCAGACTCGAATTCTCAGAGAAAATCAGCAATCGATGAAAATATCTTCATTAAGGGTCCAAAGAAGGCCTCTTCGTCAAAAGAAGCGGAATCTGTGACGATGCCTATGTCTTTCATGACTGGATCAATTGTGGGAAAGAGGTTTTATCAGAAAGTGACGACTAGAGAAGCTGAAGATGGAAATGGTTGGAGTGTTATGCTTGATTACCGTACGCTTAAAACCCCTTCTAAGCGCCCTCTCAAATGCCCCACTCTCGCTCTTGCTAAGGCTATTGCTGCTGAATGGGAATACCAGGTCCTCTATTCCTCATTTCTCAGATACCCATTTTAGTGAACTTCTCTTTTTCGTCATTCATGTGTTTTCTATATCCAGGGAACTTGATATTTTCCATATTGCTTGATGTTTTAATTGTGTGTTTTCCTACCCTTGGCCTGAAATGTATTTTGGTGTAGGAAGCAGATGGGATCAGGCCCTTTACTATGCCATTAATGAAACTATCATGTACTGCACTAGAAAGAGTTCCACTGACGCGTCATAAGATAATTGAATATTTGATGAAGAAATTCCCTCAAGATTTAGTATTCTGTCGTGCTCCAGGGGATAATGATCTGACAAGCGGAGTTCTTGGTATGTTATTTTGCAAAGTGTAATTCTTTTTATATGCTCTCAACATTTTGCTTTTCTCATGAAACGGTTTCAAACATGTCTTTAGGAGCAAACTTAGTTTTGATCCTTCATTTGTTGGGCAATTTATGGTGAACAGGCTTGTTTTTACTAAGTGGCAAAAAGTAGTGGTCTGATATAATTTTCACAAGTCTTTTGCTGCCCAGCTGTACTCATTTTTTTTAAAAAAAAATTAAGAACGGAAAATATATAAATGATTAACAATTCAGCTGTCCTATTTCTATGTCTAGATCTCAACCACTGCTAGTGTCAGTCATTGCCAAGGATAGAGCATACCGTTGTTAGCTAGTTTCTTTCGAGTTTGGAAGGAGGGAATGTTTTGCTTTTCCAGCAAATGGTTAGTAATTGGAGTCTGTAATTTATATCAGCCTCTGCTAATCTGTGTAAAGAATTTTTTATTGTGCTCTTTACTCTGGTATTTGGACAAGGTTCTCTGTCTGCCTATCTTCATCAACGTCTCGACCTCATGCATCTTGAGATTACATGGTTAATAGTTTCTGCTCTTTTTTTTCCGATGAATGATTCGATCTTAAATAACGCAATTATCTCTCTAGCTTCTGAGAGCATTTTGTGATAGCACAATTCTGCTACCCCATATTAGAGCGTATTGGAGGACAAGAAAGTAATGATAATACAGCGCTTATTTTTTACTCTCCAGAATTCCATTGCTCCTTTTACATTTGAACCACCCACTATATCAAAGTTTCATTTAGCAATATATTCTGCCCACCAAGCACACTACTAAAACCTTGTAGATAATTGAACTCTCTTCAAGGTTTAATTCAGTGAACTGAAGAATAAATTTTGATGGGGAAAATGGTGCTAGGAACAGTGAGTATTATTAAGAGGGACTACCGTTCAGTGTTAGGAAGTGTGATCAGACATGGTTTGGTAGGTGGTTTGAATAGGGTTCCAGTGGCCTTCTGAATTTTATAGGATCTGATATGATGTAGGAAGAATGAAGACCTAATAGGATCCGCACTTCAGAGTTATGAGAAGGTTCACTGGAAGGGCAGTAGTGGAGAAAGGGGAGAGAGATGAGGGGTCTTGGTTGAATATGGGGGATTTCACCACAGTTTTTTTTATTGGTTGAAGTAATTAATGTTGTGACTCTAGTCCCAAAACAAAAGATAAAATGAAACGTCATTTGAGGGCCACTTCTTTTTTCAATGTTACTTGAATCTCCTTTTGGATTCTTCCTAGGGTGATTTTAAATCCGATAGAGCATATTAGATATTCCAGTGATCCTAAGCTTTTGTAACATTGTTAGCTCCTCCTATAAATAGAATAAGCTTTGTGCTCAGAAGTTCCATCTATTTGGCCAACTGTGGAGCGGCCTAGAATTACTTTTTGTACTGTTAATATCACAAGAGCTAGAAGAGTTTAGACTCCAGATGCTGACTGCAAGGCTATTCACTGGTTTGGTATATGCTTACCAGCTAAGTTGCTCGGACTCTCCAAAAATGCTGCCGCATTCGTGTCGGATCCTTCAAAAATACACTATTTTTGGAGGATCCGACATGCATCCATCTACATTTTTGAAGACTCCGAGCAACGTAGCTTATCAGAAAGCCTGCAGTACTCTTTTGTTTGTTTTGGCCTTTTATTTAGGTTTCATAATAGTACTTTTTGAATATTGATTTGACACTTTGAAATTTCACAGAGCGTCAAGTAGAGAAAATTGATCCCCTTCTTAAGTGGGTAGAGTCAGAATTCGGCTTCAAACCCACTGTACACACCAGTTTTTTTGGTGGCAAGCAAGATGATGGTCTTGTTAGTGCCATTGGAAGCGTTCTCAAGAAAACAGATGATTGTGAATTGGCAACAATTGATGCAATTGCTTCAGCTGCACATTCTTTAGTCATTGCACTTGGAATTTTCCGTGGTAGATTGGGGATTGAGGAAGCTATTGAGTTAATTAGGCTTGAGGAAGATTTGCAGGTTTGTACACAGTCAATTTCCTTTGTTTATCTTTTGTAGGACTTCGTGTAACCTATCTAATATGCGAACAGCCAGGGCTGTTGTCGCTCATTTAGTAGTATCTCTACATAATCGATGCCTGCACTACCAAAACGCAAGTTTTAAGTGTTCACTTTCCCTGGCTTCTTACAGGTTGACAATTGGGGTCTTGTTGAAGGTGGTCATGATGTTGATATTGCAGATTTAAGAGTTCAGATTGCGTCTGCTGTGGTGTTCCTTGGACTTACAAGGAGGGTATAAATTTTGGTAATCTTTTAGTGAATCTTACCTTCAGTTGAAGTCACCAACGAGGTGAAGTCAATATGTTGGGTAAGTTGTATTAAGCTTATTGCTTTCACAAGAACGGGAGATGATTGCTGCGAATAACCTGCTGATGAGGAATAAGAACATATTTTTTCTGAAATCGAATGCACTTCTTTGAACTTGGACTACCCATCATTCTTGAGAAGCAGGATTTAGTTCTGAAAGTCTTTATGTCTCTTAAATCTTTTAGGTGGACTGTGCTAGCCAAATGCCTCTTTTTATTTTTAATTTGCAAGTGCCAAATGCCTATTATATTGTCATGGATGTCCTTGTATGGATAATAGCTTCTTTTTTTTTCTTTCCCTTCTCTTTCTTATATAGTGTAAGGTATTTATCAGGGATCTTGATGCCCCCGACTTTGGCTGCTTCATGCTCTCCAACTAAAGAACACGGAATACCAAATGTTCTAATTTTGTGACATTTGATAGTTTATTGATGTATGTTGTAAATGAAGAGAACAAATCAAGTATCTTTTACATCTCTTATATGCAATCTAAGTCTTAACGTATTTAAAAACATAATTAAAAGAGTTGGTTCCCCTCGTTGATCAATATATTTCTTCTATCGCTTTTGGCTCAACGCTCTTCACGGCAGCACTGAACGCAGAGAGGAGGTTGTTTTGTGACATCACAATAGCAACAGGCTATATCACAGTCGTTGTTACACCCTGTTATATAGATATAGAAGAATGAAGTTATTTCATCAGTCACCACCTAATGCTAACTTCTGGAGAAAAAAATATTATAGTAACCTGTTACTGTGAAGTATTGAGATGGCTCCACAGTCGTAGAGTCTATGAGAAAGGGAAGACGAGTGCTTGTTCCAACAATTGTACTAATAATCACCATAGAAACCAGAAAGCTAACTACTACTAACAACTTCATTCCTTTTCTTCTGATTATTGGTTTTCATGTAGTGGGGGTTGTTATATATAGCAGTATAAAATAATTATCTCTTTATACTATCCTACTTTAGGAGTTTGAGCAAACCTCGTGAAGATAAAAACAATTGAGTTAATGAGATCATCCAATGCTTGTGCTAATATAAGTACTATATCTTCTGTTTTCACACTTCAATCTAATGTATAATCAAAGGGTCATACTTCTCATATGAGGAACTATAACTTTTGTGGAGTGCCAGTTTTACTTTCTTTTTTTTTAGTGTCCACTGCGATTCTGAAAAATGTACTAGTACTACTATCTCTTTTCATGCCCATAAATAGGTGAAGGGAAATACCAAGTTCCGAACACAAATAATTGTAGCAAATAGCTTAAAACTAATTGACTCAAAGAAACTCGAGTATTATCAAACACCACACAGATCTGTATGTTGCTGAGAAGCAAATACAAAGGGAATAACAAATAATCACTCCTTCAAATGACACACATTAGCTAAACAAAACTTATGAGGAAACACAAACTGCCTTAAATGCATTATGGAGCAATGTACTTGAAATTGATACTGTATTATATTTCAGAGAGATGCACCTTTCATCTCAAATTCAAGTATTAAAAAGATCTCAGAGAGTAAATTACAATCTGTGCATACATTATTTTGGGACACAACCTCCTACTAGTCCTTCAAAATCAATCTTAGCAGAAAAGATTGTAACACACTACACTGCAGGCTCAAGGTGCCATCTCCAGCTTCTTGATGTTCTGAATATGCTTCCCGGGATTTAATCCCTTTGGGCAAGCACGAGAACAATTCAGAATAGTATGGCAGCGATAAAGCTTGAATTCGTCATTAACTGCATCCAGGCGCTCCTGAGTATATTCATCACGGCTATCCATGATCCATCTACATTTAAATACAAGAGATAAACCTCCGTTAAATATATCGCAAGGATGGGAATAATGGATAGTAGGGTTAATGGGGTAGAGCAACTTATAAACAATCCAAAACTCTAGAAAATCAAGGCAAGTACTGAAATTTCGGAAATCCAAAACTCTTACTCCCTCATCATGCAATTGACCTAGGTAAATAATGCCCTACATCTCTAAGCAAGTCGGTCATACAAATCCAAAAGCAGTTTGGACAAGATGTTAACCGAAAACATCTCTAGCATTTGGCCTCAGGCAACAGCATTCCTCTAATACTCCCTTTGACATAATAATATATATCCCCAGGTTTGTAGAACTGAATAGAAAAAGGTCCTCCTTTCATCTACTTTTCCTATCAATTTCTTTTTTCTTTGAATGACGAGTCGCCCAGGGTGTCATTTGAACTTTTTCCATCCTCGCATGTAATTCCCACACTGAGAAAGAAAAGCAAAGGACTTCTAACACTACTATTGTCTTTGAACCTTACAAGCTGATCAGTGGTGGCCCTAAGATTTTAGTATCATGATACTCAATGCCTTTGAATGTAGGTTGCGACACACTTGAAATTTTAAGGTGATTTAGTGGAGAAAGTCAAAAAAACATAATGAATATTATCATTACAAATAGAAGTGTTCAAGAAAATCAAAAAAATCAAACCAAAAAGAAAATCAAACTGAATTGATGTGTAACAAAAATTGACATATTCTTTGACTTGATTTGGTTTTAAATTTAAAATCGACCATCATAACCATCGGATATGATTCAATATTTGAAAAGAACAAACAAAATCGACTGCATAGAGTACTTCATTTGTAGGATTCTCCCATTCATATTCAGTAATAAGGAAAAAAAAATATGGATAATCAAAAACACAGAAAAAGAAAGGGAAAAAGTTAATAAGGAAAACAATAGAAGGAACAAAGAAGTATGAATTAGTAACAAGGGAAAAAGAAGAACAGATAAGCGTAAAACAAAAGGGAAAAAAAAAGGAGAACTCTTCAGAGAGAAAAATAGAGTACAAAAGTACAAAAAATTAAAAGGAAGATGCACGAAAACAAAAGCCAGTTAATATTTAGATTGATCCCAGACACAATATATGCAGGTACCTTTCCTCTGTCCTCTAAACCAGTGCACCTAAACCCTCATGTGCTTTGGGTATTCACTGTGCCTCTATTTACAAAATATAATTAATTTCCTATAAAAACACAGACTATCAGTTGAGACAATGTGTTTGAGCACCCAAAGGACATAATATAGGCTACCCCTACAACTAGTATGAGTGTTATAAAACTAATTGCTCTATAGACCACACGGCATTCAAAAAGCTGAAAGATGTATTGTCTAAACTGAGATTCTGGACGTATATCTTCAGTTTTGAATCAAATTAAAGATGACATAGGTTAGAAACAAGTACAAATTAATGAACCAATTAGGGATTAGTAAGATGAGAAATTAATGTTTCAAAGTTGTCCAATGACAACTCAGAATAAGATTACCAAAACTACCATGGAAATTGCACGGTTTTACCATAAAATAAGACGTTTCAGCATATGATTCATCAAGCTTCTACAAAAAGTTTTTTCTTTGGTCCATCTTCTACAAGAAGTTGGATAGTGTTTCAGCTCACGGAAATGAGATTCATTTCATATCTGAAAGGCACACGGCGTTCTTAATCTGATACAATCAATTCAAACATTTTTATGGCCCAACCTGTTATATTTATAAGTACCATATATTTGCTGCACTTCCAGAAAAGTTAAAATGTTTATTGTCTATAGGTATCTTTCTACCTCCCCACCAACACAGCTGCATAGGTTCGGGGTAACGCTATCCACCAATTAAAGATGTATTTAATTTGATATATGATCCAGACGCAACCAGAATATAACAACCAAACAAACTACAGCTAAATGCAAAACAGGAAGAGCTTGACATGATAATAACAAACAAATATTACCGGTTGGCATGGAGGAGTGCAGCGGGACCAAGATAAGACTCAGGATTCCACCAGTAGCTAGGACATGATGTGCTACAGCAAGCACATAGAATACACTCGTACATTCCATCCAACTTAGCCCTATCGCTCTTGCTCTGTGGTATCTCCTTCCCAGGCGTTGGTGCAGGTGTCTTCCTCTTAAGCCAAGGCTCAATAGACTTGTACTGATTATAGAAATTAGTCATATCCACCACCAGATCCTTAATGACAAACATATGTGGCAACGGCGTAATCGTCGATTCAGAATCCGACGAGATCTTGGTCAAACAAGCGAGTCCATTACATCCGTCGATGTTCATAGCACATGACCCACAGATCCCTTCTCTACAGGATCTCCTGAAGGTAAGTGTAGGGTCAATTTCATTCTTGATTTTGATTAGCGCATCTAAAACCATAGGTCCGCATTCCTTCAGATCGATTTTGTATTCTTTGAGCTCAGGTTTCCCTGGGTTGTCTGGAGTCCATCGGTAAATTTGAAATGACTTGAGATTGGGCTTAGATTCTACCTTCTGTGCTTGGGAGTCGGAAGCGTGAGCTCTGGCGACGAGTAGCCTCGCCGCCGGTGCTGATGACTGAACCCTAGAAATCGCTCGTCGGATTAAACTAGTCGCCATTGAAGAATGAATGAGTACCAAAAACGGAGTGATTGGATAGGTTGCTAATAGAGAAAAGCTAATAGAGGGGGATTTTATATTAAAGAAAAATATTGGTATTAAATGACGGAAATAGGCATGTAAAAGAAACCGACATTGGTTGGTTTTGTGTTTGAGAATGGGTGGATGTGGAAGGGGTAGTTCGGGACATGTGGAAAATATTTGAGGTTGTATTTATTGTTTCGTCTACTAATAAGCTTTGCCGTGAATGAGTTGGGATCTGTGTCGAATATTGATGACGTGTAGGATTTGTAATCGTTAGATTATTTCTAAGTAACGTGGTTGGCTCGCGTCCTGGATCAATCGCTTTTTTCAGCATCGTTTTTACTTAAATACATAAATAATATCTTCGGTCTTGTGTTATTTATTTTGTGACCTAGAAAAAGGGATAGCAAACAAACAATACAAATTTAATATAAGCAAATACATGTCCTATTAATTTGGGAGATACTTGACCGATTTAAATTCATTAATAGGTCGTAATTTACATTCCGTAAACTCTGTTATATTTTTATGTATTGTTTAATATGTTATGCTCATATGAGGTGATTCACATTTCAAATTGACCATTTTAACTGTCATAGATAACCCTATTTGACAACTACTATTGATACATAAATGCAGGATGGCAATAGTTTCGTCAAAATCGAAATTCAATTTTTGATCTGAATTTTTAAATTACGATTAAAATATTGCATTCAACTTTTCGAACACTAGTATTTTTTAATTGTTTTTATAAATTAAACATAAACTCATATATCACATTCGACTCATGGTAAATAGTGCAAGCTGAGATGTATCCACTCTGACTGTATTTTTTATTTTGATTCAAGGAGTTGTGTCCTTAAGGAAATACTATATTAGTTGATGATTATATTTGAGTTATTTCATATAACTTAAAAGATTGAGTAATGATTGACTTGAAGTTTTTACTTTATTTAGATTAGGAATTTCCTTCCTAATGATCCTGGCTAGAATGAACATTTTATTTGGATGATCGTGATAGGATTTAAAAATTATTAAGGCAATTTTGACATGAATATTTTAGGGAAAATTATATATAATAGTAAATTAATAACCTAAAATAAATAGAGTAGCTAAGTTTGATTTAATTGTGCTCCATAGCAAACGTTAGCCAAAGTTTGTCAGGTGTCTCTCTCCCAAAAATCTCGCTCGCCACTCTCCCTCTGCTCGTGTCTCTTGTGTATTACACAGAAGTGTATAAATTTTGTTTCTGTTTTGTATAAAGCGAGAGAAAATTGTATATACACATGCAAAAATATATATCTTCGTGTTATACACTTAATTATACAATTTACAAATATTTTACTTCAATTCAATTGTAGACAAATGCAAAATTTAAACAAATATTACGGAGAAAAAGGCCATCGAACTATACAATTGCAGTGAAATACAATTTTCTCTTGCTTTATACAACAGAAGTGTATATATTGTGCTTCTGTTTTTGTATAAAGCGAGAGAAAAACATATATCTTCTTGTTATACACTTATAATTATGCAATATACATACATTTTAATTCGATTCAATTGTATGTAAAGCAAATTTTATAAAAAAATTGCAGCGAAATAGGCAGCGAACTATACAATTGTGCATTATACAATTTCAGTGAAATAGGATAGCGAATTATACAATTGCAGCGAAATAGGCCAGCGAATTATACAATTATATACGTATAGCGAATTATATAGTTTTATGTTTGCTATGGAGTGCAATCATGCAAACTTTGCTATAACATACAAATATGAATTTTTTGTTTGCTATATGTGAAAGTTGCCCTATATTTTAGTAGGATTGAAAAATTATTAAGACGTGAATATTTTATCTAAATAACCAAATCATTAATTCAAAACCAAACTTAAGAAAACCAATTCAATCCGGCTTACTTGGAACAAATTTAGATCGTAGTTCTTTTGTTTCAAAAATAAAAAATACAAATGAAAGTTTTCATATTTTGGTTTGAGATTTAAGTTTTGTAAACTAACAGCACTAGATTAAGTTGAGGAAGCAACTCTTTATAATAAGTGCATAATGTAGTATCCTAAAAATGACTTGTTAGTTCTTTCTCTACTAACAGCTAAGTTCGAACATTGAAAATTTGCTCATAAAAATTCAGTATAGTGATGGATGATGCGTTGTAGATAGAAGTGATATAAATGGAGAGAGTGATCGACTATGCTTTTCAAGTAGAATACATTAGCGTGTGTTGGTCGACGATTCCCCTGAATACATACATATATTGGGGAGTAGAGACTAGAGAGAGTTGAAGAAAACCTTATATGCAACAATAATCAATAGAGTAAAATACAAACAGAAGGTGCAGCACTCATTCTCCCACTTGGCAGACTTGAACTGCAATACCCGATGGCCTTAAAGTCTCATAATTCACAGCCACCGAAACATCCTGCTTTCAGAAACAGCAAAACCTTCTTTTCTGCATATATATATACATGTTAGAATCTAGTTGGGGTCTTGAGTACTGTTCTATGAACATGAATAAATTCTTTACATTTCCTACTAACAAGATTACAAAGTCTCCTAACAAACATTCAACATGAACTCTCCAACAAAACCACTAATTGTTAATTTTACTTTTGTGGACAATATAATCTGTTTTTTTGTTAAGTTTCAGTTAGATCTGGTTCTAGTTTCCTTATTCAAACACATATCATGTCACCACAAGACAACTCTAATCTAGAATAATACTTCTCTGAATCTCAAAAGACAGACTAGTACCTAGAACCAAACGCTAAACAACAACAAATTACGCAGTATAGTCCCACAAGTGGTGACCTTACCCCTCCCTTGGCAGGTTCGGCACAAGGAAAGCAAAAACACAACATTTATGACAGTAACAACAACATATGATCGTAAGAAAACAACAACGACTACACTTTAACTCCAAAATGTAATTTCTTGAATGGTTGTAGCACAAAAAGAAGAATTATTAGTAAGATTTAGTAGTTGAGGGGATGGATATATACCCTGGTTTCTTGCTGATAAGGGTTAGGTTGTCCATATGCATAGTCATTTCTGGGCGTTTGTGTTGGTGCTGCACTGCTATTAGCCTTCTTGTCATCTCTAGCCTTAGCAAATATGACAGTGAATCCATCTGCCGAGGCTGGATTATTTACATCCCACTCCCCGAATTTCGGCAATGGCCGACCTTTCTCTTGCTAGAAATTGCCAATGTCAAAAACAGAGTTTTCAATAACGTGTTAAACTTATACAAATGGCATAACAGGTTTTCTCTTCTTTTTCTTAAACTTGTGATAAAGTCAAACAACTCTAACGTGTGATTTTCTTCCAATCTTTATGTTTTGTATGAACAATCAACAAAATACCTTTGTTAAACCGAAATGTAAAAGGGATTATCAACTAAACATGCTCCATCGTGCTATAAAAAAATACACAAAAACTTGTTGGTGAAATCAAATGCAGCAAACCGATTGAAAAGGTTGGTCGTAGCCATAAGACATATGCCATATATGAACAAAGCAATCATTTTTTCGTAACGTCTAATTCATTAAAAGAGAAATGTGAGGCGTCGGGGTTTTGGATTTTTACAAATTTCTTGGATCTCATTATATTTTAGAATAGCACAAATTCAAGAACGTTCACGTTTAGAGGCAGAAGGAATTCAGAATAAAAGAGAGAGAAACTTACAGAATTCATGAATATGATATTTTTGGTGTAATTTAATTGATGAAAGGAAGAAGAAGAGAGAAAGGTATGATCCGAACGAGTCTTGAGGGAGAGGACAATTAAAGGAGTGGCAAATCAATTTGCAAATTAGTTGTTGCACCCATGACACCCCCATTTTTTAATTCAACTAATAATTTTGTCTAACAAATCCTAAAAGTCAAATGCCCCCAGGAACATCACTCTCTGTCTTGTTTCAAAATTCCATTTTTTTAAAAATAAAATAAATAATAAGTAATATATTTTTGTGGCCAAAAAGAGAGAAATCCAAATTGAAATATCATGAAAAAATAAAAAAACATTGGATTATTTATTTGGACGGCATGGAGAATTTAAAATTAGTACGTATCATTTAGGCGTGTCGATTATAGTTATAAATTAAGTTATAGTTTATTTGGTCAAGTTTATAGGAAGCAAAAAGTGTCTATTTTAGAGAATTAAGATATTTGATCAAATTTTAAAAGAAAAAATAAAGTATTTTTTGAATAGTAATTTGAATCGAATAATGTCAAAAGTAATTTTTTAAATTATTAGCCAAATATCAAAATAAGCAGATTTAAAAGCAGTTAAAGCTTTTATTAATTTAATTTTTTGACTAGAAGAAATTATAAAAGCAAAAAAGATATAAAAATAAGTATGTATAGGGGAAAGTAATTGGTTAAGATTCATTATTTATCTTAAATCGAATCCTCATCTTTATCCAAATAAATATTAAATAATTTACTATTAAACTTATTTATTGAGTTGACATATCAAACGTCGACCATTCATTACTCACGAAAAGAATAAATTTACTTTCTTATGAATGCGACGGCATCCGGAGAATTTTATTTTATGATCAAGTGGTCTCAAGAAATGTTCTGCAAACTAAAAACTTAATTATTTAAATATTTTTGTTGTGCTTTTTCTTTTTCAAATCTTGTGTGAATGTTACTTCATTTTTTCCCCTTTTTGAAAAAAGACACTTTTCTTAGCCAATCTTTAAAAAAAAAAATCAAAAAAGCTAAAATCCTTTGGTCAACCAATATTTGGTAATATAACTTAGAAAGACGTGATTTTGGCTCCGATAGAATAGTAGAAATTTTTCCATTCTTACTTAAAAGAATTTTGGATTTTAGCTCTCTGATTAGTTTAGAGTTTAGACTCTACTAATTAGAAATGGATCTGCAATGCACAAATTCAGATTAATCGAACTCCAACATATTTAGTTAATTGACTTTGAAAAAAACTAATAAAGGGGAGCTACTATCTGTATATCTTTCACAAGGGGTTATTGTCACATACTGGTCAAATACAAGACAGAAAGCAAATCGGGACATACTATAAGATAATGTTGTTTGAATAAGCGTGGGTGCACGAACACTCCATTGCTACCTCTATAAATAATGGTGAAACTATAACACCATACTCCTATTATTAGCTACTCTGTTTCTTCTACGTTAATTATTTTTCTTTGAGAAAGATCACATACTAAAAAATCACCAAGGTGATAATGTCAGGGCTCCGTGATCAACTACTGGAGAAGAATGAAATATCAGATAGTTACTATCATGTTGATCAACATAGTGATTCAATGAAGGTGGAAGAACAAAACAATGACAGTTTTGATAATTCAGAGAACGATTCTCTGCAAAAAAAACACTCCACGTATGTCTATATCATAATTCCTCAATCTTTAAACTAGAATTAATTGAAATGTCATCTTAAACTTGTGAGTAAACTTCATTTAGACACTACTATAAAATATTCCAATTGAGCACGTGAACATATGATAAAGTGATGATCAGGTTTTTCAAGTGGTCTAATAGACCAATTTTATTATATGTATGAGTAGTTCAAATGTATGTTTTGTAGGTAGAGTTCTGACTGATAATATTTCTGCATCTTATATTAATGACAGAGGTAGCTCTGTTGACACGGGAACCGCATGGGTTTACAGAGATGAAAACGGAAAACAGTTCTTTGAAAAGCAATTAAGCGAAGATGACATTACTGGCGATCACTTAGAGATACCCAGTAGATTGGCGCATTATATACAGAGCTTGAAATTAAAACGCCGTGTTAATGCTGGAGAAAAAACACGGAAAGTCAATTTGGTAGGAGAAAATGAATGTTATTACTTCACTGGACAATGGAAGGATTTCGTAATGGAAAATCAATTGAAAGCTCATAAGGATTTGGTACTTCTTGAGATCTCTCAGCAATTGGGCCTTCGAATCGGACACACTTGTGACCAAAAAGCTATTGACATGAATAACCCTGTACTGCTCAGACGTTTGTCTAGAGCTGATGTAAAAGCCCTATATATAAAAAAGTTGAGTGAACGATACTCGTTTAGTGGTGGTGCTACAGGATTAATAGAGATAGAACCAGTTGTTGAGATGAAATTATGTTCGCAAATTGTGTACAGATATGGTGGCCGTACTAATGGTGTAATGTTCATAGAGCTACCAAAGAAAGACGTGGAAGAGAATTTGGGTCGCGATCTTCCTCTTCCTGCAGCAGGCGGAGATATTGCCCTGCCTTTATTTGATCCTGTGGGGAACAATTTGGTGGAGATGAAATTATTGCATACTGAAATGGGTGATCAATACCATCTTGGAGGGGGATGGGAAGTGTATGCTGCAAAACATGGCTTATTAATTTCTGATACAATTTTTCTTGACAAGGTAACCTTGCAGGTTGGCAATGATCATGATCAGCTTAATACTGCACAGTTTTCGTGTCACTATGAAATCACTTACCAGAGACGAAGACGAGGAGGCACTAAAGATCAGAACAGATCAGCAGCACCTGCTAATTCCGTTAAAGATGTAGTTCGTGTCACCAAAATAATAAGTGAGTCGTCAGAATATGAAGGTGATTCGTCCTGGCTCCAATATTGCACTCCATAGTTTAGAATTTCAGTTATAGACGAAAAATGTACGCACCTTTAACCTCATGAGACCCCATCAATTGTCCATTCCCCTGTCTTGTACTCCATTTCATTATTGATTTATTGATGTTGAGTTCCTGGTTACTTATAGTTCTACGTGTTTATAAGTTGAAGATATTTGCTACATTCAAGAATAGTGCATTGTGTATAAGTAGAAGTTATTTGCCACATTCAACAACAGTGATAACTTAGCAATTTTATCTTTCTGAGGTGATGCAATTATGGTTAAAACAATAATTTTCAATGGTGTTTGATTGAACACAATTTTTTTTAAAGGAAAGACCTTTTGCGCACATCCAATAAGCCTGTATGGGATGCGTTGTCACAGAAACGTGCTAAAAGGGGAAAAATGTGATAAATAAATTGAAACGCATAGAAGATTAAAAATAAACACAGTATGTCAATGCAGAAGAAAAACAACGTCGTAGTAAGAAGTTAAAATAAAACAAGTGAAAGGAAAAGAAAGAAGAGAAGTTGAAGTTGTTGAAAGATTGGGAATGAGAATGGAGCATGAGAAGCAGTAGGTATGAGATCCTGGACCATAACCCTTAGTATCATTCGTTGTCCTCGCTCACAGTGTCCTGCTGCTCCACTTATGAAATAATAATAGCCAGAATGCTCCAACGTGAACATGGTGTTCCCACTGTTGGAAAAGAAATGAGGCTGTGTTGAGTTGCATTTCTTGTAATCTTTATCGTCACCTCCATCACTGAATCCTTCTTGTACTTGAAACCTAAATCCATCACCAAATTAAACATGACTTCCTAACAAAAACTAGCGAGTAATACATATATATATATATATGCTTACGGATAGTGTCGCCAATTTTGAACCTCATAGCGGAAGCCCAGTTGTTGTAAAAAATTGTGTCATTTTGGGGAGGAACTGTCCAACCAGTAGTATCACCAACTTGGAATTCCATGGATGAGGCATTCACTAATTCAAGAGAAGACGTAATAATAACTAAAATTGAGATGAACAACACGTTACCAAAACAGGTCAAAGCCATGATATAGATTAATTAAAGTAAAGTTTGGGAAGATAATGAGAAACAGAAATCTACAAGTAACAGTTTCATTTTAATTTTACGTATAGGGGAACAGTTATTAATAGAAGAATACGTGCACATAACAATTAACGTGGGCCGTGTGGGAGGGAAAATGGAGAACGTGGTTGCCTTGCTTTTTACAATTATATTGTTTTTAAAATATTGAAAAATCAATTAAATAGAGATTAACTCTTTCAAACGAGTAGTACTTTATCCATTATAATCTCAATTCTGTTTTTTAAAGATATTTATTAATTATTAATTTGACTTAATTTAACCATTTGTATGTTATAACTACATAATTACGCTCCATCACAAATTTCATTCACAATAACCTAAGAGCTAAGATGAAAATTGTAAACTATTTCTATATTGTAAAAAATAATTAGTAATACAGTAAAAAGAATAGAATAAGTGTAAAGGTAAATAATGGAGCATGAAAATTGAACAAAAGGTGCAATAAAAAAATTAACACGGTTATTTGCAGGCTATTACACAGTGAAAGTTTACTCAGTGCACACAAAGCGCTCACCAAAGAGTGTTCACCCGAAGAACAGAAACTGTAACAGCTGCGGGTTATCCTGAAATTAAAAAAATAAAGTATATAATTAGAGCTTGTTTGGCTCAGCTTAAAAGTTGGTCAAACTGACTTAGGGCCGTTTGGATGGGCTTAATAAAAACAACTTTAAAAAGTACTTTTGAAAGTGCTGAAACTTATTTTTAAAATAAGCAGTTATGTGTTTGGATAAAAGTACTGAAATTGCTATGCCAAACGTGAAAAGAGGAAAATGGAAGAAAGAGATGTTCGAGTTATGTGGGTAATTCGGAGATTGTATAAAAATATTAAGGGCAAAAAGGTAAAAATGTGGTCAACTTAAAACAACTTATAAGCTAAAAAAGAAAAAGCACCCCTACCCCAGCTTTTAACTTTTGGCTTAAAATAAGTTTTTTTTAACTTAAAATAAGTTATTTTTAGTATTGCCAAACAGCTAAATAAGTCAAAAATCAGCTTTTAAGTCAGTTTGACCAGCTTTTAAGCTGAGCCAAACAGGCTCTTAAAAGCTGATTTTTGACTTATTTAGTTGTTTGACAATCCTCAAAATAACTTATTTTAAGTTAAAAACAACTTATTTTAAACCAAAAGTTAAAAGCTGGGGTAAGGGTCTTTTTTTTTTCCAGCTTATAAGTTGTTTTAAGTTGACCACATTTTTACCTTTTTACCCTTAATATTTTTATACAATCTCCAAATTACTCACATAACCCTAACATCTTTTTCTTCAATTTTTCTCTTTTCACGTGTGGATGATAGACAATTACTATTACTAATGAATGAAAATAAAATAAATCTTAAATATTTCAAGTGATCTATCCAAATTATATATTATTAAAATGTAAAATAAGTTGCATATATAACTTAAATAAAAATTTATTTTCCTCTTATAAATAATTTGTGATAATAAAGAAATATGTGAATGATAGACTATTATTATTACCTATGGATGAAACTAAAATGAAATCTTAAATCGTTCTTTGATCTATTCAAATTATATATCTTTAAAATCTATAATAAGTTTATATTCCTCTTATAATTAATTTGTGATGAGAAAGAATATGTGAATGATAGCAAAATATAATTATTTATGGCTATAAAATATAAATTAATTAGCTTTTATTATGTTAACAACTTTTAAGGGTATTTCAGACATTTTAATTTAAAAAGCTGTTTATCAGCACTTATTTGCCAAACACATCAACAATTTTATTTTTTTAACTTTAGCACTTCTATTCAAATGCATAACTGCTTATTTTAAAAATAAATTTCAATACTTTCAAAAGTACTTTTTTAAAACTACTTTTATTGAGCTTATCCAAACGGGCCCTTAGTCAATTGACTTTATTATAAAGTATTCAGAACTAAGAAACATTTTCATTGATAACTCCAAAGAGAAGAATGGACTGGAAAAAGAAAAGAAATTAGATTTGGGGTGGATATGTAGATAACCAAACTTGTTATTAAAAACTATTGAGGTCTACTTGTAAGTTCCAGAAGTTATAAACTAATTATAACAACCTCAACCCTCCGGTGTCTGTCTAAGCAAATTATTTACGGTGTATCAAAATTTGATGAACTCTTAACATAAAAGTATTATAAATTTAATAATTTAAAACATTACAAAAAGAAGTAACTGATTATGCACATACATTATATGTCCACCAATGATTGTTTACACGACAATTCAAACTAGTTCTTCCTAAAAAAAAAAAGAATTATGCATGAACCTAATAAATTTTGGAGGTTATATGTGGTTTTCCACACGATGGATCACCTAAGTCGATAGCACAGTAAATTTTGTTCAACTAACTTCAACGGACAAATGTAAACTCAGCATTAATTTGAAAAATTAATATTGCTATTTAGATACCCTATTAAATACCCAACAGCAGCTGCCTAACCAATAATAGTCCTTTCTCTCAGCTGTGCCCATACAAGTGAATTAATAGACTGCTCCAAACCCATCGCGTGTAACACTCCAAGATTCAATCTTTAGATCTATACGCTTCTTTATTTATATATAAAATTATCGTGTTTTCTTGTTTCTGCCACTCAAACATGGAGTCTTGCATCTACCATCAGCTCAAATCCCAGCCTGTGTGGCTTCTTTTGCTTCTTTCTTTAGGTTTCTTGAAAGTCTTGTGCTTTTCAGTAATCTTTCTCAAATGGGTCTATGTCAATTTCCTCAGACCTGCTAAGAATCTTAAGAAATATGGGTCATGGGCACTTGTTACTGGACCTACAGATGGTATTGGGAAGGGCTTTGCTTTTGAATTAGCTCGAAAAGGGCTTAATTTAGTTCTTGTGGGTCGTAACCCTGATAAACTTAAGGATGTTTCTGAATCGATCAAAGCTAAATATGGACAGACCCAGATCAAAACAGTCGTCGTTGATTTCTCTGGTGATTTGGATGAAGGGGTTAAGAAGATTAAGGAGACAATTGAAGGATTGGATATTGGGGTTTTGATTAATAATGTTGGGGTTTCGTATCCTTATGCTAGATTTTTCCATGAAGTGGATGATAAGCTGTTGGCAGATTTGATTAAAGTTAATGTGGAAGGGACTACAAAGGTTACTCAAGCTGTTTTGCCTGGTATGATTCAGAGGAAAAGAGGAGCAATTGTTAATATTGGTTCTGGTGCGGCTATTGTTATCCCCTCTGATCCTCTGTATGCTGTTTATGCCGCAACTAAAGCGTAAGCTGAACACTCTCTACTATCTGCATTTTCTTTCTATAATTTATACGAATTTGGTTTGTTGTTTCTTTTTGGATTGGCTGATAGCAAATGATTGCACCAACTTAATAGATGATTCATAAGTTGATAAGACATTGAAGCCTACTAGAAAATCTTACATGTAAACTATATGCTGATATTCCTAAAGTACACATGTAAACTTAACATTTTTGTGCAAACGGATGGATTTTCCAAACACCGAATTTGAGTGGAGATCTGATTGCTAATCGAAACGTCCTCATCTCAGAGATTGGATGACATGAGAATCTTGATGTCCTCTATTTAAAAAAAAGAGATCAACCTGTTCCTGGGTGAAGATTCATAAATATATCATCAGGTGAAATGCCTTTAAGCTAATTTGAGGAATTGGTGATAGTTTTACATTACCATTGGTTCCGTGTTTTGAATAATGACAATGTTTTGGACTTCTAGGACGATTTGTATTTTAAGCATGAAATAGTAGCTATTCCCTTGTATTCTTTAGTATTGCATTGAACTTTTTGGATCTATATTTCAGATACATTGACCAGTTCTCCAGATGCCTCTATGTAGAGTACAAGAAGAGTGGGATTGATGTGCAATGCCAGGTATATGTTAACCCTTGGCTTTACTGGTTATTAATAAGTTCTCTAAATGCCTCATGTGATGATCATTTAGATACTGGCTTTTTGATCCCATTTTTCTTGTCAATTTTGAAAGTTGTAATCATATTCTTTTTATGCTGGCGTACAAGTCCCATCTGATATTCCCTACTGTCGTATGCCCTATTGCCCTGGATTCTTCTGTCTTTTGCTTGTTTGTATATTTATTCTACAAGACGTAACACATTTTAGGAGCATACAAATAGTCTGGTATAAAGTCTTAACATTGGCACTCTATTGGATGTTTGTTGGTAGAGTTCAGTAATTCACTATGGCTAGTTGTTTGTTATGGTCAAACATGTGAGGCTAACTAATATAGAAGTGTTTTAGGGGTTGAATTTCTGAATAGTTGTTATGTTGATATATATAAAATTTTACTTTTTCAACTTTCCCCTTTATTATTAAACACTTGGAGTGTGATTTTTGTAGTGAATGAATTTGTCTGTTGGCATCTAGTTCAACTTCATATATTGAATAAGATCTTGATAAAGTAGGGGGACATCCTGACATCCTCCGTTACTTTTTTTTTTTTAACTTTCCACTGATGCGACATGATTCGTGGTTTTCCAAATTATAGGTGCCGTTATATGTGGCAACAAAAATGGCGTCAATCAAAAGATCTTCATTTTTTGTTCCCTCGACTGATGGTTATGCTCGGGCTGCCCTGCGATGGATTGGTCATGAGCCAAGGTGCACACCTTACTGGCCCCATTCTCTTCTGTGGGGTGTTCTATGTTCATTGCCAGAGTCGATGGTTGATGCTTGGCGTCTGAACTTCTGCATTGGAATTCGAAGGAGAGGGCAGCTGAAGGATTCCAGGAAGAAAGAATAGAAAGCGTCTCCTTAACCTCATTCCATATCTTAAAGTTTGATTAGTAGACAATTACTTTCCGTCTCTATTTCCAATTGGGTAATGCTAGTTACTGTAATGCAACAAGAAGCTTGATTTTGTTCTTACTCATTAAACAAGGCCTAGTGTTATTTTTGCAATTTTAGTTGTAGGCTGATTGAATCAAGAGCGGTCTAAAAGAAATTCCAACTCTTAAGATACTGTTTGTATTTATTCTTTGAGTTTGATGTTGCAGAATGAATTTTCAGTATGGTGTTTATTTCAGTGTCCTTTTTGCTAATTTTAATTTGCCATAACTAGATCAAAATATTACTCCTGTGATTTGTCAGATCATTTGAATATTGGGTGAGGTTTTCTATGAGTACTGTTTGAAAACATTAGTTGTTACAATTGTACATTCTCAGCCTTGTTCACCATATAAACAGAAGGGGAAAAGAGAGTTTTATCTAAGTTCAGAGGAAATATTTAATGAACTGATGCACATATTCATAAACTTTGTCCAAGAAATATAAAATTCATTACTAGCAGGAAGAACTAATAAAAGCCTTCAAAATAGTCTTCAATCTAAACCTGTTGACTGAAAGTGCACAAACAGATTAAGCAAAGCATGCTAGTAGATAGAATTCATGCAGATCTTATCATTGAATTTCAACATCTCTATCAGTATCTACCAGTTGAGCCTCTTGATCACTCTTGCCATTTCTATTCTTGAAAGATTTCTCGCTAAACATACGAACAAACATGCTTTTTGACCTGGGAGTTCTTCCAGCATCTTCTGATTTTCTACTATCACCATTCTTCTTGGCCAGTTCTTCTAAGATAATCTTGATGCTACTCTCAAAGCGGCGCTTGAATGTTGGAAATCTTGATATAGATTTAGTGATGCCTCGTAGCCTTAATGAAAATTCAGGAGGAGTTAATACAAAAATCAGAATGCCATGAGTGGTAAAAATATGGGAAAACAAGGTTTATCACCTTCGAGCTAACGCCTCAAACTCAGCTCGCCTCAGTTCAGATTCAGGTGGTGATCCAATATTTAGGTCCCTCAACCTCTCAGGATCACCACTCAACAAAACCAATTTGCCAAGGTACTCCTCGTCGCTGTCAGAAAGATTTCCGGCTTTGATCTGGTCTTTGATGATCAAGAGTGGATTGAAAAACCACTCCGCGAAGGTATCTCTAGGTCTGTTTGTGCTAGTTATTTCAGTGGTGTCATCATCTGCAATAAATGAAGGTTTACATGATCAGTCTCTTTTTATAATCCCAATTTTTAACTAAATGGTCAAAGTTGCGTATTTGACTTACTTAACAAAATACCAGCACTGTTGGCTTTAGCAGAATGTATAAGGGTCTGAAGGATGCAATAGGCAGGCAAACCAATGCTAATGACTTGACCACTGTCTTTACTAGATTTGGCATCTTCAATGTCTTTTTGTGTAATTACTCCTTGAGATACCATGATTTCGCCATGACGTTGACAGCCCTTGAATAAGCCATCAAGAAGCTACAGTAGTAATATATGTAGAGCGCAAATTAGCACCAAAATTCACAGCCAGGTAATGGTGAAGCATCAAAAAAGCAAATAACTTGAAGAATACCTCGAGGGGCTTCAACTCGAGTATGGGGACATTGATGGCGTTTGTACTAGATGGTGGATTTCTGAAAGAATCAGGCCTTGATAAAGAATCTGCACGAGAGTTTGTACTTGATGCAGTCTTCTTTCTGTACTGAGGCCTGTATGAATACCACAGATACATGGAAGCTATCAAAATTATTTGAAATTAAATATAGTTTTGTCAATTATCACAGTTCTGGAGGTCTAAAGGTTATAGTTATTAGAACCTAGGAAAGCAGGACCCTTCTGGCATGTCTAGCACATCATTGCTATATTCATCATATATGGACAAGGAAGCAACGATATAGCAAAGCCCTGCCCAAAGAGAACACTCCTGAAGTAGAAGGCATTGGTAAAACTTTAGCAGTTCCAGAAATGTATAAAACACAAGAGGCAATTTTGAGATCATTGAAGTAAGGACTTGGAAGAAAGGGAACAAAACCTGATATACAACTACTCCTGCATAAGCGCCTAGAGGGACACTTGCTAATATTGATCCAAAGAATGCAGCAATAACAGCCAATGGCCAGAGTAAGATAGCAAGGCCAGCAAATGGTACACAGATTGACTCTAGAAAAGGCCCTTCTCGGCCTATACAATCTTGAAATAAACGACGCCACCCCTTTACAAGCATGTAAGGGAATTTGCAAGCAGCAATTAGCATGATCATTGGCATATCAACCACGAGTCCTAGTTCCACAGCTAATAGCGCCAAAGGAATATAAAGCACCCTGCAATAGATTGCATTGTAGCTTCTGAGAAAAAAGATAATATCTCATAAAGAATTTATACCCAGCCAAACCCCCAACATATGCTTGCAGATAAACAGCATAAGTTGAATCCATGAGAATCGAAGAACATTTTTGTCAAGTAAAATAGCAGACTTCTTAAAATGTCGTAAGTGCAAAGACCTACAACATGCAACTTCAGACTAAAAGAACTGTAGCAAAGTACTGAACATTTCCAAAAACAAAATGCATCTGTGTTTCTGTTTGTCACAAGAAGGAGACTAAAACTTGCTGACAAGTAAAGTAACATATAGTATACCAATGTTTCGGTTGTCATAAGAATAAGGACATTTGACTGGTTAACAAGTAGAATAACATCTTGACCTCATCCTGGTTGTCCTAAGATAGCTAGAAATCCCAGGGGTTAATGGTTTTATTTTTGTCAGAATTAAGAGAAACTAAATAAGTGTTTTAAGATTTTGCATGATCTAACTTGACGCTTCACTGATATTCAGAAAAATCTTGACAGTGTAAAGTGTTATAAGCAAAATATATGTGGAAGATGTAAAGATGCTATGAACAGTAAGTATATACTTCTTATATTTCTTTTTGTATAGTTTGCCATTTAGTCACCGGGATATATTTTTGGAATGAACTAATACAAAAATAGATCAAACCTACAGGGAAAGCTGGAGTTTTGAAAATTCTTCTGAAACGGAAGTTAAAATAGATGAAATGTTCTAGGAAAATAGGGGACATTCAGATTCTCCATTCATGTTTTTCTTTTAGGTTAACCACCATACGAGATATTCTCTCATCTGTCGTGCAAGCTTCTGTAGCTAAAATTACACCACCATCTCTACCCTGTCATCACATATGGTAGGAGTTGTCAAGAAAGCTTTGAGGTGTAGGTTTCAACTGACAGAGATGTAAAAGTAGAGCATGTAATTAGCAAACAACGGCAAGCTGCTTTGTTGTATATTTCCAATAAAAGATACAATTCATTAACTGAATTGACATACTAACTAGTTATCTGAGACTCTCTGATAATGAAAGATATAAGGTATGGAACTATCGAGAAAACTATCAAATTTCAAATTGGACAAAGACGGGAAAAAGAACTTTGAGATAGACGATTCAACAAAACCTGATCTCGTAGCATTTTCCATCAGGAGGTTCTTGAAGTCGGAAATCATCCATGATTGAGAAATAGGAATGGTATAAGACATCCTTCAAATCCCTAACAATGGTCAAGCTTCCTTTCACTGTATCCCAGGTCCCATCCTACCATCAGAGTGAACCAATTCACAAACTCAAAGTCAAAGGAAAATGAGAGATGAGATATCAACAGTGTAGGAAACAGGAATCATTAATACATACATATATACTGTGATAGAAGGCATTAGTCGTCCTTCCATCCACTGCTTGGAAAGTGGCAAACACTGGTGAAAGGAAGCCATAAGCAGCCCCGCCAATAATGCTAGTTGCAATTCCAATGAACGGCCATAAATATAAAATAATAAGGGCACATATGCCTACTAAAAATTTTAAAGCTGGACCTAGTTGCTTTGTGCTGCAATTCATCAAACAAGGTGGAAGTCATTAAAGAGCATCTTTAGACACATAAAGTTAACCATGAGAGCTTAAGAATGCACCTCCATATACAGTAAAATGTATAGAACAGGTGCACTGGCCAAAGACCCAAAATAAGGGAACAGTTTCCGACAGTGAGTATAATAAGGACGATAGGGAACACAATGACACCTGCAAAGAGTAAGTAGCACAAACCAGTCATTTCTATGACTAGCTTTGGAACAGTAAAACAACAACAACTTACCTGGTGAGTGGGATCTGGGGAGTATAGACCTTACCCCTACCTTGGGAGATAGAGAGGTTGTTTCTCAGCTCAAGTAAAATCATTTTAAAGCAACAGAGATGAAAAACAAGAAAAATGAAAAAAGTATGCTAATTGAAAAAAAGGAAAGAAGAGACAACAGTAACATGAGTGTAATTGAAGAAGAAGAAAAGAACCTTTCAAGACACCCAAAATAAGCAGGCCAATGAAGTAAGGTAAGAAACGAATGAAGTTCCACACCGAAGCAAAAACCCCCCTTGGAGGTTCCATTCTTATGCTTCGCTAAATCAAGAACCACTCGATCTTTACACAATCACTATCAAGGTACAACCCCTTTTCACAAATCAATTAATCTTGGAAAATGCAACCAAAAATCTCGGATTTTGCTGAAAAAAATTGAGTCTTTCCGTAGTCAGTACGTAAAATGGAAACAAAGATGAAGATGTGGATGTGGGTTTTGAGAATATTTGAACAAAAGTTGGCTAACTGTCAAATTATTGGAAAAATAAAGCAGTTACCAATGCGTTTTGAGTTTGCAGAAAAGAAAAAGGAAAATTATTTTTTCAAAAAAAAAAAAAAGTTGATAATGTTTAGAAATGGGACACCATTCTATTATATTCCTTTATTATCTTTTTTTTTTCTTTCCATATAAAAAAAATATAAACGTATAAAATTTCCAGCTTAGCTGAAAGTAACAGCCTGGATTTTTGTGATTTGAGATTCAGACAAATTTCAATAGCAAGTCATCTTGTCTGGCCAAGTATTAAATATTAGACAAATTATTTTTGGAGACGTAAGAAGAACATGATTTTATAGAAAAACAATAATTTAGTACTATTCGAAAAAACTTTGACTATGCTATAAAATATTTTAGATATGTCAAAAATTGTACAGAAACCCTTGAGGCTTGATTTATATGTAAGAAAAACTAGATCAAGCATAATATAAAATATATTCGATTATATTTTAGTGTTCAAAAACCATAGGAAAAACTTTTGATTTGTAAATAGGACAAAAGTCTTTGTTTGTAGAAACACATAAGAATTCAATTCACTCACCTATAAAGGTTTGACTTAACGACGTGGCTGGTTGCCAATAAGGGCATTACTCAGATCTACAATTTCATGAACGATGATGCTGTCACGATGAAAATACTTTCTTGAATATTTAATTCCACAATTATTAAATGGATCTGTATGTATTATTATGTTTGTTAACATTTTATAAAATGAATTAATATCAGAGTTCCGGGAGAAAAAAATTTAGCATATGAATGGAAAAAGAAAAATTATTTCATCCCCTCACTTTAAATTGTGGTTCCATTTTTTAAAGTCAATTATATTAATTTTCTAATTTAAGTTAGATTATATTTACAAGATATTTTAATTAAAAAATTATATATACTCGAAAATTATACAAAAAGTATTATGAATTACAAGTTCTTATATATCAATATAAAAAAGGATATATCATTAAAATTATTATAATTTGATTTTAAAAATCAAAATTATGATTATGGACGAACATATATTAAATATTTAGAATTGTCTGGTCGAAATGTCCAAAAAGTCTTCAGTATTGAGTTGTCCTAATTGGTCCTCGGTATACCAAAAAGATAAATAACAATAATAATAATAATAATAATAATAATAATAAACTAATTGTCCTGATTGGACTTTTAACCTACTTCACTCGCTTCTGTAAATAAAATAATAAGAATAATAGGCTAGATATTGGAAGTTGTAATTATTCGTTTCGGGAAGAATATATAGTTTAATTTGATATGAAGTTTAAAAAAATAATGAAGACTTTTGATTATGTGATTTTAAAATAAAGTTATATCAACATGTATAAAATTGTTTTTTCATTTGTAATTGTAAATATATCATGTGAAAAGTTATTACTAAAAAAATCATTTTTTTGAAATATATTAAAAAGGAAAGATAAACATTACTCTCCGTTCGGAATTTTTGTCATGTTGCGCTTTTTTAAAGTCAATTTGACTAATTTTCAAAATTAAATTAGATCACATTAATTTGATATTTTAAACAAAAAAAGTAGATATTCTAAAATGAAAAATATCATAAATTGTAATTTTTTGCATATTAATATGATGAATAATTACATCTTAAAATATTAATTAAAATTTTTATAGTTTAATTTTAAAAATAGAAAATATGACAAATAATTTCGAACGAATGAAGTATTTTTTAAAAGGACGGACCAATATAATACTCCCATGGGCCATGGTCCCTACTTATCGCTCGCCATTTTACAAGTTAAGATTTCACGTGTGAAAATTGACAAACGAAAAAGAAATGAATAAACAAAAAAAATATCTTATGACTATATTTTCCGTTTATATTGTAATTTATTTTTCATAAGTGCAAAAGAAAATCAGGCATCTATCATAAAATTTTACTGGAAGATGAGTGGAAAAACAAAAATCTTCAAAATAATAAATTTAAATTATTTATTAAACTGAAAAAGAAAAATAACCATCTGTGCAAAAAACAAATATATCCTTAACTTTTTAAACTTTGCAAAAGAATTAAGTAAGCTTAAGTGGATCTTTTTATTTATTTCATTTATGTAATTATAAAAGTATACGTGAGCCATTATTTTTAAGGTATATCAAATCTTTTTCTTTTTTAAAAATAATTTTTTTATTTCTGTCCACTTTTAGTGTTATAGTTTTTAACTTTTTTTTTGGGAGTAAAATAATAATAATTTTGACTAACATCTTATTATGTGTTTTTTGTTATATTGATATGTAAAAAAAAAAGGAATTTGCCGTACTTTTCGTATAATTTTTTAATATCTATTTTTTAAAAAAATAATATCAAATTAAATAATCTAATTTAATTTTAAAATTAATTAAATTAACTTTCAAAAACACAACATGACGATTAAAAATCAACAGAGCCAATTGGTTTAGAAAAATGTAAAAAAAATCATTTATTTCGGACAAAAAAATTAGTATGACTAAAAAAAATTAAGTTCAATAAATACTTACATCAAACATATGTCAAGTGAAGCTACATAAGGAATTGATTCTAGCAAGCTTTTTGGTAGTTGTACAAGAAGAATATAATATGCTTCCTCAAATTACCTGTCAGCCTGAAATTCTATGGAAACAACTCTAAGGGGTTTCAACTTTTTCAGTACAAAAGGAAAGGGTTTCAACTTTTTCAGCACAAAGGGAACAAAATTAGCAGAGTTGGTACATGCCATCTCACGCCAGCAATAAGTGTCAATAAACTATATCCACTAAAGCTAGGACAAAGGAAAAGAATCAACTGGTGTTTTCTGTCACGGCTGAGTTTTGAACCAACATTCTCGGAGGCATGACTGTATTTGATTCGCAAAATAAAGGGAGGCATTGTATAAATTTATAACAATATGATGGGGTGGTTGATATATTGAAAGTGCAAGAGAAAAGATGAATGCTTGAAATCCAGGATAGAGGTGAAAAGGTAAATGGGATAAGCCTGATTTTGCATCTAAAGTCAATCAACTAATGTAGCTTTACACAAGAGGAAGCATACACTCTTTGTTGAAAACAGCACAACATATAAACAATGAGTTGTATACTTACACACACTAGCAATACAAAGTTGTGCTTATCATGTTCCTTTTGTCTGAGCAGTAAAAATTTCTTCCCTGTCAAAGGGCCTGCTTCTTCTAGGAACATCGGCTATATTACAGAATTCAGACAAACTTTTCCTGATTTGCACTCGTTTCTTTTTTTCTGGTGGGCGGGGGCCAAGAATGCTTAGATCAATACTTGCACCATATGCCTGTGTAGATGAGATGACTGCATCATAAGCCTTTGTAGAAAGACTCAGGCCTTCAGTTAGAGCTCTCACATACAACTCATATGCTAGCCTCGGCTTGCCATCATTGGCGAGAGCCTCAATTAGCACTTCATAGCTAACCTCATTCGGGGTTATGTTTTGAGTTTTCATACGCTGAAACCACTCGTATGCAACACTTTCCATACCATTCCGAGCACATCCACTAATAATAGCGTTGAATGTAACAACTGTAGGCTCAACTCCAGTAGTAACCATCTCCTTGATGATAGAATCAACTATGTTAAATTTCCCTTGAGCAGTGTAAATTGATGCCATAATAGTATAGGCATACAAATTTGGCTCGATCCCCACTTTGATCATATGTTTCCAAACCTGAAGAGCTTCATCATAGAGCTTGCCTTTTTCTAGAGCACTGAGCAACGCTCCATAGGAGATAACTGTAGGTTTTTCACCTTTCTCAACCATTCTCCTAAATATCTGCACTGCAGCAGATGTTTCTGAAGCCTTGGAACAGGCAACAAGAACGGCATTCCATTCCCTACTGCTTGGTTTAAGCCCCTTCTCTTCCATTTTATTCAGCAACCTAACACCCCATCGCCAAATACCTCTCTTTCTGGCTGCACTCAGCAGTATGTTAAAATGAGAAACTACCAGTTCATATGACATGTTGTTTGGTTTAGGCCCCTTATCCAACAAATCCTCATAAATTTCAAGAGCTGCCCACCATTTTTTCGCCTTACCCATCAACCAAATAATATGGTTGCAAACGGATAGGCTAATATCTGTATCCCTCTCTCTTATCCTATTATACAGTTCTTTTGCTACAACATGATGTTCTTCACGAGTACAGGCCCACACTAAACGTTCATATTCTGCACGACTTAGTTGGAGCCTAGCCCTATCCATATCCGTTAGTAGTTTCAGAACATTGGTGTTTGCATTTTCACCCTTTACCAGCCACTGCCGCATCACCTGGTAGCAAATTCGAACTATGAAATTCTCAAGCTTGGCAAATTCATCCTCCCAGTTTTCTTCCTCAATATTTCCTATTTCACCATTTTGATATTTCTCTCGTGTCTCGACAAAGAAAGTTATAGCTCCAAATCCATCTTCAAGTCTCCGATAAGCAAACAAGGCAGTGGAATAGGATGCAGGACTAGGAGTGAGTCCCTTCTTTGGCATCTCCTTGAAAAGATTGAGAGCTTCAAGTTCCCGACCTTGTTCTATATAAATTCTCATTAAAGTATTGTACGTCACAACATTAGGCTGCACTCCTTCTGAAACCATATCATCCATGACTTTATCAACAAAATCATACTTCCCCGCCTCTTTTATGGCACCTAAAAGACTGTTATAAATGAACACATTTAAGCTAATAGAGCCAATATTGTCCTTGCTCCTCCTCCTCCTCAACCACTTAACAAGTGCCATAGCAGAGTTCAGTTTCTTATCTTTACCAAAACCTCTAATCATAGATGAGTAAACTTGAAGGGGCAATTCAACCTTATCCTTGAGAACTTCATCTACCTCATCTGCAGTTTTGACAAAGTGCAAGCTCTGCGCCAGAGCTCGAACGTCCACCTTCTCACCTTTTACTATCCCTGCCTCATCCTCCTCACTTCCAACATCATCATACTCAACATTATTAGTCAAGTCCCCCTTTTCTTCCAATTGAACACAAGTGAAACCCTCAACCCCACCCTCCCCACTAGTGAAAGATAGTGAATTTTGTTTTACTATATCACAATCAATATCTTTCTCTCCAGAGGCTTGTGCCAAAGCAAAAGATGGGTCAAAAGAATTCTTCTTTTGGGGGCGAAAAGGAACGGATTCTGTTCTCAAACAGAAATCTTGATTTCTTAACTTAGGCTTATTCCTTATAGATACATGATCAGAGGTAAAATTATGTGAGAGAGAGTATGCAAGAACACAACTTTCAGTTCTCCGCCAGCTAAAAACTGAAGTAGAAGATGAAGCCAAGTCTTGTTCAGAGATAAGGCAGTTTGTTCTTGAAGACCAAACATTTAGATAAGGCATTTTGTTCAGAGAAACTTAGCAACAGATGGAACTAAACAACCCAAAATTCAGAACAATTACATTGATGATTGCGTGAACCCCCCACAGGATAATAAAACAGAGGAGCAATTGCTGATAATAATCTTCAAGAATCAAAAGAGCATACCTTGAAGAAGAAGAAATTGAAGTTGGGTCTTAGAGATTTTGGAATTTTGGTTTTCGACCATTCATATTATTGCTGATGATTTCAATTTGCCAAGTTAGTGAGTGTACAAAGTAATCTGAGGCTGAGAAAATTCTGCTGACAAAGGAACACAAATGTCGTAAGGAGCTTCAACTGACCCACTGGGCTCTAACAAATTATTTGGGCTCAAATGATCCATCTATACCCACAAGTGTACATTCTATTGGGCCACAAATCATTATCAGTATATGATGAGTTGATCTTTAATTTTTGCTCGAGTTTATTTTAATTTTTGTACTTTGTCTTGTGAAGTATAACTTCTTTAAGAAACTAAAGTTAATTGTGAAAATATAAAATTATTTGTTATGAGGACAAAATTTTGAACATCAGCATAAAATAGAGGCAGAAGTGCAAATGAACCCTTTATGGAAGCCTTGAATTACAAATTTACACATTTCGCAATTCGGCCAAAATATTTGCAGTCTATTAAAAAAAATTGAAACATAATCAAGCTATTTATGTTTTAAAAATATAAATTTAAGGTGATATTACTTACTAAATATTTAGACGTCGTTTGAATTGTAACTGAAAAAAGGTCACTTGTTAATGTGAAAATATAACTTGGACCACGAAAAAATACTCCAGCATAGTGTTTTATAAATGGAAACTTTGATCCCTATATGTGACACTCAAGTGACGGAGTTTCGAACTTCTAATTGATCATTTCAAAAGTAGTTTTATTTATACTTTAATCTCTTTTATATTTCTGCAGTCATAATTAATTTTCTCTTACATTCTCATCAAATTAACGTAGATTAAGATTCGACTTAATTTGCAGGTAAAAATAAATAAATAAATTAGGTAAATTTAGAATTTGAAAATTTTAAATGCACCATTATGATCTAAATTCAGATATGTGTTTTAAGTTAAATTTGAATCTTGATCTCAGAGGTGATTTCTCTAACTTATGTCAATAAACACAAGAACACTCATATGATTTTCACGAGTACACTTTTAACTATATCATATTTTCTTCTAGTTCATCAAAAAATATACTTAGATCTAAGCTAGTGAATACACATGCACCCTTCCTAGAGATCTGTGGGTCCACCTATTGGTTGCATAACTAATTATAAGGCGTAGCCAAAATCTCGAAGGGATTTTATTCTTGGATCTCCACATGTTTTAAGTATTAAGTACCAAAAAAACAATAATCATAGGCCAACTAGCTTAAGATCAAGAAAGGAGTGTCTAATTAAATCTAGTTCCAAAAATTGATTAAATGATCAAGAAAATACTGTACTTTGGATTTGGCCAACCAAAGAATCTGCAAATATAGAAATTTTTTGGGAGGCGTTGGAAAAGGAATCATATCTAAATCCCATCTAAAAATCTTTGACCTATATTACAAGTGTTTGAGGTCTTGAATTTAAAAAAGGTATAATAATTTTGTTTCGCTATTTTAAAATAAGTGAATTGTTGAGATAATACGCACTCATTTAAAAAAAAAAAAAAATTACTTTTCACTTTTGTCATTTTAGATATTTTCAAATTATTCTTCAAAATAAAAATAATTTAAAATAAAATCACGAAAATAACCAATTAACTCTCTTGAAATTATTACCTTAAAAATGTAAATAAGGGGCAAAATAAATAAATAAAATAATCAATACGAAGTCTAACAATTCACTTATTTTTAAATAATAGAAGTAAGATTTCGAGCGCAGAAGGTAGACTTGTGAATTGATCAATAACTAAAATTTTGGATTCACGTTTCCCAACGGTTGTTAAGTTGGTTATATTGAATTAGACACATCAACACTTGACACTTACTAAATTTAACTTGGTTTGTTAGCAAAGAGGATCACTGACTTTTTTTTTTCTATTTCAAGTGGAGTTATGCTAAATAGTCAAAATCTCATCTCATTAATCACAACATTTTCAAATAATTAAGCTATCTAGAAATATTCCTCTTTCAACTTCTCTTACCAAAAAATTTGTTATTTTAATCATTAATTGTATATCACAGACTAAAATCAGGCTCAAATAGACAAAACGAACATGGAGAATCTCTAAATTATATTTGGTTGATTAATTGTGTGGTTATATCATATCAAATCACTTAAAAGCTATGTCTAATTAATTAGATCATCGAGTTCCTTTTTGTAATAATTGTTGTCACAAAGGAACAAAAAACTGCCATTCATGTAACATGCAAATACAAGACAAATAAAATTTTTGCTTGTTGGAGAAGGCTATCGAGAATCATCATTTTCTTTTTGGTTTAATTTTTCGTGCCTCTATTAAATCTGATTAAATTTTAAATTATTCTATTCAAAACTTGAATATATGAGATTGCTTCACAATTTTCGTTGATCGAAAATAATATTGTATTATGATTAGATTCATAAATCATTTCTTCCTTGGCGTGTATTATAACAAATAAAATAGAAGGACGCATTACATTATTGATTGAACATACTTTGTGTTGTAAAATCCAAAGGAAAGAAAGGGAAATAATGGGCCGACAAGAATCCTTCTTTTTTTCAGACATGAGATTATGGGTCCTATGAATTTTCCCAATAATCGATTCAAATGTTTTCATGCATATTCCAAACCAACATGTGGAAGCTGTCCACTCCACTCCTAAGTTTTTCAATTTTCCATCTTTTAATAAATAAATTTATCTTCAAAATGTTGCTTTTTAAGCAATTGTCATGCACTATGGAGACACTCTTATCTCTTACCTAATTTGAATTATGGGTATTCCAATTAACATTAAATAAAAAATTAATATCGCTTGGAAAGTGAGCTGATTAATTACTAATTAGCTTGTTAATCTACAAAATATTTTATCCGTGACGGATTCAGAATTTCTTAGTTATAAATGCTTAACTATTTGTAATTTAAAATTGATATCAAAATGGGAGTTTAATTTACACAAATTATTTCAGTGTTGTCTCCAAATGTAATGGATGCTCAAGCACCCATGCACTTGAATGTGCATCCGGCACTTATAATAATTTTACGCACAAAAGTATACACGAGATTAAAGTGATCCAATGGTTTAAGATTTATAACTACGAGTATGAGATACATATATCTTTATCTTAATATTTTATTTTTTGATAAATTATTTATATAACCAGACAACATTTAGTAATCGTTCAAGTATAATGAAACAAAATCCTCATTATGAACGAGTACAATCAAGGAAAGCTAGGTCTTATCTTACTTTTGCTTAATTCATTTTGCAAGTTAAATATAATAAAAGTCGTGAAATATTTATCTGCTCAACTTATTTTAGATTGATATAAATAATCAAAATTCCTAAACAAAATAAAATTTACGTTCAATATATTTACCCATTTTGAATTAGTTCCCAATAACTGTCAAAGTTATTTTGACTGCAATCTGTGGGAGAACTGCCCCCATCAACTAACTGTAAAACTTGTTTTTTATTTATTTGAAAATGATTCTTCTATATATATATATAAAAGGAACTTTTCAATGAGGAAAAAAATTTGTGGTGGTGGTTGAGGAAGGAACTAATTAATTCGAGTGAAAATAAATGAAAGCTTAATTAATTTGTATGCGTTTTGTCGTTTGTAGCTTTCTTCATGCACATGGGAAGATACCTTTGATATTAACCACCGAATTTTCTCCAAATTAAACATATAGAGTATAGACCAAACTAAAGGCATTTCAATTTATTATTATTATTATTATTAAAAGGCACTCAATCATAACCTCCTAACTCTTATCCCTCTCATATTAAAATTGAACAACTAATTGGGGAAATAATTAATTCGGATGACAAAGTAATTAGAGGAATTAATTAAGCTGTTTCATAGTCAATTACTCAATTAAGTATATTTCATTTGACAATATAATTAATTAAATATTCTTTCTGTCTTCAAACTTTACCAATCTAAAGCTACAACCAACGCCAACTTCCAACCTGTATTCAACTATAAGTGGATTTAATTAAGAGTTTTAAAAACGTAACACGGAAACTTTAATTAATTTAATATTAGCATATGAAAAGTGTACAAATTGTAGACGAAAAGGAATGAGAATATTAAGGGGACACAAAGTTAACAGCATTGAACAGAATTTTTTCGCCTAAATTTTGACTATATATTGATGGGACGACATTTCATGTAACTCGGCATTAATTGTGTTTATCTTAAATAAAACAATATAATAATAGGAAAGTTGAAAATGAAATTACTCAAACAAAAACGTATATTTATGGAGAAGTTATTTAAAAGCATTGATGATTAAACTAGCCTTAGAAGTATAATTAATTTATTTGAAGCACCGACTAGATTAATATAATGTAGGGCCGCTAATGAAGCAGAAGCTGCCACCCACCCATGTGCCCCAAAATCAGCATATATTTGGCAGGCGCCCCTACCCATTCTATAACCACCTTTATGTATCTAAAGAATTTATTCACATTAAATATTATTATCAACCAAATATATATATATATGTTATTTAACCAAACATAGGATTAGAGACGAAGTTATACAAAAACAAAATGTGAATGACTTCCATGACAAATAAGATTAAAAAGAAAATATTTAAAAAAATGAGAAAAGGAAATATATATATAAAAATATTTATAAAAGATGCGAGGTGTTAGTAATAACGGATTTTCAAAAAAGATAAAAGTAAAGCAAAAAAATTGAAGAGAGTATGATGTATCTTAAACTCACTTAGGACATCACATGATTATAGATAGAACAATTTGAAGACCAAAAATTAGAATAGAAGAGTTGTAAAGGTAACCAAATATTGTTTCTTTTATGCGAAAAAGTAATAAGAATAGGCTAGTCTCATTTTCTCCTAACTTAATATTCCTTCTAAAACAAGTGTCGTGATAGAAAAATAAGTAAAAAATTTATGTACTCCAATTCTTTTTAACTATATTCTTATACTAAAGAAGTTAAATAAAAATAATTAAATAAATTATATTTTGTAATTACATTATTTTTTATGAATGTAAAATGATAAAATAAAACAATACTTAGATGGAGAATATTATTTAGTATCTACAAATCTTATTCTTATTTTTTTTTTTTATGGATTTTAGCTTAAAAATCAAAAATCCTATTTTTATAGTATCGGATATATTCGTGACAATGATAAATGTTAATTCCATTGAATATTATGAACTATCTAAGGTATGTGTATGCCTTTTCGGTCCATTGGATTTGGAACTGACATATAAATTGTTATATTTTCTTACGGGGTGTCCAATGACTTGGTGAAAGAATGTACTTCATGATAATATGAATATCTCTCATCTCATGATTCATGCTCAACAAGTGAAAGAAACTAGACTGAGAATAAAGTAGGGAGGATATGAAGGTGGTTCCTCTAAGGGTAGGTTTGTCATTCAAGACAAGCATAGATTTAAGAAGAGGTTAGTCCTAGGCCTTTTTGAGGACGACGATATCGTTATCTACTAAAATTGGAATTGCAAGGATTTTAACAGTCTTTAGCTTTTTGGTAGGGATCATCAAAGAATTTGTAAATATATAAATGGTAAAATATATATTTTTTTCAATCGATAAAGTATAATATCTTTGATAGTAAGTTATTATAAACAGTAAAATTTGTGAATATATGCACAATAGAGTATATTTTTTTCAATAAACAATATAACATTTATAAATGTGAATCATCATAAACAGTAAATTTTGTAGATATATGAATGATAGAATATATCTTTTTCAATCAACAGTATAAAATTACATATAATATTTTGCAATAAAATAACAAGCATATATAAGTGATTGTGCAGTACAAAACAATACAAATATTTAAATCTCTTTTATTAAATATAGTTTTGTAAACTTTTTTAATAAAATCAATTATTATACAAATTTACCAAGATTATTCTAAAAGTGTTTTAAAAAAATTAAAAAAATTACTTCATTGAATATGTCATATTATTTTTTTTACTTATATAATATTTCATAATATTTTTAAATACTAAAATTCTTACCTTTATAATACATTCAAAGTTAAGATAATATTTTTAAAATTTAATTATTTGACAATCTAATTGGTTTGAGCTTGAAATGTTAAATCTCAAAGAATTGAAGACAATTGAACAGAGTTAATATTAAAATATGATTGATCCAAATTGAAGTGAGTTAGAGAAACTAAGAAATAAAAAGTAACTATAAATTTAATTGTGTACAGTTTTTAATTATAGTTACATGAATTATAAATATTTAAAAATAAATACCTAATAAATAATAAGAAATTAGCAACAAACCATTAAAAATAATTTGATTAATACTGCCTTCATTCTTTTATGGACTACCATTTTATATCTATATATATATATATATATATATATATATATATAGTATATATGTATAACAATTAAAAAAGAATAAGTAATAATAAATACTTAAGTTTTTATATTCTACTTAGATATCTCTTTTCATATGTGTATCATTTCATCTGCGTTTGACTCTTCGTTTAATCTGCCTCTTATTTGGAATTTTTTTTTTGTAACTGAATTTGGAGGTTATTCCCCTTAATAGTGCTAGATTCTCAAGAGTATCTAATAAATAAAAGTAATTGCTTTTTTCGTTTACTATTATTTGTAATTATTTTTATTTTTAGAGTTAAATTATAAAAAATTTAATTAACATTTCAAGATGTATTCTTTATGATATTGATATGCAAAAAATATAATTTTATAATACTTTTCATTTAGTTTTTAATATCTAAATTTTTCTTTAAAATATCAAATAAATGTAATCGAATTTAATTTAAAAATTAATAAAATTAATTTTTGCAAAATATAACATGATACATAAAAGTGGATAGAGAGAGTAATTATTATTATTTTCTTTATGAATTTTAAATTATGATCTAACTCTAGAGGGATAGATGGAGAGTAGTATTATTAAGTATTCAGGTATCTCGTTCTTCTTCTTTTTTTTTTTACTATTATATATTGTTTTAATCATCTTGTTTTTTTATTTTTAATCTTTTTTTAGTTGATGTGTTTAAAAAATTATCGTAAACAATTTATCTATCTCGCGTATATATTTTAACTATAAATTACAAGTCTTAATTATTTGATGTGTAAACATGGGTGCAAGTGTATGTTTTTTGGGCCCACATATGTTTATCGTTAGCTATGATAATGAAGTTAGTAATAAATAATTGCTAAGCATGTTGGCTACTTTCAGTTTGCTATAGGGCCCCTCTATTTCATCCTATATATAACTATCCAATTCATCCCCTTTGTTAACAACTTTAATATTTTTACAAAATGATCAAGTTGAGATGCAAAAAGTTCTTCAGAAGCAACTCAAAGGTTGCAAGTAGTAATGCCGTCGCAGCAGATGCCAAATTAGGTGGTGAAATAAAATGGGAATTACGTCCAGGAGGTATGTTGGTACAAAAGAGAGAATGCGCAGAGAATGATGGAGATTCAATTATCACACTTAGAGTCTCTACTGTTACTCAATGCCATCACATTTCTATACAACCAACTTCATCTTTTGGTAAGTTCTCCAACATGATTTATTTTTTACTTTTTTGAGAAAAAAAAATTGAAAGTTTTTCCAACTATAATTCCCAGTTTTAAATTTGATTTTGTGTATTTAAGTTTTGTCCAAGTCAAATTACTGACTCAAATAGTAGTCATGTAATTTGTGAAGTCAAACAGATATAACTTGTTATCAATTCATTTAAGCTTAATTAGATTGTTGCATAGTTCTAAACTAGGTGTGATTTATTGATGACAGGAGAATTAAAGATGATATTGGCAATGACAACTGGTTTAGAACCAAAAGAGCAAAGACTATTATACAAAGGGAAAGAAAGAGAGGATTGTGAATACTTGCACATGGTGGGGGTGAAAGACAAAGACAAAGTGTTACTCTTTCAAGATCCATCTATAAAAGAGAGGAAACTTGCAACAAATGGACATGTCCAAGTTATAGGATCCACTTACCACACCATTTGTGTCTAATGAGTAACAGTATTAGTGTGTGCAATTTCTTGCCTTTTTCTTTAAAAAAAAAACTAACCCCCCTCCCCTCCCCTCATCAAGAAAATGAGTGATGATGGATCAAGATTGGTGATAAGTATATGCTCACCAACTTAGATCGACTAGATTATGTTGTTGTTTTTATGGTGTGTAATACCAAATTTTAATTTTACTATGCCCTGGTAGCATATATCAAAATTCAAAATTAATGTGTAATCTACTCCTGCATCTCGATTAGGTTATCGAGTTTGTAAATGTTTACTATACTAATTTTAATTTTCTATTCTGATGTTTTATTATTTTCACCGTTTGAACATATATGAGACATATATAATAAACATATATTTGATTCTTTTTTTTTGTGGACCACTATACACTTTATAATTTATATGAGAAATAATTACTGACTATGTAATGATTTTATATTAATAGAGGGGTTCTAACCATTTCTTTTTTTATTTAGAGTTTTATTCTCAAGCTCTAATTTAATTGGAAATAAGTTATTTTATAAATTAATTATTTAAAAATTATGATTTAAAAGTAACACTGTAATTCCAAAATACATTATTTTACAATCCAAATTAAACACACAAAAAAATAATCATATCAAAACTAATTAATATTTTATCCTCGGGTCTCCTACACAGCTAGGTTGAAAATATGGCCTATGGGGCACACAAAAAAAAGGGAGTGCTGGCGTGCATCATTTAATAATGAAAAGTTGAGCCAAAAAGAAGAGAGAAAAAAAGTCCTGCAAACAGAATATTCACCTTTAAAAATATGGCATATTTAATGAAGATTGATAAAGAAGGAGGAGTAGAATTTACATTTTCTATATTGATCGGTCCCTATTTTACTATAAATATAATGTTGTTTGTTTTTATAAGTTGACGCGTGATGCTTTGTTTTTAAGAAGCAAGTAGGGAGGGACACATGCAAGTTCATTAGTGAATTGTGATGTTTGACAATCTGGAAAGCAACATTATGTTAGTTTATTGGTAATCGGTCTTAATTTTAGATAAGAGTTTGGTGTTTCACATTGTTTGATCAGTAACTAATTTCCTCTCACTTGGATATATAGAAACCTTATAAGTTTTCTAATCAATTAAATGATTTTTTTCTTCTTCAAGCCTGTAGTAGAATTTCTTTTTTCATGAAAACTTACAGGTCCTTGCTTTTGGGATTAGGACCAGTCAATATTGAATCAAAATTATCGATTTCGAACCAATTTTTTTTATTAATTTATTAATATTGAAATTTGTTAATGATTTTAATTTTTTTTATCAGGTTATCGATTCTTAACGGTTTGAGTATAAATCCGTTAAATATATGTATTTGTCGAAATTTAAAATCAAAATATGTATTTTATTTGTCTAAATTAATAGATTGTAACTATTTTCCAAATTAGAGGAGTAATTAAGAATTTTCAAAATACATGGAGATTTAATTCTGAAATTTAAATGAATTGAATTCCTTAATATAAGACGAAAATTAAGTAATGGATTCGTATTTGATAAATTTCATTTTATTATTCTTTGAAATAATAAATTTATGGGAAAATTATATATAATAGCAAACTAATAACCTAAAATAAATGGAATAGCTAGGGTTTGATTTAATTGTGCTCCATAGCAAACGTTAGCTAAAATTTGCCAGAGTCTCTCTCCCAGAAATCTCGTTCACCACTCTCCATTCTCGCTCGCGCTCTCTTGCTTTATACACAGAAGTGTATAATTCTATTTCTGTTTTGTATAAAGCGAGAGAAAATTGTATATACACGTGCGAAAATGTATATCTTCGTGTTATACACTTAATTATACAATTTACAAACATTTTACTTCAAATATTGCAGAGAAAAAGGTCAACAAATTATACAATTGCAGTGAAATACGATTTTCTCTAGCTTTATACAACAAAAGTGTATATATATATATATATATATATATATATATATAAGGATGGACGCGTTGAGGGGATTCACTCGAAAGTTTTTGGCAAAAAATTACGTTGTATTAATTTAAGGTTTTAAAAAAATTGTATTTATTATTGATTTTAAAATATCATATAAGTACATTCATATGTATCATAGAAATATCTAGAATTAATTTCGTGTATTTGTTATATGTGTCTAGTATTAATTTCATGTATCCATTATTAAATTGATGTATCAAGTATCAATTTCATAAATTATATTAAAAAAAAAAAAACATGCTCAAATACATAGTAAGTATATTCGTATAACTTTGAGTATCTATATATGAAAAGTAAGTGAAACACAAGGATTTAGGAACAAATCACAATGTGTATTACCTCTTATAAGACTCGCCCAATTCTGAAAATGGTCGGCTATTAATGTGTTTGAGAAACATTAAAATCGAAAAATATAATACCTAAATTTGTAAAACTTTTTAAAATTGAGCTTCAGAACGTAATAAACTTTAACTTAGATACAATACCAAGGTATGAAAGATAATTATCAAAATCATATTAAAGAGATTTATTTATCTGTTTAAATTTTTTAAAATATATGTAATATGATATCAATATTACAAGTAATAGTATGCATAATAATTTTAATTTTAAACTATAGATAAATATAGCATATATGATAATAATGTATGAATAGTTAGATAATTTTACGCTTATTATAATGACATAATACATAAACACGATCTTTAACGAATAACTTTATCCTTCAACTTTGAATGTACACAAATAGACACTTAAATTAGTATAAAATTATACAAGTAGTCACAAGTGTCTTACACGATAAAATACACATAAGACGTCATGTAGAACACAAAATTGTGAATGTAGATCATAATTATCAACTACCATTAAATTAAGAACTATGTCTTTGCATTATGCGTATTTTAGTTTGTACAACTTTGATCTTATCCGCCTATTTAATACCCTCACATGTTTGCCAATTGCCATGAGACCAGAAGTATTTGACAATTTATCTTGTTTGTTTGTTTGGGCTTAGAAAATGAAAGGGTAGTCACCATCGAGTGGCCCAATAACAGGTTAATGCCATTATTTGACAAGTTGCGTCTTCCTTTTCCTTTAGTCCTTGTTGGTTGTTACTTGTTTCCACTCTATTTTTTCTACAGTTTTCAAACAAAAATTGCCTTACGTTTCTACCTTCTTGCATTTACTCTCTTTCTAATAGTTGTAATGTTACAAATTGTCATCTCACGATACACATTAATAGAACCCAAATCGTTATACAGTCTACTATAAATTGTCACAAAATAAATAAACTCAAATATTCGTAAAAAAAATTCTCCAATAATCTATTTTCTTATCCCATAATCATATATTCATTACACTAAAGTACATTCATATTCACATGTACTCCACGATTAAAGTTAAATAGAAAGACAAGCTACTGGCTAGGATTCAATTTTTAAGAAAAACATTAACCCTTACCTCATGGATTTTACCAAAATGAATTATAGTGTAATTGTGAGACTACTTTTCTCAAGTAAATTACTCTTAATCAAACGTATGAAACTTAAAATATGAAATCTTTACACTTAATCAAAAGTATTAAATCTGAAATTTATATGATTGTGAGACTACTTTTCACAAGTATCTTACTCTTAATCAAACTTAAAAGTAGAAATTTTTACTCTTAATCAAAAGTATTAAATTTGAAATTTAATTTTTTTATTCTTAACTAAAAATATTAAATTTGAAATTTTACCAACATGAATTAATCAAAATGAATTATAATGTGTTAAAAAGAATAACAAAAATCTTACATCGATGGTTAATGAGATGGGTGAACTCCTTGCAAAAAGTGAGAAATCCTCCCTTTAAACTAGATTTTAAGATATAAGTTAGACTTAAGACCTAATTTCACGTGATATCCGAATAAAAACCTGTCACTGGCAATGAGGTGGGGTCTTAAAACTCTCTTTCACAAGGACTTTATTCTTAATTAAAAGTTATCAAATTTGAAATTCAAAATTTTAGCCACATGAATTATGATGTAATTGTCATGACTCGAATTTAGATACAATGATATTATGCACCCTTGTTTGGGTGCTACAATGTGTTGGACACCAATGTTCTTAGGGATTCAGATACCAATTTGGTTGGAAAAAAATTTGAAACAAATCCACTGATTAAGATGGTTCCTTATTTTTACCAGTAGCCTGACCTGATTCTATACATATTTATAGTAACAACACAGAAGGTAAGGATAAATATAACAAATTCAGATGCTAATATTCATTTATTAATCACAGGGAAAATTATAGAAAACATATAAAAACATGGAATCTTACAAACTGAAATTCGAATTGCAATCCACAATAATAATAACTTTAAAGTCATGTTTATTTTTCTTCAATTTGAATTACTTTGGAGAAGGGTTTTTTGAGCTCTTGTTTAGGTACGGTAAGAATAAGGACACCATTTTGCATGGATGCCTCGATTTGATCTGCCATTATATTTTTTGGAAGCCTAAACTTCCTGCAGAAATCCCCCCTATTACGTTCCACTCTGTGCCATAAATTCTTCTTCTCATTTTCATCTCCAATTTCTTCTTCTGCTTTCCACTTCCCACTAATTTTCACTACTCTTCCCTTCTCCACTTCAACTTTCACATCCTCTGCGCTGAGCCCTGTATGTACAGATATGATACATAATTGTGTCCTTTAACTTAGTTTTGAATTATTTTATGCTTTTTAATTTTGGATGTGTATAAATAACACTTAAACTTGTATAAAATTGAACAAATAAATTCACATTTCCTAAATAACATACTACATGTCATTTTTTATCTTACGTGATGTCCTCATTTAAAATTCATGTGTTTATTTATTTAAAAAGTGAATAGTTAAAATGTCTATTTATGCATTATGAAAATTGAAGGTCAAAAGTTAAAATTTGAAGCCAATTTAAGATCTAATATATGTAGTATCCTATTAAGTGGTTAAATCGTTTAAATTAATACCTGGAAGATCGACGAAGAAGCAGTGAGCTTGAGGTGTTTCTTTCCAGTCAATTGGAGTACTCAAAACAGGACACATATTCATCATCCCAACAATTGGATCACTGCTCCTCAATAAGCTGCACATCTTTGTTTTTCCCACTTAAATCAACTAATTAATTGTATTTCCTTGTTGTCTTCTGTGGAATAAATTGAAACTTTGCACAAGTATATATAGTTGGTGAAAAAAGACTGTTCAAATTGGCCTTGAAACTTCTTGGATCTTCTCAACGTGGATAAAAGAAAAACATCTAGCATGTTCATCTATAAATAATTAAAAAAAGTATTCGGATCATTCTAAAAGCTTCCATCTTCTACTAGTACTCGTACCAAAAGGTACTACCACTTTTCATCTTATTGATCCATTTGACTGCCACGTGTATTTGATTAAATAAGTAAGTAAAAAAATTAAAGAAAAAGAGTCATTTGCTAAAGGACATGTTTTATTTTTCTGTTAATTTGTAGTATATATTTATTTCTTTCTAAAATCTATAAGTTTGAAGCAAAAGGTTCATTTGAATTCAAATTTTCTTATTTCATTATAAAATATAACGAAAAGTTTACATGCTTATGTTTATTCTATTTATGATTTAAATTACTAATGTTAGAAATATCAATAGATACATGAAATATTGATCTATGAAATTTATGAATGTCCCGTTAATTAGTTTTTAAAGGAAAAGAAAAATACTACTTACAAGTTTGGTACAATATAATTTTGAAATGGTCAGTTTCGGTTACAACTAGAAAATTCAAATAATACAGATCATAATAAAGTGCAATAAACGGAGGCCCTGCATCCATTAATTTCAGTGTTAAATGACAAAACAATCAAAGGACTTTTTGCTATTTGAAAGCTAACAATATTTTATCTGAAACAAATTGAACTCTTACATATATTTCATTGATTGACAAGAGCTCCTTCTCCTTGTAACTACAATACACATACTGGTTTACTTCTCCCATTGTGGCACTTCAATCCCTCTTAACAAATCTCCCCTGTAAAAATTTATAAGACATGAATGGACGAATACTTTATTTATGTCACCAACATGAATCAATAATGTAATCTACGTACCTTGATGCGAGGGCGTTTTTCTGCGTTGAGCTTGCGAACTTGATATCGTATAGTTTTAGAAAAGAGTCTGTTCTGTCTCTTCTCTTTGTACCTCATTACACTCGCCTCTCTTCGTCCCGCCTTCATCTCCTCATCCTCTACTTCTCGTTGTTCATTTCCAATTACTTCTGGCACAACTGAACTGCTACTCATCAGTTGCCCCTATACAAATTCATTTTTCAACTCAATTCCTCTAACTCATTTTGTCATGTTTAACACAATAATGAAACAAGTCCTCTTAATTTGCATCCACAAGATATGCGTAATAATAGGATTGTGATGAAGTTTGAACTAAATTGTTTGTCTACTTCACATATTACGGATTGTGTTTTTACTATTAGCTAGCAAAATATTACGATAGTTTATTTTGCGTCTCATTATTACGTTGCAAAATAAGTTTAACGTCTTCCTAAATAATTTTATTGAGCCGACCTAACTAACTGAAAGGATTAAAAATAATGACTATCTAGTGCTGGAATTATGACAAAAATTCACACGTGTTTTATTAAGTTTTCACGGAGAGCTACAATTTCTTACTATATGGTTTGATGGAGGTGTAGCCTACAGCTTGCAGACGAATAAAGACAGGGAAAAGGTTGAGCTAATTAAGTAAAAGGTAGGCCCACAAGGGTCAGGACAATTAAAGTGCTCAGCACTAAATATGGTCAGTCCTATACACAGTTTCAACATTAACATCAATCGACCCACCACTTTCACCTTAGATTTTACCATACAACTATCCTACTCCTTGCCATGAGGAACTAGTTTTGTAGAATATATAATAATAATGTTAAATATAATATATTAATAATATATATATTAAGTATATTTTTGTCAATTATATATGAATTATTTTAATATATTTTTTGATTTGATACATTAAAAATTATATATATTGCATTGAATAAACTTTTTACAAAGATACTTTATTTTTATGGTGAAAAAAATGTAATACACAATAGTCTATACAAGGATTAATTATACATAAATAAATAAAAAATACCAAATAAACTACTAATAATCTTTCTTTAAATAATTCTCATGTGATATTATCAATGTATGTATTAACTGGCAGGAGGCACACATACTTAGCACCGGTAAAAATAGTACCATTGTCACAAAAAAAGAAAAAAGGAAAAGAAACTATTCTATTCGATGGAAACAAGAAAATTAAAAACAATCTGCAAAAGCTATAGTAGTAAGAAAGAGAACAGGGATTCTCATAGGCCAGAAGAAAGAGAAACACATACACAAAGCTGAAATTGCCTAATCTTATCTTTTGCAAAATCAAAGTTGCAATGGAACATTTTTCTAAGTCAAATTAAAGCATTTCCCGATCACAGGTCAATTTTCTTTACCGGTTGGGTAGTTTGATTTTTCATATTTATGTGAGCCCTAATTTTGTACCCATCCTAGTTTTTCTACTCTCGTCAAAGTGGGATTAATATGAATGTGTATGTCATTTACCCTAAATCAGTGTAATTTCACACTCTATGTCACAGCAGGTAATTAGATACCAATAATTATTTCTTTTGTAGGTGTATTAGATAGTGAAATATTTCATCAAATCACATAGCTACAACATTACATTATGTTTGGTTCTAAAAGGTTACCCTTTCCACAATTAAAGATTGTTTAAATGACCTGATAACATAAATTTAAAAGTAAGGTAAGAAAAACTAACATTTATTGAAAAAGGCATGTCGAAGGCGAGAAAATCGTCATGGATGTCTGGAACGATCTGGGGGGACTGGGACTGAAGGTAAAGTGGACCTTTATCGGACCAAGCATTCAATATTTCGTCATAATCAAGCTTTAGTGACAATTGTTGTTGCCGTTTGTTCCACGGACAACTACTTACTTCTTCATCCTTCCTCGTACTCTCACTATGTTGATCCAAATCAACAACGTCTGAGTAAACAACCCATTTCTCTTCTTCCCTGTGTTCCCTCTCTTTGTTCCTCAGAGCCGTCCGTACAAGCTCACCTTCTTGTCCCCTATAAAAAACAAAATTTTGAATTTAAAAAGAAAATCGATCCATCTTTATTCGATCTATATTTAATTAAATAAAAAATGGCACCGGCCTCTAGAGTACCTGTAAGTGTCGGCAAATGTGAGGCTGGCCTCCGATGACGAAACTGTCATGTAATTCGGAACACTAGTACTTATGTTGCTGTCAATTTCATCCTTTGAAGAAACAAGAACTTCGTTGAGTGTAGTGGCGCTGTTTTCAGCGCCAGCAAAGAAGAGAGCTACGTTGTCGTCTTGGGCAGTACTAGTACCGTCTTTATCATCTAATAAATTTTCTGGGTGCAGTGGGAACAGATTGAGCTGTTGATGATCATGTGTGCTACTGTTGGATGATGAATCCATTATATCATCTGACTTCTGGGGTTTTTTCTCCGATAGCTCCACACTTAGGCTCAGGAACTTTGGTTTTCTGCGCTTCACCTTGTTTCGGCTTTTCGATTTACCATTCTTTGACCGGCATCCGGCATCGGACATATGCATAATAACAACAATTATAATCAATTCACTCTATTAGTTTTGTTTTTTTTTTGGAAGAATAGTACTCAAAAAGTGTAATGTTTGTAGGGAAGACTTGTGAATATTTTTATGATGCTTTTGGTGATTGATCAAGAGCAGAAAGGTCAGTGTCGATATCATGTTGCACTTTTTGACACGTGGGGCTCGTTGATTGGACATGAATGAGGATTGTGTTGTTATCTGGATTGCATTGCTGGTGCCTTTAGATATTTTTATTTTTTGGGAGAGGTAAATAATTGAGACTATTCTCGTGATTCAATTAAAGATCACACCTAATTGCTCTATTAGTTGGGAACTATTAAATTTGGTCTTTAAGAAAAACTTCTTCTTTTTTTTTTGGTTTCTCTGTTAACATGGATCTTTTTTACCACGGTTAAAAAGAATAGAGAATTCAAAAATTTTGTAAATCCTGTCCAACATTAATTACACTATGGTCTAATATTTTGTCGATAAGTTTGAGAGCAAATATTAGTTGATAGTCGTAATTTTTCTAGGGACTATACTCGTACAACTTCACTAATCGAGACAAAATCTGAATAATAAAGTAAAAAGGGTATTAGTGTAAATTAGCCAATTATGTTGGTTCCAGTTTCCAGCCCAAAACTTTAATGGCCCATTAGGGTATCATAGGGCTATACAACATTGTCTCAATGCCCAGGCCCAGGCATCGGCTCTTTTTACCAGCCCATAACTTAAGAAACCCATGTCTCAACAATTTTTAAATTGTGAAACTTAAATAAATATACTATAATAAAAAAATATTTATCATTTATAGCAATTTTTTTTTATTTAATCACTTTCAATTTATATATAATACAAATTTAATATATATTACAAAGAACGATTTATTATTCACATATAATACAAGTTTTAATGATGTATAATACATTTATCGCACATTTTAATATACTTGTAATACAATGTGTCAATGTTTTACCAAACAAACATAATCTATTTCAAAAAACAATTATAATTCATATATATTGCATACATAATTCACTATTATTACATATTGCAGATTTAACATAGTATTGCTACAAATGGTAATAAATAAAAAGTATAGCTAAAATCAGTAATTATTTATTAAAATGTATCATTTCATGTAATTTTTCCTTTCAAATTGAACATTTTTCCTTCTTACTTTCTCCCTCTTTTAAAAAAATTACCTAGTTTACCGATTAATATTTTATTTAGCTTGTCTTATGTATTTAAAAATATTTTGGTAGAAATAACTTATGTTTTTACATCTTCAAATTTGATGACTTTTAAAACGTTAAGCTAATCTACTCTATTTTAGCTTCAAGATTAGTTAAATTAACACTTAAACCAAATTAGTTTCAATGAAGTATGATAATAAAACTTTGCAAAATCCTAATTAATTTTATTAACGTCTAGAAAAGAGTTAGTTAGGACAACAGTACATATGCATATATAGTAAGGGTATCTAATTATAAATCTGTTTTGCACTCTTCCAAGTCGATATCTTCCCCGTGGCCTGTAGGAGAAAATGAAGACTCTACACTTTGAAGTCTGAATTGTAGTTATGGCCAACTTTTAAAAATAGTATTACGATGAACTAATTAAAAAATATATTAATATACAAGATACCCTCAAATAAAATTTACAGTTATTATATTTAAATGGTAAAGGATTATATTGGATCATTTTCTTCTTCCAATTAAAATATTGAAAAGTGAGTATACTTTTCAATTTTTTCAAGTTTAGGTAGATTGGATTTGAAATAGGTCCATTCTTATTTCATAATTAAAGATGTGGATTAATTCGAATACTCCTAATGGATAATAGAAAAAAGATACATGGGGCCAGAACTTGTAGAATTGGTGCATGTCAAATAACCGATAATTTTGACTTACGTTCTTACTTTAACGTCAAACGGTACATACTGTCTCTTTTAATATTTTTTATTTATTAACATATAGATAAAAGCCTTATTTTTTACCTTTGATATAATTTGGCTGAAAATGATTTTGGATAACATACCCGTCCAATATTTCTTAAAAAAAAACTTATCATCTGGTTGATTATAATGAACTTAGTTTTGTTTTTATTTGGAATTATTTGGTGCTCAAAAAGAACATAATGTTTTGTGATTACTTGTATGTTTTTTTTTTAAAATCGAATCAATCAATTATAACTATTGAGAAAAACTAAATTAAGTGTTAAAAACAGAGCAAAATAAAGCAGTCAATAAACACACATAAAACAGAAATTTTACTTTTTGTTTTGAATTTGGTTATATAGCACCATTCCTTAATTTATGGGGGAAAATACCACTTATTTCGGTCCCCAAGAGTTCGAAAATGTACTTGAAAAAAAAAAGAGATTTACTGTTCTCTTTTGACTTATTATTGTTTTGTGAGGAAAATATAAATGTGTAAAGAATTCATATAATTAATATGTTGACAAATATTTGGACACTGTCACAAAGTATAGAGTATTAATTAATTTTCATGCATTTTGTGTTGCCACATTCTTCGTAACCAAATCAGAAATCACTTCATCATCTAATTAATGTTATAATGATAAGAGCATGGCAACTGGCTTTATTGGCATTTAATAACTAGTAACAGATCAATCTGTTTCGCAGGACTTCTTATTCCCTCCATCTTTTTTATATTTCATTAGTTGGTTCATAATATATATTACTTTATAAAATCAATTTATAAATTATAATTATTTTTTTTATCCTTATAAGTTAATTAGTTTTCAGAATATGTTTTTGAACAGATCAAGTGAATAATTTATGTTAATTGGATAAACTAATTCATATTTATTTATTGATTTTTGTAAAAAAAATAAAGATGAAATAATAAATTTATTTAATGGACGAAAATAAAAAAATAATAACATATAAATAGGAATAGGAATTTTTCAATTCCCTCATTATGTAACAGTATTTATTTTACCCATGTCATTTAAGACCACCTAGAGGTACTTGTCTATACTTACGTAGATTTTATATATATATTCTTCCGTCATAAAATATTTTTTATATTTTTATTCTCAAAAACAAAATATAACTAATATTTTGTGATGGGGAAGTAATACTTTAAAGGTACAACCTTTTGAAATTGGTTAAATCACATCGAGGAGGTAGAATTCTTTATAATTTAACGCTGAATAGAGCTTACTATCAAATAGATTAAGAGTATATATACAATATTGAAATGGTAGGAATAAATTCCTTTAATTATTGTTGATTAATGGCATGAGGTTAAAACAAAGCACGCCGCTTAAACAAGTTTTTTGTTTACCAATTATCATTATGGTCGCCGTAATCACATGCAGTGTTTTTTTAATTAGTCTTTGCATGTTTCCCTCTTTTTCAACGGGTGGGAAGCCAAATAACATAGAATACTCCATCACATTATTACATAATGTATTACCATTAGCTGAATAAATATTAAATTTTGGTGGGAGATTTGAATATGTAGATTTGAATTATAAAATATTAAGTTGATCTAATACATTTTAACATTGAATAGTATTAAAATTAACTCTAAGAAACGAAACATAACAATAAATTTAGTATGGATGAGATACATTATTAATGTAGAAACTAGAAACTAACCTAACGATCAAAACTACCCAGTGGGAATCCAAATGAGAAATTATGAATCAATTGAGGCCCACTTATAGTTTAATCACGCCATTCATCCCGGATACTTTCTTCCTTTATAAACCCCTCTCCCATTTCTTCATTATTTACTCAACTCAACCCAATTAAAAATATGTCTACTCTTTTCTTCACATTTTCCCTCCTTCTTCTAGCACCACTACTCGTAATTAGTTCAATCCAAGACCCAGAACTTGTTGTACAAGACGTTCATAGGTAACTCAAAAACCACTGACGACTTCTATTTTTATTCAATTTATTAGTATTTAACTTTTTTTTTTGTTATTTTGAACAGGAGCATCAATGCGTCATTGACTAGGAGGAATTTGGGCTATTTATCGTGCGGATCAGGGAATCCAATCGATGATTGCTGGCGATGCGACCCCAATTGGGAAAAAAATCGCCAACGTTTAGCTGATTGCGCCATTGGGTTTGGAAAGAATGCTATCGGAGGAAAAAATGGCCGAATTTATGTGGTGACTGATTCAGGGAACGATGACCCCGTGAACCCCAAACCCGGAACCCTGAGACATGCTGTTATACAAGACGAGCCTTTGTGGATTATTTTCAAAAGAGATATGGTCATTCAGCTCAAACAAGAGCTTGTCATGAACTCTTATAAGACCATAGATGGTCGTGGCGCGAGTGTTCACATTTCAGGTCAGAGGCAGATCCAGAATTGATATTTCATTATTTTCTAAAAATTCATATTGTCGATTACCATTGTTTCAGGTGGTCCGTGCATTACAATCCACCACACCAGCAACATTATAATACACGGGATTAATATACACGATTGTAAACAGAGTGGTAACGGCAACATTAGGGACTCGCCAAACCATTCCGGATGGTGGGATGTTTCTGACGGTGATGGTATTTCAATTTTTGGAGGGAAAAACATTTGGGTGGACCATTGTTCGTTGTCTAATTGCCACGACGGTTTAATTGATGCAATTCACGGATCTACAGCAATCACGATTTCTAACAACTATTTTACTCATCATGATAAGGTGATGTTGTTGGGACATAGTGATTCTTTTACACAGGACAAAGGCATGCAAGTCACAGTTGCTTTTAATCATTTTGGTGAAGGGTTGGTGCAAAGAATGCCAAGGTGCAGACATGGTTACTTCCATGTGGTTAATAATGACTATACTCACTGGGAAATGTATGCCATTGGTGGTAGTGCTGCACCTACTATTAATAGCCAAGGAAACAGATTTCTTGCTCCCAATGAAAAATACCGTAAAGAGGTATTTCAATTTCATCAGTGAACATTAAATTACTTACTCTGATATACTATGACTACTAGTTACAGAGAAATTTTTTCCTTTCACCATCATATTTAAACAGAAAAAGTTTAGTTGAAAAATAATATGTACCTTACAAATAAATTATAAAGTTAGTATTGAATTCTCTTTATATAAAACAGGAAATTCTAGTTAAAGGGTTTGAAAATTGCTACTTTTGAATCCACTTGTACAAATTTTTGGTATTTCCAAATATGCTAATTTTTTTTAGGCTTGAACATCGTTATCTTTTAATTTACCTTGTCGGTATGCATATAGAATTTGAAATGTTTTAAGATTACGCTAAATATTTGAAAATTTAACAGGTGACAAAGCATGAGGATGCACCAGAAAGTCAGTGGAGAAGCTGGAACTGGAGATCAGAAGGTGATTTGATGTTAAATGGAGCGTATTTCAGGCAAACAGGGGCAGGTGCATCATCATCATCTACTTATGCCAGAGCTTCAAGCTTAAGCGCTAGGCCTTCTTCTTTAGTTGGATCAATCACCACAAATGCCGGTCCGGTTAACTGCAAAAAAGGCTCTCGCTGCTAGTAAATTTAAATCCAGTGGCCACTAAATTTATTTTAAAACGGAGAATGTACGATGACTAGTTGACGATAGTGAAAGAAGTAGTGTTTTAATTAAGCTGAAAATGGTACGGAGAATATATGGAGACCATTTCGCAAAACTTATTTCTCATTGTTTTCTTTTTCTGAATTTTTCAATGAAAAACTATTACTACTAATTATTGTCATTTGAACGTTTGTTCCTTGATATAGTGACTATCTTCCGTTTTCCTTAATATGTAACTATCTTCCTTTATTTTTACTTGTCCCAAACTTTATAACTTAGTTTGCAATTTATCCATATTTTACTATACTCATGTTCCAAAGTATGAATTTTATTATATTTAAATTTCAAAGCGACGAACAAATGGTAAAAATTAAACAACAACTTGATGATCACTGATGGTATCATGATTTTTAGAATGCTTAACGACTTTTTATAAATAATCTTCCACAAATGCATGATCGATACAAATGCTGATCCCAAATTCATATTTGATGAGTTTAACCTTTATAAGAGTAGTCTTATTTCTATTCAACGCATTAATTATATTTTATGTACATATATAAATTTATATATCTTGCCAAATTATTGGATTCAATTTAAATATCGTACCAGAAAAACTTTCATCAATCTAAAAAATTGGAACATAAAAAATTGTACTGACACTACAAAAATATACTAAACATAGCACATTTTGCACATAAGAAAAGTTATAGCAAACTTATTTTGCATATATGACAGAATATAAGGGATCATTTTTGTTATTTTCTCGTTATTTGAGTATGATCCGATATTTAATGTGAACATGCATGGGATTTTTACAACTGCTTTAGTTGGGAAGAAATAGATTGGTCAATACACTTGCCTTTTTTTCCCACTCTTCTTAGGAGCTTTTTCCGTCAATTATGGAAATGACCCTACGCTACAAAATAAGGAATTTACGACATTAATCATAAGTCCATTTTTTTGACAATTTGACATTTAGCAATTAATAACTATTCCTCTGCTGGAATTGTAGGCATCAAATTAGGTAACTAAATGAACTATTACTCCTTAGTCCATTATTATTTTCATGATTTCTATAATTTTAATTAATATTTAAGATATATTTTTTATTATATCGATAAGTAAAAAAATATAATATATATTCTCTTCATTTCATTTTATGTGGCATTATTTTCTTTTTTTGTTAGTCTCAAAAATAATGTCATATTTCCTTATATAATAAATATTTAGAGGTAAAATTCTTCTTTAACCTTTGTTGGTCCAACTTAATTTTAAACAAAGTAATCTAATACATTTATGAAGAGAGAGAAAAATGAATTTACTCTTTTTAATGATAATTTGGTAAATATTTCAAAGTCTTCATTATTTTTTAAACCCGGTCAAATGTTATCACATAAAATGGAATAGAGAGAGTAGTACTTTTTATATAGTTTTAGAATATATAAATTTTTTATTTAAATTATGAAATTAATATAATCTATTTTAACTTTAAAAATAATTCAAATTGATTTTTTAAAAACACAGCATGAAAAATAAAAGTGAACAAAATATGAAATTTTTGAGCGAGAATTGAAAGTTAATCGAGTCCATTATTGAAAAAAACACACAATGCAAATGAAATATTTATTCAACAATCAGATCTTTTTCATTTGATCATTTTATTAAAGCAAATTAAAACAACAAAATATACATGATGGAAGTTACAAGTACAATGTGACTAAATCAACAAATTAGTTAGATGTTCTCTCTTTTTTTAAGTAATAAATTTCCATCTGTGAAAAATAAATTTCACAGAAATAATAATTTTAAAAAAAATAGTATTGATTAATGAATCAATTAGAAGAAGAATGCGGCAGCGATTGCAGCAGCAAAAACAGAGGAGACAGCCTTCAATGTAGCTGCGCCACTGGCGTCGGCGGCGGGTGCCTCAGCAGGTGTAGAAGTGGTGGGAGCGGTAGTGGTAGTAGTTTCGCTGTCGGGAGATGGTGGTGATGCGGGTTCTACTTCCGGAGTTTCGGCACTTGAAGTTGGAGAAGAGGAAGAAGGGACAGAACCGGAATTTGAAGATTTAGGAGATGATGCTGATGATGATGGTGATGGTGACGATGATGATGATGATGATGATGATGGAGATGATGATGATGGGGTACTTGCCTTGGGAGATGATTCAGAGGATGATGGTGCGGCAGCAGGTGCATTAGCACTAGCGCTGTTTGGTGAAGCTGCCGTTGGAGTGGATGTGGATGGTGATGATGCAGGGGATGTTGCTGATGTGGATGGGGATGTTGCGGATGTGGATGGTGATGCAGCAGGGGAACTGCTTGGGGAATTATCTGCCGAAGCAAATCCAGCAATGGCAACAAATACCAGAGCCAAAACAATAACTTGACGAGCCATTTTTACTACTTTTTTATTTTTTGATTTTTTTTTTCTTTTTGATGGAAAAAAGTTTGAAAGAAGAATGATCCTTCAATATTTGCAGTAGTTTTCTAAAGAGAAAAAACTGTGCAAATTAATAAGGATGAGGACAATGAAGAAGTTGAAGGGAATGAGTTATATAGGCCACAAAAAGTTAAGAGGTGTTGCTCAATTTTCCATTTGCAAAGAATAAAAAAAAAACGAACGGTAAACAGTAAAGATATTGACCAAGCACCACAAGAATTCATGGGTGCAATTTATCTACTCCTCCGTTCTCCATGGCGAGTCATCAATTCTAGGTTCTCAGCAATTTATCTTTTTTTTTTCCCATGTTTAAAAAATGATAGCCCTCAATGAGTGAAAAATTCTACCTCACAATTAATAAATAATGAAAATACAAAAATAACGCTATTTATAGCCAATGTTTTCATTTGAATTAATAATTATTATAAAATGGTTAAGAAAATTATATTATATTCAAACTTGTAAATACCTTCCATAATTTATTTATTTTGCGGTTAACCTTCCTAATTTAGAGCATGCTCCTGGGCGTTGTTAAAAATATTTTTAAGAGCATTTTCATAATGATATTTCGAAAAAGTATTTCTGAAAACATATCTGTGTTTGGTTAATTTATTTAAATTTTTTTTTTGATAAACACATTGTGATTGACTATAATTTTTTTCAACAGAGTCAAATTATATATGCATTTTTAATATTAATATTATTTTAAATATCTATTATAAAATATTTCTTATCAAATTAAAATGTACAAATTCAATTTTTCAATCAATATTATACATATATAGTTAACATGATGATTAATATAATAAAAAATATCAAGCAAAATAAATTTAAAAATAACTTATAGAAAAAACTCATCATAAAAAGATAAAAATAAATATAAGAGATATGTTTCTACATATTTATATATGACAAGGATATTTTGAATTTGCATAAATATTTTCTGCTTCTATTTTTTTAAGATACTTAAATTTTATTTTCTTTTCTAAGAAAACTCCCGCTTTTTTAATTTAAAAGAAGTTTTGCTGATTAGTTAAACACCTTATCTTTTCAAATTATATAGTATCATATTGTGTAAATCAAATTACAACGTATACAATAACTTTTTTTTAATATTTTTCTAAAGAGATTTATTTGTAATTGATATTCCCTCAAAAATTATGATTTAAATTATCTTTTTAAAATGTTTATTGAGTCACATTATTTATATAGACATTTTATTTTGTGTATCACATATTATGTGGGGCCATTTTGTAGCTTGACAAATGGACATACAATAACGGTGGACTGAAAAATAAAAAGATGAAATTCCAAAAATGTTTCTCCATTTCATTATATGAAAATAGCAATACTACATTTATAGCGATAGCATATATTATATAATTATCAACTAATAAAACTAACATTGAGGGATATTTTTTATCTTTTTCCCTCTCTAATAATATTAGCCCTACCACAACAGCTTCAACATTTGTTAAAACATTCACAATTAAAAATATTGTCAATAATACTTTTGTGAATTTCATCATTTCTAATATTATTTTTTCCTCAGTGGAATATTTTTTCTTTTGTGTCTTAGGTACTTGATGAAAGATAACAGTGCTATATATAATCAAAATTTCAAATATAATTTAAGACATATTAGACTATAATTAATCATATAAAACATTTAGATTAATTATATCAAACTTATAGTCAATAACATAATTATCTAAGACTATATATTTTGATTTTCATATTATGTAAATTTAACTAACAACTCAAAAACATCAGTTAATGAGATAAAAGCATTTAAATTATAATCAATAAATAGTTAGACAATAATATAGATTATAGTCAAGCTATTAATAAATATAATATATAATTTATTAGTCATATAATGTAAATTTAACTAACAACAAATAAAAAAATAATTAATCAGATAAAACATTTTGATTATAGTCAATAATATAGTTTGACTATAACAATATAGATTATAGTCAAATTCTTAATAAGTATAATAATATGATTTAGTAATTTTTTTAGTATATATTTTGATTTTCATATTATGTAAATTTAACTAACAACTCATTAAAAAAATGCCTCACCTAACTTTATCACAATGAAAAGATAAAGTTATTTATGTAGAATAACTGCAATTGATTTCTCCCATGTCAAAGTACTTTTATTTAGAATTCTAATGGGATTTCAAGGATAAATGCGACACACATTTCTAAAGTCTCAAACATACAATTTTACAATATTAAGTTAGTTAAATTAAAAAAAAAATTAAATTTGATTGATCATTTTTTCTAATTATATAAACATAACAATTGAACAACTAAAGTTATCAAAAAGGACAATCCAACTCAATCCGACCCAAAATTAATCGAGTCAAGAAATTTGATGGATTAAGTGGGCCGGCCTTTCATTTGGAAAGACTTTGTACTCATCTCAACCCAACCCTAGAAGGGTTGGAAGCCAGGGCAGCTAGCCCTTCTTTTTTTTTTAAAAAAAAAAATTAAAATTCTATAATATAAAAAAGTAATAATTGAATTTTCAAAGCAAATATAACAAACAATTGATGTTCTTTCAATAACACTAAAAAAAAATCTACTGAATTAACACGTCTCAAATTATCTTGGAATTTTACCCATAAAGTTCTAAATTTCTTAGAATTTTACCCATGAAATTTCACACTTCATGAAGTGTCTATTAAAGAAAACAAGATAAAAAAGTAGTGAGTGGACGCCACTTTTAGTTGGTTTATAAAATTTCTGGTCATTTTAAAGAATTCACAAGGTAATTTTTTTTTTTTTTTTGTGGTGAATACACAAAAGAATGATAAGATTTACAAGGATTTCTGAGTTATAAAAGTGGTGAGTACCTTTGAGATTATAGATGTTTTGGTAGGGAGCGCATATAGTGGCTTTATTGTATTCTTCAAATAATTTATGTTCAGACTCCCTAAACCTATTGTCATTCTCGATAGAACATTTTTAAAGAGTCTAAGCAACATATATACCATATAATATACTAATAATATCTCTTTTAAGGTAAGTTATTCTCGAGCCTCTTTTTAATTCTTTTGATTTTCTATTTCATATATATAGGTATTTGGAGAGTGAAGTTAATTATCAATAGCTATATGGAAAGAAAAAGATGGGTACAATATCATAGCAAATACCACAATATGGAACAAATCATTCCAGCTTCTTACTATGTAGATCAAATATGTAGTAGATAGATGTAAGAAACACAAGACAAGTTCCAAACTCATTTTTGCAAACAAGTGATACAAAATATGGGAATATCATCATCACTTACCCAGATTTATAACAGCTGAGCTAAATCATCCACTAACATATGAAATAAGTTCTGCCTTTTCTTGAATCTCCAACCCCAAGCATACAACCGCTTCAAGATGGAATATCACGAATCTATCCAAGCCCAGACATTAATTAAAACATCCCCTCATAACTTACACATGCGGGTTTCTAAATTCCAAACCAAACACCTATTAATTTTATACATAGTAAAATAATGCCACCAAACGTCGTATAACTTACTTTCTAACCACCTACCAAACGACCCCTAAGGAAAGAAATCATCAAGTGAGAGGGATCGCATAAAAGGCTATTCTTCTGGTACAACACTGGAAGATAGCCGAGATACAACCATTATAAAAGAAGAAACTATACGTCTTGGACATCAAGCAATTGTGTTAGTTGAAAATTCAGAAAAATATACTTCTGCTGCACATGACAAAAGATATTACTAGCACCTGGAAATATTATATGGGTAAATGTGGAATCTCCAATATACTTGTATACTGTGTGACCACGTAGGCCAAGGCATATGACCGAGAACAAGCATTACAAGATCCTCAAGGAGGTTGAGGTCTTGGAGAGATCTTTTTTTTTTTTTTTATATCTTCTCAGGCCTAGACTGAACGTCACAATACTTAAAGTCGGAGAGCAATGAGCATGCTGAACCAAGTAGACCAGATACCTCTGAGACATAGACCATTCTTAGCATCTCAAGCCTCAGTACTTTCAATAACAACACCCTTTGTTCGGAACTGGCTCAATGAAATGCCGATTATAAGTTGAAATATGAGTCAAGGGAAACCAGGAACGATGGGTGAGAAGAAACTAATCTACTGCCCTCCTACAAGTCCACAATATGGGTGATAACTTAATCAGCGGACCTACTAACTAGCGCATAATGCTTACCAAGGACTAGCTCAAGCAACCTAGGTCCAGATTAAGGTGAATAAGCTCCCTACAAAGTTGGACCCTTAAACCATGAGACTGTGAGAGAATCTCAGAAAACTTGTATGGAAAAAATTATAGCTATGAACGGGAAAGTAGCTCTACTCTCAAAGGAAGATTTCCCAGGATACAAGGGAATCATAGGTAAAGGCACAAGGATCTTATCAACCAAACAGAGGACACAAATAAAGCATCAAGATCAAATCAGGTAGTATCAACAGTTCAAGTGCCTTAATCTACTTCTGCGCCTCACACTAGTTTTGCCTAGTTTTAATACCATAGTTTCAGTATTTGAATTAATTGGAACATAAAAGGCCCGAGTTAACATAGCAAAACCCAAATGGCCTACCTATATCTCTCAATAAAAAAAAATCACATATATGGCATAGAAATATGGTTTACATGTAGAGACAGATATATACCCACATACTCGCAAATGAAAATAAAACTATAACACATTTATGTATTATTATTGTTTATTTAGTTAGAATGATGTCACCTTCGGGAATTGTTTTGAAGGATCAAAACCTCGAGTTAGACCACAAATGGTGCCCCATCATAAGGGAACTTGCAATTAAAACAAAATCGATTCCATTTACTTTGCTCCAAAACGTGAGGCATCTTACACAAAGTTTTACTTTTTCAGATAAAAAATAAAGCAGTAATACAGCAGTACACACAGCTGCACATTGTACCTTCTCCCATATTATTATTGTTTTTATAACAGTAGTGTCTTGGCTATTCACAAACACATCAATTATTATGCGGTGTACCTATATCTTCCCCACAGTACACTTACCAGTAACTCTGTCCACCAAGGCTTTAGGATAGGAAGAAACTGACTAGCTGTTTTGATTGTCTTTACTAGGATTTGAAGCATGATCTTCCAGACTTCTCTTCTAACGTCATCGACCTTAGATCACACTCTTGGGTAAGCACATTATTCTTTACTGGCTATATCGATTAGCGACTACAAACACATGCTCTGAGGGATTCAATTTGGAAATATTATTGGAAGTTAGGAGATAGAGTAGTGCACACACATACTTTACAGCCGTAAAAAGCAAAATCCATACAGTAATTTACCAAGGGAAACTCTGGATACATTAGCACAATGAAGAAGAATGGAACAGTGACGCATATAAAAAAGAAACAGAAATTATAAAGCTGAAATCAACCAAAAGCAATTTAATGATATGAAACTCTTCAAATCACCAAAGAAAGAGGTGAGATGTGAAGGGAACAGAGAAGGTGTCAAAGCAAATTATAAGCCCTGCAAAATAAATTATTAAGAAAATCCAGTGTAGCTTCTTTTTTACCTACTATTATCAGTTCTTCAGTGTTCAGATTATTGTAGATAATAACAACAAGAAGCTATCGATCCGTGTTCTTCAGAGTTCAGATAATTGTAAATAATAGCAACAACTATCTATAGATGTGGAAGAGATTTCTCAAAAGTTCTTCAGAATTGCCCTAAAAGCTTCTAAGATGATGGCTTATCTATGTTAGACTGCAACAGTTTCACTAAGCCTGACCAATAAATCCCAAACATACATCTCTACTCGGGAGGAAAAAAGGTTCATTATTTCTAAAACATGATTTAGCAATCGAAATTGAGCAATATTTTCAACCCAAAATGGCGAGGACATGGGAAAAAGGACTATCTTTCAGTCAGAAACAATTAACATTATGCCGGAAAGGGACATCAAATTTCACCTATGCCTTTGTCTTCCTCCTCAAGCGCTTCCTCAGCTTCTTCAACTTGTGCTTGTTCATCTTCCTCTTCCTCTTTTTCTTCACACTATCCGCCCATATCTTTAGTGAATCTTCTCCTACGATGACGCCTCCATCATTCTCAGATTTAACTACCCCAATTTGAGAAATGGGGTTTAGGAAAACACCGAAAGGGAAACTTGGATAAACCAGTGAGCAAGGGGAAACATTCTGATTTGGATCCTCTGTTTCGCGTTGGAGACAAAAGGGTATTTGATTTCGTCTGCTACAAGAAGGATGAGCCAAGATTGGTGGTTGAGGAGGGGTAGAACTGAGGATTGCCGGTTCGGATTTATTAAGGTTAGTGATGATTCTTGTTGTGGAAGATTGAAATTGGTTCCTCAGAGCTTTCCGAAGAATTGAAGCCATTTAGTGCAACAATTCAAGAACCATCAAAAAGAGAAAGAAAGAATAACAGAGAATTGCATCCGTTAGGGTTTTGCCAAAAAGGAAGACTTTGAAGTTTCAAAAATAAATGTTTGCCCACATGCAGGATCGAACTACAGACCTTCAGTTTACAAGACTGACGCTCTACCACTGAGCTATACGGGCTATGTTTTCTGCTCTGAAAAAGAAGCTATTTATTCAATCAATTAAATAAATATCGTTCCTCTTCTCTCATGTTAAAAATTATAACAATAGTTGGTGGGATAAGAATAATAATTTTGGTAATAAGACTATTATGAGCTGAATATGTGTTACCTAGTACTATGATTATTTTATATAATCGTGGGATAAATTATTTCATATAAGAAATCAAATAAAATAATCTCATAAAATATCCTTGTCTATCTCATCCCACCAGCTAAACGATCTTTCTTTTAAAAGGGTAAACGTCATATTCAGTTTATCCACCTCTCATCCCACCAAAAATGATTTGATCCATTTAGATGATAAATTAAGGTTAGAATGCCAAATAGTTAACGTACTTAATTAAGTGAAGTACTATTGTTAATGTAAATATCAAACGAGTTTATATATCTTCTTCCTGTATAAGACGATTTGTAATCAAGCGAGGCCATAAATTGAAGATTTGTGGTTACTAATTAAAAATTGGGCTTATACAACAAATAAAAATAAAAATGTCACACAATAATATACCCAGGTTTACTACAAATTGAATTTAATTACACTGTATGAATACAAATTTATTCATCCACTGGTTTAAAGTTTCTGTAAGCTATAACTGCGTAAAAAGGATCCGATGAAGCTGATAACAACCCAATCAACTGCATTATTTTACTCAGAGGTGATTTATTTTCTTGATCATCATTAGTTGGTAATTTACGAATCACTTGTGGCTCTGTAAATCCCTTAATACATTGAAAATATTGTACCACAAGTTGTACTCTCCCGTATCCTGTACTGTCCCTCCAGGCACTAATTGCTTTATCGTAGAACAATCTGTTACTGAAACTTACAATAAACACTCCTCCAGGTCTTAGAATTCGAAATACTTCCGCGAAAACCTGAAATTTAATAACATTGTATTAGTAACACAATGATCAAAATAGAAACTAAAAAATTGTGTTGTTAATGCAAAATTTAGTTAATAATCTATTTAAATAACCTTATCACTATATGTTTTGGATTATATCCAACCACACATTTTTGCAACAATGTTTATGTGGTTGTGGTGACACTTGATTCTCTTTATCATCTAATTAAGGTACCTTCTCAGGCTGTTGAAGATACTGCACACTGACAGTGCATAAAACAGCATCAAAACTACAATTTTCAAACTCAAATTTCTCATCTTCATTCAAATCCTTCACAAAGAAAGAATCCAATTTGGGATTTTTTGCTAGCTCTTGGGCATTAAGTCCATGACCAACCACCTTTTTGTACTTCACTTCTTGTGGTAAATGACTGACCCATGAGCTCATAAGGTCAAGAATTTCAAATTCAGGTTTCAAACATTTCCTATAAAAACAGCCCAGGGGAGTCAAATTGGACTGAATTAATCAACAACATATTTGAACTTTATTTTGACACCGTTACCTGTAAAGATTGGTTAAATTGGAAATGAAACGATCATCGACGTGTGTGACGAATCTTGGATAGGCATAAAATTCCCTGTCTGGTAAAATGTTAAGCTTGGTTCTTCCTTGTTGAGTAAGTACCATTCGTTTGATTTTTCCTGCTGTTGATTTCGTAGAATTGTTATCTTCATTGTTATAGGCTTTTGGAGTTATTATTATTGAGGGCTGTGTTTTGGTTTTGGATGGAAGAGGAAACAAGTGTAAGTTTGGGGATTTCCATGTCTTGGGATGGGAATTTGGAACGATGGTGAGAAACATGTCGAATTGTCTTTGATGAAGACAGAGAGATCTATTTATATGGGCTTTTTGGTGTTTGAAATTCGGCCCATACGTAATTGGACTGGTAGCCCACGTCCGTCAAGACTGCGTGCCAAATTAAAAAGTTTTAACTTTCAAATTTAGGCAACTTTCACGTATAGCAAACATAAATTTTATATTTGTATGCTATAGTAAACTTTGCATAATTGCACTCCAAAGCAAACATATAAATGTATAATTCTCTATACATATACAATTGAAGCGAATTGTATAAAACGAAGTGTATAAAACGAGAAAGAGGAAGTGACTTGGGAAGAGAATGGTATAAAACAAATTGTATAATTATAAGTGTACAAAAATATTATATACAATTTGAATTTGTAAAATGAGAAAGAGAGAACGGCGAAAGAGACTTAGGCAGGGAATATACAATTGAATCGAATTGTATAAAACAAGAAAGAGAGAAATTATATCAAATTTGAATTCGTATAAAATGAAAAAGAGAGAAAGGAAAAAGAAACTGGGCAGGAGGAGTATTTTATTGTATAATTATAAGTGTATTGGACGAAAATATATGTATTTGCGTGTGTATGCACGATTTTCTCTCGCTTTATACAAACAAAATATATATTTCGTTTCTGTTTATAAGCGAGAGAGGCAAGGGTGTCGAGCGAGATTAGGGAGAGTGGCGAGAGATCTGGGAGAGGGGAGTAAGGGGAACAAAAATATATGTTTTTATACAATTTACTCTCGCTTTATAAAAAAAGAAACAGATTTATACACCTGTATTTGTATTAAAGTGAGAGGATGCGAGCGAGAGATGGAGCGACATAGGAGAGTAGCGAGCGAGGGTTTGAGGGAGAGAGGTGACTAGCAAAGTTTCTACGGGCACAATTAAATCAAAGGGTGATTATAGCAATTAATTTGATTTATTAGTTTGTCATTATATACAATTTTTTCAAAAATATGCAATCTAATGCGGACTCGGAATTTCTGTACAGAGGGTTCAAAAAGACAAAAACTATGATAAATGTGAAAAAACGGAACTGAAACTAAAATAAATAAAATGCTAACACTAGAATTCAAACTTTTGACGTGAAACTTAACCTTAAGACCTGCTGCTAGGGGTGACTCGATAGTGTTAAAAAAAAAGACATGTGCCTTAAACCCCCAAATTTAAGGTGCCTCATTTTTAATAATAATAGGTTATAAGTTATTATTCTTTAGCAAATATTGAATAGCATTTGTAGAAAAAGTAAACATTTCATGAAGGAATTATTAGAAAAATTTGACATATTTGAAGTACTATATCTCATGAAAAATGATTTAAAATAAAAATGGTTATATTATCATGAAAACTAAAAAAAATCATTTATATAAAAATTTTATTTAATACTCTATTTAATTTTTATTTTAGGCCATTAATACGTCCGAGCAGCCTCTACGATGGTGCTATAAATTTCTCTCTGTGAATGATAAGGTTATATGGCTGGGCAACCTTTTTGCTTATTTTTTTTTTGTTTTTCAACTTTTGCTTTTGATGTTGCAGGTACGTGTTTTTTTACTTTTGCATTCTCTGAATTTTTATTTGTCATTGTTAAAGGATCATGTAACCTTTTAGGTCTGTTTTTTTTGTCCATTGGAGATTATTTGAATCAAAGATTTGATTCGTATTAGGTGCAACTATAGGGGTAATTCCAATCCAACATGAAGAAGTTCTTATGTATTAGACAAAATGATGAAACAAGTAACAAAGAAGAAAATTGATGAAGATGAAAATATCTATATTCTGAAATTAGTTTATTGGAGAGAAAAATCTCTTGAAATTCAAATTTTGATTAATATGGTAACTGATTTGATTTTGTGAGCGAAAAGAGGAAGAGATATAATTGTTTGAAAATCAAATTGCTTTGGCAATGGGGAAATATTAAAGGCAAGATTTTAGGGATGAGAAAGGTGGATTTGGGTTCTTTCACAATGAAGTATCTGGCAAGGAAAAAATGGGGATTTTTGTATTTTTATGAAAGAGTAGGGGATTAAACTAAAATATGTGAACATATGTAGTGTAGTTTAGTAATTTATTCTAAAAAAATATACTTTTAATAAAAGATGGTTGGCCCGCCAAAGCCCATAGCTCATGTACTTGTAAATTAGACCGATTTTTTTTTGGCGCACACAAAAAATGAGCTAGCTCAGCCTGATTTGTCAAATTTCAATGTCTCGCCTAGATAAAATGGGTTAGCCCATATTAAAAGTTCTAATTTACATATGTATATGTTTAGTATAATTAAGTATACATAACTTTATTTGAATTTGCATTTTAGCTTTAGTAAGATGTTGATGAGTGTGTTGAAGATGCAACCAGGAGAACCACTTGGTTTGGAGTTATAAAAAGATTTCCTCACATTTATGAAAGGCTTTGTCTCCATTCCAATTAACCTTCCGTGGACACACTATGGCAAAGCCATCAAGGTACTAATTTCTTACATAATTTTTTTAAAATTAAAAGTCTAGAGTTTGACTGTATGATTCTTTGTGGTGAGTACAGGCTCGTAGCCGGATCGCATCCACAATGAAACAAATACTAAAAGAAAATGACTGTTTTAATGAGATAATGTTATTGAAAGGAAAATTAAGCGATGTGGAGAAAGTGAGCATTGTACTAGACCTTCTTTTTGCAGGTTTTGAAACAACCTCTGGACTTTTGTTCGATGCATCTCTAATATACATATGTATGTGTATGTATATTAGTTGGAAAATACTGCCTATATTTTCTTCGATGCATCTCGATCCATCGTTGCATGAAAATCCATCGGAATTTAACCCTTGGAGATGAACCATAAGTTTACCTTTTTCTGGTGATGCATATTAATTTCCGATATATAAATTAAGGGTGATTTTTTTTTGAAAAAAATATATTCTTTACTAACACAATTTATTTTTCTGAAATTCAGGATGCAGCCACAAGCAAAAAGGTAATCTCATTTGGTGGTGGAGTGAGGATGTGTCCTGGATCGGAGCTTGCCAAATTAGAAGCAGCTTTTTTTCTACGCCATCTTGTCCTCATTTATAGGTAGTATATATTTAAAGATAGTTGTATAGAATGTCAAATTAATAATATAAAATATTTTTTTTACGTCATCTTGTCCTCAATTATAGATAGTATATATTAAAAGATAATTGTATAGAATGACAAACTAATAATATAAAATAAATATGGTAATTACTTTTGATTTATTTGTGTTTCATAACAAATTGTTTGTCAGTCCCTCTCTCCGTCATATTTTTGCTCGCCACTCTTCCTCTCTCGCTCGTCTCTCTCGCTTTATATCATTGTGTTTCTAATTGTATAAAGTGAGAGAAAATTGTATAAACACATGCAAATACATATCTTCGTCCTATACACTTATAATTATACAATACAAATATTTCTCTGCCCAAGTCTCTTTTGCCTTTCTCGTTTTATACAAATTCAAATTGTATATAATTTCTCTTTTTCTCTCATTTTAGATAATTCGCTTCAATTGTATATGTACAACGAATTATACATATATAAGTTTGTTATGGAGCTCAATTAACCAAATTTTGATATAACATACAAATATGAATTTCATATTTGCAATATGTGAAAGTTGCCCTATTTAATACGTAAAAGACTAAATGTATCTATTTATTGTTTAAATATATACAACTCGTTATACTATCATTTTCGTTTGCCTTTTATCTTTTTGTAAATTCTGATAAATTTTTTTAATTATACATTAAATCTTATGATAAAAACATTTAATTGTGTAGGTGGACAATGAAAGAAGATGAATATCCAATGTTGTGCCCATACATTGACTTCCCGAAAAGGACTGATAATAGCTTTGGAGGCAGAAACAGCTGATCTTTAAGAACTGATGAATTTGTATAAATATAAAGTTGTTGAATAAGAATTAAGATTGATAACTAATCTATTAATCTTATAAATTAAATAAAACAAATGTTGCAATGCTAAATTGAACTTTTGTTTTTTATTCGCCTTTCCTACTTTTTTTTTCTTCCAAAAAGTCATGAGCATACTATGTGTACGTTTTAAAAAATGACATTTTGTATGACGATAATCAACTCATTGTGAGATATTCAATTAAAATGACATTTTGTACTAAGTAATCAATTTTCTATTTTTACTTTATTATTTTATTAAAATTATAATTTTTTTTCATGAGAATCATCACTAAAGGGTGTAATAATAGCATTTAATCATTTTTAGGAGGGTATTATAATTCTTGCAAAGGTTAAATAAATGTATGTGACAGAAAAATTTAATCAAAGTTCAAAGATTTTTTAAAATGTGAATAGGAGATTATGTGTATAAATATGAATCTTGAATATTCTACAACTATAAAATAAAATGTCATAATTATTTAGAGTATAGGCTTAAAAAGGGGAAAAAATAATTATATTAAATTAAATGATTATATAAGGTCTACTATTATTTAATGATGTATATTATAAATGTGAATATATAATAATATTCCTAGCTTTTATGGTAAAACGATAATTGTTTCCATAAATAGAATTAAGTCAATGTATTTTTGTAACTAAAAAAAGTCAAGATGTATTACAATTTTGGCAATATAATCATATAATTTATTCTCCAACTATATATATAAATGATTTAGAGGGCATGATAACTCCACATTCTAAAATAAATTGGTAGTACTAAATATTTCTTGTTTATCATATCATCATGATTTTACTCCTTCCTGTGATGTTATCTTTCTTATTTGGTACTGTAATTTTTGTATTCATGTTTCACCATTTATTTTTCCGTGTTTATAAACATGATACTAAAATCTTACCTGGTGGGAACATGGGGTTTCCCTTCGTTGGAGAGGCATTTGGCTTTTTTACCCCTCATAAATCGTTCTCCATTGGTAACTTCTTGCAACAACGTTGCTCTAGGTATATTTACTTTTGCCCTACATTTTCACTTTGATTCGTACTTGACATGTTTTGACCCATATGTTTTTTCTTGTTTGCATTTCAGATATGGAAAAGTGTTTAAATCGTATATATTTGGGTCTCCAACTATAATTTCGTGTGACTTAGAGCTCAACAAATTTATCCTTCAAAAAGAGGGAAAATTGTTCCAAAGCAGCTATCCTAAACCAATTAGAGACATTCTTGGTAATCACTCTTTGATGATTGTCACTGATGTTGAGCGTCACAAAAAGTTGCGACGTATCGAAGTCGGCCTCATCAACAAATTCAGTTCCACATCCAATTTTCTCTGTGAAATTGATAAATTATGTGTCTCGTTAATGGAATCGTGGAGAGGAAATCAACTTATTCTCTTCTCAAAACAAGCTAAACAGGTCTGTATAATCAAAAATATAACTTTTCGTCTGGATAACATTATTATTAATGTGTAATTCGTATTTGCAGTTTAGCTTTAATTTGATGTTGATGAATTTGTTGGACATGCAACCGGGAGAGCCACTTGGTTTGCAGTTATTACAAGATTTCCTCACATTTATGGAAGGATTTGTCTCTATTCCAATTAACCTCCCCTGGACACCCTATGCCAAGGCGGTAAAGGTAACCATCATTAATCAGAGATTTCGAAAAAAATTCTTGATAATAATAATTGTTTAACGATTCTTTTTGGGTAGCAGGCTCGTAGGAGGATTTCATCGACGTTGAAACAAATACTAAATGAAAGGAAAAATAGAAAAGACGTGCAAGGAAAAGGAGACCCTTTTGATGAGATTTTAATGAAAGAGGACTTAATTAGTGATGTGGAGAAAGTAAGCATTTTACTGGACCTTTTATTGGCAGGTTATGAAACAACCTCAGGACTTTTGTCCCTACTCGTCTATTTTCTTGCCCAATCACCACAAGCTCTTCAAACTTTGAAGGTAAAAACAAATACTACTCTTTTATAATTCTCTTCTACATTATATAAAACTTCTATTTATCATATGATATCAGGATGAACATCTCGCAATAAGGAGAAAGAAAAAGGAAGGGGAACCCCTAAATTGGGAAGATTATAAGCAAATGGAATTCACCACTATGGTAAATTCTTCAATCTTCTATTCTTTTCAGTTCAACCTAATAGTGTACATACATTTTCATTTGATTAACCAATTAACTTCCTTTTATCTATGGTTTCTACTATCGTCTATCATTATAATTCAGGTAATAAATGAAACTCTACGTTGTGGCAACTTGGTGAAGTTTGTTCATAGAGAAGCTATCAAGGATGTAAAATTCAAAGGTTTGTAAACAAGAAATCATTAAAGAGAATATATTATTCTTTAGTGTAGATTCAATATACATAAATACAAAATTTTCTTTTTTTTAATCATTGTGCTTGGATTCCAGGATATCATATTCCAGCAGGCTGGAAAGTGCTTCCTATTTTGTCTGCAGTACATCTTGAACCGTCGCTGCATGAAAATCCATCGGAGTTTAATCCTTGGAGATGGACGGTAAGTTTTCCTCATTTTGTTCACATGTAAATTTTTCTAAAGCAATATAATATAGACTTTCAGTAACGTCTACTAAGCCAAGTAAAAAGAATTTCAGGATCCAGCTACAAGCAAAAATGTGGTCCCATTCGGAGGTGGATCCCGATTGTGTCCTGGATCCGAGCTTGGTAAATTAGAAGCATCTTTCTTCCTACACTATCTTCTCCTCAATTACAGGTATTTAATATGGCAATCAGTTAAAAAAAAAACATTTTACTAATTTTAAGTGTTATTTAAATGAATTTCTTGTTATACTATTCATCTTCATTTTTTGCCTTTTTAAAAAAATATGTTAAATCATCTGATAAAATAATCATCATCTATTTTGTAGGTGGACAATGAAAGAAGAAGAATATCCAATGTTATACCCATATATGGACTTCCCAAAAGGATTGCTAATAGCTTTGGAGAAGGAAACAAAAAATGTTATTTAAGTATATTGTTTGTTTAAGGAAAAAGTTGTTGAATTAGTTACATTGTTTGAATTTAACTAAAACATTTATGATATTCATTTCATCAATTGTTTGACAACTCTATGGAATCCTTTTCTAGCATAACGTTTGGTTACCATATTACTACTATCTCTCTCTCTCCACATTTTTAATTGTCTAATTGTGTTTTTCAAAAGTCAATTTGATTAATTTTCAAAATTAAATTAGATTACAGTAATTTGATATTTTAAAACTATATAAAAAGTATTATAACTATTAATTTTTTTATATCATAAAATATTAGTCAAATTTAATATCATTTAACTCCAAAAAAAAAACTATAAAAATTAAAAATAGACGAAAATGATAAATGATATACATACTCTATCGCCCCACGCTTTTTCTTACCTTAAAAGTAATAGTAGAAAGATGAGACATAAATATCTTTATAGGTGTATTTGTTCTTTTTTACAACATCAATTTCCAAAGTGCGCTACTAGCAATTAAATTAGAATTTTATTCCATAAGGAAAATAATTACTAGAAATTAAATTCTAATAAAAATGAAGGTTTAAATCGTTAACTAATTGATTTACGATAATTCTCTTTGTTAAAAGAGTGTGTGAGTCGCCGAGGAAGGAACAAAACAAAAGAAGACATGGCCCTAGCTCTATGATCACTGATAGAAAACATAATTACAATTAGTATTTCCACTATTATAAGAGAAATTATATAGTATTGCATAATGTATCCAGGGTAGAAATGAATTTGTAAGTTACTTGCAAAATTATTTAGATGTTAAAAATGATAATAATATAAATAAGTTTTTCATGTACAAAATATTTTAATTTTTATCATACTTTATACTTAAGTTATTCACCCTTATAATAATTAATATCGTTTTGAATTTATCTTTAATTTGAAAAATTTATAACCGCAATAGAATAGATGATAATTATAAAGTCATAAATCATAGCAAATTTAAACTTTTTCTGCAAAATACTTTTACACAGATCTACTTACTTTAACATTAGAAATAAATACAAAAGAATTTACTAACGTAATAAAAGTATGAATAAAATGTTGAATGGACTATATTTAAATATTCAAACATTTGATCTTACAAAAATGTTATACAAAGAGTAAATTAATTACTCCCTCCATTTTAAAAAAGAAAGAAGTCTTTTGAATTTTATGATTTTAAATTAAAATTAAGTTAAATATACTAAAATGAATCTTATGGTCTTAAACTGAAAATTATAATTAAATTGTTGACAATTTTTTTTTTTTTTGTAAAGGAATAAAAATAAAATATGATTAAAGGAATAAAAATAAAATATGATCATTATTTTAAAATGAAAATAATACAATTAAGCATTAAATTTCATATAAATAGGTATATTTACTTATTTAATGTAAATATCAAGTGTCAATTTTATGCGAGGAAAAGGGAACGGGGATGTTCCGGAAAGATGTTTTGCTTATATACGTCTCCTTATAAAATCTGTATACAAAATTTGAACGTCACCTCTTACATTACATTACTTTACTTTATTTTAGTGTTATCCGTTTCCCCCTCTGTAGTCTTTGCTTTCTTCATACTTACGTTGCTCATCTTTGACTCTTTTCCAACTGTCTTAACTTCTCCGACTGCATAACTCTGCTCCGGCGCTTCTCTTCATCGGAAAATGTCTTACGACTATCTCTTCAAGTACATAATCATCGGAGATACAGGTTCTTTCATCTCTTCATTTTCTTTTTTGTCTAGTTTACTCTGCTTTTTGTCTATTTTGAAACCCTAATTGACCGTACGGATTACTTTATTTCAACAGGAGTCGGAAAATCGTGTCTGCTGCTGCAATTCACAGACAAGAGGTTTCAGCCAGTGCATGATCTCACCATTGGAGTCGAGTTTGGGGCTCGTATGGTCACCATTGACGGCAAGCCTATTAAACTTCAAATTTGGGACACTGTAATAGATTTTTCCGCTTGTTCTCTCACCAGTTAGCTTTAAATTTTGACTGTTTGATCTCGCATTGAATACTTGGTCGCTGTACACGTATCTATAATTAGAAATCATACGTCATTAAGTACGGTAACATTGAGAAAAGTACACACTCATCAGACGTCTCTATTTAACTTGGTGCTGCTCTGGTTACTGTTCTTCGGCTCTTCTTCTCCTCTGTAATCTCCACAGATCGGATTGCTATCAGTTTTCCTATCCTTGCCTCAAAGTAAATAGACAAAGGGAAAACTAAGTATATATTAAACGTCAATGCTTTTAGGAAAATCCTATAGCTGTGTAAAGTGAACTAGGTACAGTCTTTTTGAGTCCTCTAACAATAGGATTAGCAAACTTGCTGACCATGTCTCTTGGTCTCTATGAGTAGAACTTTGACATCAACTCTCTCTGTCTTTGCTCCCGGTCAAACTTAGTGAAAACTGCACCATCATTAACACTTTAATGCCAAAGTTTTAAGGATAAAAAATTTGAACTATCATACATATCTGAAGAAATGGATGGTAGGTGGTAGGTGCTAGGTGATGCAGGATTGCACGAGTGCCAGTCTCTGCACTCAACTGGGACATGATGCTGGTACAAACATTTAAGGTTGAATGGTAAATTTGCAATTGAGTATTATTTTTAAGAAAAATTGGAGTTAAGTTTTTAATTTCCTTTGTTTAATTTGTGTTCATCAATGAATAGTTGTTGGATCATCTTGTGTAGATTGTAGAGTTAATTATATTTCCTTGATTTAATCCAAACTTGAGTACCTATGGCCTAGTCCTGCATAGTTTTAGGGGGAAGTGCTAGGTAAAGTTCTCAGGCTGTTTGGTCGCTTTTCATTACGAGTAGGAAGACATGTTCCGAGATGGTTGTTTGTTTGTGACCTAGTTTTTATTTCACATGTCCATAGCATTTTTTTTATAAGGACGTGGCCATAGTGTTTCATGCATTCTGTATAGGTGATGTACAGTTAGAAGCCATATAACTTACTCATGATCTTAAATAAGTTGCACAGTCAGACCAAGGAGGGGGGACTCTCCATCTGCGAATATTGGGTTGGGGTTTGAGTCACCAAGGGTACAAAGTGGCATTGGTACTCGCGGGTTGGAATTTATTTTTTGGAGTAGGGGAGAGTTGGGGGTAGGGGTGTGGGCGTTTTTACCATGTCGACTATGTGTGCGTGATCAAATTTAAGTATGATGCTACACATTTCCTGTCTAACCCTTGGTTGTTCGTTCTTCAAACAATCAACTTAACATAAACTGATGTTAAACTGACGGCTATCTCTATGTTAAAAGACAACCTATTTGATGCTTGAACTTCTATCCTTTTTCACTTTTTGATGGTCAAGTTGATGACCCAAGGGTCTACGGGGAACAACCTCTCTACCCCCACAAAGGTTGTGAATTATGATAAGGGTTAGGTCTACGTACACTCCACCCTACTTGTGAGATGACACCGGGTTGTTGATGGGTCAAGTTGATCAACATTTGGACTTAAATTGTATATAAGCTAATCTTCACTTAATTTGGATTTGAAGAAACTACATGCATGTGTTATGAGGTGTTTTGCTTTAAACTGCTGTCATATTACATTAAATCTAAGAAACTACATGTATGTCTTGTGAGGTGTTTTGCTTTAAACTGCTGTCATATTACATTAACTCTTGGTCAAATATTGCATTTTCCAACCCTTGGATTGTGGAAGAAGGGACAAAAGCTATGCAATTAGGGGATATACATGTACTTAATAATTGTGGATCACTCAGTATCTTTTTTATTCAAATTAATTTCTTATTCTATAAGCATTTCAATTACAGTGATATATAACTCTCCATCCCTCCATGGACCTTTCTTTCTCTAGGCTGGGCAGGAATCTTTCAGATCCATCACCAGGTCATATTACAGAGGAGCAGCTGGCGCACTTCTGGTTTATGACATCACCAGGTATAATCCCATTGCTGTTTGTTGTACACATAAACCTATGATAGCTCACACGTAAACTTGCATTTGCTTCTTTGAAAAATCTGGTTATTTTCAGCTGAGAATCTTGTTGTAGGAGAAGATTTTACTTTTTCCCTTTTTATATTTTCTTTTGGGGGGCTTTTGCCTTTTCAATTGCCAAATCCTCTTGCACAGAAGCCCTGCTTTACGGTAGAGACAAAAATTCTTGAGATGTCAAGCAGGTGTCTGATCGTATGAAACACTAATTGAGGATTCCTTAGGACATTCCACTTCCCTTCAAGTCATTAATATGCAGAAATAAGATATTTAAAACTTTAACTTGGGATGTGTTTGGTATGGAGGAAAATATTTTCTATTTAGGGAACTTTTTTCCTAGAGACGTGTTATCTAAAAACATTGTCCAACCCTCCATTGCAAACACAGCGAAAATGTTTTTTTTTTTTTTTCAATTTTCCATGTTTGGTTGGTCGAAGTTTTGGAAAATTTTATCTAGGAAACAAATTCTTCAAAAATGAGGAAAATGACTTCCATGATGGAAGTGGCATACCACACTTATTGCATCCTCCCACCCTCCAACAGGCCCCACCCCCATAGTCCCTCATCCCCTGCCCCTCTACCCCAACCTCCTTTAGTATTTCCTAGATAATATACCAAATGCTTTTGGATAATATTTTTTTGCATATATACCAGATGCAAGAAAATAAGTATAAACCTCACATATTTTCTATGGAAAACATCCCCTCCCTACCAAACACACCATCTTGTGGACTAAATGGACAATACTTTTGTTGTTGCAACATTGATTTGATGAACTTTACTAATCATTCCAATTGCTGTAGTTCACCGAAAGTGACACAAGTAACTTTAGAATTTTTGGCTGGACATGGAAATTATAAGTAGGTAGCATATTAATTGTATGAACTAATGAAGTGTGTGCATTATTGGTGTATCATGTACATATTCTAGCAGATTGTAATTGTAATAAGAGAAGTATGTTCGGGATTTCACATACTGAATATTGGATTCTTGGAGTAAAACTATACCGACAAGTTGAATTAATGGAAACTGGTAACTTGACAGGGATATTTTCCATCAGATTAGTTAAGTCCGTGTGATGATTCTAGCAGACCACTAGCTCAGTTGTATCAGTACCTATATGATCACATTTACACATCTTGCGGAATGATTGTCTCCTATGGTTCTAGTATTTAATTCTGATTTTCATTTCTTGCATGATTTTTCATCACTTTGTTAAAGCTAGTAATTGTTCTGTTGTCTAGGAGAGAGACATTTAATCACCTAGCCAGCTGGCTTGAAGATGCTAGGCAGCATGCAAATCCAAATATGACTATAATGCTGGTAGGAAATAAGAGTGATCTGTCTCATCGAAGAGCTGTCAGTAAAGAGGAGGGAGAACAATTTGCAAAAGAAAATGGGCTTTTGTTTCTTGAGGCGTCTGCTAGAACTGCTCAAAGTGTTGAGGAGGTATACATATTAGCCGGTGTCCATGGCATCTCTTATCTACAATGTCACTTTTATCAAATTCCATTGAAGCTAATTTCTTAAACTAATGCAATGAATTCGCAGGCCTTTATACAGACTGCTGCCAAGATACTTCAAAAGATCCAAGAAGGTGTTTTTGATGTCTCCAACGAGGTAAACAGTTAGTTTTCCACGTAAATGTATGACGAGGCATTTTCATCATTGCTAATTGTACTGCTTTCATGAGCATCTCGTTTTAGAATCTGCATGAGTAACTAAAATAGGATAAGATCTTTTGTTTGCAAGCTCTGGATATGGGCAACTTAGATGGGTGAAATCGTTGTATTGTTGGTTGTTAACTTCCTATAAATGGAGGGGTAAGTTTTAGTGGGCCTGAAATTGGGGTGTCCCAACCAAGGAGTTGTTTCGGATCTGTACAAAGTTATACTTTTTTTATCCCCTTGGAATGAACGTTATCATTGATAAATTTTCTAACATACCTCAATTGCTACTGTTGTAGTCATCTGGAATCAAGGTTGGTTATGGGCGTACGCAAGGTCCAGCTGGTCCAAGGGATGGAGCAGTTGCTCAAAGAGGTGGATGCTGCAGCTAGTGTATAGGGTTCCAAATTGTAATGATACTCATGAACTTACTTGCTTTGGTCCCTCGCTAGACTTGTACAGCTCAAATTCAGTTGTCTCAATTTACTCATATTATTCAGAGTAAAATAGGTTCTTAAGGAGCTGTTAATTCCAGTACATGTGGTGTTTGAGTTGCATTCAATGTTAATATAGTACATGGATTGTTGTTTTGATTAGAGCCTCTATCTCCACTTCACATTGCTATTAACTTATTGACAACTTCTCTTCTGCAAATTTATCATTCGTAGAGTTAACATTAATGTTACCAAACACCAGAAGATTAAATGCAGAGTGTAATGATGTTGCTATTTATTACTCATATCTGAGAGGGAGGCAGAGCTTATAATATGGTTATTTCATAAGGGTGGTAGAAATAATACCGCCTGGTAGTCTCAACAACTCGCGACCAACAATTCCTTTTTTTTGTTTAATTCTGATCCTCTGATATCATAAAATTTATTGACTTAACTAATTCAAATTTGCATCATAAAAAATTACTATAGATGCTCAGAGGAAGAAAAAGATAAACATAAAAATATCTATAAATTTATATTTTGAAAATGACTTTTTTTTTTTTTTTCGCGAGAGAGTATTAAATGCATGATGCATACATGTAGACAGTGATTTATTTTGTTATTATAAATATTTGTTTATTCTGGCTTTAGTTTGCTGCTTATTCAAAACTATGTTTTCCATTCATTTTTTTTGTGGTTAACACATTCAGAATATCACTTCATATTGAAGTTGACAATATGCCTATTTGCTAAGTTCGATGACAACAAATGAAAATGATCAAAGAATAATGAAATTAGTACGTTTTGAGGTATGAAAGATCACTATCTTTCAAATTGAGTACGTCTCTTGTAATTTATTCTTGTATCTTTCAAACAGAATATTTCTTCTTTTGAGTTATTCTCATATTTATAGATTTTGCGAAAAGGAGCAAGTTAGGCAGTCTGATATTTAAGTCATCAGAGTTTTATTGATGTCACAGCAGTTTGCAAATCTTAAATCCTTGCACGTAATTACTTTTGCCAACCCCCAACACCTACCTATCTGTGGTCCGTAATCATCAGATCCAAAAACTTGTAATCACCATTAACATTCATCATCTGGGAAATTAACCATGGCATGTTAATAATCGTGTAGTATCTGTTTTCCATTTAATTTGAAATCAAGTATTTTGGCACGTGGAGTTCATCCAATGAGAATGTAAATGACTCCAAAATTGTAAAGGGTGTGTGTGTGTGAAAATTTATATTTTTGTGTAGTAGAGATCGAAAACAACACATTAAGAGTTAATAGATCGACATACACACTGTCTTTCTCATACTCCACTTATCAGATTCTTTAAATTACATTGGGTTTGTTTGTTATTGTAGTAGAAATCAGGCAAATGCGAAGCTTTTACCATAAACTCCAAATATTCAAAGATACTTAAAGAACACAATGAAATTAATGGATGCTAAAACTAATCATAATACCTAGCGGAACCTACCGATGAGAATCTATTAGGCAGGTAATCAGCTCTCAGATGGGGAGATTTGGGATTTTGGGCACAAATTTTCAATGGAGTCGGAGAGACGTGCATAAACATGTAATTTCCAGCAAAAAGATCCCCAAAATGTGACTGGCTTTCCTTCAACCTCTTCAAAATTTTATCCAGTGCGGCCACGATTATTCTAGATTTTCTCCTTAAGAATTTCTTCAAGCTGGGTACTTTAATCCTCAATCGCTTCCTCAGATGCACTTTTCTGAACGAAGAGGGCTTTCTCCTAAGTTGCCCAATTACCTTTTCTCTCAGGTTTATTAAATCAATATCTTCATCTTCCAAGTAGCTGCTATCTTCTTTGAGTTTCTGGTACGGAATTCGATGGACACCGGTGTATGACATTTCCGATTGATGAGCTGAAACAAACAGAGTACTTAAAAGGTTAGAACAAAGTGTTTTTATCAACTCATTCTCTTTAATAACAAGTTAAAATATACTCACATACTTAACTAGAAATCTTAAATTGAGCTTCTTCCAAGAGGGATTGTTTCGAGTCTTGCTTGACACAATAAATGGAAAAACTCAAGCGATTTTCCTTTCACTATGCGCTTGTGAGCAATTATATGGAGAAAAATTTTAACGATAGTAAAAGAAAATTATTAACGCTGTTATATTTGTCATTGGTGATTGAGTAAATATATGGTGTATGTATGTCATTAACGCACAACTACATTGTGGGGTTGTAGGTATGCAGTTTGTTGCGTGCATTAAATGCAATTGAAACACCACCTAAAACGGAGCTCAACTTGTGGATAAGTAAGTGGCACTGGAAGATAACTGTTCACGTCACTAGAGAGGCACAATCAAAATTTGAACGCAATATATTGTTTAATTATAGTATCTTTTTTGAGTTAGCACTTGTGGGGCTAACATTCTTTTGTTTGTTTTACAACTATAAATGTATGATTATTCGTCTTTTTAAGTTACATTATGGTTGGGTTTGATTGCATCATCCTTCAGAAACGGTGAGTAGTAATTCTTTTAATTATCAATTTATAAAATGTGACGCAAATCACAAACCTGTGAGAAGAATCAAGAAAATCCAATCTAATTTCAATTTTGAAAAGAAGTTGTGGGGAAGAGATTAAGTAATGGAAGAATTGTTGAAGGGAAATTTTCTTTCTTGAAATCTATACCAGAAAAAAACAGATGATATACAGTTGTTAGTTTGTAGTACTTGTGAATATAATATAAGTATTTTTTATATGGACCATGCTCCATTTTTCTTGTTACCCACTACCATTTAGTGCAAATTAAATATTTATTGTGCAGTGTACACACAAAGAATATGTATATAATCAAATTTTACTTATACAATCAAATATGTTGTAGTGAATCGTGATGCACACACATATAGGGCCACATTTGTAATAAAAAGCAAAAGAGTCGACTTCATAGATTATTATTCTAAATAGATGAATCATTTAACTGTATTCAATTGCTTCTGTTCCAAATTGTGAATTTGATTATTTTATTTTATGGTAGCAGCTTTTAGCCTCTAGACGTTGTTGTAGCAAGGAGAGTGCCTACACTTTGTTTAGGCATGTGGGGATGTAAATAATTGAGATGGTACGGAAGGGTAAAGCTATTAAATAGTCATATTCACAGAGTAATTATTGATAATTTAAGTGAATAAAATGCGTCAAAATTAAATAAGAAGCCTTGTAATATTCTATCTATTTCGACAACAAAAGAGATTCTACTTGAACAACATCCAAATCATTTGGTTAATATTAGACTTATTTATATCTTCCTATATATATTATATAGTGTCTGACCAACTTGCTTGCTAATGCTAATATCCACTTAAAACTTGAACAAAATGAGAAACAATCAATACCATACTACTTTTGTTTCCGCTGAGGTGTAAACCTAAAAACTCGCTATTCTCCTCAATTCATCGACCACTAGACCCCTCTTATACATGGATAATTCCACTGAATATATGCTTACCTCTCATAAGCAACATATACCAAATAATCGTGTCCACCAAAATGTAAACAAGTGAAAAGAAATCACCTTCTCGCTCGCTCTTAATGATATATTCCTGTACCTGAATCACATTCTTCTTTGTTTGCACATTCTCTGGTGGGAAATAGTCGATACATATTGACAAATGACAATGTATTAGGTCTAGTAGCAGCACAATTCTCTAAAGGACACTGCACAATAAACAGTTGATTTACAGACAATTTGAATCTAGGGATCTTATGCTTCTATAGTTGGAAGTAAAGTAATTTGGCAAAAGCAAAACACAAACAAGAACCAAGCCATGTACAGAAGGAAATTTGCATTAGCACAAGGCCAAAGCCATATCCAACAAATAAAAAAATCAGCTTCATCACCATGGTTTCACATCCAAACTGATCAAAAAGCATTGCAGGTTGGAATAGCAAAAGGAATCAGGGCAAAACAAGTAGCTCAATAGAGCTTTATTCTGGTTTGAATTGAACTTCGACATATTGGGCAATTCTCAAGCGCTCTCCCACACTCACAACATGTCTGCATCAGCAACACGACAGTGTTAAGTCACAACAAGGTTTAATTTCCTCAAAACATCAGGCCTGCTTAACGGGAGGGGGGAAAAAAGGTACCTGATGCCCACAGCCAAAGGCCATGTCTTTTGGGTTAGTAAGACAAATGGGGCAAACCTGCACAATGATGGAAAACATTCATTCCAAAGAACTCACACAGTTTATTTGTAAAACCAGCAACAGAAGATTAAAAGAAATTGAAAAATGCAGCATTATAAAGCAAATGTGAGTTTATGGTTTACCTGATTGTCATAGGTAGAACTGGGAGCAGTGTAGGGAGAACTCGGAGCAGATGGAGCATTGTCAACTGGGCGAGCACTGTCGTAGTAAGAACTTGAAGTCGGCTGAAAATGTGGTGCTGCATCTGCAGGGCTTCCATAACCATAATAGGAGCTTGCAGGCTGCTGAAAACTTGGTGCACGTGAGGTCTTTGAACCACCGACAGAACTTGCCCCATACATAGGAGGAGGAAGAGCTACCCTATTGACAGATTTTCTACTTTGTCCACTGCAATTAAGAAATTAGAATATGCCATCACCTATAACTTGACAGGGGAGGTCAGGAGAGACGTATAGCAGAATGAAAGCAAAGAAATACATGAATAAATATGCAGAGTAGAATCTGACCCCAGTAAGTTAAGTTCCATCGTCGCTTTGTATTGTGAAGGGATTTCCATCAATGCTGAAAGCGCAAACTCCGTCTCCTTTCGAGATTGAGGCACATTTTTGGCCATTATCTCCGTGAAATTGACGAACTAGCAAAATAAATTAGCAATTAAACCACATAAAAGGAAAATGTTCCTAGACAAGCAATAAGAGACACCACAATCTAGACCACCACCACCAACCTGGAAATTATCGAAGTCCCTAGCAGGAATATTATCATCAAATTCCTTCATCATATCCCACGGTCCATCGCCAACCCCAACCAGTATAATTGACAAGGGAAACTTGCTGCACGAAATAAGACAATGCACTCTGGAGTTTGAGCATAAGTATGAAAAAGCAGCATGTAACAGAACTAAAAGATTTTACAAATACGAATGCCAGTCAGCACAAGGAAACTAGAGGCAAGTACCTTGCTTGTACGATTGCATCCACCGTTTTCTGCTCCTGCGGACTTAATTGTCCACGGCCAGTATCAACACTTCTAGTTACCTGAACAGATACAGAAATGCCAGTTAAAATATACAGTTGTAACACTCAAATATGACAACCAAAAAGAAAATCCAACTAACTCATGCACTATGCAACTAAAGTTGAAGTTGATCTGTGCCAGTGTGCTATTCGTTATTGTTCTTGTCTTGAATTCAGACAGAGATGTAGATTGATAAAAACATATTACCTGCCCATCTGCAATGATTAATAGAACATGGTACTGGCCTCCACTCTGCTCAACTATTGTCATGGCCATTTCAATGACCGGGGCGAATGATGTTGGTCCTGTAACAAAATGAGAAGGAATCTAAGTGAACTGGATCAATTACTGAGTCTAAAGCAGTAGAATTGGTTGTAGTAGAATTTAAACCTGCAAGCTTCAGCTGGGGGACAATTTCTCTGTAACGAGACAGAACTTCCTCAAAACCATTACAAAACCTTTCATCGGGAAAGAAACTGAATACATCTTGATCATGAGTTGATGCTGTCAAAAAATTATCCACATGAACAAAACATTAATCTCGTACTGAGCATATCCGAAGAAAAGTTCTGTGGATTAAAAAGAGAAGGCTCATAGAAGTTACCATCTCCGAATCCAAAACAAGGGATCAAGTTATCCTCATCAAATGCCGCTAAGGTTTTTCCAATTATGGAAATGGCTTGCTCATATGGGTTCAAATTCTGCCCAATGTGATGTAGACTCCGATTACTAAAAGACCTCTTACCTAAAAAGCATATGCCCACTTTAGACTATTGAAAAACATAGCATGCAACTAACCAGAGAGGCACGAAACAGAAGAAAAAAACTTAACCTGTCCATTCATTACTCTTGGTGAAATCAATACCCACAATAAGATTCGAAGACTCCAAACCAGCTCGTGCAAGGGCTTCAGTCACCTGATTAAAAATAAAATTGCATTTTTGTCATACATAGTGTTTTCATTATAAAAAATTTATCATATATAAAAGGTGAAAAATCATGAGCCAATGTCCTCAAAAGGGGGTCATTACAATTTAAAAATTCTATGGTTCTTATAGCGTCCACTTCTCTTGATCTGTTAAGTAAAGCATCTGATATTAAGATCAACAATAATCAAAATTACACCTCTATGGAAGTAGGACAGATTAAAAAAGTAAAGCTTTTCAAAGGTAGCATCTTCCGGCAGTTATCTGGTCCATCATCATTCACCCCCTTCCCCCCTTCTATTTCCATATGCAGTCTTATTTCCAGCATCCCTTGAAAATAGTGTCTATGATGTTTTAGTGCTTGCACACACGTAGAAAATTAAGATGATAAAAACTTCATGCATCCCATATTTATAACCCTACTCCTAAATAGCCTCTTAATTCAGTTGTCAGACATACCTTAATAACATTAATGGGTGAATGCAACTGCATACAGCATAATATGTAGGCATTAGAAGTAGTACTACAACAATAATATATTCCGTGTAATTCCACAAGTGGGTCTAGATAGGTAGAGTGTAAGCAAACGTTACTCTACAACGAGCTATTTCCTTGAGACTCTCAACTCAAGTAGCACATCTCAAAGCAGTTTTAAAAGGGGAATATGGTAATGAAAGCAGTAGCTAAGGAAAACATAATATGATAACTGAAGAAATGAAAACAACATGCGCTAGAAGTACCAAATTCTGAATACACAATGCGAATAGTAAAGTCTAAAAGGCTGGCAGAAAAATAATAGAGGATTGCTGAAAACATCCAAATTGCTTCATACTTATCTCTAATCCATACCTCATCCAGGGAATTATAATTGTCTGCAATCCTCGAGTATCTCCGATCAAGCCTTGGTCGTGGAGCATGAGCATGAGGCCGAGATTCATGTTCATGAGAAGCATAATTCTGTTGGGGTTGTGAAGAATAATTGTGTTGGGGCTGTGGGGGATAATTCTGTTGGGATGGTGGTGGTGGTGCATAAGAAGGAACAGCCGTCTGCTGTGAGTAACTGTAACTATCTTGAGGATAAGCAGTTTGAGGATAATCGTATTGATTCCAAGAAGAAGATCGAGTCGATGAAGCTTGCCTCCAACTATCCTCTCTTGAACTCTTGCCACCCATCAAAGTCAACTTATCTACAAAATTCCCAACTCCCTTAAGCAAAAAAAAAAAAAGACAACTTTTTTGTTTTGTTCCACAATACAATCAATCAAAAAGGCCTGTCAAAATCAATCAAAAAAGAAAACCCAATTGATACACCAATAATCTGAATCTGTTATCAAGAATGGTTTTTTATATTTACAAACAACTGAAGTTTCTGGATAGGTTGTGAATCTTGAATATTACTTCACGCGGCAGGGGCAGGTTAAGAAGAGAAAGGCGGCTATCAAATTGAGACTTGTAATCATTCAAAACCGACTCAATATAGACTTTGGCTCTTCTACATTATCCTTTTACAAGCTACGCAATTACGCCAGCAGGATAACAGTAAGAAACAAGAGAGAAGACACGTTAACACTGAAATAATACAAACCCAAGACGTAAAATCAACCACTAACTTCCATGGGAAGTTCTTAAAAAAGACCCAGAAAATGATAGTCAATTTAAACAACGGGTTTCACATTATTCAATCGAAAGACCGCAAAAATTGAACAGTCAAAAGGGTAAATAGAGAGGGACAAACCACATACCTTAAAAACAGAGGATGTGCAGAAATTGGAGTTGTGGGGTTTAAAAACTTGTGATTATTGGATTCTAATGGTGGATCGAATCGAATCTGTTTGAAAAAAACTGCAGTATCAGAAAGGGAATACACTTTTTTTTTTTGTATATAATTAAAACAGTATGTGAGTTAAAGTTTTGTGTAGGCACATGGAAGTTTCGTCTTTAGGTCACGGGTGAATATTTTTTATCAGTGGAAAAAATGATTAAAAAGTTGGGTCACTTTACTTTCTTTAATACTATCATATTATTATCAATTAGATAGGGTCCGATGCCTCTACCACCTCTTATTTTAGTTCCCATGCTTTACTTTTGTTTTTCTTGTGCCGTCTCATCCTATTTTTCATATAGAATTACTCATATCAATCTTTTATTTAGTATCAATATTTAAAAAAGCGGGTATTTTACTTAGTATAGGGTGAGACATAAGGTTTGAGATGTGGGACGTAAGCCGTATAAATCTTTAAATTTTTAACTTATAATATAGTATAATAATATAATAACACAAAATTATAAAAATCCATCAATAGTTTGAAATAATTATAAAATATGATTAAAGAAATTCATACAAAATAAAACTTTTAACATGATTAGATAAGTATAAATAATCTAACATCTTAACTTTCTAATAATAATAAAATCATTATTTTTAAAAAATTGTTTCTGCCATACTATACAATTTACCCTCCTAAAAGAGAATAATCAATAAAATTTACTAGTGTAATAAAAATATCACCCCATCATGAATATTAATAAAATTAATTTCAAATAACTAAATAAAATTTGATAATTTTTTAGACATGACATAACCATGAAGACCAATCATATATGATGAAAAAAAATCGCTACGTACTTTTAGAAGAAATGTTACTTGATATATAATCACCTTCACAATGTTATGAAATAGTAATGATGCAATACTACAACTTGTTATTTGATTTACTCTCAATCTTCTTTTCTCTATAGATTAAAAACTTATTAAGCTTTATTCATTTATCCAACAATTACGAAGGTCAATACAATATTAACTAATAATTTTAATACATAATTGTGCAAGATCTGTAAGGCGAGTCCCAAACGTTGAGCGCTATGCGTGCTTAAGGCATATAGTCAGGCGCTTGGGGTGTAGGTCTTATAGAACTAAGTCTCACACTTCAGTCTCAGGGGGTTTGCTAGAGCTCCACCCCAGGGCGAGTCCTAATAGAGTCTTTAGAACATTGTTTAGTACTATTTTATATAGTAATATTTTGTTATAGATTTTTTATTTAAATTGAAGGTTTACCAAAAATAATTTAGGAAAAAAATTTACTTGGATGAGTATCTTTTTAATAAATAATTAATTATTTTAGCGATATTTTTTATTTGTTACTATTTATAGCAATATTATGAAAAATCTGTAATATGTATTAAAAGTGAATTATGTATTCAATATATATGTATTATAATTGTTTTAAAATATATTATGCTTGTTTGTTAAGAAATTGATACATTATATTAACACGTGCGATAAATGTATTATCCAGTAATAAAACTTGTATTATATATGTTTTATAAATCATTCCATAAAGGTATTAAAAGAGATAAGTAAAAATAAATAAATTTAATACTATGAATGATAAAAAAAATTTCTTAATATAGTATATGTATTAGTATCTTATACTCCCTCTATCTCATTTTATGTGTCTTCTCTTTCTATAAATAGATAGACCACAATACTTGTCATTTTATAAAATTTATGCATAAAATATCATATTTTGCTTATTATACTCGTAGTAAAATAGTTAATTAATCTTGAAAACATATTCATTATTTATTATAAAATTGACTTAAAAAAACATTAAATAAAAATAAAAAAATAAAATTATATTATTTCCTAATACAAATATAAATTAAAAAATAACATATAAAATCAAACAAAAAAATTAACTTTTATATAAATATACTCATTTTAAATTTCACTTATAAAATTACACGGTATACCTTGATTGTTGTTGTTGTCCCGTCTAATCATGAATTGCGGACTACTTGTGGGGAGAAATAGTTGAAAAATCATTAGATAGGAAATATATTAAATTATTGGGACTAAATAAATGCAAGAGTTAAGTAATTTATTGGTCAAACTAATCTTTAATGCAAAGATATTTCAAGACAATAATTAGCGGTCAAAGTAATCTTAAATCTGAAAATATTGAAGGTGTGTCGTATTTAAAAGTCAAAACTTTTATTTCCACGAAATGTTAATTAGTCCCCTTTTATTAATTACAATGTTGTTAATAGCACCCTTAATTAAAAATAGTGATTTTTGTTTCAGTTTACATATACATTAATTATTTTTATCAAGTATATAATTTTTAAAGTATTTTAAACGCTGATTTTTAAATATTTCATTAATTTTATAGTAATTATTAGTCGCTCTTAAAAGTTACATAACATTAAGTTATTCATAAAGGGAATGTTTCTTTTTAGCTCTTGGATGAGTTTGTTAGATGTTTTTATCCCTTTTTGAATTAATTTAAAGTTGCTTAAACTTTGTAAATAGTGGGAAAATTTAGTATAGAAAATGAAAAAGTAATTAAATTATGCAACTTAATTAAGTACATGTTGTTGCAACAACAAAAGGTAGTTCATCCTCCCCTGCCTTTCTTTTTGTCTTTATTCTTTAAAATATGCCGTGAATTGCTCCAACTACATTCATAAAGCAATCATCATGTAACTTTGAGAGATTTTTTTTAAAAAATATTTTTTTGGTACATCATTTATACTTGTCTATTTCCATGATATTCTTGTAAAAAAATAAATTGCGTAATGATGTATATAATTTAAATTGTCTAAAATTAAATTCATTAATAGTTCATTTTGTGCTCATGTTTCCTTTTATTGTTGTTCCATGTTATTTCTTCAGTCGCATTTTTATATGTCATTATTTTTTATAAATAGTTGATCTGTAATACTTGTCATTTCATAAAACTAATGCATAAATTATCATATATTTTTTTAATCCTTTGTGAGATATTAGCCGTATATACATTTGACTAACTTAGAAAACTAAGTAAATGATTCACGTTCATTGATTAAATTAATTAATTAAAATAAATTAATTCATATTCATTAATTGAAAACTTGAGTGTCAAAAAATTAAATAAGATTAAAAATATAAAATTATATCATTTCTTAATATAAATGTAAAGTAAAAATATGATACAGAAAATGAGATAGATCGGAGTATTTCGTTGCAAGTCAATCTCAAAGATATGTGAAATAGAGCAGAAATTTGAGAACAAAAAACATAGTTGAACAAAATAATTGGTCAAAATTTAAAACTAATATTAAAATGCAAGTAAATCTGTAATGGTTGAAGTGTGAAAGTAATTGAAGTATGTTGGTAACATTATGTTCTAATAAGTCATTGCACCTTTATCCATAATGAGAAAAATAAATACAAAACAGCACTTAACTGACGTGACATTTGAATTTTTTTTTTAGATTTTTGTTATTTTTATTAGCATAGGCCATTTCCTTTCAAGTCCAAAAAATTATAACTATAATTAATTGTTAGGCAACAAGTATCCTGCTATACTATGATATTAAATTATTATTTTTTTATATTAGCGATAATTATAAATTAAATTCTTATATTTTTTAAGAGTAAATCTGGCAATAACAGGAAATTGCTTTATCTTTTTCCTACCCCATTTGTTTTGATTGCCTTTCCATATTTTTCTCCTTGCAAGTCAAATAAAGAGAAAAACGAAAAAAGGAGAAAGATGCTTGATAATTATTGTACATGACTTTCGATCTCAAAGTTGTGTGAAAAAGCAGACAAGTTAAACAGTTGTTTTTTATTCTCCCCAATCATTTCCTCTTTAGTCTTAAAATCCGGCAATACCGAGGAATAAAAGTACCAAACGTTATTAAGGTTCATCTAAATTCAATATTTTTTGTACGAAATATAAGTAAATTAAAACTCGTAATTTATAATATAATTAGTTTAGTTATAAGAACCTTATAGGTAGAACTATTAATAACTCAAATTTTGAATCTTCTTTTTCCAAATTTTTATGAATAGGCAAGACCTTTCTGTTTATTCATATGATGAATAATTTCTACATGGTGTCATCCTTTCTAGGACAATATCATGGTTTTGTACGACTTTTTCAGAAAAAAACATATTATATTATTTGTAATAATGACTTGAAAGTTTTGCAAAATATTCCATTTTCAATTGTAACTTGGTAGCTACGTCTCTCGTAATCTTGTAATTATAAAATGCATATTATCTTGCCGTGCACATGATACTAATAATATGTGATCTTTCAGAGAAGGTGCTAAGCACTAAATCAGATTCATTGTTTGGTTTGAACTTTGAATCAATCAAATAGACTGACTGACTGTATATATCAATTTGCCAAATACATAAATCAAACTGACATATTGAAGTAAATGTTTATGGAAAAAAACATAATTTGTTATATTCCATTTTTAAATTAGACCAGGCTACATTATTTTATTTTTGACAAAACTTGTTAAAATCTACTAGATACCGGTGTTTGGATTCTCGTAAGAGAAGACATGTGAATAAAGAAGCCATGCTAATGTCATCTGAACTGTTTTTCTGTCCTCTTCCTATTAAAGTTTCTTCTTTTTTGAGGACGATAATATCACGGTTATAGCATGACTCTCTCCAAAGGTCACACTACACATAATATTTTTTAAGTATTCTACAATGTTGCTACTTTTTTACTAATGGTTCTTTCAATGTCTCAAAATAATAGTCCGAAAATTAATCAATAAATGTGTTGACGCTCTAAATGTAAGAAATTTCTTCCTTTCAGTAACACAATAATAAGGAAAATAAAGAAAAGCTAAAATGAAGCAAGCACAACTAAACCCAAGATGATAACAAAATTTGTAATGCTTTTTCGGAGGAAAAATATCATGTAGCATTGGTCTTCTTCTTTTTCTTCCTTGAGGCAAAGCTACTGGGTCCAATCTCAATGGACAAGCGTTTTGCCCTGCCACAAAACAAAAATTTGATCTTCACAAATGTTTACCCAGTTTCTGCATACAGATTTTAAATATAGAGGGGAAGGGTATGGTGGTCAACACAAAACGTGTGGCAGGAGGCATCAAAACTTTGACAGAGTAACCATACCGCTTAGAAAGCTCTCCGGCGTCATGGTTTTCCTCTTCAGTTCCTCCATCTGATCACAGAAAATGTAGTAAGATTTTTCATGCATTCACCAAATCAAATTCAATAGGCACTTATACTGATAATTGACAAAGACACACCCAAGCCGCCTAGCTGTTAAGTGAAACCTCAATACCATATATATGCTTACTGAATTCAAAGAGCTCTATATCATATGCAGTGTGGCCTTTATATATTTTGTTCTAACAATTCGCTTTAGAGAAGAAAACAGGATGACTTCTTCATGAAAGATATATATGAGAAGGAGAAAAAGGAATGACTTTTCTCACATTGGAAGGCAAATATTTATCGAACACCTCTGGGAGTACATAAAAGAGCTAGTGTTGAGCTCCATCAGATTTATGTTTATAATATTCAAGGAGCATGCATTGCAATTCACTAGCCATGAAGTATGAAACAAATATATTTAGCACAGAAAAAAAGCAGAGACAGATTACACATTCAAATTCACAGGTTTGATTGTGCAATAACAGTGTTAAGCTTCTGCCCTACCATCGCCAAATTTGCCTGCAGTGTAGGCATTAATGTATCAATCTTACATACAGCCTAAGGTAGGATAAGACTGTGTACGCACCACTCTCCAGACCCCAATTGCGGTATTATCTAGGCATGTAACAGAGGCGAATCTGAGATTTTTTCAAATATGGGAACACCAAGAAAAATGTATTAAGTGGGAATTGATCTTCAGTCCTCAAGGTCAAAAGCTTAACACTTAACCATGTGGACCCACTAGACTTTTTCTAGTACGGGTGCCATAATATAATATTATACAAATTTTAGAAAATTTATACATAAAATATCTAATTTTACGAAGACACCACGGGCAATTTTTGCCTCTAAATTCGCCACTGAGTATGTTGTTGTTGTTGTAACCTAACATACAAAGATATATGTGGGATTTTTGGCAATTTCCACCCTTGAAGTTAACGATTACTAATAAGTAATAACGCATACCTTGCCCAATAGCATCTTCTTCTTCTTCTTCTGATTCCGAACCAGATCCCCATCGATCACCTCCATCATCATTGTCCCAGCGAGCACCAACTGGAGGCATCCAAAACTCATCATCATCTTCAGAGCCACTGTTCTTTCCAGAAGAATCCCTTATTTCAGATATAACCTTGCTAGCATCTTCTATTTCTTTCTTTTTGTTTTTCTTTTTGTCCCGACGATTAGTTTTGCTGTCCGTCTTCTTAGCCGCTTCATTTTCTACTTGCTTTTCTAGCCCTCCATTTTCCATTTCAGTTTCAGTTTCCTTTTTCTCTGTTCAAAGTAGTGCATGTATCATAAGTGGTACTCAGTAGTCAGTAGAATGCGCAAGAACATAATATACATACACAAACATCCCAATAAACAAGTAACTGGGGACTTATAACAAACCTAACATTCTGAGAAAGCGCTTTCCACTCATGTGTTTCCATATGTGCTCCTCTGACTTATTAACTGTATCTCCTGTTAATTTACATATCAACTTTGACCTGCACGAATTGCATAACAAATTACGCTAGAGATTAAATTAGCAGAAGAACAATAGGAAAATACACATATATCAGATTTTCCTCCATAATTTCCAACAAATTTTGCGCCTAGCATGCAACAAATCATCAATTTCTGTGTTGTACATCAAAAGTATTCCACTAGATTGCTACAATTCACAATTCAAACGAACATGTCATACGCTGTATATATGCTTTAAATTGAATTCCAATGTATATCCCATTATGATAATTAGAAATTAAGAATGAACCTCATGATATATCCGGGTGGATTTTTCAGGCAAAAGGAAATAAAAGGGCAGCCTGGTGCACTAAACTCCAGTTGTCTTATTTTATATTTGTAAACTCTTCTCCTTGATTGCTTGAGAGTGCTATGTATTGTTATAATGACAAAGGTTGAAACAACTATGGCTATTTGTAGTGCAATCTTATTCAATAATTCCAATTTTAATTATAGTGGAATATATTGTTCTTAAATTTCAGTGATATTTTTATTTGTTCGATGATATTTTTATTTTTTACATAATACAGTTTTTAGTAATGAAGATTTTGCTTTCAGGCTTTTTGAACATATTTCAATAAAGACAATGATTTCTCAATCATATTTCAACCAAAAAAAAGTGAACATAGGATGCTCCTTTAAAGATAGAATCAAATTTCTTGTAGTAGTAACTGTAAATGAGTAAATAGGTAGTGACATTAAAGAGATAGTGAGACTAGTCATAGGTTAACTTTTCTTGTTATGAAAAGTAATTTCAATGATTCATTTTACATCTCGCGGTATTTCAAATTTTTTTAAAGTTTGATCCAAAAATGTGTATAGAAAAGATTTATTGCGGCACATCAATTCTTCTATACCAACTTAGTTGTTTGACATTATTATTGACATGACAATCAACTATGTCTGCTCAACCAAATTTTGATCATATATTTATATGACAATAATATGATATGTTTAACGCAAAAAGTGTTTTAAACTTATTTTTAACATGTTATGCATATTTAGCTTTTGTATAAAAATAAAATCATTATATATTTAATTTCATTTCTAGTTAAATATATTAATCATATACTAAATGATCAAGATAGAAGCTAGCGGATGTTGAATCCGTGAAAAAGCTTTGCCATGAACATTTTTCTTGAAAGTTATCGACTATTCTAGCTTGTTTGATCAAACATTTTATTTTGCAAAATATTTTTGGTGAGAAGCAGTTTATGTTTGACCAATAAACGTACTTTCACAATTTTTAGCTTCTGAAAAACGACTCTCTTTCTCCCAAAATATTGGTTAAACATGCTAACATATGATGCCACATTACAGCGCGCAATCGATATACTGAGTTGCTGGAGTAAAGTAAACACTCAGCCAAAAAAACCCAAATGAAGATAGAAAAGAACAGATGATATGTGGCATGGGACCATTGTCAAACATAGTTGTATATATCAGACCAAAAACAAAAAACTAGTTAACCTACATTAGCAATTTTTAAGCGTTGTCATTATAATTTAGCTGATTTTCTATGTTGATCCAAATTCTGAAAACCATTTCTGATGTCGTTCAATCAATGTCCCCTGCAGAAACTGTGGGTTGTATCTTGTTTAAAGCTTCTACAAAGTCATCCATCGTAACTGGAATTTCCAAAATCTCAGCTTCAGACATGTTCTTAATCTCATCTGGATTTTTCCCTGATATCCTACGTCTCATGCCATTTATAGAAGCATCTCTGCAGATATTTGTTAGATCGTCTCCACTATAACTTTCTGTTCTTTGTGCCAATTTGTCAATATCCAGGTCAGGACCTAACCACATTATTAGTATCAACAAAAATTCTCAAGGAGCATATAATATTTGACTTTGTAGAAGCAGATTTCATGGTTCACCTCAAATGTTGTAGCAAAAGTTAGAAACAAAAATATTTGAGTAGAGACATATGATGCAATATTAGCAGATGAACTTCTTATTACAACACAATGAAGCACAGTACCTCCAAATTAAGATTCTAGTCGATGAGAGCTTACCGTGATTGATTTTAAGTTTATCTTTATAAGCTCCTTTCGGCTCTTAAAATCAGGAAGCGGGATGTAAATCCTCTTTTCTAGCCGCCTCCTACAGTAGTACAGTTAATCACCAATTAGCCAAGATCCAGAGATGAAACACAAGACAAATCAGAGGGAAACAAAAGAAAGCTAATATTGACTAGGAAACTTAACCTTAGTGCCTCATCAAGATCCCAGGGGAAATTTGTTGCTGCCAAAACTGTCACTGATTTGCCTGCAGTGTTATTAGTGGAGTTGTTTAGCCCATCGAAGTTCAGACTTCACTCTTCGGGACATGTCATTCTCTCCAGTAGCCCTAAGAAGAAGGTTCAGAGTTGATAAAACATTAATAGGTGACCTGATAAGATAGTAACTAATATGCTATAGATATGATCTTAACAAATATCAGTTTAAAGTCACTGCGACCTCCAATGGCACTGCTCAGGTTATTGGAAGTCGAAAAACATATACATGCCAGTATGTATGGATGGCATCATCAGTTCATCAGTGCAGACTTGGCTGCTCAAATGAAACTAAAGTAGGATTCAGTTTTGATAAAACATACAGCCTCTAATTTTCTTCCTACTAGGTAAGGTTTCAAATTAATTTTAACCTTCTCTGCTCTATGAAGCTCCTGTGTAAAGCTTTGAACTACTAGAGACACATTTAACTCAGTAAAAAGCAAGAACGCCATGAAACTAATATACGATTCATCTCCAATCAAATTCTAATAGATGATCGAAGTTTAGTTACATATATCTATGCCTAGAAGCTTTAGCACATATAGTGATGAAAACAAACCTCACACAACAGGAAGACAATGAGAAATATCCTCAGCTGTCACGTGTATATGTAATCACTTTAGAAAGTAACAGATTACTTACCCTCTGGCATTGCAGAGAGAATCAATTTCATCAATGAAAATTGTACTTGGAGCCCGAGCACGGGCAAGGTCAAACAAGCACCGTACCAATCGTTCACTCTCACCATACCATTTTGCACACAACGAAGAACAAGTAACACTCAGAAATGTTGTCCCACACTCTGTAGCAATAGCTTTGGCCAAGAGAGTTTTTCCTGTGCCAGGAGGACCAAACATAGGAACTCCTGATTCCCTGCAAGTAACATCGAATATGTGAACTTTATAGCAGATTTAGGCATCCACTGCTTCCTGTAAAAGCTTCTTTGCCTTGGTTGAAGATGTAATATTACCAATATATTTTTATAGATAATTAGATAAAATGTTAATGAACATATATGTAATGTAAAGAGCATGTATTGAGTAATTTAATACATAATTATAAATATATAATTAAAAATACCAAATGAAGGGCTTATTTTGATGGTTCAAATTAATTTTTTTATAAGCAACCAATTTAATTTTTTAACTTCAGTTTATTTAGGCAGGAAACTTTTAATAAAGTTACAAATGGCTAATTTGAGTTTAAATAAAAATATATTTTGATCGATAATAATAGTATATAATTTTTCAAGTTTTAATTGACTCTTTCTTTTATATTCTATCAAAATTCAAGTGTGTTCTTCATCTATTTTAATTATAGAATAAAAATAATAATCTTGGTAGGGGGTCATGAAATAAAAAAATTTAATTTATATAGAAGGAAATTAAGAAATACCAAAAGATATTTTAAGGTTTTAGATTAAATATTTAGAGGTTATGAATATAAAAAGATGAGAGTTATGGATATCGAAAGTATAAAAATTGAATAGGTATGAGTTATGATTTATGAATATGAATATTTAAGCGATAGTGTATATCTCTCCATTTTGCAGATTTGCACATTTTTAAATTATTAAATTTTTTTATTTATCTTAAACGATAATACTTTATTCACGTAAACTATATTATTGAAAGAAAGTTGACTAATTTATATAGAGATTCTTGGGATTTTTTTTATTATTATTAATATATTATTGTAAATACATATAGATTAGAGTCTAGAGATATTAAATTAGATATTTTATTTAGGAATTAATCTAAAAAAGTGTCAAAAGTCATTAGCATGTTAATTAAAATGATACAATTTAATATTTTAATTAAATAGTTAAATGTTTTATGACATTTTATTTTATAATAGGGGCAAAACTATAATTCAACTTTTAACATTTTTTGTTCACTTACAGTAAATATATGATGATGATATGATATTTGATTGGTATATACTTTTATTCAGAATTGAATCGCGATAATTTGATCAAATTGAACCAAACTTATTTAAGGGGTGAAGTCTAGGCTTGGCTAACGAACAAACCAGACAATAATTTGTGGTTGAATTAAAATTAGAGAAGACTCAGCAATCAAAAATTTCGATATAACTACAGATGCTTAAAAAAAAAAAAAAAAGTCAATTCAATTCAAACAGGTTCTAAAATTATGGCTTTAGCCTAATGGTCCGGTTGTTTTTACTTGGAAAAGCATTTCATTACGGCTTTTTCTAGTTTGAATAAGTTACAATAGAAAACAACTCATGAAAAGTAACCTGCTTACTTCAAAAATATACCAACATTTTCAATTTCAGTGTCCATTTGAGCAATAATGGAATGTGCAACAGTAATATTATCACTAGTGTTACTGTTAGCCCCCTTGAAGAAGATCACTAGTATTGCAATAGCACCCTGTGAATTCCCGGCAATTTACAATTTCGGGGACTCAAATTCGGACACCGGAGGTATCTCTGCTGCATTTGAACCAATACAAGCACCTTATGGTGAGAGTTTCTTCCGGGGACCTGCCGGAAGGTTTTCAGATGGTAAACTTCTCATTGACTTCATCGGTAACGTAACATCCATCCAAATCAATATCATTACTCATTATGAAATCAATTGATTGATTGTGGATGTTAACTCTTTTCTGCAGCTGAGCTAATTAGATTACCTTACTTGGGTGCCTATCTAGATTCCATTGGCTCGAATTTCAGGCACGGAGCTAATTTTGCTACAGGAGGATCCACCATTAGGAGACAGAACGAGACTATATTCCAAAGTGGTATAAGCCCCTTTTCCCTGGACGTTCAAATCGTGCATTTCATCGTTTCCAATCCAGAACTGAAGAGCTCTATAGACAGGGTAAACATAACTAACCTCTATGTTCCAGTTTCTATCGTTTTAAGCTGATTTGACACTAAATGTCTCAGAGAAGAACAAACTCCAAGACCTCACGAATTTTCAAAATCTCTCTACACAATTGACATAGGCCAAACTGATTTAGCTGTTGGCTTCCGCCAGATGAGTAATATGCAACTTCGGACAGCCTTACCAGACATAATAAACCAGTTTTCTGCAGCAGTAACGGTAGTATACGACAACTTTCAACAATTTTATCATGAATTTAATAAGGTTAACTGTAATTTTGTTTGGCAGCGTCTATATCAACAAGGAGCAAGGGCATTTTGGATACACAACACGGGTCCAATCGGTTGCTTACCAGTATCCACATTATACCTCAGAAATCCGAAACAAGGTGTTCTTGATAACTATGGATGCTTAAAGAGACATAATGAATTGGCCTTAGAGTTCAATAGACAGCTGAAAGCCAGGATAGGAACATTGAGAGCAGAGCTTGGGCATGCTGCTATAACATATGTAGATGTCTATGCTGCCAAGTATGAACTGATCAGCAATGCCAAGAGTCAAGGTATATGTTAATACACAAACACATACCAATAGTTTTACCATACACTTGTTGTTTCGTACCAAGGCTTAAACAGATGAAAAGAAATCATCTAAATACGGGCTTTAAAATTTTGAACAGATTTCATGGAACCCCAGAAAATATGCTGTGGGTTACACGAGGGGAACACACATGTATGGTGTGGGCAGAAAGGAATAGTGAGAGGTGCAGAAGTTTTTGGAGGAGCTTGTGTCGACCCTACAGATTATATAAGCTGGGATGGAATACATTACTCACAAGCTGCTAATCAATGGATTGCAAATCACATACTAAATGGCAATTTCTCTGATCCTCCCATTCCCATCACTCATGCTTGTCATAAACATCTTCACTATTAGGAATCTTGTATTATAAACATGCATCTTAACTAGCAGTTTTCATATCTATGTCAAGTAAAATCTTGATCTTTTATCCAGACTTAATATAAACAGAAACTCGCAACTTTCCAGTATAAGGTCGAAGGGAGAGAGATTCCATATAAACTCAGAGACCTTAATAAACACAATACAAATTTACAACTCAAATACTAGGATTTTATTTTTCATGTCCAATTACTGTACACCAAGAACACTAGAAAATCGTACAGCAAAGATTTTCTTTGATAAATACATTGCACGACAAAGATAATATTTTCTTTTTCTAGATAACAATGCTACGAACTAAATGTGAATAGGTTCACAGCTCACCCTTATAAGACTACTAGATACATACAGTAGATTGTCCAAATTTAGTGACTCTGGACGTGTAAAGAGTAACTATATTTCACTGGCGATGTCCATCTGGAAGAGCAACAACCTGGTTACAGGGCACCATGCGTTGAGGTAGAGACCCATCTTCCTCATCATCATCAAACTCTAATGTGTAACTGCAAAAGGGGAAACAAAATGCATTAAATCCGTGAAAAATAATCATTGATTCTTTGGTAAAAAATTTGGAACTTAACAGTCAACTTCAAGAAAGAAGAAATATTGAGCTAGATGACTGCAACAGATTATAATAATTGATTCCAGATTTCCTTTCAATCAGAAGTCATTGCTCAATTACTGAGTACTATAGAATAATAAGCCCATCAAGAGGCCTTGTACGGGAATGAAAAGGAAAAACCACTTACTCGTCACTCTTCCTCTGGAAATCGATATACCATTTGGACCATCACATGCAAATGTAAGTCGAAAATCAATCAGTTCCTCAATACTTATGATATTTTGAATAGCTCATTAAAGAATATCCAGACAAACTACGACAATAGGAAACTAGATAATGATACCTTGCGGGCCTGGACTACTGTGGCTTTGTACAAGGCTGTCGTTCCTGGGTAAACTGCCAAAACTTGTTTTCCAGGAGGGAATTCTGGAGCGGTTGCAAGATCACTCATCTTGGGAAAAGGTATAATATGTGACCAGGGTAGCTTGTACTTTCTGTAATTGGCAAAAGAATAGAACCAGTAAGTCTAGTAAGAAGGCGAATAATCATTTAGTAAGCAAATCCGTAGCTGAAAAAAATCAACATAGATATCAATGAACAAGCAGCCTCTCAAAGTACAAAGAGTGAAAACCACATATAATCGGCTATCAGTCATCAAATTCTTCAGTAGCAATATTAAGCTTAGAGGAAATGAAATGTGGCAGAATCTTAATCACAAATATCCACAAGAAGGTGCTGAGAACAGATTATTGTACAGCGACTTGCAAGACAGCTGAGAGTAACTTATGGACTACTTACTTGAGATACCAGCTAACAACAATCACCAACAAGTCGCAAAAAAGGACAAAACTCAAAGTACTAAAAGAGGGAAAAATAAGTCACCAAAGATCCTTAATTAGTTGTTTAAAGCTGGAAGCTCAAAAAGTGAGGCAAGTTTTTGTGTAAGGAGGTCACATCATCAGACAATATATTACCGTTTTGATTTCTAATTTCCTCCAATTGATGTATATGATTTGTTAGTCTCATGAGACTATAATAGAGTTTTAGCAAGGTCCTAGAAGGAGCGGGAAAATTGATTTGTTAAGTGTCCCTCATTCTTTTACCTTATATTCCCAAGTCTCTGTAATTCTTGCGCAGCTTCTTAGTTATGGAAAGCATTCAATAACACTTGCACAAAAGATTCTCAAGTAAAATTGTTGTCACTTAGATCCAAGAAAAGTTCCTGAAGTCGCTTCATCACTATTTCTCTCCCATACCCACACCCCCAAGATAAAATGCACAAACAATCAAAAGGAAAGTACACAAGCAATATGTAATTAGGAAAAAACAATCAACAAATGTCCAAAGATCAATTGTAGGCTACCTCTGACCACCACCTTCCTCGTCATCTCCCGGCTCCTCATCTAAAACTTCAAATCTGCCCAGGGGAGATGCAATGTTAATGCAAAATATATGTAAATGAAATCAGTCTAGATTACTTTTTCAACTTGAAGCTATGTCACAGAACTTACTCCTTTGATTCTTTGTCATAATGAGTAACTTTGACAATAACCCACTCATCCTTTTCACCATCTTCTTGCGCAACTCTAGCAGCAACCTAGTGGTAAAAAGTTATTTACTTTTGTTGAACGACATTATGAAAATTGAAAAGGAGTAATTTACATTCATAAAATCGATCCATACTTGTTCTCCCTTCAAGCTAGCAAAGAACTCCTGCTGATTTCGCATGGAAGGAGAGAGCCTAGGAATGTCAGGATCACCTTTCATCCTCTTCTTTTTCTGCTCGTTGCCTTCTGTCATCCATGCAAGTCCAAATGCATTAACCAAGGTGAAGCCATTAAAATTGAAGATCAAAAATATAATTGAGTCTATTAGTAATAGTATAAGCAAAAAGTCTCTTTTTGTTTAATTTCATAAAATAGATATTTGATGCATTAGCCTCAAAGATAATTTTACTTTCCGACATTTCCTTACCCTTTGCCTGAGTTTTGGAACCATGTCTTGCCTTGAAAGGAAAAGAAGACAAAAGGCTCCTTCATCAAATTAGCAGCCAAGATAATTTTTTTGTATTTTCTCCAATATCCCAAATTATTCTGCCTCTGCTGTCCTTTCTAACCTCAATTCTATGAGAATTGATACCTCAAGTTAAGGGTACTCAAGTTAACGTATAACTATTATTCAAGTTCTTTAGAGGAAACAGACACATATACAACTTAAAAGTATACACGGTGAGGTAAGAATCAATAACCAACCTCCAGATTTCAAATAATATATTGTAAGCCAGGAATTAATTTAAACTTTAAAGAACACAACACTAGAAATTCAATGATTGTTAAGTTAATCAATTGTACACACACCTATCCTTCTTCGTTGTTGGCCAGCACCTCCAGCAGGAATCATTGCATCCAGCTGGCCCAACAACTGGTTGGAGATACTACAATCAAAGGGCAAGGAAGGAGAAATAAATTAATTTCATTGAAAATGAAAATACAACAAGTATCACTATTAAACATGACTTGTAAGAACAAACATTTTAGAGCTTTTAAGTCTAAATTGTCAAATAAAGAGTTGCATAAAACTAACACCACGTAGCTCCATTTGGAAAAAATAGAAAGTTGTGAGTCAATAATCACCACACCTACCCTTAACCATCCTCCAAGCAAGGAAACAGTGCAAAGATAAGTACCTCATCTCACTCTCGGAAAGCTCTTTGGCTTGAGTGTATAACATCTTAAGTTTTGACAGGGAATTGTCACCTGGTTTCTCAACGGCTTCTGGAGCTGCAGAAGGAATGGGAAAGTGGCCAAATGTTAAGTGCCATAATACTTACACTATAAGTCTAGGTAGATACATGTCACATGCAAGTTTTCTACTTCAAACAGGTCAATGATCTTCGCCAATAAAAGTAGTGCTTAATCACACAATTCAAATCTGTAAGAACTTTCCAAATCTTTGGATTCAATCATGAAAAGCACTAGAATCTGTCAAATTCACATTACGGTTTATATTGGTGATTGCGATTACTTCGAACAAGAGAGGAACTTGAACTTATCAGAGAGAAGGTGTAAAATTCAAATGGATTATGTAGATTCCTAATACCAAAAGAACTGTCTAAAGGGGGATTCACAAATGACAACATTACTCAGTAAACAAAAATCAGTTGGATAACCCCCAAAACCAGTGGCATTAGAACCTCGATCTACCATAATGAGTTGACAGCCTACCCTATTAGTAGTTGCTTCCACTATTTGAACCCATGACCTAAAAAACTACAAATACACATCAAAATTCACAAAGTAGGGTAAATACAAAGGATTTTAGCAGGTCATTAATTACTGTTTCTCATAGAATTTGCTTGAATTGATTGCATAACTATTTTTTTTTTAGTGCATTCAACTTCTAACGACTTTTTCACTAACTCTAATTTGCTCTGGAGCTGCAGAAGGAATGGGAAAGTGCCAAATGTTTAAGTGCCATAATACTTACCACTATAAGTCTAGGTAGATACATGTCACATGCAAGTTTTCTACTTCAAACAGGTCAATGATCTCGCCAATAAAAGTAGTGCTTAATCACACAATTCAAATCTGTAAGAACTTCCAAATCTTTGGATTCAATCATGAAAAGCACTAGAATCTGTCAAAATTCACATTACGGTTTATATTGGTGATTGCGATTACTTCGAACAAGAGAGGAACTTGAACTTATCAGAGAGAAGGAGTAAAATTCAAATGGATTATGTAGATTCCTAATACCAAAAAAACTGTCTAAAGGGGGGTTCACAAATGACAACATTACTCAGTAAACAAAAATCAGTTGGATAACCCCCAAAAACCAGTGGCATTAGAACCTCGATCTACCATAATGAGTTGTACACAGCCTACCCTATTAGTAGTTGCTTCCACTATTTGAACCCATGACCTAAAAAAACTACAAATACACATCAAAATTCACAAAGTAGGGTAAATACAAAGGATTTTAGTAGGTCATTAATTACTGTTTCTCATAGAATTTGCTTGAATTGATTGCATAACTATTTTTTTTTAGTGTATTCAACTTCTAACGACTTTTTCACTAACTCTAATTTAGGCAGCCACAAATATAATTTGTCATCAAACTGAGTATAAATAATAAATTTAGAGTTGAAATACTAACTGTTTTGAAGCTTTTTGTGCATCTTATTGATTTCAAGGAGTACTTCCTCTTGCTCTTTCCTTAAACGATCAAGCTCCTTCGATTTTTCCAACATTTCAGTAATATCCGGTGACGCCATTTTACTTTCTTTTCCGATGGGATCGGAAATTCCACAAGTTCCGATACCTAACCCCAAAAGAAGGAGAGAATATTAGAATTAGAGCTCCAGCTAAATCATCGTCGTCGTAGGTTGTCGGAGAAATCCGCACTCAACTGCTAATTGGGAGATAAACTTCGCCTGAGAGTTGCGTCAAAAGTCCTCTTTGCCCCTTTGATATTTTGCTTTCCATTCACTATTACTACTTAAACGTAACAATAGCACAAAACATGTGACGGAATATTCTTCCTCTTACAAATACTTATGGATCGTTTGCTTACAAATTAATAACAAAAAGGCTATCCTTCTAATTCTAATATGTCAAATAGATGATATCAGAGTAAAAATACTTTTGCAATTATTTATTTGATTCAAATAGGATCATAATTAGGGATAAATTTAGGTAATTTATAATTTATTAAGACAATAAACGAATTAAGATTCAATTGAATTCAAATTTAATTGGATAAAATTAATCAAATAATGGATTATAAACGGATTAAGACCATATCAATTATACTAAGTATTAATTATTTTATTTATTTTTAAAATTATTTAATACCTAAAATAATTGTTGGGTTATTTTTAATATGGATATAACATATCAAATTAAATAATTAAATTTAAATTTTTTATTTTTTTACAAGATCTCTCATCTATTGATAGCTAACAATATAAATTATATAATAATTAATAATATGAAATCATAAAAATATTTGATAATCACATAATTCATTATTTTTATTCATGTAAAAATTGATTGGGGAATGAAGGTCATTTTAACGAGGAAGAATACAATAGTTGGACTTATGTAAGGTACTGATATAATTTAGTGCAACTTTCACATATAACAAATAAAAATTTATATTTGTATACTATAGCAAAGTTTGTATAATTGCGCTTCATAACAAACATAGAAACTGTATAAATCGATATACATATATAGTTGAAGCAAATTGTATAAAACGAAGTGTATAAAACAAGAAAGAGAAAGACACTTGGACAGAGAACTGTATGAAAACAAAGTGTATAAAACGAATTGTATTATTATAAGTGTATAGAATGATTATATACAATTTGAATTTGTATAAAATAAGAAAGAGAGAGACAAAAGAGACTTGACAAGGAATATACAATTGAATCGAATTATATAAAACGAGAAAGAGATAAATTATATACAATTTGAAAATTGTATAAAATGAGAAAGAGAGAAAGGCAAAAGAAACTGGGCAGGGGAGTATTTTTATTGTATAATTATAAGTGTATAGAACAAAAATATATGTACTTGCATGTGTATATATATTTTTCTCACGCTTTATACAAACAGAAACGCAATAGCGAGGGCGGCGAACGAGATTTGGGAGAGTGGCAAGCGAGATCTGGAAGAGGGGAGAGAGGGGAACAAAAATATATGTATTTATACAATTTTCTCTGCTTTATACAATTAAAAACAATTATTATACACTTGTATTTGTATAAAAAGTGAGGAAGCGAACGAGAGATTGGAGGAGAGTGGCGAGCGAGATATTTGGGAGAGACGCGTCTGACAATTTTTTGCAAACGTTTGCTATAAAGTACAATTAAATCAAATCCTAGCTACTTCATTTATTTTAGGTTATTAATTTGCTATTATATACAATTTTCCCTATAATTTAATATGTCCAAACAAAATATCACAATTTAAATAATTAAAAATTAATTTATCCACATACGAGATAATATGATCTTAGCTATTACTCATATGAGATATCATAAGAATAATATTACTTGCACATTACACGAATACATTTACTTATTGCATCTATAAAATAATCCTCAAAAAAATGATTTGTAAGCTTCTTTGAAAATTTTTTAACCAAAGCTATTTGCTTAGAATATTTTAATTGGGAGTAAAAAAATTATCATAACACTAACAAAATATTACAAATAACTTGAGGCTTTTTTTTTTTTTTTTGTACTAATACGCTAATGGATTTTTCAGGAATAATTTTCCATCAAGAAGAAACGTTTATGATTTTATCTTTTAAAAAAGAAAAAGAAAAAAAGAAAGGCGACATCTTAAACTTTCACAAAGATTAGGAGGTTTGCTTATTTAAAAGCCATTTCAAATTTAATTGAACATATTAATTATATCAAATACAGATGGGAAAGAAAAATCAGAAAGTAACTGCCTCAGGCCCTCAAGAGAGTGTATGGCTATAGGGAAAGTGTTAACCCTCTGTCATATTAAGTGAAAAGGTAAATTTAAATTAAATGTTATAATCATAATTTATTTTATTTATAATTTTTAATAATTTTTTTTTTTTTTGCCATATGACTTGATACTATATAATTAGTCATTTTCAGTATATAATTAATCATTCGGTATAAAAATATATACAATGTGTTTTTATTTGTATAAAGTAGGAGAAAATGTACATACAAATACAAATACATATGTCTTCATTATGTACACTTATATTATACAGCAAATATTATTATACAAATTACAATGGGTAAATGGATTTATACAAAATTAGACAATTTGTATAAAATTGAATGTATTAGTAAATTATACAAATCAAAAACTCCACAGTAAATATAAAATTTGTTATGAATCACAATTATGCAAATTATAATTTTTTATATTTGTTATATGTGAAAATTGTTCTTAAAAGATGTGATGGTAACTTTCAAATAATGCAAATAATGCTATCACGTCATTGATAACTATAGTTTGCATAATTAGTACTCCATAACAAACATAGTTATATACATTTCGCTAAACATATATAAAAGAAAATCGGTTGTATAATCTCTATGTTTCGGTATACATATACAAAAAATCAACTATATAATTACTGTTTGTATAAAGTGAGAAAGAGAGAGAGACAGAAGAGAACTGGGCAGGAGAATATTTGTATTCTATAATTATAAGTGTGTAAGACGAAGATATATATATGTATTTGCATGTGTATATACAATTTTCTCACGCTTTATACAAACAGAAACACAATTTATATATTTATGTTTGTATAAGCGAGAAAGGCGAGGGAAAGACTGACGAGCGAGATCCGAAAAAGGGGAGCGAATATATATATATATATACAATTTTCTCTCGCTTTATACAAACACATTTTATATATTTGCATTTATACAAAAGCAAAAGAGGAGATGGAGAGAACAAAAGTGGCGATCGAGATTCGCCATGAAAGAGACAAAATAACAACAGTTTGTTATGGAGTATAATCAAATCAAACTATAGTTATAATGTTTAATTTGAATTGATAAATTAATATTATATATAATTTTTTCCTAAATTATATGTAGGGAAGGAAATTATTTTAATTCAGATAGTGTATTTTAAGATCTATTTTTGAGGACAGTAGCTTCTTGATCTTTTATGTTTTCATTAACCAAAAAAACATCATATTTGTTTTCCTACTAATTACATATAAGCTATACTATTTTAAAAATATATTTGAGTAAAAAGGATATATTTATCCTACGATAATAAATTCGTTTCATTTTTATTTTTTTTATATGGAGCCTATGTGATATATTTTTATTTTTTTCCCTCCATTAAATCTATTGAGCATATTACTTACCTTATTTTTTTTATTTATAAATCCCAGTTAATTTGGGAATACAATTTAAATTTCCCGCTTATAAGACGTGCTGAAGCATGGCACCGACAAGGGTTGACTTGGCACTAATTTTTACCAAGAACAATTCAAACGCTATATTTTCACCTATAAATTACGTAAATTAATTACATTGATTGATTGGTGATCATAAAGGGTTGAGTTTTTTCTGATAGCTCTGCAAATCTCTGGCTTCCCTTAATCCTCCGGATTAGCCCCTTCAGGTATATTTATGGAACATTCACAAATTTCTGCATAAGTTTTAAGGCATTTTCCGACGTATAATTGGAGCAATGTGAAATTTGAATTGATTAGTGTCGTGTAAGTAATCTAATTTTTGGGATAAGGGAACTGAAAAATTGATTTGTAACTGTACAGGAATCATTTTGATGTTTTAGGGTTGACTATAATGCAATACTGTTTTGGCATTTCTGTTGTGGATTACTGAAGTCAACTGTTTGCGGCTTCTCCTTTTTGTGATTCTGAAATTTCCGAGGAGAATGGGTTCACCTACGCGCAGGTTTTTAGTTTTAAAGTGATTTACGGGTCCTTTATTGCCTTTTATTGAGAGACGTGGAAGAAGGTTATCAAGTTTTTGACTTAGACCTTCTGTGACAGCAGCTCTAACACTAGAAGAGGAAATGAAATGATGAGGCTTCTTGTGACAACCATTGTCGGAGTTGTGATTGGTATTTTCTTAGGCGTGTCGTTTCCTACTCTTTCATTGACCAAGGCAAGGGAGTTACTTTGCCTTTTGAATTTAATAAGATACATAAATATTTAATCAGGGTTGATCTTTAAGATGTAGAATCCATGTCTGTTCTGAATTCTAACTGTATTTGAAGAGTAAATGCACACACACACGCGCGAAAAAACACACTCACTGCTAAGTGCTCCCCTGATTTAATGCCTCATTTTTCTCTTTTAAGTGACCATTTGTATAAGAGCTGATAAGATGATCTGCTTGTTTATTTTAATGTTGCAGCTGAACTTACCTTCTAATCTTTTTGGGTTAATTAATCTCACTTACATTGAGGAGAAGTATTCAGGCCTCTCAACGCAAGATCTATTAAATGTCTTGTCTTCCCTTAAGAGATACAGAGGCCATTCACACGGCCACAAGCATTCCGACACAAAGGTAATAACATTTGCCTCTTATACAGGCTCCAAGCAGCTTCTCTTGAGACTTTGGTGCTACAATTTTATTGTTTCCATTTTATTATTACATTCAGATATTGATGGTCAACTTTAGTTATATAGAGATAAGATTGTACCAAGTCTCTTGGAAATTTATGCCGCCTTTCAAGACTTACGCTATTTGCACAAATATTGCAGATTTGGGTTCCATCAAACCCTCGAGGTGCTGAGAGGCTACCAGCGGATATCGTTGCATCTGAGTCTGATCTTTATGCTCGAAGATTGTGGGGTCTACCCCATGAGGTCTGTGTTTTTCAGCCTTGATGCCTATCTAAAGTAGTCAATAGTGTGAGGTTTAGAAAGGAAACATCCATGTTTTAGCCCATTGCTAGAAAGGCCTTTTCTATAAATGATATGCTCAGTTCACGGTACTAACATGTCTTGAAGTTGATTTTAGGGGGAGGTTTAGAATGCAAGAAAATGATCCATGCGTTAACACATTAGCAAAAGGGCTTCTTTTCATAAATAATGACATGCTCAGTTCACATACTAACATGTCTTGAAGTTGATTTCAGGGATATTGGTTGAGTGTCTATAAGTCAAAGAAATTGCATGGAGTTCATATAAAACTAATAATTGCTTGTGATACACCCTTTTAACTTTATTGCCTTACTAACTATCTTTGAAGTAGTTTGCTTAAAGATCTTTGGATGGATAGGAAACTAAGAAAGCCTGATTGGAAGTAACTTACTTGGTCAAGTGGGATATATACATGCTTGCCTCCTCCTGATTTTGTTGGGCTATGAAGAAACAGTATGCCTTAGCTGTCAATATAGTTTTCGACATTGAACTTTCTATAATCTACTGTGATGACTGATGACTGACGAAAATCATGTATAGCTAGCTGAAACATGATTTTTAGTATACAATTATGAGTTAACACCCTCAATGATGCTTCTCTCTCACTTGCTTTCCTTTTTTTTTTTGGAATAGAGAAACATAATGAGCACACATTATATCAGTCTATCTGAGTCTGTTTCATCAATTGATCTGCAGGACTTGATTATCAAACCTAGGTATCTTGTTTGCTTTACAGTTGGCTACGAGCAGAAAAATAACATAGACGTGGCAGTGAAAAAGGTTAGGTTCAACCGTTCTCTAGCTCTATTCCCTTCTATTCACTCCTTTAAGCCCTGTCCTTTCAGGGGATCATTTAATTGTGAATAAGGGACTAGTTAACCCCTAACCTAAGTTTTGTTTGCAACATAATTTAACATATACAGTTGCCTGCAACTGCAATCATGTTTTAGGTTTCCAAATGCTTTAGAAAAGTGATGTTGGAGATTTTAGAATGGGACAGAAAATAACTAGTTGTGGAAGGCAAAATGTTTTCGGAAACACTGATCTTTTGACAAAAGAAAACGTTAAGATTTTCCATTTTCTAATATTTGTTTTTTGAGTTGATTGTTTGACTATTTTCTACTCAATTTTACTTCTGTACAATGAATAAAAGCAACAAAATATTTGGCTTTTAATGCTAAACTAAGCATTAACTGTTTTGACCGAATTTGTTTGCGTGTTTGTCGATACAAGTCACTAACAAAACCTTGTTTAGTGTTTCTTTATCTTACCAAGGAGATATTATATCATCTTTTTATCTTATGGAGTTTATGTTGTTGATTTGTGTACACTTAATTTCTCTCGTGATTATCGATATTTTCAATATTTGTGATGTTTCTTTCCTTTGATTATATCCTGTATGTGCCCCTAAATAAGACACTTCCTGCAATAGTCCCAGCATGTTCCTCAGTGGGATTATAGTTTCCCATAATTTTGTCCACAGACTAAACATACCTTCATCTCTTGTGGCTGTGCATGCTTACAGTTGCATCTTTAACAGTTTTCACAGAATTTTACCTTTATGTTGTTTCACTATGATGGTCGAACAAGTGAATGGGATGACCTTGAGTGGTCAAAGCGGGCTATCCATGTTAGTACACGAAAGCAAACTAAATGGTAACTGTTTTTGCAACTTCCTTTGTTCCTAAGTGTTTCAGTACATTTTGGTGCCCTTGTAAAAGTTTTTTCATGTGTTGAAAGGTGGTATGCAAAACGCTTTCTGCATCCGGACATTGTAGCACCTTATGACTATATATTTATCTGGGATGAAGACTTGGGGCTTGAGAATTTTGATGCAGAGGAGTACGAATGATTTTTCACACATTCTTCTGAATCAGATATGTTGAATTTTATGAACTCTTATGTTTCATTACAATTGCAACTTCAGATATATAAAGTTGGTGAAGCAACATGGGTTGGATATTTCACAGCCTGGTGTAGCATCAAATAGAGAGTTGTCATGGTGGATGACAAAAAGACGAAATGACACTGACGTCCACAAGTAGGGTCACTTGCATTACTATCTGTAACTGCAGTATAAAGCATCCCATGCACACATATCACTGATCTCATATTCAGTCTATTTTTTATGCTTGCAGGGAAACAGAGGAAAGACCTGGCTGGTGCACTGATCCACACTTGCCACCATGTTCAGGGTATGTTAATGCATGATATTTTTTCTACGAACTACCTTCTCGCTTGATGGTCAGTATCAGTAGTTTTTCTTTTTGCTATCTGCAATCAGATTTGTGGAGATCATGGCACCTGTTTTCTCTAGAGATGCATGGCGGTGTGTTTGGTATATGATCCAGGTATAAATTATGTTACATCTTTTTTGACATTTATTGCAGCTAACCGCCTCCCCCCTTCAGGCCCCTCCTACAATCTAGAAAAATAACCCTACAAAAGTGGAAAATATAGAGTAAAATGAAAATGAATATTGCGCATAAGAGGAGGCAGGGTTGGAGGATAAGTAACCATTTCGTGAATGCAAATATGAGTTGTTATTTGTTATTGCAGAATGATTTGGTCCATGGATGGGGTCTCGATTTAGCTCTCAGGAAATGTGTAGAAGTAAGTAATCCACCTTATGCAGTGGTGTAAAATTCTCCTGTATTCTTATTCAACTGGCCTTATCTTAATAATGCTTTTGGATGAGCAGCCAGCCCACGAAAAGATAGGAGTGGTAGATTCTCAGTGGATTGTTCATCAAACTGTCCCTTCACTCGGGAACCAGGTATACCCCGTCTCAGCCTTGTCTTTTTTCATACTAGGTTATAAGTTTGAAAGTAATGGTTAGCTTCTTTCAACAGGGACAAGCAGAGAAGGGCAAAGCACCATGGGAAGGGGTATGTCGCAATATCTGATCCTCCATTAACCAAAAAACAATATAATCACATTTTATATTTTCACAATGAACTTGTAGATTGAGTTCAAATCATTTTGGTTCATGAATGAAATTATGTTTGTCCTTTTCATCGTATCACGCAATATTAATTGTTCAATCTGAACTATGCATTATTTGGAGAAACCTTCTCCATGATTTTCTATCTCATACATTTAATCAAAAAAGTGTTTTCTTGATCTTGTTACAGAGAAATGTGATCATTGATTATATTGTGTAAGTTCAGTTTTCATTCTGGCTTATAGGTAAGAGCAAGGTGTGAGAGAGAGTGGGCAATGTTCAAGGAGCGTATGGCTGGTGCAGAGAAAGATTATTACTACAAAGCAAAGGGAATCGATCCCCCTAATTCTACATCTCATTAGGTAAAATTTCATATGATTAGGATGTCAACACTTCTTTTTTTAATTGAAAGTTATATACTTCAGTTTTTTTACACCATTAATAGTACTAGTTAACTTGTAATTACCTACAAGTTCTGATTTACTGAATATTTTTTGCCCTGTCAATGCAAGTAAGTTAACAATTATCTGTCGACTAACTTATACAAGAGAGTTTCTTTAATTTTTTTTGTTAAAAGTAATTCTTCATTATTTTTATCATCCTAATCAGTTGGTGCAATATTTGATGTTAGAAAATCAAGTTTAGGACATTATTTTTTTTGTTTCAACTGTTGCTCTCCATTTGTTTCTTCCTCATGCATTTCTGGCATTTCTGCCGTCTGAGTTTAGACAAATTTGTCTCCAATGTTGTATAATTTCTTAGTTAATGTCAATTTGACCTTTGTGTCATAAAATATTTAATGGTAATCTATCTTGATGAATAGTCGATGTTTGGTATTATCGGGGTTGAAAATCATTTGCACTTAATAGCCCACAAGATAAGGATAAGGTAAGCCTATTCCTCAAATTTCACGTGTGAAATCACGAAATATGCTATTGTTAATGTTATTGTTATTGTAACTTCAAAAAGTAGGTCGCATACCCTTGTCTCTAAATAAACTATAGTAGGTGTTATTTACCATTCTCTTCTAAATTTATCTGTCCAGGTGCCATCCCGTTGCTGGACAATATTATACTAGATACAATTGAGTGAGCTGTTCAAAATACATTATCATGCAACAGTGATTTTGTGACGGAAGATTTAATTTCGTAATATTTTACAAATTTGATATAAGTTTATAGGAGATTTTAATCTTTTCACATATAAAAGATATGAAAAATATTATTTTCTTCTATTTAATTTGTAAATAACTATACCTTTGTAACAGTCTTAAAACAATGAATAAATTAACAAGGTAATTACCTTCTTTGATTTTATAATTTTGGTGTTTTAGCTAAACTTATTAGTCTACTCTTGTTAGATTCATACAACAAGGTTTGGTTTCAACAATTTCAAATATAGCTAATTTGACAAAATTATGCATGATTATTTATTAGTATATGGGTCCGTCGCTAATTTTGCTTTTGGCGTAAACGAAGCTTTCCAAATCTGTTGCCACATAAATTCAAACCGAAGAGCCAAATCCCATGTTCTCTGAGTTGTAACAATATAGTTAGTAATTAATTATTTTAAGAATTTAACTAATATCTACTCATGATTCTATAAATTTACCAGTTTTGCTTTATTTGTCATAGCATATAATTATTTTATTTTAAGGTTATAAGCTTATTTTCAAGAGACTATTTATAGGTAACTTAATAGAGTAATCATTTAGATAAACTCTTACTTTTAATATTGATATGATTTCAATTTAAATCACAATCTTTTTTTAGAAAAATATCTCCAAAAGTTATATATCGAGATTAGAGTGATAAAAAAAATCTTTTATCAAAGTAATTTTTTTTCACTACTACTAGCATATATATGAATAACAAATATTTTTGAATCTTGATATACAAGATTTACGTTCACTTTATTGGTTTTCATATACCCGTTCTATTAATATCAATATCCATTTTTATTATTTAGTATTTTCTGGGTTTAGCAATAGTTATTCACTATAATATTTTGAGATGTTTAATAATATTTGTTTATTTTATAAAATTAATTTATAATTTTATATTTAATTCATAATTTATTCTTATTATTAATTATAGTTATTTTTTTAAAAAATAATATATCTTTAATATTTAAAAAATAATATAATATAATTATCGATTTGTTTATAATTTCTTAAGAAAGGTAATAATCAGTAGTGAGTAGTGGACAAGTATTTATTGCATCGGGTGAGTACTAGTATATGGAACTTTTAAACACAAACTTTTTTTTCAAAAAAAAAAAAAAAGGTTAAAAGAAAAGAGGACTGGTCTTCATGTGTTTGGATTTTGAGTTTACTTGCAACGACATCTCGACAAAGAATACATATCCTTTTGACAATTCCAAGGTTGGATATTTTCCTATATTAAAGATTCCGATGAAACATTGAAAACTTAACAACATCCCAAATTTTGATTTTGGTTGAAGCATAGATTCTTACTTTCATAATCTTTCAGATCAGCTCAGGTTCGATTCCATTCAAGATTCAAGATTTCAACTTCTATATTTTTATTTTTTTTCAAACACTTCAAGAAAATTTGTTGCTTCTTTTTTAGGCTAATATTTGACTACTGTTTGTCCAAGATTGCAATTTAGTAATATTTGAACTTACTAGCAATAGACCAAGTTAAGTAGTAATTAATAAATCTTTGAGATATAATGAATGGGAAGATGGGAACTTTACTCAAAAGTGTTCAGTAATTGCAAAGTACTGATCTTTTTTTGCTTTCTGGTTTTAGGAATCTCCCAACTCATATTTGGGCTAAGCAGATGTTAGTCCTTTTCTGATTCTGAAAAGGTTTGTGAGCTTGTGACTAAGATGGGGACGCCTATGAAACGCAGGTTCTTGATTTGACACAAATTTATTCATTTAAGCATCCCAACTGCTTCAGGATTGAGGCGTAATAGATTGGTTGATCCATTTATTTATTTACTGCTGAATTTCCACAGCTCAAACTCGAGAAGACGGAATGAAAAGATGAGGCTTTTTGTGACTACTTTTATTGGAGTTGTATTCGGGTTTTTCCTAGGTGTAACTTTTCCTACAATTTCATTGTCCAAGGCAAGGGGAACTACTTTTAATTTTAATCTTAATATAAACATATTTGATGGGGACATTTTATTTTTAAGTCTCAGTTGAATAAGTGCTAATAAGGTAATGTGCTTCAATTTTGCAGCTGCCCTTACCTACGAATCTTATCCCATCGATTGATCTACCTGACATGGAGAAGTCGGGCCTCTCAACTCAAGCTCTATTAAATGTTTTGAATTCCTTGAAGGATCGTGTTGGCAGTTCACACAAGAATAAGGCCGCGAAGGTATTTTACTTGTCTTTCCTGTAGGTTCCATCAGCTTCTTGTTACTTGTCACTGTTTGTTATAGCAGACACTCCTAAAAGATTGCACCTCCATGATTTCATCTTTTGGAAGTGTTTGTATACCAATTGATGTTCAATATTTATGCTATTTGGGAGATCTTGCAGATTTGGGTTCCATCAAATCCCAGAGGCGCCGAGAGGCTACCCCCGGGTATTGTAGCATCTGAGTCTGATCTTTATACTCGAAGGCTTTGGGGACTGCCAAGTGAGGTCTGTCAATTCTGCATGTGTGCCTATTGAAGTACTCTATTGATTCTTCTCATTACTTGTCAACAATTACTAGTTCATGTTATGTGAATTGATGGCATTATTTTGTGGCTTAAAATGCAAAAAAAAAAAAATCATCCATGGCATTATGTTAATTGGAGGGACGGTTTTCATACAAGCAAAATTGGAAGGAGGGTGTTCATATCAGACACATGTTAGATGAATATGGAAAGAGTATCTGAATAAGATATATTGAGGGAACTGCTGAAGTGGACTGATAGATACATACTTGCGTGCTTCTGGTTTCTAGTGCTCAAAAAAACATTCTATAATGATTGGTGAGAACAGGTTCAACGGCAGCTAAAATGTGATTTTAGAATGTCATTGTGCGTTAAAAGTGAACGATGTCCATGTCTCTCTCTCCTTTCCTTACCTTTACTTTTGGAATGAGAAAACATAATGATTGTGTATGGTGTCCCTCTAGCATAATCAGCTCCATTAATTGATATGCAGGACTTGATCATCAAGCCAAGGTACCTTGTGACCTTCACAGTTGGCCTCAAGCAGAAGAGTAACATTGATGCAGCAGTGAAAAAGGTTGTGCTCGAGTCTCTCTATCTCATTTTCCTTGAAGTCGCTCTTTTGAGCACTACTCTGTGCTTTAGGAGGTTATTTTGTTCATGTTTAAGGGCCAGAAGCGTAACTAATTTTTTTCTTTTCTTGAGCATGTGTCTTGCGTTGTTTTATGTGCAATACCTTGGCTGTTCTTATCTATAATGTTTCCCTTAGTTCCTGTTGCGTGTATGTAAATTTATTGATGAATCTCTGAAAATCATTAAGAATCAATCTTATTGTCAATCCCACATTTAATCTCATCACAGAATTAGAATTACCAGAGACGGGCACTCATTTTAGGGTGGCTAGCACCATACATAGAGGTCTCATTTGCCTATTGCCCAGTATTGGCTCTTGCTACCCATATAAGTCTTGGTTTCTTGTTCCTTTGAAAATTTTAAAGCTTTCTGTTATTATTAAGGCCCACCATTGGTTGTTGGATGAGTGCTAAGTTGGATTGTTTGCCACTCATGATTTACATTTCAAATGGAACATAAAAATGTAGGTTAAAGGTGGACTGTTGTATCATTACATTCTTATTCTTGTATTGTAAACAGTTCTCAGAGAACTTTACCATTATGCTGTTTCACTATGACGGCCGAACAACTGAATGGGATGACCTTGAGTGGTCAGCACGGGCTATCCATGTCAGTACACCGAAACAGACTAAATGGTACCATTCTTGTAAATTCTTTCTATCCTCAATTCTTCAACATATTTGATGGATATGTAAGTGCAGTGTTTATTCATTTTGTTGAAAGGTGGTATGCAAAACGTTTTCTACATCCTGACATTGTAGCACCATATGACTATATATTCATCTGGGATGAAGACTTGGGTCTTGAAAATTTTAACGCGGAGGAGTAAGTGATTATAATTAGAGCCATGTGAATCAACAAATATATTGAATTATGTGGAGTCTTAAGGCTTAATGCAAATGCAGATACATAAAGTTGGTGACGAAACATGGTTTGGATATTTCACAGCCTGGTTTAGAACCAAACAGTGGGTTGACATGGCAGATGACAAAAGGGAGAAATGACACTGAAGTTCACAAGTAGGGAACACAGTACTTTAATTTACCTAGGACTGCTTTGATTAAAGCATATCATGTACACAAAGCTTGATCTCATATACAGTTTATTGCTTCTGCTAACAGGGAAACAGAGGAAAGGCCAGGCTGGTGCGCCGATCCACATTTGCCACCTTGTGCAGCGTACGTAATGCTTGATATTTACCAATAACAACTCTTTGTCACTTAATATTTGTTTCTCAGTATTATTAATCAAAAATGAAAAAGGAGGGTTCGTGTCTATGTTAACTATTATTTTGTTTGCAATCAGATTTGTTGAGATCATGGCACCGGTTTTCTCTCGAGAGGCGTGGCGGTGTGTTTGGCATATGATCCAGGTATAAATTATTAAAGATCTTTCATGTTTTTCCATTCATTGCAACAGCTTCCCCGAGGCACCCCTGGACCCTCTCACACAAACTTCAAAGTAAGAGCCGGCAAAGAAAGAAAAGTAGAGTAAAATGAAAAGCAATATTGATTCTTTTTTGCAGAATGACTTGGTCCATGGATGGGGTCTTGATTTTGCGCTTAGGAGATGTGTGGAGGTTAGTAGTTGTGTTGTGCGGACAAATTCTCATATGTCCATTTGAAATGACCTTTTTCCTAATAGTACTTTTTGATGAGCAGCCCGCTCATGAAAAGATAGGAGTTGTAGATGCACAGTGGATTGTACATCAAACTGTTCCATCTCTTGGAAGCCAGGTTTGTCCAACTTTCAGATGTAGTTAGAGTATATCAGACTAGCATAAATGTGGGCTATAACAAATTATTTTCTTTTCTTATTTCTACAGGGTAAATCGGAGAATGGCAAGGCACCATGGGAAGGGGTATGTTAGCTATATTTTATTTTCTCCTGTATGGTGAAATTTGGCCATGAATGACAGATAATTAGGGGAAAAATGAATCAAAAGAATTAATAGTCACAATTTAATCACCTTTTGAATTTGCATATGAATATGTCAAACCACGTTAAAACTTTTGTGCTGGTAGATGAAACTTAAGATGCTTGTTCTTTTCATTATATCACGCAAGATCTCTCTGTTAATGTATGGTGAACTCAAACCCATACTTCTGATGATGCATATGATTCTGCAACTGTTTGAGTAAATCGGAGTATGTTGATATCTGATTATCTGTCTAAGGTCCAACTTTTAATTTTGGTTCAGGTAAGAGAAAGGTGTCGAAGAGAATGGACAATGTTTCAGGATCGCATGGCTACTGCAGAAATGTCCTATTACAAGGCAATGGGAATGGATCCCCCTAATTCCACAACTAATTAGGTGACTCACTAGTCTAGAATGCTTGTAGAATTTCAGATTTTCTTTGTGTGCAAATATCTGGTACTAATTTAGAGTTCCCAAGTGTGAGTAGAACAAAATATATGTATTCTCCTTATACTAATATATAATTCATCTTTTGTTTTGTGTCAACCTCCTGTCTCTGTGTTCTATGCTTGCTTTGAGTTAACAGAAGTGATCTAATAACAGATAAAAATATGTAATTTTCATGGCACTTGACACTTTGATTTGTGCCATAGTAAAGATTTTAATTGACGAGTCTAGTTGGTACCAGCAATGACTGAAAGACAAAGATGTATTACAATTCTTCCCAATCTATATGTTATAAAGGTTCCATCACAACACTTTAGCCCACAAGGAAAGAGGTAATGTGGAGAAGAAGGTGAAAATACTACTGTCCCTTTGTTGAAGTAGCTAGACAGAAGATAAGTATGTAGAGATCTCCAATTGCCACCAAAAATGTGGAATTTTCTTCAACTGTTTCTTCTTCAATGGTGGTGTTCAAGCCAGCTTGTCGGCACCCAGACTATTCCGCTGATACCTGCAGCTTCTTACCAGCACAGACATGTACTGGATAACTGTCCCATGGAACCTCAAAAAAATCTTACAAATATCCTTTGGTGATTGCCTCTTCCAATTCTTTAAATTCCCAAGCATCATCCGCTGTATACTCTCCTGTGAGGTAAAGAGAGCACAATGAGCTATTGAACAAGTACTTGAAGGAATCAGGATTGATTCGGCTTGTGGAATTCAAGACTACTTCAGATAAAAGGCATATAATGGTGCTCTCGCCATGTTATTAGGTGCAAGATTCAGGCAACATTCTCTAATACTACAATAACATTGTTATAAACCCTGATTACGATCTGCTCACAGGCAGCAATGCAGACCTCTCGTATCTCTTGATGTTCTACATAAAGAAAACCCCTTCCACAACTATTTTCAGATGTAAACACGACAAGCTAGACTTTCAGGACTAACTATAAATAACCGAATTCAAAATAACAGTGTCTTACCAATTGAATCTCGTCGCAGAGCTGTCAAGTGAGCACAACTGCAAGATAAAATTTCAGCTTGGGTTTGAATCCACTTATAAGAACATTAAGAATTAAAAAGGAATTATGCATCACCCAGAGATTGTCATTTCTCATCATCTACCACAAAAGGAGAACCTTTAAGTATTAAAACAAATATTATCTTTATATGGTACCTGCCAAGAGCTTTCCCGAAGTCTGCACAAAGTGATCGGACATAGGTACCTTTTGAGCATCTTACTCGGAAAATCACATTCTGTCTGCCAATTCAAAAAGAAGGGGAAAAGAAGTATCTTCAATATGATTTCACGAAGTGATAAGCCAACTATAGTGGAGTGACAACTTTCAGCAACAAAAGTACTTGCTCATTTCAAGACATGTAAATTATAAGCATTTCTGTCCCAATATGTATTATACTGCTTCACATGAAAGAATGTCTGACATATAGATATTCATGAGCTTCAAGAAACACTCAGATTCCCTCGAGAGTAACTGAATGGGATATAACATGCTTCACATGAAAGTGCATCTCAAATATAAACATGCTTCAGTGTACAACTAGCACTAAAGTATTCAATGCAGTATAGAGGGATGGTAAGACACTTAGGGAGCACCCAAGGAATGTTAGACACTTGAGAGAACCTTGGCTAGAGCTTTTAACTCACACACAGTTACACACACACACTTCCCACATAGATATGAGTTCTCAAGAGTTGAGCATCCATATGGTACAAGATTAGTACAAGAAGATCTTAACAAGATAACCTGTCATCTAAACTCCGCTTCACGTCAAATTCGAAAATTGAAATCCTTCTCGGTGCAAGTTCGATGCTTTCTCCTCTTCTTGCTTTATCATACATCTTTTCACCACCAACCTATCATAAGTAGACAGGAGTCTAATAAGTAGAAGTGTAAAACACTATACTGAATCCCATTCATACCTTGGTCACCCAAGAGAAATTCTGATGACGCTGACAAAAACTGGAAGAGCTTAAGAACCTATAAAAGAAAAAATAAAATACCACTCAAGCGATTACAGACTACAGAAGTAGCACCTAGCTTTTCTAAATCAGCATGCTCTTCGATTTAAGCTTATGTCCAATCACAATTAGTATCAGCAGCAATAATCTCTGCATTACATGGACATGAGATATAGCTGAAGTTGATTCAACACGCTTTCTTTTCATGAGATCGATAAACAACATGACTTCAATAAAATTAAGCATGTTGAAAACACTAAGAATGAATTGTTTGAGGAAGTATTAATTTGGTATTTCACTAATTCCATTCTCCAGGGTAAGGAAGTGATGTAATAATTCGGTACATTATCAAAATATGCAGAAGCACACTTTATGTTCAGCAAAATAAAAAATTGGATGATCGGAAGTGCTGTAAAAAAAACAAACTTACTTTGATTGCTGAGAACATCGGAGGGACTTGCCATATCTCTCCAAAAAAGGATGCTGCCGTTTTCTTTATGTCCTCATCCTTGATATGCTCCCATGGCTCTCGTTGAATAACCTGAACATTGCAAAATCCAAAATTCATAGGTAAGATGAAACCTGGGGTAAACAAATAACTAGATCCTGTTTATGTAACATCAACTAGTGTGAGTGTGTAGACTTTATTCATGATGGCTTTATCACGAAATTTCTCATCTTTCCATCTTAATTTGTGTTGCTGATGATTAAATGAGACTTTCGTGGGGGTGAAATAAGCCACAGGTTCCAGATTTATCTGAAGAAATATAACTTCAAAAAAACAACTAAATACCGGGGAATCTGCATCCCAGGTAGAGGTGGCTTCTCCCAAACGGAAGATCCCACTGTAGCCCTTAGTCATACCCTGATAGCTGCCAAGAACAATTCAACTTAAGTTATTACATAACTTCCCATAGACATGGATAAGTACTCTTAAGACAGAGGGAAATTAGCAGGAAGAAAGTCTCATGAAATTTTAGGAACCCCTGAAATCTCCCTCAGTTTAATCATCTAAATCTTGTTACCTGTCAACGATCTTCGTGGATTTACCAACACATACAATCAATAATCCAGTTGCCATAGGATCAAGTGTTCCAGCGTGGCCAACCTGCAAAAGATTACATTGAAGGAGAAGCTGGTAAGCATGAAATGCCTCAGTGCAGTTTGTATTCAGTCAGAAAGTGAAAAATGCCCCGAACCACGTGAACATAAGCATAAAACCCCCAATCAAATGAAATGAATAAGACATAAAAACCTGCCCCCTCCTGATAGAGTGGCACAATTTTTTTAGAAACAGAAGTTTGTTTGAAGGTCTTCAATTTAAAATAAAAATTTGGTGGAGGAGGTAACAAAATGCTTAGAAATGTACCCTAATTCCCCAAAATTTGCTAGATACTCTTTTTTTCTATATGCCCAGCATCTTCTTCAGCCCATACTCCACAGCTCTAACTTTACTGAACAAAGTCTTCTGGCTAGCAGACTAGATCTAATGGAGGGTCCAACACCAAAAGAATAAAGAAAACTTGATGAAGGGAATTGATACTCATGTTAGAATTCTAAGATTTCACAGTACTCAAAGTTAAAGTGAAAACATTCATCCAAATAATCTTTTAACTTGCATTCTTCTTCCTAAGACTGACGTGCTAATGCACCTTCAATACAAAAGATTACCATAAAAAGCTTATCCTGAGATATTTTTAAAGCGAGTTTGCATACTGCTTCTCCAAGACCATATCAAATAGTCCCTAGATTGTTCTTAGGAAAGATATACCTTTTTCACTTTTGTTAAGCGACGCAACTTTCCACAAACAGTAAAAGAAGTCCAACCTGTAAGGCAATTCAGTCACTAGTTACAAAAGAAAGAAGGAAACCAAGCTTTTATAACAAAATTCATGCAAGAGTGTCCAAATCATTGTTTGAATTTACAATGTTAGATAATAAAAGGCAATCACCACAACAACAACATACCCAATGTAATCCTAATTCACAAGTAATATTTATAGCATTCCATACTAATTCTGTTTTTATGCGAATGTATTTTTGCCTAAGAACGTAAAAGTCCTTTATGAGCTTTGTGATGCACAACACTATAACATATGAGTTGCTTGAGCAGTTTTCATTAATTACCCATACACTGGCTGCATTCATTATGTACACTCCCGAACAAATTTAATTTATTTCTGACTCTAAGACTCCCAGAGTGTACACCTCTCATTTTAAAAATTAAACAACCAAATGTACTCAAACTTCTAAAGCAAGAATTGCATTCAGCATCTCTACTTGTAATGCTTCTTGTTCAGTTAGAAACTCAAAACACCTAACTTTGACGTCACATGAGAACTTAACACACTTACTTTAATTTTCAGAATCACGTCAACATCTAAAATATGAACATCTTTTGCAAGACAAATCCAGGTGTTATACCAATTAGGAGCTCAAACTCACCTTTTGGTTTGTTTACTAATACAACTGTCCCACCCGGACTATCCCATTTAGGAGGAAGCCCTGTACTCCTTGTCGCTAGAAATGGCTCGGCACTAACAACACCATTTTCCTTATTTGGAACTTTCTTCAAACACTTGAAGAACTCTTCCACTTTCTTTTCCGATACATCAACTTTAGCTTCCTTCTTAGTTTCAGAGCTGACACTTTTTTCTTCCTCTTCGAAAAAGATCAAACTTTTACCATCCCCACCATCAATATCTTTTTCTATTCTATTTTCCTTCTTCCCCAATTTCATTTTACTCCTCTTTACATTCTCATTTGACTGCCCAGGATCAAGAAAAGCCTTATCAAAACCCTGATCAGGAAAAAACTTCTTCTCCAATTGATATACCATCTTATAATGCTTATCCTTCTCCCAAGGATAAGCAAAATTGTCATAAAAGTACAACTCTTCTTCCTTCTTGTGTAATGTAGGTAGCTCCACAACTTCCTGCTTCAACTCAACAAGCTCATTATCCTTGTCCCTGTTATTCTCATCCTCTGAATCCGACCCACCAAACATTCTTTTCCTTCTCTTATTGTAATATTTCCTTTTCCCTTTATCCATTTTCATAATACCCGAATTGGGTTCTTCAGGCTGTGGTTCAGCTTGTGGAGAAGAAGATTTCGAATTCAATTTTCTGTCGACCCAATCGTCGAACCCAAGTTCTGAACCGGGTACGGGTTCTGAATCATTAGGTTTTGAATTGGGAAGGAAGCGTTGTTGGCGAGATTTTAGGGTTGGTGAAGGTGGGTTTGCAGGGCGGGAGATTATCATTTCGTATTGAAGTGGGTATGGAGTTGAAGTTGTAGAGAAAAAGTGAAGTGAATGGGATTTGAGCAAAAGGGAATTGAGCATTGAGGGAAAGAAGACGGTGCGTGGCTGAGAGATGGATTTGGAGCGGAGGAAGATGAGAGACATGCGAGGAATTACTACTGACTTCGCCATTTTTGCGACTTGCAGTGACAGTAATCGTTCCTCTTTCTAGGTAAAAACCTTCAACCCACACACTAAAACATACTACTTCTCGAGGTATAATATGTAACGGAATCTTCAAACCTTAAAAACAAAATTTTTCGTGGTTAAATCGACTATGTTTTATTGACTGATTAAGAATTTCTGGAATGATTTGGCAGATAATGTTGTATGAGTAAAGATTTGGTTCGTTAAAAATATTCATGTTTAAAAGACAAGGTTCTGGCAAATAAGTCTGGTGATGTGATGTATGAGCCTATTTGATGAGATAAAATTAAAAATGGAATTTTTTTTATTTGTACTGATTAAATATATCATGGACATATGAAAATAGTTCTTCCAAAATCAGTTTATCTCCTTTCAACAATCTAACGAAATCAGCTTTCAAAACTTTATCAATGACATTTGGAAAGTAACGGAAGAAAAGCTTAGATTTACTGTTCAAATTATGGTTAAAATCAACCAGTAATTATCCTAAATTCACAAAGCTCAAAATGCAATTTTTTACCATTTAAGTTAAAAACAAACATATCATCACGACTGCCAGATAAATGATGCACCAAACTTCTAAAAATCTATGGTTGGACTTTCTCTTGGGGTAAATCTAGAAGATAATTAAATGGTGATGCTCTAAATAAATGGACATTGTCAATTTTTTTCAGAACTTCTGTAATATCATTAAAAGCATTGATAACTGTTTCTTCTTTAACAAAAAATAATATCTTATAAATTAATAACTTAAAATATTAAAAAAGAGCAAATCTTATCATACAAACTAAAAAATATTCGCATCAAACATTAAAATAATCAAACAACAATAATAAACTAAAGAAGAAATTGCTTTTGGAGGTTGAATCAACTTCTTTCCTTTTTTCTAGCTAATCAAACTAGCAGCTTCTAAATTTGAACTCTTCCTAACTTTGCTCCCAGAAACAACAGCATCTCCCTACACCAGAAAATTTAATGAATGTTTTTATATCTTTCAAATAAGCACAAAATAAAAAACTTGCATGACACCAAAAAATGAAAAAATAAAATATACCTTTGAACCTTGTTCACTATTTACTAAGGTCGTTTGGTAGAGTGTATAAGAACAATGCAAAATAGGGTGTATTAGTAATACTTGCATTACTAGTGCTTGTATTAGTTATGTCTGCATTATTACACTGTTTGGTTTGATGTATTAGAAAAAACAAATCTTGCATAATTTCTATTTAAAAAGTGTGTGTTTACAAAAATACCCTTTACACTTTATTTCTTTATATACTTTCGTTGCAACAAGGTTCTTTGCTAAAACATCAAAAAAAGATTTCTTTGCTAAAACATTATTTCTTCCTATTCTTCTTCTTTTTCAAATATAAAATTAAAAAGTTGTTACTACATTGAAATAAGATTAAAAAAGAAATTGAAGAAGAAGATGTCAAACATCTTCACAATTTTGCCACCATAAGTCCAAAAGTTCAACTTATTCATATGCAAAGGTAGGGATCCTTAGTTTTCATCCAAGAAGCTGTATTTTCGCAGAACACATAATCTTAAGACACACGTACGAGCTAATCAACTCGTCTGAGAGGGGGGATAAGTGCAGATACTGCTGCTGAACGGGCAGAAGATGCTGCAAACCTTCCTGACAGAGAAGTGCTTGAAGATCCTAACGTGTTTTGTCGACCACCCTGTATAATTGGAAGATGCACATTGCTAGGTAAAAGTAGAATATCAATGTAAAATCATATTACTTCTTTGCTGTAGTAAACTATCATAAAAGAAATCATAAGGAGTCATTCAAAGTTTGCGTACCTCAGGGAGCAGATTGTTTGGTGATACTTGTCTGTTATTTTTGTTGGCCTCTTGTGGAGTCCTCGGATGAGACCAAGAAGGAGAAATCTGATAAGTAGGTAAAAATGAACCATACCCGCCAAATTTCGACCCTGTCAATATATGCAAAGTCAACAATCATCAGCTCATGGCATAAGCCTTGTCACTGTTAAACTTGTGCTTCTGGGAATACCCTATTTCCAGTATTACATACCCAGATTCTCAGCTGAAACTTCACCTTCAAAATCGCTTTGAAAATGTCCCAAAACATTGTAAAGTTTCTCATCCTTGACAGAGTAAGAGATAGATATATGAGAAACTGGAAGAGAGTTGCTATCAGAGGTCGTAATGCAGTTATCACTAATACACAACACTTGCCAGAATACTTACACCGACTCACTAACTAGCCCCTAAACCAACTCTAGATATAGAAGTTATAAGCAAAAAATAGAATGAGAAAACGTAGGGTTTCTCTAACATCACAGTATACTTGATAAGGCCTCTTATTAAGATTTGGTTTTATAGAATGAGAAAACGCAGGGTTTCTCGTTATCAAGTTTCTCTCGACATGATAAGGCCTCTTATGAAGATTTGGTTTTATACAGTCAATTATATCAAGCAAACGAAGACATACACAACAAACAGTGCATAGATTGATCAAACAATATAAGCTACATGCTAGCAAACTAGAAAATCAAAAAATACACAAATGAACCAATTGCAATTGAACTTAAAAGAAAAATGGTTTAATCTCAATTGTTAATCCATAACAGTGATAATCAACACAACTAAACAGAAAATAAATAAATAAGAAAACTCACAAGGTAAGATAGAGAAACATCAGGGTCAATGATTGAATCATTCTTCTTATAATTATCATAATTGTAAGCCTCTCCTTCTTCAAGCTCAGTTTCCTCCTTCATTTCTACTCCACCATCAAACCCTAAACCTATCCCCTTCCTTCCATCTCTACTCCAACCAGAATTCATTCAAATAAATACTCCAATCCAACAAAAAAAAACTAAAAATTCAAAGATTTTTCACTTTTCACACACCCAAAAACCTCTACAAAACTTCACACAAATTCTCCACCCATTCACCAATGTTTCACCAACATCAGCTGACCTTTATCAACAAAAATTAAATTAAATTAATCAAAATCCAACAATAAAAATGATTAAATCAATAAAAAAAATTGATATAGATACAAAAAAAATGATAATTCAGATTATTCTGGAATGCTAAAGCTTGGATCGCCCCTACTAAAGCTCAAAACTATGAGCAAAGAGAGAAAATAAAAATGAAGAAAGAGATGTTGAAAAATACAGATTTTAATGAAAGATAAGAGTACTAACCTTATGAAGATGAGCAAACAATGTTTGATTGAGCAAAAGGAAGAAAAATCTACTCTTGAATTTTCATTGACAAAGTACAGAGAAGATGAAATAGAAGTTGAAACAAGTACTATGGAAAATGTTTTTTAAAAGGGCTTTGAGGGTATTTTTGTAATTGCATAATCTAATGCAAGTGTAAAAATGCTATGTATTACTAATACCTAAAATTTCTTGGTATTAGTAATACACAACTTAATACACAATATTGTGTATAACTAATGCTTGCATTAGTTATACATGACCAAAAAAAATGTAACAAACAATGTATTACTAATACACACACCTAATGCATGCATTATTTTTCCTAATACCCTCTACCAAACGACCATTTTTTAGATAAAAGTTGATGGCATGAAGATAATGAACTACATGAGATTTTATTTAGGGAAAACTGTATATAATAGCAAACTAATAACCTGAAATAAATGGAGTACCTAGGGTTTGATTTAATTGTGCTTCATAGCAAACGTTCGCAAAAAATTGTCAGGCGCCTCTCTCCCAAATATCTCGCTCACCGCTCTCCTCCAATCTCTGGCTCGCTTCCTCACTTTTTACACAAATACAAGTGTATAAAAATTATTTCTAATTGTATAAAGCAGAGAAAATTGTATAAATACATATACTTTTGTTCCCCTCTCTCCCCTCTTCTAGATCTCGCTCGCCACTCTCCCAAATCTCGCTCGCCATCCTCGTCGTTCTACCTTATACAAATAGAAGTGAAATGTATAAATTGCGTTTCTGTTTGTATAAAGCGTGAGAAAATTGTATATACACATGCAAGTATATATATTTTCGTCCTAGACACTTATAATTATACAATAAAAATACTCCCCTGCCCAGTTTCTTTTGCCTTTCTCGTTTTATACAATTTTTAAATTGTATCTAATTTTTCTTTCTCGTTTTATACAATTTTTAAATTGTATCTAATTTTTCTCTTTCTCGTTTTATACAATTCGATTCAATTGTATATTTCTTGTCAAGTCTATTTTGTCTGCCCAAGTGTCTTTCTTTTTCTTGTTTTATACACTTCGTTATACAATTTGCTTCAACTGTATATGTATAGCGAACTATACAATTTCTATGTTTACTATGGAGCACAATTATGCAAACTTTGTTATAACATACAAATATAAATTTTTTATTTGCTATATGTGAAAAATACCCTTTTATTTATACATAAATAACTTCAACATCAGAATCATTATTTTCTTTTATCTTTATAGGATGGTGATAAATCGATAGTGACACACTTGTTGATTATATCAATTAGTTTGTCGTCACCTCTACATAATTTGGGCGTGCTATAAATGATAACAACCGATTTATTAAGTCTAGGACTTTTATGCGGCATTCTCTCCATTAAAAAAAGTTGATAACAGTGGTTAATTCATATGCAAATAACGTGAAAAAAAAGATTTAATAGAGAGATGAAGACGATACTAAAGAAAAAAGATTGTAAGACTAAAGAGAGAATAAATACCAAAGTGAAGAAAACGATGAAAGGTTTTAGAGAGTTTCTAAAAAAAGAGACATGTACCTATTAAAAACAGTACCAAATTTCTTGGTACCATAAACATAAAAAATCTTTAATAAAAATAAATAACTCAATTTTTTTATTAAAAAAAAAACTCAACACCTAAAAGAAAAAAACGTACTTAATGTGCGAAAAAAATTTGTGATATTTTTAGGAACTATAACCAACTTTATTGGTACCCATAAATCAGTATATAAAAGGAATATCAATAATAACTACATAAAACATAAAAAGGGGAAATTAGAGGGAAAAAAATATATGAAAGTGGATGTGTTTACTAAGAGAGAGAATAATCGATAAATTAAATACCAAATTACACTCATTTAATATGACACAAGCTATTAAAAGTTGGAGAGAAATATTTTGGGGAAAAAATTAAAAAACAAAAAATTAAATATTTTTTTATGTATGTAATTTAAAACTTTAGTTTGTAATTAAATATAAGTATATTGATGTTTTGTTAATAATGGTCTTAAATGGTATACTTCCGTAATTTTTCCAAACCTTGTCGAAGTGCTTGCATAGGTTATGCTATTTGAATTTTGATAGAGTAAACATAATTAAATAAAAGTCAAATGGTATGGTGAACCCTTAAACTTGTATCAATTTATATTCTGTATCTTTCTACTTAATTTTTTATCAATTAAATTCTTGTACTCAATTAAAATGAGATTTTTAAGCTTTGCTATCAATATTTGTAACTCACTCTTCTTTACATAAATAACATGTTATATCACATCATATATATTAGTGTCATATCATAATTATTTCATAACTATATTTAAATTATTAATTAAAATTATTTAATAAAAGGTAAAATAATAAAATTTTAAATTATTCTTTAAAGTAAAACTCCATATCTTATTCTCCCCATTTCACTATCCACAGCCAAAATATATCTGAGACGCCATAGCCACCGTTGTCGACACTTTTACCGGTGAAATCGCACATACTCTCCCTCATCTTTCTTCATCCCTGCCGCACGCCATCATGATTTTTCTTTCCTCCTCCAACCTCTACAAAACCAACAACTTAAGCCCGATCATCTCTAGATCTGGCCGAGAAGTATCATATCTAATCCTAAACATCAAGTTCATCCTACTTTATCACGTTTCTTCTTCTCGGAGAGTAAATTTGAAGGTTTACTCGTCTGAACCTCCATTTCAATCCCAACAACTAAATGTTCGAGGCAAGCGCCGAAAAATGGAAGCAGCAAGCAAAACAGGGGACTTGATATTTAAGACCTTCGTGGAGGGCTCGGCATCACCACCATTTATCTGACGGCAACGTTCTCCGTCAGCGTCTATTGTGGTCTCTCTTGGCATAAAGCCCAATTGAAAAATGAGAAATAAGGATCTGTAGTTCAGCTGAAAATAACCTATTTTCAAAAGGAACTTTTTAATTAATTACTTTAAAAAATATTTTGTTTTATATTTTTTAACCCAAAAATGTTATTTTTACACATTTATGCATATTGACACGTTCTAATGCCATATAAGTCTGATCAATGATTAGAGAATTTTATTAAATTATATTTTATTAAGTATAAGAGCTCAGTTAACAAATGATTAAACATAGAAATTCATAATACTAACTGATACAAAAGTACAAGGATCCAGTAAACTATTTGATCTTAATTAACAGTCAATTAAAGAGTAAATACTAAAAGTGATCTAGTCACCAAAAACCTAAGAGCTAAATTATAGTTATATTTAAAAAATATTATAGTATATATATATATATATATTAAATTTAAGACAAAAATATCTGAAATACATATGAACTTTGATTGAAATTGTTATATCGATATCAAACTTTTAAAATGACCTTTTACCCTATATTTACATTATTTAATAGTGTATTTTAAATGTATATATGTATACACGTGAATATACATTACATAAATATGTTCATATGGTCAAATATATATCTTTAAAATACACTATTAAATAATACAAAAATAAAAATATTGCGACAAAAGTTAGAATATTTTTAGAGCCCTATCCCAAAATTTAATATACTGTTAATATATAAAATATATATACATAGCTTATTTAATTCAATTCAATTTTTTTTCATAAATTAAAAAATTATTACGAGAATTCGAAACGATTGTGCACAATCCACAATTTTATTAGAAAAATGGCATAAATCAATTTTTCATTGATTGGTGATTTTTCGTATTATTTTCACAACTCCTAAAATACTCCAGTGATAGGTCTGCGCTTTACTCTTTCAAAGAGGAGTGCAACTGCTATTGCAATTTTATTTTGAATTTCAGTCGATGGCGGCAGGGGATTGGGCAAACGAAGACGAACTGGAGCTCGTTAACGAGGATGGCTTCGTCTACAAGCGTCGGAAGAAGTTTCATCTTAACCCAACCGCTGCTCCGAAGCTAAAAGATCCGGCAGTTGAGGAGAAGAATCGACTGCAAAGGAAGAAAAAGGTGCTCATGAAAATCAAAGAGAGATACCAAAACGAGATCAACCAGTGGGAACTTTTATCAACAACATTGAGTGAAATGCAGAAAAGTCAGCCAAACCCTTATCAAGAAAGGGACACTCTATCATTCAACCCGCCGGTCATGTCATCGGATCCGACTTGCCAACCCCTTGTTGATCAGCTCCTTACTCAGGTATGATTTACAATTTTAAATTTGATTCCATTGTAATCCATTATTATAGCAACAATGTTAAGTTTGGAATGAAAATGGCAATCAACACAACTGCCCTTGATTATTACCATTGAGTTACCTGGGATTTGGGAAATTGTAATTTAGGGCAAGAAGAATAGAGAAGAGAGAGAAGAAAAGAAAGCGTGTGAGAGAGAGACAGGGCAGGTGCTTCCTCCCTTCTATTGTGTTCTCCAATGGAAATTCCTCTACTCCTTGTTCATCAGCAGTGAGGAGATTCAATTGCTTGCCCTTGCAAACATAGCGAGGATGGTACCTTTCTCCACATCTTCAATAAGCCCCTGGTGTGCCCTGTATCTGGCTTGTCACATCCTTCCACTCTCTTCATTCGACCAGTGCGCCGATGGTTAGTTATAAGGCCCCTTACTGTTTACCCTTTGATTCCTCCTTGCAATGGCCTCCACCATCTTCTCTTGCCATTTGGCAAACTTTGCTGTGTGAGATAGTGAAACAGGTTCCAGGTTTTTCACCCCTTCCTTCAGTCACCTATGAAACTTGACAGTAAGTGATCCTCTGGCACCTTTGGGTTACAAATCCTCTGTCCTCAAACTTCTCAAGGAAGGCTCTCCTATGGTGGTTTGACTTAGCTTGTCTTCTCCACTGTAGAATCCTGTTTTTTATCCTAAAATCTCCAGACCACTTCTCTACAAAACTCAAACCATCGGATGTTGTGGCAAGGGAGTGTGCAAGAGAAATACCAAGCCTCAGCCCTTCCTTCCAAATGCAGGTTGACAGCTTCCAATTTTTTATCACCATCTTCAATATTATAGGAGTTAAAATACCTCTGATACCTCCTTAGCCACGTTCTATGATCCCCACCCTCGAAAACTGAGAACTAAAATCCATGTGAAAATTGTGAGTTACCTCATCTGCTGGGACAGAATCATAGGGACTGTCATCAATTGCGACCCCCCTTGGCCTTGGCAGTATTCCATCGCCCCTGAATAGTAGCTCCGTCCTTTGCGAGAGCCTTCTTCGGATTTGCTTGATAGCCATTGATCCTTCCACTCATCCTTGCTTGAGGTCTGGGAGTCCTCAATTATCATCTTCAGTTCCTCCAAGTTCGTGTCAGTTGCTCCCCATATAGTTCTGAAGCTGACTCTTCAGTTCCCTGAGATTTTCCTCCTGTTGCTACAATCGTGTAGCTTCAGCCTGTCATCGATACACAGGTTAATATCAATGGTCTGGTACCAAACGTAATGAGCTCAAATTCACGATAAGGTTCAAACAGTAAATTCAATTCCATTCCACAGTCAATCGGGATTACAGCAACAACGACAATACTAAACTAAAGTTTGGAATGAAATGTTATTACAATCGATTAGTAATAGACAAATCTACTATACGGCTTCAATCATCTCCCTCTATTATTGCCATTGAGTTGCCTGTGATTTGGGAAATTGTACTTTAGGGCAGGAAGAATAAAGAAAGAGAGAGAGAAGAAAAGAGAATGAATTCATTATGCTTCCCCTCCCCTTGCTAAGACTTCTTATCCTTTCATTGAACTTATTGTTTTGGTCAAATATCTTTTCCTTGAACTAATCGGAGCCCTTAGATGATAATGAATCACAGACTTAGTCGTTATAGCAGAAATTTGGAATTGTCCAGCTAACCAAAATGACAAAGTCTGCTAATTCCCTTTATTGTCTACTTTTCTATCCTTGTGATACTTCTGTGATCAAAGCAAGTTATTGCCTTTAGGCAACCTTTAAACTTGAAAGTGCTAAATTCGATTTTTATTATGAATTACTTGGTACAGGTTGAAGCACAGGAGGCTGTAATTGGCAACATATCAAAACTTTGTGATGTTGTTGAAGCTGTCTGGACTGCACAAGAAGAAAAAATGAAACAGTCAGTTTTGGACCTCCCAATCTGGGCACACACACCTGGTGAACTTATTTCTTCCCTGTGTTCAGATTAAGTTCTGCAAGATAACTTTACCAGGGAAAAATTATGTCGATGTGTCTTCGGGCTTGTTACCTTTATTCAGTTGTTAGTTGGAATTTGTTTTGTATATATTCTTCTTGGACCTTCCCGCTTCAAATGATGGGAATGACCACTTAGATTCAGGAATCCTCTGTTGTTAGAAAGGAGTGAGATGTAGTTGTGTAACATCTTTGTAATGTTTAACATCTTTTCCCTGTTCACCTGAATATATTTGATAGTCTTGTCAATTTTTTTTGAAGTACGTAAAGGAGGATGAGGTTGATAGTTCCATGAAAAGTGCTCCATATATTCTTTTCGAAGTACTTCTTTGCCAAATTACAGATCCTACTGGTTAGTGCAGAGTCTACTGTGTTATCCCAAGTTCAGTTGTCGCCATTCAGCGCTGAGTTTCTCACTTGCAAATTGTTGTGATTGAGGTTATAGTATTTAATAGCACTTTCATTGCTTATCAAGATATGCTTTTGTCGTTTCCATATTGAAAAAATAATTAGAATGAGAGGTGTTAAGCTTTTTGGTGTAATCAGTATTCTACTACTATATGATAAAGAGGAGTTAGATTTCTTGGTGATCTAGTTTTCATAAATTTTGGGCTATATTTTCCTATTTTTGTTTGCTCAGATGTTTCATTTTTCTGTTCGCCTTTAATAACTTTCTTCAGCTTTCTCGATGATTTGCATACCTGTTTTCAGAACCCCTTTGTTGTTCTATTTTGTCTGGTATATATTTGCCCTGAATATGTAGTGTTAATTTCAACAATTATCGCTAAACCTTCAATATTTTATGGCAATAATGAAATCAAAATTTCATTTTCCACTAAAAAGGGAAATTTTTGTCGGCAATTTACCAACAACTAAAGAAAGCTAGAAGTGCAAACTATGCCATATTCTAACAGATTTAGTAGTAATTATAATTGGCATCACACAATGGAGTTAAAATATGTGAATCTAATGACGGTTTACGCTAAAACTGTAAAGTAAGCGCTTTCCGAAATGCATTACAATAGCAGCAAAACAATTGGTAACTAAAACTATCTATACTAGCATTTCTTTAAATGGTCGCTACATACTTCATGAAAAGCGCTTAGCATATGCCAATGAAAGGTGAAAGAAACAAAGAATAAAGAGGACACTCGCCATATTTGAAAGCAGATCATCATTTTCACTTTGATTTCAGAGTTTGAAGATCAGTTTCGTTTAGAAACGAAGGCATAACTTTAATTGGTTGGAAAGTGAAACCAGCTTTGTGGCATGCGTCCTCCAGCTGCTTCACTTGTGAAGTTCCATCCGGACAGAACACAACCACAGCCCCACCACTTCCTGTGAACTTGGAAGCAGCACCTACCTTTCGAGCGATTTCAACCATCTCTATATTCATAGCTCCAAGGGCATTATCTCCAAACATACGCCTACATAGTAGGCCCACAATATTAAAGTGTATTCGATTTGCATATCATATTACCTGCTTTCTGTGATAAAATCTTAGCAATATTTGAGTATATCATAACACTATGAAATAAGATGCAAAAGGGAGGTAAAAGTGCATTGTGACAGCACATGAAATTGTTACAAGTAATAACATGAAAACAAATGGGTCATGATATTGTCACGGACTAAGAGAGTCTCACTAAAGCCAGCACTCGACTACTTACTCACTAATCTTTCAAGGTCTTGTAAGCTCAAGTAAGTCATTTACACTTAAGGTCGCTAAGAGAATGAAAGGAAAGACAAGAGAGTTTTATAAGAAGGTTTTGTATTGCTCGAAAGATTATTTACAACTTGAGTGATTGCTTGCTTCTTGGAAGCCTTAGAATGAGAGACCCTTCTATTTATACTACTTCCTAGGGCCTATTATTTATACTTTAGTCCATGCTCTAGAATTCTCTACTAGTCTAGAGAATACTAAAGCTTTCTACGATATCTTCTAAGTTATTCTAGAGTCTTCCACTAACCTCTCCACAACTTTAGGTTCTTCGTCCCCTCTTCCAGTGCAAAATTTGAAGGGTAAGGTGGCAGGTCATGACACATGACACTATCAAATAGGTGTTGGGGACGCCACGAAGCCCATAAAAGATATTAACAAATGTAACCCTCATTAAACTAAGCATGTATATTACCTTCTCAAGTCAAAATTGTGATTCATGAGGGCTGCTAACTTATTGTAGTCCTTCTCAAGAAGAGCTTTCCGTCCCTCCACAGCTATATTTGCAACCTCTTCAATGGTTGATCTTATAAATTTATCACCATCTAACCATCTTTGTCGAACTGTACTATGTACCTGCATTCGAAAAAAAAGTATCATCTATATTTTGTAACTACTGTCAACAAAGTAACTTTTATTGACAAAGTTAATCCGGACACTGATATTCACAATTCCTTGAGAACCTGCTGCAATTGTTATGTCATCCATTGTCTGGAAAATATTCAATAAATACTGGAATTATATAAGAGGTTACCCTGTTAAATAATTACTGAAAATAAAGGGGCTGCCTCGTGGACTATAAGCCTACATCAATACTCGTTGTCTAATTCTTAGTGTGAAGTGAAAACCAAAATGTAATATTCTAACCCATTGCATGGCTAAGCAAATAACACTCATCTATAGAATCTTTGGCCAGACAACAGAGACTTTTCACTCATATTCTGCACATTAAGTACAAACCTTTCCAGAATCACTGGGATTTTCTGCATAGATCAGATATAGAGGTGGGAGAAGATCAACATCCATGGGTGTATATATGCCATGACCTAATTCATCCATGTTATTCTTGCCAAAGTCCTGCAAAATAAAGGTTAAAAGATGAACATGCAATATTAACTTTACAACTACAAGCTACTTGTCAAAGAGAAAAAAGAGTATCACACATACACACCATATATACAACGCCTCCATACACCTGGGCCACTCTATCTTGAAGACCTGCAACAATTCCAAGTTCCTTCTCTGCATTAAGGACAAGGTTCGGCCTTACCTCAACTTTGATGAGATGTCTGACTTTGTAAAAATCAAGAAGGCAACTCAGTGCAGCACTTACGATTGCACTAGAACCTGAAAGCCCTGTCTGAGATGTGGAAAGTATTTGATATGTTAATCAAACTTTTTCAACATGAGATAAATCAAATCTTTTATTTATCTTATTCATCATATAGCAATGCCATATTCAGATCATGATCATAAAGTAGTGTGATGTAATGTCAGTTATGATTGAAACAAGCATGTATTTCACTCCTAATTTATTTGCATAGCTAAAATCCAGAAGGTAGTATGTAAAGTTTCAACGTCCGAGGTGTAGGTTTTGATTGTGCCTGTTTGAAATTAAAGAATTATTTTACTCGACTAAGACATTTTAGATAAATTGTAAACCTACGAAAAGACATTTCCAAAACCAAACAATAGGGCCATATAAACAGAAGCTCACTCTATATTTGAGCAGTTTCAAGTCAAAGAACGTTTAGTAACAGAATAAAGAGTTTAACAACAATTAGCTAACGTGATTCCAATCCACAAAACTTATCCATGGAAGGGCAGATAAATCTTGCAATGTTAGGTTCTACCTGGCGGGGAATGTTAGTGTCATATGAGATAGTGAAATTCCCATCATGTAAGGTGATGTTGCTCTCTTTGCAATAGTTGTGAAATATTTTAACGATTGCCATAAGTAAACGAACCCCTCCATAATACCCCTCATTCTGCAACCTGTTCACCTGACAGCCAACAAGCACAAATGTTAAGTCGAATTCAATCAACCTGCAAGAGAATACACATAGAACTAAAAAAAAGTGCTAAATTTATGATCCTGATTACGAAAACACCAATAAGAATTAGCTAATAAATGATTAATTAATTATCAATTGAGCAATTAGTATAACCAAAACTCAATCCAAAGTATGCATTGGCATGTCAATATTTCTAATATATCCTGATAACCGAAAACAGTAAATATAAAACAGATGAATAAAGTAAAAGTATAAGATAGGATACCAGGTGAGAAATTGAATTGAACTGGACGAGATCATGAGAAGGATGAGGAACAATAACGAGATCTATAGAAGGTTCCAGACGAACAGAAGCCCAAAAATTTCCGAGGCTGAAGGAAATAGTGTTACCAAAATAAACATCGCTAGGGTTTCCAAGCAGTCCAACTCTAGCGTAAGACTTGTGCTCGATCACTGTCGCCATTGTTGCCGCCATTGTTGCTTATTTTAGCTACTGTTACCGCAGAAATTGGAATCTACAGATGGAATTGAATTTTTACTATAATTTGGATGAGGAAGACCTATACAAGGCTGGCTATTTCAGTTTTGTACGGCTTAATATATAACTATCTTTTTAGGTCTTATTTGGCTAAGAGAGAGAACTTATTTTATTTTAAAATTAGTTACTTTAAAATTGGAAATTTTTATAATTATTAATTTTGGAATAGTTATTAATAATTATTAATTTTGGAATAGTTATTAAGTTTTGTTTTGACAATTTTTAACATTACAAATATTAGAACGAGTAAATGAAAGAAGGTAGAAGCGTAAGGCAATTTTGTTTGAAAACTGTAGAAAAAATAGAGTGGAAACAACAACCAACAAGGACTAAAGGAAAAGGAAGACACAACTTGTCAAATAATGGCATTAACCTGTTATTGGGCCACTCGATGGTGACTACCCTTTCATTTTCTAAGCCCAAACAAACAAACAAGATAAATTGTCAAATACTTCTGGTCTCATGGCAATTGGCAAACACGTGAGGGTATTAAATAGGCGGATAAGATCAAAGTTGTACAAACTAAAATACGCATAATGCAAAGACGTAGTTCTTAATTTAATGGTAGTTGATAATTATGATCTACGTTAATAATTTTGTGTTCTACATAATGTCTTATGTGTATTTTATTATGTAAGACACTTGTCATTATTTGCAAACACGTGAGCGTATTAAATAAGCGGATAAGATCAAATTTGTACTAAAATACGCATAGACATAATTCTTAATTTAATGTCAGTTGATAATTATCATTTTAAATTTTGGGCGTGTATAAATAGATACTTAAAACTATAAAATTGAGTAAATAGATATATCCGTCCTACAAAGCAACTTTGTATTCTACATGACTTTTTATGTGTATTTTGTCGTGTAGGACACTTGTGATTATTTGTACAATTTTATGCTAATTTAAATGTCTATTTGTGCATATTTAAAGTTGAAGCACATAGTTATTCGTTAAAGCCTAGTTAAAGATCGTGCTTATGTATTATGTCATTATAATAAGCGTAAAACTATCTAACTATTCATACATTATTATCATATATACTATATTTATCTATAGTTTAAAATTAAAATTATTATGCATACTATTACTTGTAATATTGATATCATATATTTTAAAAAATTTAAACAGATAAACAGATCTCTTAAATATGATATTAAATAATTATCTTTCTTACCTTGGTATTGTATCTAAATTAAAGTTTATTACGTTCTGAAGCTCAATTTTAAAAAGTTCTATAAATTTAGATATTATATTTTTCGATTTTAATGTTTCTCAAACACATTAATAGTTGACCATTTTCAGAATTGGGCGAGTCTTATAAAAGGTAATACACATTGTGATTTGTTCCTAAATACGTGTGTTTCACTTACTTTTCATATTTAGATACTCATAGTTATACGAATATACTTACTATGTATTTGAGCATGTTTTGTTTCTTTTTTAATATAATTTATGAAATTGATACTTGATACATCAATTTAATAATGGATACATGAAATTAATACTAGACACATATAACAAATACATGAAATTAATTCTAGATATTTCTATGATACATATGAATGTACTTATATGATATTCATATATTTATATGTTTATTTTGTTGGATACATAATATATTGATGATATATATATATATATATATGGATTAATTACATGAATATACAACTTAAGTTTACATATTCTCCATATTTCCCTTCTTTTTTTAAAAATTACTAAAATTCCTATTTTTTAATAAATTTAATCTAACAGATACATTATTAAATTAGAATCCTAATTAATACAAACCCATTAAATCTTACCCCTAATTATACTCTTTACTTTCCCCAAATAAAATACCCATTTACACGACTCCCATAATTAATACTAACCCCTAATTTTACTCTTTCTTTTCCCCAAATAGAGAACCCTTTTACACCACTCCCACTAACCAATTAATCAACTGTTCATCTTCTTAATTTTGAAAATCAAAATCTCTTTATTCCGTCCGTCCGACTTACTCTAGGCTGTCCGCCATTTTTCTCTATCTGTCTGTCTTTGAAAATCAAAGTTGTGCTCTCCGTCCGTACGCCTTCGTCTAATCTGTCCGCCATCTCTGTCCGCCATTTTTTTCCAACAATGGATAACCAAAGTTCGAAGAATCATAAAACACAAAAAGAGGCACATGCAAAGACACCCAAGAAGAGGGGTAGAAAGCTTGCAATGGCCATATCCAGACCTCCACTGCACGTATTTTGATTTTATTTATTTTTTTTAATTTTTTTTGTCACATGCAATGACTTTTTGTATTATCAGAAAAAATATTTTTATATTTTTTAGATTATTTATCTGATTCAGAAAATACTATTTTTTTTGTACATGTTGTTTATTAAGTATGAATAATGTATAAATAAGTTGAAATTCAAATTATTTTTTTTATGTAAATCAAAACTCAGTTGCACATCCTCTTGGTTGCCACCTCCTTTTGGGATTTATGCTTAATAAATCTTTAATAAGAATATAAATTTAATTTCCTGTATTAATTATATTTTTTAGATTATTTATCTGATTCAGAAAATACTATTTTTTTTGTACATGTTGTTTATTAAGTATGAATAATGTATAAATAAGTTGAAATTCAAAAAAAAATTATTATAAATCAAAACCCAGTTGCACATCCTCTTGGTTGTCACCTCCTTTTGGGGTTTATGCTTAATAGATCTTTAATAAGAATATAATTTTAATTTTCTGTATCAATTATATTTTTTAGATTATTTATCTGATTCAGAAAAATACTAACAGACTCATAATTGTAGTTAAACTTATGTATCAAGTATAACTTTGCATTTTTTGTATCATGTTAGTATCAAGTAGACAAACTTATAATTGTAGTTACACTTATGTATCAAGTACAACTTTGCATTTTTTGTATCAACTATAACTTTGCATTTTTTGTATCATGTTAGTATCAATTAGACAAACTCATAATTGTAGGTAAACTTATGTATCAAGTATGACTTTGCATTTTTTGTATCATGTTAGTATCAAGTAGACAGACTTATAATTGTAGTTACACTTATGTATCAAGTACGACTTTGCATTTTTTGTATCAACTATAACTTTGCATTTTTTGTATCATGTTAGTATCAATTAGACAAACTTATAATTGTAGCTAAACTTATGTATCAAGTATGACTTTGCATTTTTTGTATCATGTTAGTATCAAGTAGACAGACTTATAATTGTAGTTACACTTATGTATCAAATACGACTTTGAATTTTTTGTATCATGTTAGTATCAAGTAGACAGACTTATAAATGTAGTTACACTTATGTATCAAGTACAACTTTGCATTTTTTGTATCATGTTAGGCTATAAAGTGTTATCAAGTACAATTTTTTCGTCTCCACATTTGATATATTTGTATCTGATATATAATTTTCTTTCTCCATCTCGGGTATGTAACAAGAATCACCAATGTTTGATTCAACAACGTTTAGAGCATTAGCGTCTCTTTGTCCACTTTCAATACACATAATTGCACCACTGCTTGAATCAAAAATTTGTAACTCCTCTGTACTTTTATCATTTGTATCGATGCAAAGCAGATACATACTGAATCCAACCTCTTGCTTCTTTATTTCTATAAACAGCTTCACACCCATATCATTCCTAATTATCATCGGAGAAAAATTGCCCTCTACAATATATCGGATAATAATATTTTTTTTCAATTCATCAATATTTAATTCAGTAGCAATTGCTGAGATTAGATTCATATATGAAATATTTTCCTCAACCACTATCCCATCACTTTTGTATTGATTGTATTTAACCTCACTCTCCCATATTCCTGAATGCCTTAGCAATATCGTAATATTCATTACGAAACCGGATACAAAATTACCTTCAAGGAAATTTTGAATATCGTTTATGCCAAAAAAATGGAAGATCACTAATCAAAATATCTTTTCTGTCAAAAATAAGGGAAGATCACTAATGACAAAATATAATTTAATTTAGAGTATTATATTGTATAAAACTTGTTTTGAAACACATAAGGTAATGCCTTTATTTAAGGGAATAATAACCGTGGCATATTAAAAGTAGGAATTAATTCAAATTTCAGTTTTTAATTCCCCAAATTACTCAACAAACGGATAAAAATCCCCCAAATTACTCAACAAACGGATAAAATGGAATACTATATAATGTATCCAACTGTTTTATTATGTATCAGAAACTTATTAAAAATAAGGGATTTTTTGTAAATTGAAAAAGGGTAGGGATAGGAGGTAATTTATGTTTTATATATATATATATATATAATGAATTTGTTATTTTATATACATATTTTTGCCTCTATTAGTAGTACTAATAAATTTAGTATTTCAAAGAATAATAAAATTAAATTAATCAAAAGTGGATTCATTACTTAATCTCCGTCTTATATTAAGGAATTCAATTCATTTAAATTTTCAGAATTTAATCTCCATGTATATCTGAAAATTCTTAATAACTCCTCTAATTAGGGAAAGCAGTTACAATCTATTAATTTAGACAAATAAAATATATATCTTGATTTTAAAATTCGACAAGTACATATATTTAGCAGATTTATACTCAAACCGTTAAGAATCGATAACCTGATAAAAAAAATTAAAATCATTAACAAATTCCAATATTAATAAATTAATAAAAATAATTTGTTCGAAATCGATAATTTTGATTCAATATTGACTGGTCCTAATCCCAAAGGCAAGGACCTGTTAGTTTTCATGAAAAAAGAAATTCTACTACAGGCTTGAAGAAGAAAAAAATCATTTAATTGATTAGAAAACTTATAAGGTTTCTATATATCCAAGTGAGAGGAAATTGGAGTATTAAGTAATTAAATTAGTTAGAAATGGACTGATCAAACAATGTGAAACACCAAACTCTTATCTAAAATTAAGACCGATTACCAATAATATAACATAATGTTGCTTTCCAGATTGTCAAACATCACAATTCACTAATGAACTTGCAAGTGTCCCTCCCTACTTGCTTCTTAAAAACAAAGCATCACGCGTCAACTTATAAAAACAAACAACATTATATTTATAGTAAAATAGGGACCGATCAATATAGAAAATGTAAATTCTACTCCTCCTTCTTTATCAATCTTCCTTAAATATGCCATATTTTTAAAGGTGAATATTCTGTTTGCAGGCACTTTTTTTCTCTCTTCTTTTTGGCTCAACTTTTCATTATTAAATGATGCACGCCAGCACTCCATTTTTGTGTGTGCCCCATAGGCCATATTCCTATTTTCAACCTAGCTGTGTAGGAGACCCGAGGATAAAATATAATAAAATATTGATTAATTTTGATATGTATTTTTTTGTGTTTAATTTGGATTGTAAAATAATTTATTTTGAGATTATAGTGTTATTTTTAAATTACATCATAATTAATTTATAAAATAATTTATTTTCAATCAAACTAAAGTTTGAGAATAAAACTCTAAATAAAAATAGAAATGGTTAGAATCCCCTATTAATATAAAATCATTGCATAGTCAATAATTATTTCTCATATAATTATAAAGTGTATAGTGGTCCAACAAAAAAAAAGATCAAATATATGTTTATTATATATGTCTCATATATGTTCAAGCGGCGAAAATAATAAAACATCATAGTAGAAAATTAAAATTAGTATAGTAAACATTTACAAACTCGATAACCTAATTGAGATGCAGGAGTAGTTTACACATTAATTTTGAATTTTGATATATGCTACCAGGGCATAGTAAAATTAAAATTTGGTATTACACACCATAAAAACAACAACATAATCTAGTCGATCTAAGTTGGTGAGCATATACTTATCACCAATCTTGATCCATCATCACTCATTTTCTTGATGAGGAGGGGAGGGGAGGGGGGTTAGTTTTTTTTTTTTTTTTTTTAAGAAAAAGGCAAGAAATTGCACACACTAATACTGTTATTCATTAGACACAAATGGTGTGGTAAGTGGATCCTATAACTTGGACATGTCCGTTTGTTGCAAGTTTCCTCTCTTTTATAGATGGATCTTGAAAGAGTAACACTTTGTCTTTGTCTTTCACCCCCACCATGTGCAAGTATTCACAATCCTCTCTTTCTTTCCCTTTGTATAATAGTCTTTGCTCTTTTGGTTCTAAACCAGTTGCCATTGCCAATATCATCTTTAATTCTCCTGTCATCAATAAATCACACCTAGTTTAGAACTATGCAACAATCTCATTAAGTTTGAATGAATTGATAACAAGTTATATCTGTTTGACTTCACAAATTACATGACTACTATTTGAGTCAGTAATTTGACTTAGACAAAACTTAAATACACAAAATCAAATTTAAAACTGGGAATTATAGTTGGAAAAACTTTCAAATTTTTTTTCTCAAAATAGTAAAAAATAAATCATGTTGGAGAACTTACCAAAAGATGAAGTTGGTTGTATAGAAATGTGATGGCATTGAGTAACAGTAGAGACTCTAAGTGTGATAATTGAATCTCCATCATTCTCTGCACATTCTCTCTTTTGTACCAACATACCTCCTGGACGTAATTCCCATTTTATTTCAGCACCTAATTTGGCATCTGCTGCGACGGCATTACTACTTGCAACCTTTGAGTTGCTTCTGAAGAACTTTTTGCATCTCAACTTGATCATTTTGTAAAAATATTAAAGTTGTTAACAAAGGGGATGAATTGGATAGTTATATATAGGATGAAATAGAGGGGCCCCTATAGCAAACTGAAAGTAGCCAACATGCTTAGCAATTATTTATTACTAACTTCATTATCATAGCTAACGATAAACATATGTGGGCCCAAAAAACATACACTTGCACCCATGTTTACACATCAAATAATTAAGACTTGTAATTTATAGTTAAAATATATAAGCGAGATAGATAAATTGTTTACGATAATTTTTTAAACACATCAACTAAAAAAAAAGATTAAAAATAAAATAACAAGATGAACAAAACAAAATAAAACAATATATAATAGTAAAAAAAAGAAGAAGAATGAGATACCTGAATACTTAATAATAATACTCTCCATCTATCCCTTCAAAGTTAGATCATAATTTAAAATTCATAAAGAAAATAATAATAATTACTCTCTCTATCCACTTTTATGTATCATGTTTATATTTTTCAAAATTTAATTTTATTAATTTTTAAAATTAAATTTGATTACATTTATTCGATATTTTAAACAAAAAATTTAGATATTCAAAAACTATATAAAAAGTATTATAAATTGTAATTTTTTGCATAGCAATATCATAAAAGAATACATCTAAAATATTAATTAAATTTTTTATAATTTAACTCTAAAAATAAAAACTATTACAAATAATGGTGAACTAAAAAAGCAATTACTTTTATTTATTAGATACTCTTTAGAATCTAGCACTATTAAGGGGAATAACCTCCAAATTCAGTTGCCAAAATATACTGAAGATGCAAAAAAAAAAAAAAGAACAAATTAAGAGGCAAGATTAAACGAAGAGTCAAACGCAGATGAAATGATACACATAAAAGAGATAACTAAGAAGAATATAAAAACTTAAGTATTTATTATTACTTGTTCTTTTTTAATTGTTATATATATACTATAAATATAAAATGGTAGTCCATAAAAGAATGAAGGCAGTATTAATCAAATTATTTTTAATGGTTTGTTGCTAATTTCTTATTATTTATTAGGTATATATTTTTGAAATTTTATACTTGATGTAATTATAATTAAAAACTGTACATAATTAAATTTACAGTTATTTTTTATTTCTTAGTTTCTCTAACTCACTTCAATTTGGATCAATCATATTTTAATATTGACTATGTACAATTGTCTTCAATTCTTTGAGATTTAACATTTCAACCTCAAACCAATTAGATTGTCAAATAATTAAATTTTAAAAATATTATATTAACTTTGAATGTATTATAAAGGTAAGAATTTTAGTATTAAAAAATATTATATAAGTAAAAAAAAAAATATGACATATTTAATGAAGTAAAATTTTAAATTTATTAAAACACTTTTAGAATAATCTTGGTAAATTCGTATAATAATTAATTTTATTAAAAAAGTTTACAAAACTATATTTAATAAAAGAGATTTAAATATTTGTATTGTTTTGTACTGCACAATCACTTATATATGCTTATTATTTTATTGCAAAATATTACATGAAATATTATACTGTTGATTGAAAAAGATATATTCTATCGTTCATATATTTACAAATTTACGAGAGAGTGAAATTCCCATCATGTAAGGTGATGTTGCTCTCTTTGCAATGGTTGTGAAATATTTTAGCGATTGCCATAAGTAAACACACCCCTCCATAGTACCCGTCATTCTGCAACCTGTTCATCTGACAGGCAACAAGCACAAGTGTTAAGTCAAATTCAATCAACCTGCCAAAGAATCCACATAGAACTAAAAAGAAGTGCTAAATTTCTGATCCTGATTATGAAAATACCAATCAGAATTGACTAATCAATGATTAATTAATCATCAATTGAGCAATTAGTATAACCAAAACTCAATCCCAAAGTATAAACGCATTGGCATGTCAATAATTCTAATATATTCTGATAATCGAAAACAGTAAAAGTAAAACAGATGAATAAAGGAGAAGTATAAGATAGGATACCATGTGAGAAATTGCATTGAATTGGATGAGATCATGAGACTTGTGCTCTCGCCATTGTTGCTTATTTTAACTACTGTTACTGCAGAAAATATACAGATCTAAAGGTGGAATTGACTTTTTACTGTAATTTGGATGAGGAAGACGTAATGCGAGGAGATTCAGGTGATGAGCCGGCTATTTCAGCTTTCTACGGCTTAATACACAACTATCTTTTTGGTCTTATTCCGCCAGGAGAGAGAACTTATTTTAAAATTAGTTACTTTAAAATTGAAATTTTTTATAATTATTAATTTTGGAATATTTATTAAGTTTTGTTTTGATGAAACAATACAACTTTTTTTTTCTTTCTTTTTTACCGTGATTTTCGAATATCGCTTTGCAAACCCGATTAGTTGTATCCATCAAGTCCCGCTATTTCAAGGCGGGTGCACTACGATTAGTTTCACGGGGCCCTGGAGACGCGTCGATTTATAATGCCTCCAGTGGCCTTGCTGGAGCTCGAACTGGCGACCTGAAACACACACAACTTCTAATAAAATATTTTAATTAAATATTTTCTATTTAAATTTTTAAAAAGGAAATTGTGAGTTCTTATTTGTTCATTCCATTGTTCATTCCATAGTTTTAGTTATTGAGATATCTATAACTTCTATTCGATAGACAAAATTAACCTATGTTCAATACAGAACAATGTTTTGCCTAAAGAATTTTTAGGAGTGAATGCTATATTTCAAGAAAATTAATAAAACAAACAGGACTAAAAATTTTAGAACAACGTCTTATGAAGGTGATTTTACATAGTTATCACTAAATGTTGTTCATGAGGAGTGATAATTAATTAAAATTATAATTATAATGATTAACAAATTAATATAGGAATAATTAATTTACATATAGATATAAGAATCTTTATTTCATCATTTACGTCTACTTATTAATAATTGTACTATAACAAATTAATTACGGGTGATAATAGATTCAAATTAATTAATATTAAATTGAATTACTTATTTTATCTTGTATTTACTGTATCGTAAAAGAGTGAATCAATTTAATTTAGTTTTCCTTTTTCGAGATTTATGGCTATTAATTAGCATCTTACTAACCATAATTAGTCTTCCTATTCTTAAAAAGGAAAAGAAATTAGTCACACTCTCTCCATATAATTTTCTCCCAAAAATCTGATATACATCTCATATCTCTTGTTTTTTTAAATTTCTCTATATATATCGTATGTATTTCTATTGTTGATTTTGTTATTTTTGTTAAGGTTTACTTTAATTTTTTATTTAGAAATTTTCTTCAAAGTAATAAAGCAATCATTGAGAGTGATGTAACGAGTAATGTTATTGAAAATGTTGGACTAAATATTTTAAGACTAACATGTTTTCAGACATTCAGAAGTTACAAAGGGGGTCAAATTAAGATCAGAAGTAATTGATTGTTTTTTATTAGATATTATCATTAAAAAATTTTAAAAGCATTGTAAAAATTATTTGGTATTTAAATGGTTATTTTTGTGTTTTTTTTTTCTCTTGAATGATTCAATTACGTAAAATGATTCTCATGTTATAATGTTTTTACTAATCTAAAGTATGTGATACATCTATAGCTTGATGAGTTTATATTGAATATGTACAAATATCTTATTTATTTTGTTAAATTTGTTATCTGATAAATAATAGTAATATGATTATAAAAGTGTTTTAAGCTTCGAATATGAAATGTCTATAGAAAAGAGTATTTAGTCATCTTTCTCGAGGCTTTGGTCCATTAGATAATATCACTGGGCTACGACTTCCTCTGCTTTCTTGGCCCATTGGACGGTTAAGTGAACTTGGTTTACAAAATTCTAAGTGTTTGTTTTCTAATGGGCAACTTTCACATATAGCAAATAAAAAATTTATATTTGTATGTTATAGCAACATTTACATAATTGCGCTCCATAGCAAAGATAGAAATGTATAATTCGCTATACATATACAGTTGAAGCAAATTGTATAAATGAAGTGTATAAATCAAGAAAGAGAAAGACACTTGGGACGAAGTCCATAAATCAAGAAAGAGAAAAACACTTGGGCAGAGAACTGTATAAAAACGAAGTGTATAAAACAAATTGTATTATTATAAGTGTATAGAATGATTATATACAATTTGAATTTGTATAAAATGAGAGAAAAAAAGAAAAAAGAGACTTGATAAGGAATATACAATTGAATCGAATTATATAAAACGAGAAAAAGAGAAATTAGATGCAATTTTAAAATTGTATAAAACGAGAAAGAGAGAAAGGCAAAAGAAACTGGGCATGAGACTATATTTATTGTATAATTATAAGTGTATAGGACGAAAATATATGCACTTGCATGTGTATATACAAGTTTCTCACGCTTTATACAAATAGAAACGCAATTTATACATTTCGCTTCTGTTTGTATAAGTGAGAAAGGCGAGGGTGGCGAGCGAGATTTGGGAGAGTGGCGAGCGAGATCTGGGAGAGGGGAGAGAGGGGAACAAAAATATATGTATTTATACAATTTTCTCTGCTTTATACAATTAGAAACAATTTTTATACATTTGTGTTTGTATAAAAAGTGAGAAGCGAGTGAGAGATTGGAAGAGAGCGGCGAGCGAGATACTTGGGAGAGAGGCGCCTGGCAATTTTTTGCAAACGTTTGATATGGAGCACAATTAAATCAAACCCTAGCTACTCCATTTATTTTAGGTTATTAATTTGCTATTATATACAATTTTTCCTTTACAAATGCAAGTGTTTGTTTTCTAATTAACCTTAATACATATGGAGCACGACGATTGAATTGTGATCGTTAAGAAAAAATAAAAAAGTATAATAAAACATACCTAAATATGGGAGACACTTAAATTTAAAATATATTGTTTATTTTTCTATTTTAATTTTCTAATAGTTAAAATTTGCATTGACCCAATAAATAAAAATATTAAACTCATATTTTAAGATTATTGTTGTTGATTCCTAGTGTTTGATGTCACTAGCAAAGATGACAGAAGCCAAAAAGTTTGGGACATAAAGGCATGAGGTTTGGTATGGGTGCGCCGATTGCCACAAAAAAAAAACTCACTTTTTGGCTCTGTCTTTTTCTCTATGTTTTATGTTTTGGGCCAAACAAACATTTGCTTAGCTTGTGTATAAAGTATCATCCCTTTATAACTTTCTATACATTAGTTGAAATAGGACCATATAATAATATAAGATATGCATGCTTTTTGTTTTGTGTAGGTAAACAAAAGAGGCTTTTTGAAAAGGTTATTTTTTTGCTAATTGTACTTAGTTAAGCAGCTTTGAAAATTAAAGAGAATTAGCAACACTTTTAGTTAGAACCAACTGTGTGTTATTCCCTTTTCACCTCTCTCTTTTCTTTTTCTTAATATATTTAATCTCAACACTCATGTTCAATTCTGAATAATTTCAACTTCTTGTCTTTAATTTTTAAATAATTTAACTCTGAATTCATTATACATTTTAAAACTATATGTTCATAAAAATAGTAGTATTTTATATATCGTAATTGATAGTCGGTTGAAGAAATTTTTTGGAGAGGTGATTAAACATGACATAACATTCATGTAATTTATCAAGGACATAAATTTAAATAGTATTTTTTTGTAACATTATTACGCTATAAGTATTAAATAAAATATCCTAAATGACATTGATATGAAAAGATTTTACCGTATATATTCTTTACCCGCATTTTCATTGCACCCCATCTACACAAAACTTTAGATTTGTCTCCATCAGCAATTAATATATTGCTTAAACTTTGTTCATAAATGACACATGGTGACTTAGGTGAGCTGTGACCGAAAATGGTGTTTGTGCAAATTGACAAAATTAGACGATCCAAACTAGGTAAATGACATTTATATAAATCCAAAAATGTGTGATGAACAAATCTATCTAATATTGAGACCCCTTAATTTAATAGCAGGCCTTCATATGGGATTAATTCCACATATATAAATAACATCATTCAAACTTGTACTATAATTAGCTATATAATTATTGAATTGCTTTTCCTTCTTCAATTTTGGCCTGACTTTATGTGATAATGAGATCTTTCTTGACTCATAGAGATGAGGAATTGAATAAGAGGTTGTTGAGTTAATTAGCATCATTTTCATTTTCTTTGCGACTCGAACAAATTTATTATGTACATAATGTTCTTATGGGAAAGTGAGAAATCAGACTTCTTTCACGAACATGAGATTCAAACAAATATAATAATTTATTTTTAAAAAAAAATAATCAAAATTCAAAAGCCTTCAATATCATGAATAATTCTACCACTTCTATTTGAAATGACTTTTTAAGTACTAGTTAAACGTATAATAACAACTTTTATTGAATGGTAGAAGGGCTATATTCTCAATCGTGCGATCATTATAAGTAGTGTAGAACTGTTGGATTTATAAAATGTAAGTGAAAAATGAAGATTTGCGACTTTTATGAAAAGTTGTAACTTTTATAAAAAAATTGTGACTTTTATAAAAGGTTTTGACCTTTCCGAAAGATTGTGATCTTCCTAAGGTTTGTGACCTTTTCGATAATGAACAATAAGAACTTTTTCACACTACCTTTTGTTTTCTAGTAGTCTAAGTGTACTTTATTATTGTTGAGTGGTTCGTTGACACTCTGATTTTAGGTTCCATTAACTTTGGATACTTGAGGGGAATAATTTTCTCAAGGTGACACTGTGTATTCAATGGGTTCGAAGTTGTTCTTTAAGAAAAATATTTTGTATATTGTTTCTAATATGTTTCTGGTTCTATTTCCTCTGCTAATTTAGTTTTCTAGTTTTAAAAATATTCTTCAAACTTTATTATTTCTTATTAAGTTCTTCAAAAAATTTTATTTTAAGCATCTTCGAAATTCAAGATCAACGACATGTCCAACTTGAAAACTAAGGAATCGATCAACTAGAGCCACTCAAAAATTAGCCATGTGAATAATTGTGAGTCAAACTTTTTTCCAATAGTCATCTTCCATAACAAAAATTAAAAATCCCCATGTTTTGTCCATTTCCTTGCCAATATTAGCAGTATACTTTTTAAGTTTGAGGGGAAATAAAATATACCCAAATATATATAGGCGCTCTTACAGACTAAATGAAAAGTTTAGAGGTGCTATATATTAATCTATTCTAAAGAAATAGTATCTGATGAAATAAATAAAGTATCTCAATTAAAAATTTATATTCGAGTTTTCGTCTCTTAAATTTTCATTCAAATGAAACATAAAAGTTATACTTTTTTTATATTTCAAAATTCTTTACTTTGAATGAAGAACCTTAGCATGCTAATATCGATATACTTAATAATTTCAGACAAGTTACTATAAAAATTATTTATGGTATTTGAACCTTTTCCTTAATTATTTATTACTCCTTGTGATATTAATGAAATTATTCTGCAAGATTTTGTGGACATAGTCAGACTCAACTACTTAAATATTTAATCTAATCCTACTTGGGAACAGTTGTCTATTTATTTAAAAATTGAATTGTATAGTTGCGTATTTTAATTTGAAAATTGCATTATTGTATCTCCCATTTCTTATGATCAATAGTCTAGTCTTTTTTTGTCAAGGTTGACTTAGTTTTTACGGTCAACGCACGAAAATCCCACAAAATGTGGTGAACTAATTAAATATTCATAAAAGAATATATCCAAAAGCTGCAATTTCCTTTTCTGCCTTATGCGTACCTCCAAAGTTACAAGTTGTTAGAGTCAATCATCTCTTTAACCATACTATTTATTTCGATATTTTTTAAATTGTTATAATGAAGTATTATCGTAAAAAGTATAATTTGAAAATTAGTTATTTTATTAAAATATTAAATTGTTATATTGAAATATTATCGTAGAAGATACTAATTATTAAAAAGAGATTTAATTTTATTTATTTTCAAAGAATATCATTTTTTATATTTATATCTCTTCATATTCGTTTTTACTTTCTCATTCAAAAACGAAAGTCACTTTCACAATAATCATATTCATTAAGAAATAAAAATGAATACACTACGTAGTTTACTAGATTATTCCTATTTTATAAATGTCTCATGAAAGTTGAACTCCACTAGAAAATAAAATTTTAGCATAATTTTAGAAAGACATTAATTTTTATCTTGAATTTATAAGTGACACTTATTTGGGATAAATTATTTTTGCTAAAGTAATATTTATTTTAGGACAGAAATGAAGTACATAGTTTATCACAATAGCAATGACTATTATCATTTTAAAAAATTGAAAAATAATTTTAAAAAGAGCAATTTATTAGTGGTAATACTAATAAGGGGAAAATGATTGATTTTCTCTTTGTATGCTAAAATGAATAAGTTTAAGGGAAAATTATTTTTAGCATAATAAATAGATTTAAAAAATGATTATCAACTCTTTATTTGAAACATCTCACACACTCCCTCGTTCATAATTGTTTGTCATGATAAGGTATCTTAAGGAAAATTTAACATAAGATATTATATGGTTAATATAACTTACTATACCAAAAATATCAAAAGTCTACCTAACTTTTCAACTGACAGTATCATTAAAGGTAAATTTTAAAAAAAATGACTAATTATTTCTTAATTATTTAAATTGACAATTAATTTTAAACACCTATTTTTAATATATCTGTCAAAATTGTGGACGAACAGAGTAACATATTTAAAATTACAAAATGTAAATATTTATTTTCTTATAAAAAAAATTTATGACACATAAACTAAAGGTGAAAGTCTTGTAATTGATTTGATTTTTTCTGGTCCCAGTTGTGACTTGTGATTAGTCCACCACTTTCTAAGAAATTGCCTGGAAGCAAACCTCCCTTTCACAAATGGATGAATTATCATTCAAAAATTGAACTTGTAATATTCTGTACTTTTGATTTGTATTCAGTGAAGAAAGTTTTTTATGAGACAAAAATGCAAGTCTTTTACATCTCATATTAGTTGATTATTTTTCTTATATATATATATTATTAAGAAATTATAAATAGGAAAAAAATTAATTGTAAGAGTAATATACACAAAATTAATTAATGATTTCTTAATTTTAGTCGGTAGACAACTAATATTCTCTTTATTTCTATTTAGTTGTCCACTTTAAAAGTGACAGACATATTAAGACACCAATTATTATTATAGGTTAGTTATAATTTTACCTTTAACTTAAAAAATTATGCAACTCCTCAAGTATAATAAATGTATTTTCTGATTTCAAAAAGCATGCATTATAACTTAGTAGTACTATCAGTTTTCTAGAATTAAATAAGGGTATATTAAGAAAAAAGTTATTATTCTTTTTGATTTTGTTAAAATGAACAAGTAAATAGATACATATATAAAAGGAAATATAAACAACTGAATAGGAAAAAAAAATACTATTAAATAACTATTATTAATAAAATAATAAACAAAGAAAATACTATTAAGGGTGTACAGGTTAGCTAAATAATAATGGCACGTAATTAATAAAGAGAAATGTGCCTAAAGCAATAGATAAGCACAATGTGAACCATCTAACTTTTATTTTTTAGTATTATTTTCGAGTACCTTAATTTTGCATTTTTATAACTTTTGTTTGATTTGACAACCAACAAATTGGCTATATTAATGCATAATGGACTCAAAGGGTTATATGATTAAATATCATCAATTACCATTTAACTAGGAATAACAGAAATTCAAACAATCTCATATAATAAACAGAACATAAAATTTGTCTAAATTATGCTATAGCATATTATTTCAAGATTTAAAAATATGTACAGTGTCTACATTTTTAAAGGAACACATAAATTTCCTAATATCTTCATAAATACTCATCCCATTTTTTTCATCCTATGTTATTAAATTTACACTTTTGACCATTTTTATAGTATTTTTAACATTGTATGAGTTATAATAGATGCCATTTTAATTAGTGATTTTTTTTTTGGATCGTGTTAGACGATACCTCCCCTATATTACAAAAGTAAACGGGAAGACCTTTAGCTAAAATGTTGCACATGGGTTTGTGTGACCGGTATTTTTTTCTTTCGATGAAAAGGAAATTTAAAAAATTGACATTTTAGGCATGTTCAGTATAGATATTTTTTCATGTTCAATTCGGTTGCGTTTTTAAATATTTTTTTTATCTCAATTTATATGAGGTATTTTTCATTTTAGTCAATCTCAAAATAAATGATATACTTTTATATTAAGTAATAATTTAATTTTAAAATATTCATTTTACCTTAGGAGGTGTTTAGCATGAAAGGATAATGTTTTAACTTAAGTTTTGAAGGGAGGTTATTTTTCTTAAATTTGAAAAAATGAGTTGATTCGAAAAATATTTAACTCAATCAAACATGAGAAAATTGAAAAATATTTTTCGGAAAAAACTTTCCTTCATACCAAACACACGCTTAATGGAATCATTTGTGATCACACAAATTTCTATCAGTCATTAGAGCACAAATTTAAAAGTTTTTCTTTTTTTCTTACGTTTCGTGTCGAGTCAAACTAACTCATATAAAATAAAATAGAGGACGTAATATCTTTTTTTAGAAAATAAGTTTTTTTCTAAAGAAAATGACTTCATTTGTAAAATTAGAAAAAACAAGTTTAACAAGTAACATTTTCTACCAAACCTTATGTATATCCACCACTCATATCCTTTCACACCAACTCTCTTAATATTTATCTAAATAATAAAAACTTTTATAACAATATTTATTATTTACTCATAAATAAAAAATACACTTATTTTAATCCATACGCGCACAATCCGTAGATTCTTTCTTTATCCTTTTTAACGAGGAAAAACAAAAGAAAACTACAAAATGTCTCTTTTAAAGAAAAAAAAAGTCTGTATATGAGAACATATATTATGAAGGAGACAGGCAACACCACATTTATCAAACAGCAACAAATGTGGATTATCACGAATTACTTCAATCATATCAAAATATCTATGGTAATTTATCAAAATAGTTACAACAAAATTATTTATTATTTTACATACAGTTAACTCTTATTTTACCTCAATTTAAAAACGATAAAAACTTTTTAAATAACTATTTTTATAAAGCATGTGGAAAAATTACGATGTATGAGTTAAACGTAGAAAATTGATTTATTCTTTTATCTATCAAAAAGTTTTTAGGAAAGACACTTAGCACACGGCAGTGTTTTGGCATGGTCAATTTTGTCTTGGTCGTTGGACTAAACTTTAGATTAGATAAATTATATATTAAAGTGAGTAAACTAGCTAGGAAAATGTCAAAGTAGATGACATTTGGCATAAAAATACTGGGTCATCTTTTCCCATAACTCACATAAATAACCTGGTCTTTATTTTGAATTTAATTAAACTGATGTGTGTATGCTAATTTAAAAACTTGAAATTTATATTTTTATATGTCTATTTTCAGATTTTAATTATCAATTAAGTCTATTTTTGAGTATAAATTTTTCATAGATCTTAATTATTGTGATTCATAATATTTTTTACGTAGTTTATAAATATATAAATTTTATTTTTAAAAAATTGAAATTTCTATGCGCAAATTGTCGGTTAAACTCAAAATGTTTGATTCTCAAAATATAAAAGATGTCATATAAATTGGGATAAAGAAAATATATGTTTTGATAGTTTTTACAAAACCGAGGTATTCCCACTAATTATCATAAGATTTCAACATAATAACATGAATTGAGTTAATTATAATTGCTTAAAGGGGTGATTTAATTATGTGAAAATTCTATATACTACATAAAACTTAAACTCTTAGCTTTTTTATACCTTCATGTTATTTACGCGAAATAATTTACTTTGTTTTGATATTTTTATTACAATTCATGTTATTTACGCGAAATAATTTACTTTGTTTTGATATTTTTATTACAAGTTACCATACACAAATACATACAAATAGATTTGATTAATTAAAATAATTATTGCAATTTGCAGGAAATATTCTCTAGCTGCCTATTTGATTGTTTAAAAATAGTATAGTATGTCTTTGAACTATTCGTCTCAATAATATCTTGTACGAAACAAAAACATACGTGAGTTCTCATAAGGCTAATTATTTTAGCCCCCCTGGTCCCTTCATTTTGTTACTTCGTCCTAATTGATCCGACATACCTTTTTATAAAATTTTAATTAGAAGAGCATTTTATCAAATTAAATTTATTGGTGATGCTTTGGAACTATAAATTTGTCGATTGTACTATTTTATCTGATTATTTTTATAGTGAGGGAAATATGAAAAAATAATAATAATAAAACTATTTTGATTTGTTGAAATAGATAATTAAAATAAAATATAATTTTTTATATAAAAGTTTAGCAAAATGAATCGAAGTACTACTAATTGGCAATATGAAAATGGTATGCAAAACTATATGCACGATGAAAGCATACCAGGATCATATTGCTTATATGAAATAATAGATAATCAAAGTATTTATGTGTTATAGTATATTTATATATGTTTGAGCATAAATAATTTAATTATTTATTTTCTGAGATTCTATTGTGAATATATATATTTTTTAAAACAAAAATAATCTATCAAATTGTGTGAATTCCAATGCATATGCCAGATTGAACATTGTGTTCTTAGCCATTTAAGTGAATACAAACATAATTTTGCTCGAATTGAGCTGGAAATATTGTACTACCTTGTTTTCTTTGTTTTTGTAAAAATACATATCCACTTTTGGAGCATATGATTTTTTTTTAAAAGACAATTCTTGTTAATAACATAAACATATTATATTCATTAGGAATATCATCGTTAAAAACGATAAATTACATTATGCATTATATAGTTCAATTTATGATTTCAAAATTGTTTTAATGTTCTATTACTAAATGTTAGTACATTCCATTAAGGCTAAATTTGGTGATTTGAGTAAAATTAATAGAATACATGTCAATTAGTAGGGTATCATTCCTTAGAAAATGAAAGGAGAAAAGACCTTCCCCATATCAATAAAAAAAAGGATTAATTAATTATCCCATGAATGAGTAATTAAAGTCTTTAATCAACAAATGAAATTAAGACTTGTTAATAAAACCACTTATTATCCTAGTAATCAATGTCTACTTGTTTCCATGTCACTCATTACAAGAAAAAGTAATACCTCAATCAATATAGGTTCAACTTATGCTAGACTTGGTCCAAATCTCCAACCATTATTACTCCTTTTTTAAAAAAAAAGTAATTTAGAGCATTTATAGAATTGCAAGTAGGGGAAAAGAGAATGATACATAGAAAATAAGTTTGACAGGACAACTCAAGTATATTAATGGCCTAAAAAAAATTAAATGGGATCTTAAAATTGAACTGTTAATAATTTTTATATAATTATTTCTTTTAGTTTTCAATTGATTATATAACTATTTTTATTGAAAATTATTTTTTATGAGATATAGTACTCCAAATATGTTAAATTTCTTCTAATAATTCCTACATTTTTATTCTACAAATAGTATTGAATATTTGTTAAAAAATAATAGCTTATAACTTATTTTTATTAAAAATTAGGCCTCTTAAATTTGAAGATCTAAGACACATATCCTTTTTTTAACACTGTGGAATCACCCCTATTAGGAGTAGCTCTTATCAACTTAACTTTGTATAAAAATTATTAAAATTAATTTTACAAATTCAAATTCTAAAACTTTTAATTAAAAATCATACATATATATATATATATATATATATAACTTTTGTGCTTTTATCTTTTTTTCCCCACACATTTTGATCTTACATTTTTAATATAACTTTTGTGCTTTTATCTTTTTTTACACACATATTTTCATCTTACATTTTAAATTTAACTTTTGTGCTTTTATCTTCCCCCCCCCCCCCCACATATTTTCATCTTACATTTTTAATATAACTTTTGTGCTTTTATCTTTTTTTCCACACATATTTTCATCTTACATTTTAAATTTAACTTTTGTGCTTTTATCTTCCCCCCCCCCCCCTACATATTTTCATCTTACATTTTTAATATAACTTTTGTGCTTTTATCTTTTTTTCCACACATATTTTCATCTTACATTTTTAATATAATTTTTGTGCTTTTATCTTTTTTTCCACACATATTTTCATCTTACATTTTATATATATATATATATATATATATATATATATATATATATATATATATATATATATATATATATATATATATATATATATAAGTAAATTTGTAAATAACTTTTTTTTCATTAGATTCACATTTTCTTTTTTACTTCCTAAAAAGCAAATTCAAAGAAGTGGATAAAATGGTACTTGTTGCATAAATATCAGGAATATGCCATGGAGATCTCCCCACGTAAAAAATTTATCTATTAAAATTCAAGTTTTTTTTTAAAAATAAAATGACAGAAGCAATCCTATCTGGAGTAGAATTATTTAAATTAGAATATTTTTAATTCTTTTTTCCAGTTAGATTAGGAATCTTTAAAAAAAAAAAAAACGTCATATTTTTTTCCACCTGCATTATAGAATTTCCATAGGTGAAGGAGAAGATACAGCGTGGGTGGGGGTGGGGTGGGGTTGCATCGTGCGTGTCTCTATATATAGTTTATCTGTAGAAAGAGTGTTGAATTAGAAGAAAAAGAAGAAGAACACAACAAACGGCTACAATTTAGCGTGTTTTTATATAGTCAAATTCAATCCACTAAGAAAAAAATTTGTAAAATAACTTCCCCTCTCATTGATAATTGCAATTCCATTGCTGTAAATTTGAGAGGGACGGGGGTTTCTTTTTTCTTCAAACAATCTCTCTTTTCATAATTCGTTTATCTTTTGAATTTTACAGAAGGTAACAAAAAATCTTGAAAAAGAGAGGAAAAAAAAATACAAAAAATTGGAAGAAGCCAAAGTTTCATTGGCCATTTTTAGAGGAGGGGTTTGAAAAAATTATATTGGTAGTGCTCATGGTGTCTGATATTTATTACCCTTCAAAGAAAAGCGACGATTTTTGTGAAGACGTTTGTGGCGAGGTACCTTTTTTCCCTTTTAATTGTCATTCACCATTTTATGTGCTTAATAGTTTGGAATTTTAGTAAATATTGGTTTTTTGTTGTTGGGTTTCTGGGGAATTATGAAATATGTGGGTTTTTTTTTTCATTCTGGTATTGCTTATAAACCCTAAAATCTTGAATTGGGATGATGTGGGGTTGCTTTGCTTCCAATGAGGAATTTTATTTTCATAACAATATGCAATTCGGTTGTTTTTTCTTCTGGAAATTTGTGGGTGTGTTGGGGTTTTGGGAACTATTCATATGGATATTATCTAAACTGATGGAAGATTCAGTTTTCTTATGGTTGGATGAAAAGCTTTGAAACAAAAAATTAATATGGTGTTCTCCTCTTGAAAGATATTTGGGAATTTCTAAGGGGTTCAATAAACTAATGTGTGAATATTTGATTGTTTCAATTGTTTGCTGCTATTTGCATCTTTCTAAAATCATCTTTTTGATATGCAGCAGTCTACCCCTGGAATAGTAAGTATGTCGAGACTAAGGTGTATGCTTCGAGGATTGGATTTAAAGGCTATTGTCTTTTTGGTTGTTTTTGTGCCATTATGTATAGTTGGTATATACTTTCATGGACAGAAGATTACCTACTTCCTCCGCCCAATATGGCAATCTCCTCCAAAGCCCTTTATTGAACTTACCCATTATTATCATGAGAATGTCTCTATGGAGAATCTTTGCAAGCAACATGGATGGGGAATTCGTGAATATCCTAGGCGTGTCTATGATGCTGTTTTATTTAGTAATGAAGTGGACATGCTTACTATCAGATGGAAGGAATTGTATCCTTACATCACACAGTTTGTTCTGCTCGAGTCAAACTCCACGTTTACTGGATTACCAAAACCATTTACTTTTGCTATTAACAGGGACCAATTTAAGTTTGTTGAGCCTCGATTGACGTATGGAACCATTGGAGGAAGATTCAGGAAAGGTGAAAATCCATTTGTTGAAGAGGCATATCAGAGAGTAGCACTCGACCAGCTTTTGAGAATAGCTGGAATAGAGGATGATGATTTGCTGATAATGTCCGATGTTGATGAAATTCCTAGCAGGCACACCATCGATCTTTTAAGATGGTGTGATGACATCCCTCCAATTCTTCACCTTCATTTTAGGAATTACTTGTACTCTTTTGAATTTGAGCTTAAGCACAGAAGTTGGAGAGCTTCAGTCCACAGGTATCAGAGTGGCAAGACTCGATACGTACACTATCGTCAGACTGATTACCTTTTGGCAGATTCAGGTTGGCATTGTAGCTTTTGCTTCCGCCACATCTCTGATTTCATATTCAAAATGAAAGCTTACAGCCACACTGATAGAGTGAGGTTCTTGCATTATTTGAACCCTAGAAGAATACAAGATATCATTTGTGAAGGATCTGATTTATATGACATGCTTCCTGAGGAGTACACATTCAAGGATATCATTGGTAACATGGGACCTCTACCTCATTCTTACTCAGCCGTGCATCTTCCTGCGCATTTGCTGGATAATCCCGAGAAGTATAAGTATCTCTTGCCTGGGAACTGCAAAAGAGAAAGTGGCTAAGTTGTTACCTCAAAGTTGGACGCATTTTCGTAACATAGGAGGTGTTCATGTGCCGATTTTATGTTGCACCATGAGGGACTCTTATCAGGTAATTGATGATGGTCGTCTGGCAGTGCTTTATACATTAGAACCGTAAACAAAGTGTCGGTAAACAGGGAAGCGGTCGGGTGTATATTGTCTTTTTTGGGTTCATTTGAGGTGTCAGTACATTCATTTGTCAAGTAATAAATTAATTTAGGGGTGATGTGAACTCTTGGGTAAACTTGATTGTTTCCTGTCTGTATTACATAACCCTGAGATAGAACTTTTGAATGACAATGCTCCGGCTTTTTGATTGTAGAATTGGTTTTGGTATTCTTTTGCTCCTGTTAGAGACATTTATTCCAATTTATAAATCTTGTTTCCCAAATGTGTTGCACAGAAGGCATGTGGAAAAGAATTGAGCTCTCAGTTAGAACCCCAGTCATTGTGTTTTTTGAGATTTTGTTTGGTTTAGTATTTTTTCATATTGGGAAAAGGCACGAGTACCTATGACCAATTCTGAAACTAATGCATGTTTAGTAGCCATGTTAATTGAGCAAGTGATTTCAGTCACTCAGAGCAATAGATATGTTAGAAAAATGAACATGTTTTCGGGCAGTGCATTTGGGACAGTTTGAGTCTTTTGATGTTGGTAATTTGGTATTTGATTCCTATGAAACAGTTCCATCTGTGGAACAATTGTTTTTCCATATTTAAAACCTAAGATTACAAATCTTTTTTGAAGCAAGTAATCATTTTCTTTCTAAGGTGGATGTTCTTTGTGCTAGTTTTAATATACTTTTTTTTCCCTCTAGTTTTTGCAGGACTGAATCTCATCTTTGAATCAAGAAGTCATTTTCTGTCTTTTGCCTTTTTAGGATGAAATTTTGATATTGTTGTTGACTACTTAATCAAGATGTTTCTTTCACCACAAAGGTGACTTGTGGCTGTAATTTTTTTTGATCCATGTGAAGTTCCCTTCCAAACTTGAATAAACAAGTAAAAAATCAGACCCCTTGTTTTACATTGTTTATGTAGCCTGAATATCTGCAAGAACCCAACATGGTTCATCTGTGACAAGCACGGTGAGAGACTTAAATATGTATTATTGTGCATGCTTAAACATATAAATGCAAAGCAATACATATGAAAGAAGTCGGTACTAGACCCTTGTAGGCTAGCTGCTCATAGCACATCCATCTGTTGTCAAAACAGTTAAACTTGGGAGCATATACTTCAATTATACAAAAAATTCTTCACTTAATACAAAACTAGCAAAGACAAGCATTCTTTAAAAATGATATGAGAAAACGAAAAGGTCGAAGTTAAACAAAATGTCTTTCATATCACAACGCATGGAATCAGACAATGAAAGATGCATAAGAAAGCAATAGAATCCTGTCCACACTTCAAGTAAAATATAAACTAGAACAAACGAGAAACTTCCCGAAGTATTTGGGGGTCAGAACAGAACATGCTGAATAGAACAGAAGGGATATGAGAGTCTTAACAAGAGAAATCAGAACATTAAATCAAAATTTGAGCCAATTCAATAAGCTAAGGTGTAACTATTCCGACTCCCAAACATTGAACCTTGGTATATTGTAGTAGGTTCTTGCAATAACTCCTTCAACTTGTATATCGTCCAGCATTTTAGATATAGCAACCAATATTTGTGTTTTCTTTTCTTCTGTGGGCTGTAGTAATGGTAGGAAAATGAGCATTTTTTGATAAGGATTTGTTGAAACCACGAAAACTGAAATTGAAGAAAGATTCCTGTAGCTGTTCAAGAACACAATCTTGTTGAAGTATATTCTCAATCCCAGAATGCATAAAGCATTATCTCATTGCCATCATCTCTATAGCCGGTCCAACCAACTAAAGATATTCTCTTGAGAACCAAACGGCAAATCCTGGTAAAACACAACATCAGATTCAGCTACACATGCTATTATTATACATATAAAACAAAAAACACATTACCATCTACAAGGATGGGAAACTTACTGCAAGTTGGAAGTCCGGAGGACTATCCAGTTCCAAGTTATCCAATTCTGAAATTCCACAGGTTGTGTTACCATTCACTTGTGGTAAATGGCAAGTGCTATGAGTGTAGTCAACACAAGGGCCAAGATTGGGTCCAAAACTATCAAGAAGTGAATAATCATTATGTTCATCACACAACAGAGAATTATGAACATCATTTGCATCAGCTGCTTGTGATTCTCCAGCCAAGCATGTGGAGTACTCCATCTCACACTTAATTTTAGCATCAGAAGGCTGCCCTGGTTCTTTGGCATCTTCCACTTCCTAAACAACAAAACGAAGATCAGTGTACGAAAAAATTATGTTAAATAAATGCATATAGGTAGAAAGAACTACATGAAATATGTATTCATGAGTTAAAAAACATGCAATTTTGCAAACAGAAATAATGTACGGAACAGCCAAAGATGCAACTGCATCATCCAATTGTTTTTACCTGATCGGGTGAGGAGGGTAAAGATTCATCTAAAATATCATCATAGGAAGGGGTTTCTCCATCTCGAGGGGGATTGGGTGTAACTGTCTTGGGAGTTGTAGGCCCAGTTTGATTCGCTCCCACACTGGCTTCCTCATTGTCACAACAATCATTGGCCTTGATAGATTGCTTCTGCTGTTGGTAAAAGATTTTTGAAACCACATATTCACCTTCTTTTTCATCTTCATCAGGGCCCAGGTGGTACTGATGCATTACCCAATTAGTCTTTTCCTGCTTCGACCCCTTCTTAAGAGTTTCATAGAGAACCATGACCTTCTTGCATCCCTTTTGGAATCCGTTCTCCATAACAACCTTGGTCTTTCCAGTCTTGTGCCAGCGGACATGTTCTTTCATCGTATTATTTTCATCATGAATCTTTCTACGCTTCCGTTTACCAGTTGCATATGCATTAGTAATGCGATAAAAGAAGTGAATGCTACTTCCATCCTTTTTTGCACCTGAAGCAAAATAAGAGATTGAGGAATGAAATTCTGCCATAACATATTGATGGTTGTCCGGTTTCAACCAGAAAAACGGAAACATGCTCGTTACAACAACTAACTTTTACTACATTTTAATTTCTAGATAAATGCAACCCTGAAAACAACAATAGCCTTACCTGGTGATAGCCTTCCCTCTATTTATTTCACCAGTACAGCTTATTGACTTGATAAATGCAGTTAAAAGCAAACATTAGCTAGTTTATTGAAGAACTGGGTGTGCTACAAACCAGGAAGATTTTCAGGATGGGTGTAGCAAATTCCTTCGTGAACCTCAAGGGTCGGGATGAACTCATCAATGAATTTGTGTTGCTCTGAATTTCCCACCCCACACTTTGCTTCTAAATGCTCCACGAGCTCAGCATCAGATGGATCAAATTTCACACCAACAGGTAGACCAGGCCATTCATGAGAAACCTGAATAAGAAAGCAGTAGAATATTGAAGCAGGCTTTGAGCAGCTAATTTACAACTATTGGTTGGCCTAATCTTGAACCAGGGGAAAAAAGAACAGAGAAATTTTCAACTAGACAAAACAGTTTGAGAAAGCTGTTAAGAAAACTACAAGAGGTCAGTAACTTATGCATGAACATTTGTTAGCTTACATCTTTGTTGTCAATAGAGTAGTTGCAGTTTGGGCATTGCCGCTTTGCCCCACAATCTTTGATTTGATGAGCAGCAGGGGCACTGGCATTTTTAACTTTACTTGCAAGTCCTCTGCCATTAATAAGCCAAGACCTGGATCAATAAAAAAAAAGAAACAGATTAGAACTACAAATCTTCTTATGGTTACATATATATTTGACAAAAGAACAACAATGTCATCCAACAGATTCAAAAACTTCGATTGAAGCCTAAAAGAAATATACTTGACAATTAACAATACAACAACCACAACAACATACCCAATGTAATTCCACTAATGAGGTCTAGAATACTTAACAATTAACTATAAGTTCAGTAAATACACTTGATAAATTCAATAATCCATCTGGTTTCACTATCAGTTTAGACCTAAGACCAATTTTTCCAAATCTTTATATGACACTGACATATTGAACAGGTAAATAGACAAATTTCAACATGAGGTTTTGATATGACTCATTGCAAGCAAAATTTGAACGTAGACAATATTGGGCAGATGATCAAGAACATGAGACCATCAAAAAATTTGGGCAATTAGAACTAATGGGGACTTCCAGCAATCACCCAGTTAAAGCACACATTTCACATTTGCAATTGTAAACACAGAACATGCTTTGAACATTTTAAAATACGCTAAATATTCTGATGAAGAATAACTCAAACGCCATTCACAATGGCCTTTCGTATCCCAAAACGAATAATAAATCTAAACCCAGATAACCCAAATCCTTAAGAAACTACACTAGTATTCAGCATAATCCCCAGGAGCAAACACAAATCTTACAACGGAAGCTACCGAAAAGATAGAATTTTATTTCCAGAATTCTTTAAAGATTCAATTTTTAAACCATCTTTTTGATCATTCCAAATTAAGCCCAGATCAATATTTTTTTTGGCCTAAGAACACCAAAACTTTGAAGTTTCATCACAAAAATTAATCCTCACCTTCCCATAAAGGATCGAAAAAAAAATTCAAGATTTTTGAAGAAAATTCGGTGAATCTGAGTTTCAGTGTATCTATTAAACACATTCGAAGAAGAGAAAAAACTCTGGTTTTATGGTGCCTGAATTTTGCCCCCTTTCTCCACTGGACTAAGCAAGCTGGACGGTTGGAGTGTGAATGAGCGGGAAATTTTATCTTATGAGGTTTGGGATCCTAGCCTTAGGTTTGGATGAGCATTGCGTTCATCGATGTTACCGAACCATAGGTTTGACATGGGCCCAGTGTTGACCGAACCTCGGGTCTGCCAGTGACTGAGCTTTGGAAGTGAAATGTCTTTTTAGAAAAATGGGTAATGGTGTTAAAACGGTAAATTTATCTGACCCGAATTCCTTGCTCCCCAAGCTATAAATAGAAATGTTTTTATGTTTAATTTCACCTTTTCCCCCTTTTTAGTAGATTTGTCTTTTTTCAAAATTTTAAATTTCATAATATTAATCATATTATTACGATTGTTTTATGAGTAATTTTTCTAGATAGTCATTTCTATTTGTTTTAGGATTACAATATCACTTAACTTTGTTTATTTTTCTTAAAATATACTTGACACAAAAAAATACATTATTTTTTTCCTACTAGAGTGTAATGTCACATTTTTTAATTTATTATTAATAGTTTTTTAATTCTTTTAAAGAACGGGAGGAACCCACATAATTTCTTGAAGAACCGGAAGAGCTCATAGTACAATTCTTAATGTAATTTTTTTTACTGGGTATACATTATAATATGTAGGTTTGTCTATTTTTTTAAAAAATTCTATTTATATATAATAGAAGAAGTAAAAAGTGTCACATGTCAGCACCACAAATATTCAAGAATTTCAATTTTTCAAAAAACATTTTAAATATGTTCTAAAAATACAATTAAAAAAACATGAATTTTAATATAGTTATTTTAAATAGAAAATAAAAGTTCTTTTGTTCAAAAAAAACTGGAACGGCAAAAAAATGAATGATTTTTAAATGTCTCAAATTTCAATTTTAAAGGAAAAAAATGAAGTTGATTTTTTTTTATATAAAAACAGTAATGGCTATTACGGGAAAAAAAAACGAAAGATCTTTAAATGCTTCAAATTTCAATTTTTAAGGTTAAAAAATGAAAACTGAAAATTGAATTATTTTATAAAAAAAATTGTAATGTCTATTTATATTTATCACACTCTCTGTAATTTTAGAAAATGCTCCAACAAAATGAAATGTAGAAATATCTGTCTAACTAGGAGAAGAAAAAGTGCACCATAAAAAACTTATAATTATTATTTAAAATTAATTAAAAAACTTACAGTAAAAAATAATAATAATCATTGAAAAGTTAAAAAACTTATTTAAAAAATAATTAAAACAGTCCATTAGAAGATGTAGAAATAGGATACTTTTTTCATTCATTTTTAAAATTTATCTTAACATATCTAAAAAAAATTCAAAAACATAAATAGAAAATAATATTTAAAAAAAAAAAAACATATTGCAGCCTAATGTTTAAATAGGTTTAAAGCATATTTTTTTAATAATAAATAAATAATGTGACATGACATCCTAATAGGAGAGAGATAATGTATTTTTTGTGTCAAGTATAATTTGATGAAAATATGTAAAATTGAGTGATATTTTAGTCCCAAAACAAAAATAAATGATATCCCTAGATAATTTTCCAAACATGGGTGACTATCTAGGAAAAATTACTCATTGTTTTATCTCTCCGTCACATTGATATGTAAAAACCTCAAAGATTAATTAGTAAAATTATTTTTTTATTTATGATATTTAAGTAGGTGTAAAATAAAAAGTGATCAACTAATATAAAATGATTCAAGTATAAATTTTTAATAGTTTAAACTTATAATCCTCCCATTGTTTACTATCTTTGTCCACTTTAAATTGTATTAATTTTTTTTTTAGAGTCAAATTATAAAATTTTGATCAACATTATTTTTCATCATATTGTTATGTAAAAAGTTGTAATTTATAGTTTTTTTAGTATAATTTTTTAATATCTAACTTTTTGTTTAAAATATCAAATTTATATAATTTAATTTTTAACTTTAAAAATTAGTCGAATTTACTTTCGAAAGACACAAAATGACAAATAAAAATAGACAAAAAAAAAAACTTTAAACTATGAAACAACATATGATGCTCTTTCCATTTCTATTTATTGATACATAAAGTTTAAGAAATTAAAAAAAATAAATTAATTTTGTAATTTAAAAATAATACGTAATATGTAGAATATTTCAAAATCAACTTTTAATCTAGTGATTTTGAATGAAAAATTTTATTTGGTGGAGCTTTTTTGGACACTTCCTTGCTTTAGTCTAAGGATGCATGCATATTATCAATGTAACTTTTTTCTACCCAACCTGATATATCATTCATGAGGAGCTCGATCAAGCTGGGTAAATTATTATTTCGGAAATTTTTACATATAATCACTTAAAGATAGCTTATTTATATTGTATAGCTATAATTCGTTATTTATGATCTGTAGGCACATGTTATAAGGAGGAGAGAGTCGAGCAAGATTGGGAGAGTGAGGTGAGAGGCGAGTAAGAGGGGCAGTAATTTATATAATTCGCATCTCGTTTATATAATTCACGATTACGTTTGTATAATTCGCGTGTTTTTGTACAATTGAGTAATGCAAAATCTAAAATTATACAAATATGATAAAACTCAAGATAATGAATTGATACAAACATAAACATATGTACTTTAAACAATTATACAAATTACATTATATAAATTATTATATCATACAAAATTAGAAAAAAAATACGTTTATACAAACTTTAAAAAGTCATAAAAAAATATTGAATATGATGTAATAAAACTGAAAAACCAAAGGAAATCATCATCATATACAAATTCAAACTATGTCTACACAAAAACTAATCGAATGAAGAATTGTTAGTTGTGAATTATACAAGCATGACTAATTATATAAATTCGAAATCAGCCCACGTAACTAATTAGTAATATTTATTGAGAGTGATTATTATAGCAAACTATATCTATGATAACTAAATAAATAGTATAAATTTATTTGACCGCTTAATTTTTCTATTTTTATTTTCTTAGTAATGTATTTTTCCCTTTCTTGTTATTTCCTGTTTTCTGTTATTATAGGTTGTTAATTTGTATTTTCTGTGTTCGGACGGTTTATTTTTAAGTTTAGGATCTATCAATATATAATTTTTATATTTCTATGATACATTTTACTCTATCCTAAGATGTATTATTTGTTGTAGGGTAGGATGTTACGTTGATAGAGCGTAAATTAATTGGTACAGAGTTTCAAGGTTGTAATTATTATTCATGTATCACCATGTTTTTTTAAAAGAAGAAAAAAAAAATTCCTTGCAGTGGGTAGTTGCACTTAATTAATTCCTCTATTTTAATTTATTTCTCTTTTTTTTTTTTGGCATAGAGATTTTTTAAAAAATAACTTTTGAATTTTATAATTTAACATGAAGAATATATCAAATGTGTTTTTATTTTTTTAATATTAAAATGTCATGTGAAATTAAATAATTATTAATAGTAAAATAAATATATATATTTTTTTATAAACAAAAAAACAGAAATAATTTTTTTCTAAAAATAAATAAATATTGAATTATACATTATAAAAATTTAAATCTCATTTTATTAAATTAATTGAGAAACTTCCTGGTTTGAGGCTACAAGAAAATCACAAATTTTGAACTCACTAAAACCAAATTAATTCAAACGTTTTTCAGATATACAAACACTCCCTCTTTATGTGTATAACTATAATCACAAATTTTGAACTCACTAAAACCAAATTATAGACGACTAGTACAATAAAGAACTTATAAAAAGGTCTCGAAAAAGCAACAGTCCTTTAATTTGCTTGATGCAAAAGTAAAACCAGCACATAGGCAACTCGTTAACATGCAATTCCTTGAAAGTTGAAAACTAATGCACACGCACTGTTTTTTATTAATTGCCCACCCATTTTGTCAAACACTACTCCTTCGTAATTCTTTTTCGTATAATCACTAAACTTTTTAAAAAACATCTACTATCAGAAGTTTTTATTTTCACTCGTAAAGAATGGTTATAACTTACCAAATCAACAACGCTTATGTAATGAAAGTCAAAATATAGTTATCTCGTCTCTTGTTTGTTGCCACAATACATTATCATTGTCCCATCGAGGAATTTCTGAATGCAAAATATAATTTTTATCTTTCAAGGCGTATGACACTATGATGAGGAAAAAGTAAGCACTATTCTTAATGAAATATTATTTATGTGTTTTTATCAACAAAGTCGTTGTAGTATAGTGGTAAGTATTCCCGCCTGTCACGCGGGTGACCCGGGTTCGATCCCCGGCAACGGCGATTCCTTTTTTTTTTTGTGCCATAGGGCCGACAGGCGCGTTACTGACTGTTCAAATAATTGATTCCTTGGTCCTCCTAAGTTTTGTTCGTATTTAGTAATTTCAATGGTGGACCTAACAAACATTAACTTTCACTCTCAAACATCCAACGCCTAATTATTTCTTGCCAACCTCCACTGTCCTAAAATTCATCCATCAATCTATCCCTCTCCTTTGTTTTTTCTGTAAAAAAAAAAATCCGAATATATCGGATTTTCAAAGGTGAAAAATGAACTTTCAAGTTGAATGAACATAATAATCTCTCTATATGTTTATTTTGCTAGTAATGGTACGTACTTTAGTTAAATTACCTTTAAATTCTTCAAAAAAAATAATAATAATTGTATTTTAACGTACGGGATTACTCTATTTTTTACACTTGACGAAATGTTAGCAAGTTGTGGAGAATAGCTACATTAATGAGTTCATATAATGCACCAAAATGACGAAAATATTGGAGTACAGGTCTTTGGATGGACCTTATTTTTACAACTATAATATACATCACAGCAACCCAACTCCTCACAATTAAGTCAGAACACGAGTCTAGATCATGCATCTTCCTGCAACAACTTCCTTCACCTTTGAATTACCGTGGCTAAAACTCAAAAGTGTACCTTTTTATCTTACGTGGAAGAAAGACCAAAAGCTAAGTTATCTAGTGACATATCTGGGCTAAACATTTTGTGAGCTTACTATATATAATAAGATAGCTCAACTCCGAGTATTTTTCTAGGTAATTAACAAACTTTTCCCTTGGGGATCAGTAGCATTGATTAAAACAGAAGAAGAAACCTCTTGGCTGATTCTCCATGGGTGTTTTAGGGGTCTCAACCGAGTCATCACGCTTGGACATTAAGGAGCTGGTACCTGGAGACTCCGGTGGTAACACATGATTCTCGGAAGTGAAAATCCTAGCTGGTATTACTGGTTCCGGAGGGGAAACTGAAGAGAGAAAATGAAGAAGCATCTGTATTATCTGAGTGAAGTTGGGACGAGTGTTTGGATCCTCTTTCCAACACGAAGTTACAATTACTGCCAAATCCTCGGGGAGATCATCTGCACTTGGTCTCACATTCTGCAAAACACACAAGGTATAAACTTGGTTTAGCGAAACTATAAACAGCTATTAATTATTATACTAAACTTCTTGCTGGACCCCAAGTTCCTTTTTTATTTTATTTCTCTGGTGGTGCACGGCCCCGAACTCGGCGGATGATGGACAGTCCCTCTACCATTTTCCACTTAAATATAGGCTTTCGTCCCCACATCATGTGCTACACACGCTCTTACCGCTAGACCAAATCCCTGGGTCTCAAGTTTCTGCATTGTAATTATCCACGTATTTGTGTTCTTCAGTCAAAAGTTAGGTGATTTGAGACAAAAACAACTATTTTCAGCTGTGTAAAAAACGTTGGTAAATTAAAGGGAATTCAGCCAAAGTTGTACTAGTGTCCCAGTGGTCCAATTTAGTCTTTGATGTGCCCTTTGTAAAGGAGGCAGTGTGATGTGAACCAACTAAATGCTATCACATCTTAACCTCTCTCATCCTTTTAGTTTAGGAAAATTAAAATTATGATATTGAAATAATTAGATGACAAAGACCAACGGAGAGAAGATATTTACCTTAAAAGCAGCTGCATAAGCAGCCTGCAAATTAGACATGCCCTCAAATGGTAATTTGTTATGTACGAGTTCCCACAGAACGATTGCAAAACTGTAGGCATCTACTTTGTGATTATAATGCTTCTTCTCGCCGTGTCTTAAAGTGACCGTGCTGTAGAGCTGCCACAAAAAGGAGAGTGATAAGTCAGCACTATATAGCCATAGGAAAAGAGAAAGGGAACGGAAAATATATTAATAAGCACGGGGATTCAAGAATCAACCTCTGGAGCCATCCAGCGATAGGTTCCAGTTTCAGCAGTCATCATCTCTGTCAATGATTCTTCTCTTGCCAAACCAAAATCCGCAAGTTTGACAGTTTTATGGTCCGCAGTCAAAAGCAAGTTCTCTGGAAGTATATGCAAACAGAACCCAAATCAGAAAATTGATACTTAACAGCCTTGTAACTTTTAAAGGAATAACAATATCCATATATGTTGTCAACACCATTCGATTAGCAGAGAAGACTTGTAAAGTTTGAAATCATTGCTAAACCTTGACAAGTATAAGTTACACTACCAGGCCAAAGCAGACAACAATTATAATTGCTGACACTAACTGTAATTTTGCATCTTCTTGATGCCTTTGTATATAACTCGTAACTTCATCCAAGAAAAAGAAATTAAAATATCTAAAAATCGTTATGCATCTCTATCTTGTAGTAGAAACTAAAATGATCTTATCATTTTATTTAGAAGCTCAAAATTTTCTAACCTTGAAAGAAGAAAACAAAAGAAAAAAAATTTCAATTTTCTCGACCACTTTATTAAAAAGGATGATGAGTAAGCATCAACTCTGCAGCACTTTCAGGGGAATTTATTCCAGTTAAAGTTTCTTATGTATTCACCTGCTCCTACCAACCATGTACTGGTAATATTGTCAAGAATCTAGTTCCATGTGATTTCACTAATGAGAGCATCTCTAGAGTACTATCAATTATTAACTTATCTGTTCTACTAACCCACAGACAAAAATAGGAACAGTGATCTGGAACCATATGCCAGATGAAATTACTTAACCAGTAATGTTTTTACCATAGGGGCTATTGAGATGTGTGACCGTCTCATTTAAAAGCTTAAGTTGTTATAGAGAGAACACACTTATTTTTTCAATTATATTTTAAACAAGTCCCTTCACGTGCGAGCTTGATTCTTTTTTCATGGGGCGAGCACGTGAATTTTCTATTCGATAAAAGGCGGCGGAGAGATTCCATCCCCGGACCTTTGCCTGCTCTAGTACAATATTGAAGCATGTGATCATTGAAACACATTTACTAGAGATCAAGACCACATAAAGGTTATCAAATGGATGTTGAAATATTTGAATTAAAAAATATGTAACATAAAAAAAACCAGTGAAAGAGACGTATTAGTTACCAGGTTTTAGGTCGCGATGAATGATACCATGAGAGTGCAAGCACTCCATTGCACGGGCTATATCAAGGGCAAATCTAATAGCAACACCAGTATCCAAGCACCTTGGCCTCAGGTTCAGCAAGTATTTCCTCAGCGTCCCCCCGAGAAGAAGTTCAGTTACTATGACCATGACAGGCTCCTTGCAAGCTCCTATGAACTGTAAATGAAAAATAAAATGAAAACCAATAACCAATGTGCGCAATTCATTTAGCCGTCTTAACAACTCATCAAATAGATCATATCCAAACACAAGTTTGGGACTTAAAAACAACCTTCACTAAGTTCTTGTGTTGAACTCTGGATAACATAGCAACCTCCCTTCCAAAACGAGATTCCCTCTTGGCAATCTCTTCGGGTGTCTCCCCTTTATGCACAATCTTTATCGCTACATTCTGGTTTCTGTATCTGACAAGAACCCAACCAAAAGATATAACTAAAGAAGCACAAAGCTGCATCAAGACACACATTTAGGCTTTACTAATTTAACAAACTAGCACATACTTTTAAATCCCCTTACTTCAGAATCAAGAACAATATCTTTTAGCAAAACACTTTGGGATTTTTTCACAAATAGCCAGTCGAATTCACTGTTTATTTTTTGAGCAGTATACATAGATTATACTCTGATTATACACCCTTATACACATACCATAAATCTAACGGAAACTTTAGCGACTATTTATTGTTAATTTTTCAAACATTTTCCTAAGATTAAACCATTGAACTAGCTGAATTAAATCAAACAGTAATGCCATACCTACAGAATCTAGCCGTATTAGTTCAGAAGTTCAAATAACCAAACAACACTTACAAATCAGTACAACAACAACAACATACCCAGTGTGATCCAACAAGCTGAGTCCGGCTCTTACAGATCAGTCAAATACATAATTTTACTAACAGAGAAAGTAAACTTACTTTCCCTCATACACTTTGGCATGAGCACCCTCTCCAATCTTAGGACCAACAAACAGAAGCTTCGGATCAATTAACCATTTCGCCTCCAAATTGAACTCTTCTTCTCCGGAGTAAAACCCATTAGCAGATCCCATTTTCCAGACCCCAAATACTCTCCCCCTATAATAACTTCAAGAATGAACTAGTAGCACATCTATTTAACTACCAAATTCGAAACACTTAATAACAATTCACCTAGCATTTGAAGCAGCAAAAAAAGTTCAAGATTTTATGACCAAGAACCAGAAAACTCAGAGACCCACAAACCAGAAACAAATCTACAACATGCCCTTGTGTTTAAAACAAGAGAAAAATGAACCCCACAAACAAGAAACCCCAGAAATTCCTACTGGTTCAATTGAAAAATAAAAAGTTCAGAAGAAGTAGATCAGCTGGTTTGGTTGGTGGATCAATTGAGGCTATCAGGAGGAGGAGAAGAAAAAAGAGAGATAAATAAGGTGAAGAGAGTTGAATAAGAGGAAAGATAATGAAAGATAGAGATGGATGTTAAGCAATTAGGAGACTTTAGTTAGTGCTAATACTTTTTATTTATAAGTTGCTCTGGTTTCTTGATCTGCAAAGAAAAAAGAGGAAGGTGATGTGTGTGTGTTAAAAAAAAGTGGGGGTGGGGGGAGTGGTGGATTTTATTATCCTTTTGAATTATTTTGAGGAGACAATATAAATTATTTAACAAAGAGTAAATGGAGACAGGGAAGGGTAAAACGGGAAAATAACTAGATGCCATTGAAAAGGATATTATATTTATATTGAGATTTTAATATAAAGAAAAAAATAATGTTGGAATTGGCACATGGAAGATGGAAGAAGAAGAAGCAAGTACAATCATCTGATTTTTTAAACTTTTTCTTTTTTTGTTGAAGTGGAATATGGTAGGGATGATGAAAAAAATAAAAAAGGATTTGGGGATCATTTGTTTAGAGTACTTGGGAGAAAAATAATTTGAGTATAAAATTGTGTATAATTAATTTTAAATGAAAGATTATTCACTAGATAAGGTAATGAAGGAGATGAACAACAAATTGATATTAACAAAACATAATTTATCATACGTTGTTGTATTTTACTTGTTCAATTTACTTTTTTATTTATTAATTTTGACAAATCAAAAATGATAATATTTTTTTTTACATATAATATCATCAATTTACTTTGATAGTTAATATTCTTAAAAAATATAAAACTTTTTTAATGAATAAATTTATTTTAAATTTTTCTTAATTAATAAAAATTAAATAATAAATTTACTATATCAATTATTTTTTTATTAATTGATAAAGTAAAATATGAACAAGTAATAGAAATAGTATATAAGAATTGACTTTAACTATCTTTGATAACCCATCAAGAATAATTCCTAACCGTTTTGGAATACCAATAAGATAATTTTGAAAATAAAATAGCACTAGCCCAATTTATTGATGGAGTAAAACATATCATATCATATATTACTAATAATACGATTCAGAATAAATTATAAATAATAAATATATTTATTGAAATGGTTGAAATCTTAAATGGTTTTAATTAAGAAATTTAGAATTGAATTATAAAAATAAAAAATAAATATTATCATGAACGACAACCCACCCCCTTTCAAATAGACATTATAATGCAAAATTTCAAAACTTAAGAGTTCCAATTTAAATAATATCAATGAGAAACAAAAAACTACTTCCTCTATTTTAAAAATAAAATAATCTATTTTAAAAATAATGAGTTCTTTCCTCTTTTGATAATATTTAAAACTATAAATTAAAAAAAATACATTTTAATCAAATAATATTAAGAAAAATTATTTAAAAAAATTTCGTATTAAATTTAGTCATTTAGGAAAAAAAAAACGAAAATAAGTAATACTTATCCTTTCCTAGCCCCAATGGAGGACAGTACCAAACAGTGATAAAAATCGGGTACCTAAGTACGTCCTCTATATTGTCCTCATATGTTGTACGGGATTGCATACACTTTGATTTTTTTTCATTTTTACTTCTTATTATTATTTCTAAGTTAGAAGATAAAATAAATTATAGTTTTAAGTGTAAGAAATATCACTGCGTACCACACATCTCACTTTTATAATGCGATTATTAAACAGAATGTTTTTAAATTTTCATCAAATATATATTTAGGCTAAAGTTCATGAAAAGGAATTGTCGGAAGGTTATTTTTTCTTGAAATATCTTTTTATCTTAATAGTTGAATAATTAATTTTTTAATTTAATCGATTTCATAAATAATTCATATTGTTTGAAACTATTTTAATAGGATAATAACCAAACAATGACTATATTAAGGATGTGCACAATAGGCTGCTTTCAATCCTATGTCGTTACTTTGTCTCACTTTTTTTAATCTTAATTTCTAATTCTTTTGGGCGACGAAATCAACTTGTATTTACGAGTCAAAAGTTTTGGACTTTTCTACTTGCATTAAATTTTAAGTAACTTTTATTATTAAAAGATAATACTATGCAGGTCATATCTCTAATAATTTAATTGCATAAGATGCCATGAAATTCTCATGCCTAAGAGTATAAGCACAGGGAGGAAGAGGTTGACTTTTAATAGGGGTCAGACATAGAAACCATCTTGACCATTTTGATAATATATAACACAAAATGATATATTTTTTGTTTGTAGAAAAAAACTTATCACAGTTAGATTATTAAAAACTAACATTATTTAGTATATACATATATTCAATCACCTTCTGAACAAAATTCAAGTTATAAAGATATGGATAACTCGTACTCTCTCTTTTATAAGTTTTTTTTAACTCAGTTTGAAAAAAATCATACTCTAAGAGCTAATCCTTAAAATTACATTAACACATTGCAATATTGATATTTTATGACTCAAATCTCGTACCTTATTTGAATTATAACAAATCATCGTTTCCACATTTTTCAACTTTGACGATTTTGTAGACATTGAAATTTTATGAGACTCTACAAGATGCGTTCGAGACAAATTTTGTTCAATTCAGATAAGGATTCTTGGAGGCTACTCAACCTTAAGCCCTAGTTTATGCCTATATAAAGGGTACTAAATTTCCTTAAAAGGCATCTCGAAAAATCCATAAAGAGATCAAGATCTTGAATACTCCACAGATTGATGGATTATTCATATAGAGAGGTCAAATCTAAATCATCATAGTTCGAGAAATACGCCACTAACGATCCTCAAATCATGGATAAATCATCTTAGAGAGTAGAATTAAGGGACAACAGATTTATACTCACAATCTTGATGAATAAAATTATGTTTCTTCATATTGTATTTTTGTATGTTTTATTTATTTTTCATATGTTTAAAATTTGTTGCAAACAGACTTCACATTGAATAATTTTTAACAAACAATCACGCTCTCCATCTTCCATTCTCAACAACTACACACTGGACAACTTATAATACACCATCGCACTTGTCATTCTTAACAACTTTAACTTGTACAACATTTACTCCATCGCAAGTAGACAGTTCTTTCCGAATCCCTAGCTAAATAGCAATCTCTCGGTGTCACCATCCACGACACAAAAACGCACTTAAAAATTAATTTTTGAGATGAACAGGACTCGAGAATATGTATATAAACTTCATATCAATGCATTTGAAAAATAGTATATTTTTTGTATTTAACAAATAGAAATGTTTTTTTGGCACCATAAAAAAGTAGTTGAATGAAAAAAAGATTTCGACGACTTTGAAAACCAACGTGATTTGCTCAAATAATATAAGTATCGTTTTTACACCATTTTTGATGCATTTTAAAAAAAAAGATGTCGGTGTGGAAATTGCAATGAAAGAAAGAGTCAAAAAGATTGAAAATGTCAAAAAGTCATTTATAGTAAAAGACAGATTATTCTTCTGTTTGTCTAACTAATTTGGTTTTGGTTTTGACTTTTGGGTAACTTCTTTGGTTTTTCTGTTTGGCCTTAACCCCACACCAAAAAAATAAAAATAAATTTTTTTTGTGGAATTAACATTAAATAAAGACCACTTATAAAATTCAAATATTTTTTTAAGCATTTAAAATCGTACACCGGTCTCTTACAATTTTTTATAAATTATTGCAAGTCTTTTACGTATAAAAATGAAAAATTTAAGATAAAATTAAATCTCCAGAATCTAATACATTTTTTAAAAAATAATTTTTTTTACTCAATTTCAAGAATTTTATTAAATAATTAAAAAAAAATTCCAAAATCATGTCCTCTTTTTCATTGCTCAACAATTACTTCTAGCCTTTTATCAAATATATATCATGCTATTAGTCGTAAGTCATAAGTTATAAATAATTTTGATTATTATTAAATTATTTAATTTTCACATTCTTGGTGTCATTGTCCATTATATACGTACACACATCTTTTGTCTCTTCTGTGTATATTTATGTTTGATTTGTTAATACTCCATCCGTGCTAATAAATTAAGCTATACCACGTAAAGAAGTAATTAAAATAAGTTGGTAAGATCTAGTAATACTTAATTAATAATTAAACCAATCAACTTAATTATTTATAATTATTATAATAATATACAACAATTGCTTAATGATGTTTCCTAATTATTCCACTGTACTTTGTCGGAAAAGTACGTTTTAATATTATGGGCCCTGCTCCTTAGACTAACTTACAATTAATTCTAATTTGTGAGTGTAAAACCTGACATATTTCCACTAAGGCAAAGTATAAATATACATTTTCATCCATAGTTATCTATAAGTTTACAAATATGTAAATTATATAAAGGAAGTTATTTTTTCATCACAAGGAAAGAAAAGGACAAGATGTGATTTTTTTATTATTAATATATACGTCTAGTGTTCATTATAAGAAAATTATAGTAAAAAATTCACAACTATCATATTTGAATATCATTTGATTTGTATTCATTTCAAAATAATTTAAAATATATGGTGTCTAAAGTTACCCATAGATAAATTACAATTTTTTTTATTTGTACAGTAAAATTGATCGGAGTCCTTAATCAAAGCAAAAATTGTTTGAACTTTAATTATAGAATAGAATTTTAATTATATGAAACTTCAGCGTATTCGAAATTATTTTGAAAATGCTGTTTCTACACAATGGGCTTCTGGGCTTCAAATCAGCCCAATATCGATTGAATTGGCCCAAGACCTTTACCGGCAAAACTCGGCCCTTCTGTTTTGGCGCCAAGGCAGCTCCAGCGGAAATTGGCTCCGTCGATTTTGCCGCCGGGATGTATTCAACCGCCCGCCATACTACCCTAGTTGACTATAATCAACGTCATTCTCCATCGACGATATCCAAATCGTCGTTGCAACTAATTCACTCGCGTAGAATTGTTTCTATTTCTCTTTTCGCTAAAAATAATCACCTTCTCAATAGATGCCGGCGAAAGCGTACCATATCCGGCAGATATTTATCTTCTCAGTCATCGGATTCTTCAAGCGACTATGAAAACCCGCTTCGTTGTGATTCAACTCACAATGACTCTGTACTGCGGCCAGGTTCGTCATTTACAAACAATCTCCATCTTTATACATTTGTATGTTAATCCTTTATTCTTAGTTTGTCTCATGTAGGTAAGCTGCTGTCCAAAAATGTTACATGGATTGGTGTTGCCACTATTACTAGCAAAGTTCTGGTAATTATTTCCTAATATTTTTTCAAATGTACTTACTGTTAAACCTTTAAATTCTTCTCTCAATAGTTTTGTTGTTTTCGGTAAACCAATTTTTGGTTATTTAGGGGTTATTGAGGGAAATTGTTATAGCTTCAGCTTTTGGCACTGGTCCTGTAGTAACTGCCTTCAGGTATGCCGTTTACCTGACTTGAAATTTTTTCACCTTCCCCATTCTTTTCTAAGAGAACAAGAGAGTGTTCTATGTTTCCTAAAAAGTTTCTTACTTGTCAAACTTCAAGATATTTAGTTGTTACTCTCCTCACCATTTTAGTCTTATTCAAGTGGTGCTGTAATTACAGGTATGCTTCGGTGCTGCCTGGTTTTGCTGCATCAGTTCTTGGTGGTGAGTAGAAAATAAAATAAAGTAGACGGTTTATGTCCATAAGAGTATTGAGATACAAAACATAATAGCATTGTCTTTAGAGTTGGGTTCACTTTGTTTGTGTATGCTTGATTATATTTTATTCTCTTTAGTCAAAACATGGGTACAAGTAACAGCCATCTTTTTCTATAAGCAGTGTGTTGTTACCAGCTGCAGACAATATATTTCTAAGGAAAAAGGGCAACTCATATATAAGAAGTTTGTTAGCTCACAAACTGTTTTATGTGTGGAAAATGATAAGAACATTTTGATCACTGTCTCCTTACTTCACGCAGGTGTTAATGGCCCTATTCACATCACAATGACAACTACATTAAGGCTAGTCGCTATCTCTGTATGCTACTATCTTGAATCCTAAAGATGAATTCAGAGTGTTCTGCACTTTAACTGCTACAGAATTATGTTTACCAGGAGCCAAAGGCACCATATTCCTGTTGTCGCCATATTCATCTAAAGCAGCAGGAAGCTTGCGATACTTGAATTTTATGTGTCTCTACATGTGATAACCCAGGATTCCTAGTGCACAGCACCGTAACATGACAAATTAAGTAACAGAGAGTAAATTCTCTGGTCATTTGTCTTCTTTCAACATTGAAGTTCTTTTGGATTAGACCTTGGAGACCAACAGGGTCAGTTAGATAAAGAGCTGTATATCAAAGTTTTAGTCCTCTACATACATAAAACTTAGTTTCTTTGTCGACGGGCTTGTTTAATGCTTACCTAACTTGCTAAAGAATGATTCTGCGGGTAGATGTGTATCTTCAGATGTAAGAGCAGGTGTAGACAATGATATCTTGTCTTCTATCTTGATAACTAGATCTACCTGATATAAGTATGAGTAGTGACACGTTCTGGACAAGGGGGAGCTATATTGTGACTTCTGCATTGTCCCTTTTTTCTGCAAACTTTTAGGTGACCTTCATCCTTCATTGCTACTCAAGTTCTATAAATTTTTGAAGCTACTTCAAAGACTTTGAGCTAGTTTCTCAGTAGTAAAGTTTTTCAATTTTACCTCGTTGATTGTCTTGAGAACACATTTATTACTTCTGACTTACTTATAGAAAAAACATTCCTTTGCTTTTGACTTGTAGAAAAACATTTCCATATTAAAAAAGAACATTTCTTACTTCTCACTTATTACAACTGATGATATTCAGTAAGCTTCCAGAGGATCGTCAGAAGAAGCTGTTTAAGTATGCAAATACCATCATGATCCTCGTATGTGTACTCTCACTCTTTTCTTAGTAACTTCTTGACTCATCTTTCATAGCTAAAAGATGTGTTAGCATTTAGCAACAAAATGAATTTCATGCAGGTAGGAGGTTTGTTGGCTGCCCTAGTGCTCATATATTCTGAGTCTGTTATTCATATATATGCACCAGGGTAAGACGGTCTAAATTCAATTTATTTATGGCTTTGTAACTCGCAAAATAATAAGATGTGATGACCTGGTCTCCTAAACTGTATTTTTCACAATTTTGCTTCATTGATACTTTGAGATTTTAACTGGAGTTTTTGTCTCAAAATAGTGTGAAGAACAACTCACAATGAACTGCCTCTTACAGGTTTTTGTTTTCTACAATGTCTTGACCTCTCTAGTCTCATTTTCTATTCTCAAAGATCTGTAGTGCCTTCTTCCAACATTTGATTCTTAGTTTCCCTGCTCATGCCAAGTTGCAGGATCTTTATTTTGCCTTTGCTTCTCACTGGAGGTTGTTCCACCAGTATTTTTTAAATTAACCTAGACCAGAAAATTCTTGTACTGACATTATTAGAATTTATATGCTTGTGATTTTCTCTTGCATTGCACTTCATGGATTCATTTTCAGTCTGTGGACCTCAGCTGAAGGCCTGACTACAAGCCGAATAGCTATCCAACAGGTAATGAGTTTATTATTACGCAAAATTCAGCTTGAGTTTCGTCCTACCGTTACTTATCTAGCCATGATTGCTTAGTCAATTACTTGTCTGTTATCGCAATTTGCTGTGAACTAAAATTAAATAAAGCCCTTTTGTATGCGTACTTCCTTTACTTTGTATCAACATGCCTATTGGAGCATGTATTACTATTGGTCTTTGTTTATTCAATGTGTATTTTCTCCTTTCAGATTCGGAGATCTTTACTGTTTTAACTAAACTTCACATATTTTTCAGTTGAAAATAATGACTCCTACCGTAGTTTTTGCTGGCCCTGTTGGGCTTGGATTTGGTTATATGAGGTAAGATTATATTTTCTATTTGATTTTCCTATTATTAGTTGTTCTTTGAGCACCTATGATAATATTTATATTTTTTTCACTCCAGTGCGAAAGGAGAAAATGTCTTTCCGGCAATTAGCCCCACCTTGTCTAGCTTGCTCCTGATTGCCAGTGTAAATTTCTAACTTGTTGTAGCCCAAGTATTATATCATTGAAATTATTTCTTCTGTATCTCATAGTAGATTCTTCTAGACTGACATATAAATAGTTTTAATTTGTCATAGTGCCTCTTCTACTCCTATAGCAGACAATCAGATGCCTTTTGTTCTGGTAAAGTAATCTACACAGTTACTTAAGTGATGTTACGTGAGAATAAATAATTATGATTCAAGTTTTAGACTCTTTGAATAGGTGGTATTCTTTTATCTTGCGGAGCTTCACTTGGTGTAGTCATTCAATGGATTATCCAGGTCGCCATTGCTCACCTCCGACTTTTTTATACTCAGTTTTATTGTTTAGGGTTAAAAGACAACCTTTCCATGTTTTTCATATACTTGACATTTTATGCGCGAGTTTAGGTTCTATTGCTAAGAGGAACATGGCATGAAGTTATTTCAGAATCATGGACTGACGAATTGAAGTGCGAGGATATTTACGACGTACACCTCTTTGACCTTCCTCTTCGTTTTACATTCATTTCAATCAGTTTATTGCATTGATCACTGTTCCTTTTATTCTTTTTCTTAGCTTTTCTCGATTCTGGTACCAGCAATATTCAATTCAGGCTTGGCACAAATAGCATCATTTACTGACCTCTGTTTCGCATCTCATTTTGCTGGTGCAGCTGCAGGTCTTTCATGTAAGTGAAAGTTAATTTTTATGCCAATGTCCATGCACAACCTTTTGACCTTTGTAATGAGAAGGCGGCCCAATAATCCCTCTTTGTTGAGGATATATACAACAACTATGCCTAAGTCCTAAATAAGTTAGGGTCGGCTATATGAATCCTCATTTTGTCATTTAAGCCATATGATATCATCATCATAATAAATTAAATATAAATGAAAGAATAACCACTTTCTAATGAGACCAAAAACAAAATTGCAAGTTTTTTCCGAGTATGACATGTTTGAACAGTATATTTGACAACACAGATGATCAATATAACTTGTATGTTTGTGAAGGGATTGTACTGTGATTAATTGTCAAGTTGTGATGGTATTATGCAATTAAATGTCAAGTAGTATTATTAGCTTCTCTTTTGTCTGAAAGAATAACTTCCAAAATAGTGGAACAACCTTTTGAATCTTTTATCGATCTGTGTGGAAGAATATCAGACGTTAGTGAGTGACAGTGAGACAAGCTTTTTAATGTTCCATGCAGGGCACTGGTTTTGCCATCCTTTTTACTGCATTGGAGCACTGTTATACTCTTTCCCTTTTCCCATTTTCCTGTGGGTTCTTCTTTGTGGATGCCCTAATTCTCATTTCATTATTGATATTGTCGAAATTTCAGATGCTTTTCTTTTGGTCATGGCACCTTTGGGTTTGCTCTCAAGCATTGTTATACTGCCTCTTTTGCCCATATTTTCAGGACTGATAAAGGTGCTCATATTTTGACTTTGTGACGATCAGTAATGCTATGTTGTTACACTTACATCTGTATTTGTCTTCTAACTCCAGATTGTTTTGGCAGACAGAGTCATGGCCAACCCTAGTAGAGAAGATAAACAGAGGGGTCCTGCTTTGCATGGTTAGGGCTTTTATCTTAGAAAACATGTTCATCTTGAATGTTAAGGGATGGATCGAATTCATAGTAATTCCTAGTAATGGTGCCATGTGGATCAACCTATCAATCAAGTACTATTCAATTCTAAACTAGTTGGAGTCAACTATTAGAATTTTTTATATCCATTCCACTCAATTCGGACCATTTCAATAATGTAGTGTAGATATATATACAAACTAAATAGTAAGATTTTTCACCAACAAGCGAGTTAACAAGTTTACTTGGTTTCTGATAGTCTGGGCGTTTTCCTGTTTTGATGCAGGTGGTTCTCTTGCCGATTATTTCTGTCATGAGTAGCTTAACTGATCCTATCATCCGTGTCTTGTTTGAGCGATATGCATTTGATTCTTCGGCAAGTGCTTTAGTTTCTTCTATTTTTCTTTTCTGTAAGTATTGATAACTCGTCAAAGTAGGATGTCTGGATTATAACTTTACACTTTTGAGTATTCTGGATGGGGCTTATAAATAAGAGCACATTTGTACTCATGTAGGCTGAATTTATAGTTTCTTGACATATATAAATTATTATTTTTGGTATAGATTCTCTCGGATCACCATTCTTGATTGTCAGAGAATTGGTAGTTGCAGTGTTTTATGCCTTTGGAGATGGGCTGAGGCCTTTCCTGGTTAGTATTGGAGCCATTGCGCTAAATGCTATCTTAGATTGGTTCTTTGTTCACAGATTACACATTGGAGTGCAAGGATTGGTTAGTTACTTTACCTATTTTCTTGTAGTAAATGTAGTAGGTAATATTCATGCTTAAACAAAATCTCATAGCTAATGCCTAATTGTACTGTTGAAGGCACTTTCAACATCACTCACAGCTGCCTTGTCTCTCATTACTCTGATCCAACTTCTTCGAAGGAAGGTTGAAGGTAAAAAGTAGAAGTATGACTGTCAGTCCAGCAAAGCAGTTTATGTTTTTACTCTGTTAATGTAGTTCTTGTTGTACTTTGCAGGGCTTTTCCCCCTTCATGAATTGATAAGTCCTGGTTTGCTTCTATGCTTCTGTTGTGTCATCTCAAGCTTTATTTCGTCCTTCAGTTATGAAAATATTTCCAAAGTTTTCCTCTCCGAGTATATCACAAGGTTTGCCTTTTTTGCTTGGACCTGTGGATATATGCCACGTATATGATCATAATGTTGGTTACTCGTTCATATTGTAATCCAGGTTACCTAGGATCCAAGAAGTCTACTGCATAGTATCAGCTGCTGCTCTTGGAATTATTGGCTTCTTTGCTCCTCTTGTGTTAGTATTATATTTTTCTAGATATAAGTTGGAGCATAATAATAACTTGAAATGAAAAGAAAGTTGATGCACATGTCCTTGGTATTTGGCCCTTAACTACTTGTTGTACATGCCTTGAAGATTGAAGGATACATACAATTCAGAATATCAATCCTCGTTGGAACATCATACCATCTTAATTGTCTGAGGTGGGCGTAATTTTCTGAGACAACCGCCCGGTACGTCACAATTTCACTAATGGTGTCAAACATTTGATGAGTCCTTGGTTGCTTCTTGTCTTGCCTCTGCTGAAAATGGATACATCTACAACTAGAATTAGACGTTCTGTTAGAATTAATTTGTACAGACTCTTGAATTCCTGTTGTTATATACTTTTGCATACGTTTATCCCAGACTTGCCTGATCAGATGCATTTTGATTGAATCTCATCAAATAAATACATTAATATCATATTAATTTAGTTGCTATAATTTTCAAACAATTAAAATAACTACAATTTCAAAAATTCAATATACTACAACAATGCCAATACTAATCCTACTTCTCAAAGATGAGATTCAAAGAATAGACTACTTTTCTCCTAGAATCACTGTGAAGCGCATTCTTTGAAACACAACAGCGTCCATTCCTCACTTCAGTGGACAGTCTTTTTTGGGAGCACGGTTGGAAATAATGAGTGAGATCTAGCAAGAAGTTTGAACCCATCTCCAGAATGAACAGGGACTAGAGTAAAATCTTAGACCATATCATGGCCAAGCTTAGCGCCGTTTATAAATACATGCCTTGAGCTCAGGCCAATTAATCTCTTTGTCTACTGAATTCTGTTTTTCCTGTTGAGAGAGAGATACAGACAATCAGCACATATTTCCCAAGTCACAGAAGAATAATAAAACTAAATTATCCATCAAACCAAACCTTTTTCTTTAAGTAGAACAGCACAAACATTTTGTTAGAGAAATCCTGCAGAAACATAGACAAGCTTTAGAAATTGTAGTAGATTTCATCAAACTCATAACGAAAAGAAATGGAATAGACCTTTGACTCAATAGTAAACCCAAGATCACAAATAGCTTTCAAAAAATTGCTTGGGTCTGCACCCCCTGTAGTTGGATCAAGCCTGCTTTTAACTTCTGCTATCAAAAGCCACCCCCTGGAAACAACCATCCAATTCAATTCATAAACTAAACTATCTGATGAAGATATGTATCTTACAACTTAAGCAAGTACTGCATGCCAACCTGGGTTTAAGAACTCTGCGCGCTTCCTGAAGAAAGCTTGGATAATCGGTTCCCATCAATGAAAGGCAAAAGATGGCCACATCAACTGACGAGGACTCTAGAGGGGTCTGCCAAAAGAGAAGCATTAATTTAAAACAATGTTTCTAATCAGTATGTATTCAATATACTAAACTTTAAGGCAATTCAAACAGCAAGAAACTCTATTAGCAAGACTCCAAGCAAAGCTCATACGTTTGACATGTCACAAGCAATTACTGAAGGATCATGTGCGACAAGATCCAAAGACCACACTTTGTTCTTCACACTTCTTGCCAGCCGTGCATCTCCTGAAATAAGTTGGACAATCAATGAGTCACGCAACTGCAAAAGTGATAAACACATGAAATTTGTTGCTTCCTGATAATTTGAGACCCATACCGCAGCCAAAGTCAGCAACAATTAATGAAGGGCTATGATCCTTTAGCCATTTTGTGATTATATTAACAGGTTTTTCTGGCCAATGTAACATTTGCTCCTGATACCCTGCATGATACTGACCAGCTAAGTATGGTTAAGAACAAGAAGATACTAATTGGTGAGGGATATTGGCAAGAACTCAAGAAATACTCCAGGATGTTTCATAAATTGCAAACAACCTGAAGTTGAATCAGACTCAGAAGTTGCAGTCCATACAACTTCAGAAGGGGATATTATAAACCAGCCATCACACAGGGGTATATGTGGAAGACAGTAAAAGTCTTATTAGGAGTGATTAGTTTGTCGTTACGAACATGAGGTCAGGGAGAAAAATGAAGTAATAGCTCTAAGAAGCCATCCTTGATAACAAACTTGGTCTTTCAAACAGTTCCTATGAGGGATTACGTACAACTTAGTCTTCTGAACAGCCCCTCTTGAAATATTAACACCTTCATTTCTATACAACTTTCATGACTTCATTAAATATGCCAAACTTTTATTTTTGATATATAACTTTCTCTAAACCATAACTATCATAATATGTAAGTCAAAATTAACATCTTAAATTCATGTTCAGTCATAATACCAATAATAAAGTCACTATAAGAGGCCAAGATTCCTTACTGAACAAAGTAATATTGGACAGAGGGGGTGCAATGATCCTTTGTTTTAACTTCTCATCCTCTTTTAGTCCTTACTAAGCAATTGCAAAACCCTTATTACTCATACATTACGGATCTAATGTTAAAAGTAAGGCTAATACGTATGCAATCAGGCTAGCTCTATAGAGTACTTCATAAGACCCAATAAATCAAGAACAAAGTTTTCCTTTCAGACCAAATCTCATAATTTTCTTCCCCGGAGAAACCTTTAGAAATACCATAGCACCCACTTGATGTTCAATTTCAAGTCTCTTAATATCGGCATAGGACAATTTATCTCTCTGAAGAGATTGATAATTTTTACTTTGTTTTCAGCTTCAGGACCTAAAAGTTTTGTTTTTCCCCCACTAAATCTCTTGCAATCAAGTTCAGTCTAAAGCAACCTCAAATCTAAGAAACTTGAGTTATCACCTTCAAGTAGAAGTACAAAATATTGGACAAAATGATTCTTACCACATTAAAAAGTTCCGGATTTTCCTTGAAATAATTAAGCGCCTCATCTCCTCTGGATAACAAAAACAAAGCAATTGCATCAATATTCAACAGCGACACACAATTCGAAACATATAATCCAGCGAAAAAATTGCAGCAACTTGCGAAGAAGGTGGACATACGAGCAAGTGTAGAGTTTTTCATTAAGCATACGGAAGTGTCCTCCTGATAATCTCGCCTTCATCTGCGTAAACTCCACAAGTATCAAAAATCTATTTGTAAAAATACGAACGTACATATAATTATATAATGAGAAATACAATTAGAACCTTTTCGAGAAAAGACGAAGTTTTCTTAGTTTTTGAGATCGCCGTATTCGAAACCATAGACTGATTCACGCCGGAGACCTTAGAAGGATCGTTTCCGGCCGGAGTGGAAGATTTCTTATGAACCTTTCCTCTCTTCCGTTTACGACTACGCTTTGCTTCTTTCATCTTCTCTGATGATTCTCTCTTCTGCTTCTACTGCTATTGCTATTACTGTTGAGTTTAGGGATAGTTCCTAACGGTGACGGAACATCGAACTCAGCAAAGATGGATCAGCTCAATGGGCTTTTAAGTTTATTTTGGGCCGGTTCAGCCTAAAATATTGGAAAAATTGCACAACTCTACTTTTTAATTTATTTATTATCATTATTTCTTATAAGTTTTATAAATTTTAATTTTTTTATTTTTGCGCATTAAATTAATGTATCTCATATACAATTTACAAACATTTTACTTCAAATATTGCAGAGAAAAAGGTCAACGAATTATACAATTGTGAATTATACAATTGCAGTGAAATACAATTTTCTCTAGCTTTATACAACAAAAGTGTATATATTGTGTTTCTGTTTTTGTATAAAGCGAGAGAAAAACATATTGCAGCGAAATAGGCAGTGAATTATACAATTGTTCATTATACAATTGCAGTGAAATAGGATAGCGAATTATACAATTGCAGCGAAATTTGCCAGCAAATTATACAATTTAGGCCAGCGAATTATACAGTTTTATGTTTACTATGGAGCACAATTATGCAAAGTTTGATATAACATACAAATATGAATTCTTTGTTTGCTATATGTGAAAATTGCCCTATAAAATATAATATATCTTATTTAACAATTAATATATTTTTTGCTTTATTATTTAAAGTTATCTTACTTTAGTTAGGTTGTTAATCCCGTTGATTCACTCCTGATATTAAATTGAATAATATTGTTCTCATAACAAATAAACAATAAAACAAGAGAGAACTAATGCCCATTCTCCAAAGGGAGGATGCATACTTGTGTGCATGGCGTAACCAAAAAATTTAGGAAGGATATTCAAAAATCTCATAGCTCGTAAAAATAATTTAAAGAATGGATGTACTTAAATTTTATAAATTAAACTAGATAATATTAATGATTAATTTTTTTAATTAAACTACATATTACTTAGCTTTAGTATTCACGTTTATCTGACAGGAAGTGGACAAACAAAGAAAAAGAAAGATATTTCAGTTTAGAGTGAAATCAATTTTATGCTTCAACATTTCACAAACCTCTGATGACTAACAACAAGAAATGAAAAATTAATAATAAAATCAAACGCATTATATTAAAAGAGAATTTATATAAAGTATTTTTACTTTTAGTAGCTTAATGGAATAAATAAATAGAATTTTTTTATTAACTTTAAATTAAAAAGAGAAACCGAATCTGCACACTGCAAGTTGCAAAGAACTTAATAAGAGTTAAAAGACTGAAATGACGAAGCTAAATTTTATTTTTTTTTAAAAAAATATCCAAAATATTTTATTTAACTATTTATTTTTCTTATAAAAATAATATAATTTTCTTACGAAGGATCTTGCAAACCCAACCATCATTGGAATCACTGTCAACATTGTAACTCTCTTTCCACAAGTTACTACATCTGTGACAGAAACTAAGTTTTTTTTCCATCAACATATTTGGCTCAGACCCCATCCATCACTGCATATCAAAATTTTACCCAAGAATATCAAATCATTAGTAGTATAATATAACCTTGAAAAGATATGAGCTCCGCACACCGTTTTTTTTTTTTTTGAAATTTGTAATTTAAACACTTCTTTAGAGAGATTAAAAAGAAAGTGTGTGGGATGGAAATAGTACATAATAAAAATGACACATATATGTTGCTCATTGTTTGTTGTACTTGTATTTGATTCTCAAAACAACACTATTTTCAAACAAATTTGACCACGTATATTTTTGAAGAATTTAAATATAATATTAAAAATATTCAACTTCTTCAAATTTAAAAGAGATGAAAATGTTTAACTTCTTAAAATTTAAAAGAGATGGAAATATATATATATAGAGAAGCAAAAATATTTTAGAAATTCTTGTCCACTAGCCATACTAACACAACTTTAGTTTGGATTACTAGAGAATGGAAGAGGGTATTTATAGTCATTTTAGCAAGACTCATATATCTAAGTATTGATTAATTTGCAGTTTTTGGGAAAACTTGTTTCAATTCTTTAACAATTTAGCTCCCTATTATCAGGATTCATGAACAAGTCTCTGAAATTGATGATCATGCCACTAGTAGGTCATTACATCAGCTTAATATTCAAATAATTAATTATTTTTTAAAAGAAAATTAATTTCAAGACTTTTTATTTTCTAGCTGGTTAGTTTTTTGGGATCTCACTTGATAATTCCCCCCCCCCCCCCCCACGTATTCCCCATGATTGATAAGTAATCATGATTACACTTTTAATTATTCTCATTTCTTCAATTTAGAGAGCAATTGACCATGATTATTACTCCCTCCGTCTCTACTTATTCTTTTATATGTCTCTATTTACTAGTCATTTTGACAAATAAAGATATTTTCATTTAAATTATTAAAAATTTTATAATTTTAAAATTATAACTTTATTATGTTAATTATTATTATCTTAATATGTGTGCATTTTATAAAGTAGACAACTATATATGAACATATTTTTATTTAAGTATTTCTCATTCAGAAGGAATCCTGATTCAATTTCTTAAATCACTTGCAAAGTCTTCTTTTTTTTTCTTTCTTAAATAAAAAAAATTATGATTTGCTAAGTCTTTTTTCTTTAATCTAAAAAATAATGACTGGTTATTAATCTACTACTGTGTAGCAAAGCAAAACTCGATTAAATTCGAGTTCCTGTCGAAACTGAGTATTTGAAAAAACTACCTTGTCTTTGTTGGGACTTGGAACTTGAAAAAAAAAAATACTTACCAGGCGAAATGCAGTTTGATTGAACGGCTTATCTCTAGGGACTTATGAGATCACCGGAACTTGTGTTGAAGGTCGTCGGAGTATGTAGAACAACCAATTTTCTCACTCAATTGCATTCTTTAACTATCAGAACTTACGACACTCACTTGGCTGCAAAAATAACAGACTTATATTTCGAGTTGTTACCAGCTCAAACTGCGCGTAAGCTGTTTGATGAAATTCCTCACCCAAATATATACACCTGCAATCGCATTCTGCAACGCTTCTGTGGAAAGAACCGATATGAGGAAGTATTATCTCTGTTTTCGTCCATGTTTTCATTCGAAAAGGTTGATCATTTTACTCTACTCTTTGCATTAAAGGCGTGCTCTGCATTAAAAGCTACAAATTTTGGCAAAATAATTCATGGGTTGGGGAAGAAATATGGTAAAATTCATTCAAACATGTTTCTTGGATCGGGCCTCATTGACATGTACTCGAGATGTGGAGATATGGACGATGCTTTTCGCGCCTTTGAGGAATATTCAAAACCGGATATTGTTTTATGGACTACTTGGTTACTGGATATGAGAAGAACTTTAAGCCTGATAAAGCACTAGCTGTTTTTACTGGAATGGTGATGGCGCATTGCATTAGTCCAGATCCAATAACTCTTGTCACTGTTGTCTCTGCTTGTACTCAGATTGTTGAATTTAAAAGCTGGAAAAAGTGTTCACGCACACGTGTTTCGAATGGGTTATGAAAGTTCCCTTTCTTTATCAAACGCTCTGCTGAACTTATATGCGAAATCTGGGTCCATGTTTTATGCAGGAAAATGGTTTAGGGTGATGGAGGAGAAAGATGTTATCTCATGGAGTTGTATGATCTCATGTTGTGCTCATAATGATGCTACTGATAGAGCTACAAGTCTTTTTGATGAGATGATATATAAAGGAGTTGAACCCAACGTCGCATGTGTTATCAGTGCTTTGCAAGCATGTGAAGCTTGTTGTAATTTAGACAAAGGTAGGGAAATACATAAACTAGCTTTGCAGAAAGGTTTTGAACTTGATATATTGGTCTCCACTACTTTGATTGATATGTACATGGGCTGTTGTTCACCTCAGGAAGCGATTATCTTATTTGACAGGATGCCCAGCAAAGATCCTGTTTCTTGGTTTGCTCTGTTTTGTGGTTGTGTTCAAAATGGAATGGCCAACAAGTCTATGCAAATATTTTGTGATATGATGGCCAGCGATATCCAACCTGATGCTACTGTGATGATTAAACTTCTTGGAGCTTGTTCTGATTTGGGGGTTCTTCAATTGACTTCTTGTCTTCATAGTTATGTAATTAGAGGTGGGTTCATCAGCAATTCGTTCATCGGATCTTCAGTTATTGATTGTTATGCAAAATGTGGTAGCTTGGAGGAGGCTATCAATGTTTTTGAGAGTTTAACAGATAAAGATGTTGTTATCTGGAGCTCCATGTTTGCTGGCTACGGAATTCATGGGCAAGCTAGGGAATCAATTAAGTTATTTCATCGTATGGTTACAGATACCACGGTGTGTCCTAACAAAGTCACCTTCCTTTCAATATTAGCAGCTTGTAGTCATGCAGGTTTTGTTGAGGAAGGAATTGAATTCTTCAATATGATGTTAAATGAATACGAACTGATGCCAGAATCAAAGCATTATGCAATCATTGTTGACCTGCTTGGACGAATCGGAGAACTGGACAAGGCTATGTGCCTCATTAACCAAATGCAGTCACGGGTTGGAGCACACGTATGGGGGGCCTTGCTTGGTGCTTGCAGGATTCATCAGAATGCAGAAATTGGAGAAGTCGCTGCCAGGAATCTTCTCCAGTTAGATCCAGATCATGCTGGATATTACATCCTGTTATCAAATGTGTATGCTGTTGATGGGAAGTGGGATGATGCAGCTGAACTTAGAGGTCCAATTAAAGAGAGAGAATTGAAAAAGATAACTGGCCAAAGTGTTGTTAGACTTTAGGAATGAGGCTCACGTTGTTTTACACAACAGTGGATATCACAGGGACGTAAGAGCATATCTATGGTCCTAATTCAAACATTCTGCTGCATCGTGCAGAAAAAAGTTGTATAGTTCTGAAGTTTGATACACAAGAGTAGACATCTGTTGATTTTAACTCAAAATCTCAACCGTTAAGAGGACGAAAACTATGTCAAACATTTCTTAGGTTGCATCGATGAAGTAAAGACACCAAACATAACGCTACTGTTTGCTAGCTGTCTTTTTTCCATGGTGGTCAAAGGGAGCGGGCTGAAAAGACAATCATATCAACCAGTTTCACAAGAAGAAGAAAGCAAATCTGCCCATAACACATCACATAAAATCACCGTCAACCCCAAGCAAGAGAAGTAAAAACTATCATTCTACATGTAGCACTTAGTTGGCACTTTATATTTATCAGCCCTTCTAGTTCTTACTGGGAACAAGCAAAGGAGCTCCTCTCCATAGTCGAATTACACATTGCATTTAATTTTCTCTAAATATACCAAATATGTATGCATTTTCAGTGTCCGAGATTATCTCGAACATTATTACCTTTCTACAAAACCTAGATACCCAAAAACTCTTGAGCACAAAGTTTGTCCCGAGTTAATATGCTTCACCGTGACTTCTTGTAAAAGCCATAAGCCACAGCGACAACAGCCACTGCTCCAACCACACCTACAGTTGCGAGTATTTCACGCTGCTCCCATTTGCCGAACCAGTTTGAAACTGTTTTCTGCCCTTTCTTGTTCTCTTTCTGCTCAGCACTTGCATCTCTACAACAAGAAACTCCCGCAGCACCTTGGCAACAGCTGAAACTAGTTACACTACTCTCCTGACTTCCATTTTCAAGAGACTTCTTTTCTTCATTGGTTACTTCAGGAACCTTCTGTTCATCCACTTTATCAGTTACCTTCTCATATTGTCCCATTTGGCCCCTACAATAGATCAGAGTAGAGTTGTATCACATCTATGATAATAACAATTTAAAAAATAAAAGCAACATATCAATTTTTGCAGCAGTGCTGAAGACGTTTCCTCCATCCGTAAATTTTAGAGGTCAAGAAGCATGATGTAGGCCAACCAAAACATCAAATCTAGCAAATAGTGACCGCATTGAGGCAATTAATCCTAATAAAGGGGTATGGCTTCCCCCAAGCACTCCTCATAGAAATAGTCTAACCATTATGGAGACAGATCCAGATATTATCTCAATCAAGGACTAGTCGACTGTTTAAACATAATGAATTCTTACTAAGAGACAAATAATTAAGAAGTAACAAGTTTCCCTCCCGATCAAATAAAGATGATGAGATGCGGAGAAGGAATAAAGTCTGAGTTTCTGAAATTTATGGCCCATTACATGGGATGGGATATATAATATAATACTTTCAACATACAGCATCCATGCGATTTTTTAAAAGGAAAATAATTTTATTAATAATGGAAAAATCTCCCCACACAATTTCCAACTGATAACACTCTTAAACCCAAGTATGTTTTTTCTGCAATGGGAGCGGGATCACCTTGCCACTAGACCAAATAGTATGGAAAGCAATCAAACTTCGACACGCTATGAGATAATCAGATAGCAAAAGTGAAGAAGATTTTTTTAAACAACAGACAAATCAACTCTCTACCTGTCTTAAAATTGATGCTAAGCATAGGCACCCAACACCAACCAAATAACTAGAGAAACAAACAAACACAGATACAGATAACAAAGGATCCATCATCTTCTGATACCCCCCTTATGCACTGTTAACAACCATTTCTTTGTCCTAATTTTATAAGAGACAACCTTTTGTTACTTAATTAGTAGGAAGAGGAGTGAGTGATAGTAAATTAAATAAGTATAACATTGTTCCCATTCTAAACCTATAAGGAAAAGGAAGCAACTGTTGCTCCCTCAAAATGAAAGGATAGACAAAAATGGCATAGGAATAAGCACAATTGCAGTTATAGAGTATGTTGAGCACAATCTCATAGTTGAAGAGTAATATATACATCTACCTAGAATTAAAACCATGGAAAACATTAAGATACTTCCTCGTGATTTAGCTGTGCCATGAAGCAAAACAGCACTGAAGCATGCGAAAGAAAAAAAAGGGAGAGGACAATCAATACAAACCTCCAAAGTCGTTCAATGACTTTTCCCTCTCCAATATGCTCATCAAGCAAAGCAGGTACATCACTTGGCGTAACATAGCCATACCTGCACTAACACAACATAGAGCACATATAACATGTATGTTATGGACAGTCTTAAGGCAAAGTTTCTTTATTGATCTTTGATATGCTGCTTGCAATGTGTGTTTTCTTTGCAAAATCATTTTCTAGGTAGGCTTAAATTGTTCAACATCTTCTCACAACGAAAAATGTTTTCCACTGAATGGAGAAAATGACCATTCCTCTAATGTACCACAACTCTTACTTTATTGCACTTGCTTCAACCAATATGTAACTAATGGAGTCAATATTTGGCACTCGAAAATATCACCCACCGACCCCACATGACCCATCCCACCTTCCATCTCCTTTATCAGTATATAATAGTTTGCAAGGTAAGAGATTTTAAAAATAAATTTATCTTCATGAAAATAACATTTTCAATCATGCTACCGTTGTTAGATTACAAATTGATCTGGAGGCTAGTGGTGAAATTCTAGGTCGTCCGTTGAAAAATATGACTTACCAGTCGCCAACAATATTCCCGTCCTTTCCTGAGCTGAAGATTATAACATTACCAGCATACTTGTGGCCACCAATATGAGAACAAGCTGTCACACAAACTTTGTCTTTCAAGCTCTTGGACTCAATGAGCTTGCTAAATTCCTCAATTAGAATAGGTCCGCAAACACCACATCTTCGATCACGAAGATTGTGGGCACAGACAAACACATAAGAACCACTCAGCGACTCCTGCAATCCAGAGCTCCAAGTATTGCCATTGACAAGCACATCATCAACAAATGCATCCACATCTGACTCCTTCAAATCCCTTCATCATAAAAACAAGGCTTCAATGCAAACCACGAGACTCAACAGATCCGGACGAATCCGACAATGCATACACGTTTAGATCGACATCTTGAAGCTACCCAAGAGAAAGCACGAAAACTAAAAGGCGACTTCAGTGTGGTATCTACAAACCGTTTTCTTCTAAAATATTAGAAAACTTGGATCCAGCTAATAGAATCAAGTCAAATTCATGAATCTTATTTGTCATTTTCTTGTTTAAAATTGAGTCATTTTGTCAGCCCCCACAATGCATGGAATATCAGCTTTGTGCCGCTCAATGCCGAATTTTAGAATGAATGAATGAACAAATAAACTACCTGTATTTGATCATTTCAGGAAAAATCAGAATATCTCCTTCTGATACTTCCATGTCATCACGTACTTCGCATATTGTCAAAAGAGTCTACAGCAAACACTCATCGGAAAAAATCAATCAATATCGACCAATAAACTAATCCAAAATGTCAAATCAGTTGGATTCACTCCAGAAATAATCACATAAGAAGAAAATTATTCCACTGACAACATATTACCTTTAAGTCGTTCTAGACATTAGCACATAAAGATGCAGTAATCACAACAATGAAGTATCTCCTAGCACCTATTGACAAAAATAATCAGTTATAGAAAACCTAACCTTGATTTTGATGTCATCCTTACGAGCTTTGAGAGCAGCAGAGAGTGACTTTGGAAGCAGATCGGAGTCAGAAGCTTCAAGGCGAGCAGGCCAAGTCTCGTGAGACTTGTAACAGAGGAATAGATGACGATCATAGGAGGTCGCAGTACCTGCAAGTTTACTCTGGTACATCTCCGAACGCTGAAACCCAAACTTGACGTCCTCGTCGGCGTTGGCAGCATCGGCAGTAGCGTCAGTGGAGAAGTTCTCCGGTGTTCCGGCCATGGCGTTAACTAGGGCTCGCGCAGAAAAGCGAGTGAAGGGTTTTGGAGAGAAGTGCAAGCAAAATGTGATTGAGGAGGAGAGAGAATGATTTAAAGGCATGGGAAGCCAAACAAGGCACACCCGCCACTGACTTGGAAGAAATGATAATTTTGACAACGACCAATTCTCCAGAAAAATAAAGAATAAAAAATACTACATATTTACTCCCATCAATTAAATAGTACACAGTATATATTTTCAAATATAAATATGAAAATCAATTAAATTTACTTGATTGTTAATGGTATAAAAAAAATACACTATGGTCATTGATCCCTGGTAATCAATTTATTTTCATCTTTCTTATGTGACATTTGAAGAAACATAATCCTTTAGATGTACAAACTTTGATACTTTTGGTCTAGAAAATTAATGGGATTGGTGAAGAATGACTCATTTCTAAATACAAAGTATGTGAGTAGCAAGTTATGAAAACTGAGTTATCGTTAAGAAATTTCCAATTTGAAAATCCATCAAAATGTTTCCCCATTGAAAAATCACTTTTTAGTAATGAATTGTTTATGAAAATGGTTTAACTGTATACTCTGGGGACCATAGGTGCCAAATTCATCTGTTTTAATAAACTTTCTTTGAGTTATGTTTACCAAATCAAAGTACACATTTTTCTTTAATTAATCCAAAAGAATTATAGAGTTGACCCTAACTTGTTTAAGAATAAAGCATTATTGTTGTTACGCATTTGCAGTTCCGTCCAATACTCCGAATTGCCATCAACTTTTTAAATGACTGCATTATGGCACATCAACTTTTGATTCTTCAATTGAAAATTTTAAAACATCACATCCAGCAATGCCTAGCTTTATAGCCACATCAAGGCCTTCTTCATTAATATCAACAACATACTTATACAAAGAAAAATGGCCTTCACCATCTAATTCCTATGCATCTTGCATTTCAACAGAGTATGCACTTTACATTAGCATAAAGGAACACAAAAACTGTGTCTTCCTCAACGTTGAGCTCTTCGTAGAATGGCAATGAGGGCATTGCTGCCAAGGAAAAGAATTCTTCAGAAGAAATCAATCTCAAAATAATTACCTGAAGGCTTCACATCAAGTCCGGGGGCCTTTCCTGCTGGTGGTGTTCGGGGCATATCATATGTCATGGAGGACGGCTTTGGTACATCTGGAGGACTGGTACATCTTATAAGTGCCCAGTTCACATTTTGGAAAAAAGGATGTTGTTTTATTTCAGTAGCCCCTCGCCTATATGCAAGGCGATGTTGTGGCTCCTTCACGAGTAGGCCTCTTATCAAGTCCCTTGCTGCAAAACTAACACTAGGTGTTTCAGGAAATTTTAAGGGCTGTCCAACAACGTTAAACAATGTTGCCCTGTTGCCTGCTCCTTTGAAAGGAGTTTGTCCAAACAAGAGTTCATAGAGAAAGATCCCAAATGTCCACCAATCTACAGCACTGCCGTGTCCTTCACCCTTTATAATTTCTGGAGCTAGGTACTCATGTGTTCCCACAAAAGACATTGATCGAGCACTCGTTGGTTCAGCAAGGAGTTCTGGAAGAGGCCGGTTCACTTGGTTATATGTTTCTGTCTTTTGTTTGGACTTCTTTTCTTTCTTGTTCTTGCTTAAAAAACGCGGTGTAAAACATGAAGGTTGGATACATGCAGGCTGTACGACACAAGATGGCTCAATACAAGCAGGCTGGACACAGTATGATGAGCTCTTGCACTCTAAGCTTGAATTTGAAGATCTAACTAGAGTTGGGCTCACGGCACACCTCAAGGAGAGGTCAAAATCAGAAAGCATTATATGGCCATCTTCTCGAACCAAAACATTCTCTGGTTTAAGGTCTCTGTAAATGATTCCAAGCATGTGCAAGTACTCTAGAGCAAGAAGGACTTCAGCCACGTAAAACCTATATTCCCAATTAAAAAAAAATCAACAGTAAAAATCATAACAAAACTCAATCATAAGTCATAACTACGTAACTCCAACCTAAACTATCATTGATTACGTAGATGTTATGTCTCAAGTCTATCCAAATGAACTTATCTTTGGTTCATACGAACAAACTACTCGGTTATATTCAATTCCCTTGGCCCCAGCAAACAAAATTTTAGAACATTATACCAGTCAGTTTCCAAATGACAGTGATGAATATGAGCATGCAACTGGAAAACAATATTTGCTACTGGGACTGCACACAACAAGAAAGGTCTGAACTCAATGTTGAGAAAAATTACAAAAGGCTAGGAAATAAGCAACATGTTTAATTGAAGAGATATCAAGGCAAACATACAGATACGGATCTAATAAACAGCAGGAAAAAAAAAAGTCAACAGCTATAAGCACAGAGCAGTGGATCTCACTCATCATTGTTTGAGCGCAAGGCCTAAAGAGGTGTGAGACAGTTAGCAGAAGACATATATGCACAGGATCTTCCTTGCATAATAGATTAAAGTCATTTCCACTATTATGAACTTTTAAGACACTGAAAGCATAACGATGATGGTAACAGATTGGTTTATACAGGAAGCAATGTTAAAAGTTCTTTATTCATTAAGATCGCAGCGATAGTTGGATATTTTGAACACAAAGCAAAGAGGTGAATATGATATGCGGACAAACACTAACCTGGCAGCATGCTCCGGGAAGAATTTTCCTGGCTGCTTTTGCCTAAGTGCATGCAAATCTCCACCAGGGCAGAATTCCATCACCAAGCAGGAAAATTTGTCTGTTTCAAAGTGCGAATACAGTGTTGGTAGAAAGGGATGATCCAGAGACTGCAGTATCTCTCTTTCCGTTTGAGCTCTCACAAGTTTCTTGCGACTTTCTAGAGCTGCCTTGTCCATCACTTTCATGGCAAAGAAACATCTTGTGCCAATCAACTCTGCTAGAAAAACACTTCCTATATCACCACATCCCAATCTCTTCAACAGTCTAAAGTGGTTAAAACCCAATGTTCCCTCACGGGCTCTAATAACTTGTATTGCATCCCACCTTGTATCATTTGCCTTATGTGGTTTATATACTGTGCTATTGAAACTACTAGAGCTGCTTTCATCACTAACGTCACTACCTGTGCTGCCTCTGTAGAAGCTTGTTTTTCTGCTCTCAACAAGATCACACGAGTTGCTAACATCACCACTTTCACCAGACTTGTCCACAGTGCTGCTAGCGCATTCACTGACTTCTGTGTTGGAAAAACTTTGTTTGGCTTCTGTGTACTGTGTAGCAGAATAAAAACTGTTTTGAGGACTAGGACAGTAGGTGATTCCTGAGTCTTTGGCAGTCGCATTCAAATCATCGTTTGAAGTACCATTTTTGGAAACATGATGTAAATCCTTGATAGATGATTCAGTTTCCAAAGCCAAAACCTGTTCTCCTGAACAACCTTCTGCTAATTGGTTTACAGTATCTTCATTTGCTTTAAAATGCTTTGAACCAGTCACTGATCCAGTTTGAGTATGAGCTATGGTGGAACCAAGGTCCATCGCTATTGGATATGAGATGGATGCCTCTTTGTTTTCGGATTGTTTCATCAAAGGAGGATGACTTATCTTGGAGGCCAAAGATGTATTGCACTCAACCGCAGCGAATGAATTGTGAACGTTCGGCAAGGAACTGATTCCATCAACAAGAGACTCCATTGTAATTTTTTGGTATAAACACTGTCATTACACAATTAAAAGTGAAGAAAAATTAGCTACTTAACAGTTTGACCATGAATACTTTTTACTCTTTCCCGGAGTTGAATTCTGGAAATCATTTTTGGCTTTAAAATCCGGAATTCAACTTTTGAAAAATACCAATTTCATGGTCATATATAACTCCAATTTCCATTTTGAAAACAAAATTAATTACTTTTTTTTTTCAAATTTCACAATTTTCAACTAAATTTTGAATAATTTTTACCATAAATTGATTCCGTCATCTCATAATGCAGCATTGATTACAAAACTTTACATAGAATTACAGTAAAATCACAGAATTAAATGATCATAGAATTCCTCCAAAGGATCAATGAAAAGTTGTGTATATCCACAATAAATCAAAAAAAAAAAAAGTGGACAGAGAGAGTAATAGGTTGTTGAAATCACCTGATTATTAAATGGAGAAAAATGAATGATGTGCCATGATTATTGAGACCCTTTCCACTTAAAAAGGGAAACAGCTTTGCACCTTTTTCTTTCTGGGTCCTCTCCCTTTTTCAGATCCGATCGTAACAATAAAAAGAGTGAGTGACTAATTATTATATTTCAAATAAAGGATACAAACAGAGTAAATGAATCAATCAAACAAAACTCACAACAAACAAATGAATAGAATAGAGCTAGTCAAGAAATTGAAACATAAGATTTTCTCTCTATAATTTACTCTGTTTTCTCCATCTTCACCTTTTCTTGTTTTTGTAAACGCTTATATTGTAATCATATACTCTGCTTCTTTTCTTCGTAAACTACGAAAATAAAAAACAAAATATTATTTCATTTCAAATTATTCGTCTTATTTATTAAATGCACAGTAATAATATACACTAATTTCTTTTTAATCACTTAAGTATTATAACTTATAGTATTAATATTTTACTGTTATTTTTTTGTTAATACTTACTATAATATATGATATTTATAAAATAGTAAGTATTTTTTAATTATTAAATTGAATTTATTATTACTGCTGATTTTTGTTTTCTGCAAATATTTTGAGTGTGACAGAGCCTCTGAATTTCATACAAGTGAAAAGGCATGTTTTCATTAAATAGGTTGCGATTTTAAAAATTCAAAATTCTAATTTGAAATATACAATAAATTCCAGGTACGTTACCCAATTGAAACCATATGTGCCAATGGAAAAAATAGAATCACTTCAATTATTGTTTATCAATCAATCAATAATATGATAAGATAAGATGAATAAAGAGATTTGAAAATATATACATATGTACAAAAAAACTGTCCCAAGAATAGTTGTTTATCACATTTTTGCATATTGCTCCAAGTTTTGACATTATATGACATATTTGTTATGAAACTTAAGTTTTAGTAAAGGCTATTTTAAAAAAGAAATCATACTCTATCTTAACCTTTTAATACTATAATAACATGTGTGATTTAATTTTTAAAATAAAAATAAAAAAGGTAACAAAATTCTGATGAACATCAGAGAAACTGTTTCTTCAAATTGAATCATCCGTATTTATATGTCAATTCTTATGTTAAAAATATATATTTATTTTTAATTGTTCAGTTTAAAAAATAATTTATACTTTATTTTTATTGTTATGTGTCTTAATTCATTTATTAACATTTTATCAAGTCAAACATGAATGGAAGATGTAATATTACGAACTAGAGATTGTTTTGTATGCGAAATAAGGTAAAAAAATATCAAAATAAATTTATACAATTAACTATAATATTTCAAAATGAATTAATACTGATCTCAATGAAATAAGTTGGTCCCAAAATAATTTAATTCACATATCAAATCATCTCTTAGTAATGACGTGTTTGACTTGTGTTGCTTGTAGGTCAAAGCAATTCAAAGGAAGCTACTTAGTTGTGCATATTTCCAAGCTACGAATAACGTGTGTAAACAAGCTACTAAGTAACATTTATTGGTTTAGTTATATACTTTTAAACTTTAAATAATCCACGTTCATCGCCTTTTCCCCTTATTTGAACTATATTCGAAGGAAATCTTTTTAGATTATGATTTAATTCCTATTGCTAATATAATTGAAATTAAAGTTCAAATTATTTTTAAGAAAACTATGATAATTTTACAATACATATTTTTTTTTACGTTTATTAACTGTGATCAGGCTAATATGTCAAGATAATTAAACTTTAATCATATATCACTTAAAATTTCAATTTCAAAAATAAAATAGTACTTTTTACTCTCCTCCTAAATGCCATTTATATACTTTCAAGATTGGATAAATTCCAATTTTATTAGAATGATATATATTTATTGGGCAGACTTTAAACTATTAGTGAGGCTTTTTCCTTTATGCTTTACTTCTCTTTTGAAAAATCGCACATTCTTGCCTTGTAATATCAGCATAAAAATAACTACTAAAACATGTATCTTCAACTATTAAATGAAAAATTTAATCATCATGAATAATATATCAAACATAACTATAAATTTACGAGTTAAATATAAATATAGATGAAAAACAAACACATATGTATACATTTAGTCAATTCAAAGTTCATATTAATTTTAAATTCGTCACTAAACAATTAAATAAAATATATTTTTGATTATCCTTCTTCTGATAGGTGAATCGGGAAATGAAAAAGTTAAAATTTGACACATAATAATAAATAATAGTAATAGTACTAGTTATGAATGTTACATTAGATTACAAAATTGCACTAAATTTAGTAAAGTAATATAATAATAGTAGTACTATAAATAATAATTACTATATGACATGATAAGAGGCACCAAAGTTGAACCGGGACAGGGAAAGGGGTATTGCATGTGCACACACGTGAACCGGAACCGTCGCATGTGGACCGCCTGTCGTGTTCCTTTAATTATTATACTCTTTTATTATTATTATTATTATTATTACGATTTCATAAAAGATAAAACCATTAATGTAGTACTTAATGCATAAATTATAACAACAAAATATTGAACAGTTAAATTGCTCTGTTTTAGAAATCAAATTTTTTATAATAGCAGAGGTCAATGGCAATGCATCCTTCACTTGCGGAATAATAATCACTCAAAACAAGAAACAAATTGCATTTTACGCCTATCTATAGAAAACAATTTCTCTACCTGAATTAGATCAAAAATAAAATATGCATATAATCTATCTTTAATATACTTAATATATTTTTATTATTATCACAAGTAAAAAATGCTATAAATTTTGTTGGAACTTTTCACTTTTAAATCAATGTCATAAATGTCAAATAAACTTTTCGATAAATAATTTTTTTATTAGTAAATTCATTCGATTTAAATATAAATTAATCTGATCAAAATTTGAAGAACTTCCCTCACGAGCTTTATTTTGGACAAGTTGTATATGCAACTACATATATATATTTGTGGCTGAAAATTCAAAAGGGGTCAATCAGTCGATAGCCTATATTGTATTGAGATCTACTTCATACGTAGTGTAAATAATAATTTGCATGAATAAATTTTATAATGACACGTGGCAGAAAAAGATGGTGAGACAGGACTTGCTATCTTGGGGGCCTTTTGTCTGCAATCAGCTATACATGCTTTATGCTTTTACCCAATCATCATTGTCATTGTAATAAGAGTCTTTATTCCCACATATCATTCACCACCATTAAGCTCTTCAATGTAGGAAAGTTTCCATTACCATCAACAACATAAATATAGTACCAGTTCCCTTATTTTTATAAAAATTTCCCCTTTATGGTAACATTCTCCTTTGTTTTTATGCACTTGGAAACACAAGTGTTTAAGCCAGTTCGACTATTTCACTGAATACATGATACTACTAAGATCGAAAAAATCTTACGTTGTTCTTTCTTTAGTGTGTGTTGAGATATGATGTATGATTGAGACATACTGCAAGCAAAAATAACAAACGAGTTCATTTGACACAGGCAATTGAATGAAGTTGTATTTTCATAATGTATACATAAAGATGAAGGGAAAAGAAGTAATCTACTTCATAGTCAAGATTGTTCTAGCAAATTTTCTAAGTACAAATTTAAGATGTATCTTCCAGTAGACAACACATCAAGCCTCTTCTCACTAGGCTCGTATTTCCCTTTACGAAGCTGATAACGATGAGTTACAGCTGAAATGGTGTAAGCTCGGCCTTCGATGGTTACACTTTCTCCACACTGCAAGTTCTGTCATTGAAATTAACTTTCTATTAGACCAGACACCATAAAACACTATACCCCAACTGCGAAAAGCATTGTTGGACGTCTGTCAATTCCAAAATCTTATGTAGGCCCTATGCATGTAGCCAGTTTCAATGAATTAGTGAAGCATTATTGGAAACATGACAGAAAGGTCACATGTCTTTTGTATGGCATGAATGTTGGATATATGAAAAGCATCTGATGCAGTGTGTGTGGCTAGCTTAGTTTCACGTCAAGCTAAGATGTGAGTATTACATTGGAACACGAAAAACACAAGCTTTATGAGGAGTTCTAAGTCTTAATGAAACTGCCAATAAAGACCATGAATAATAGAATCGTGGTTGCCTGAACAGGTAAATCACTTCTTACTGACTGTATTTTCTGACAGATGAGCTATGTTTCTACATTCATATTTCTGGGTGAACCAAAAAGGTAAAAAATAACAAATAAAAGTAGTTCACAAGTAAGCAGGATCATGAAATTTAAATGCACAAAGAGCTTGATGACATTACATTCAGCCATTTGAAAATTCAGAGCTACTAATCACTTTTATGTTTTACGGTGAACCATTGGACCCTGTGATATATTTACAGTTTTATCGGATGTCCCCAAAGGGACAAACCAAGTGATTTATTTCTTCTGTTCTCTGCAGGAACAGAATAAGTACAGCCAATTCGAACATGAATGATAATAGAGGTTTGTATTTTTTTTACAAGGTAAATAAGTTTATCAACAGTAGGGAACACCTCTAATCTTTTATAATAAAGGTTTGTTCATCTCCAAAAAGGAACCTCAGAGCTCAAAATTTGCTTCTAGCGAAAAGAAATAGGAAGATCATCCCTCTTAATGTCATATACCTTCGTCTTGCACATCACACATATGACCTAGCCTTTGATGGGACTTCTTCCTGTTTGTGCTTAATGCAGGATACATGGTTCGCTCCCCTCCCCCCCCACCCCCCCCCCCCCTCTCTCTCCAAACCCGGGCCATTCAACCTTCCAAAATTGGAGCTTCATTAAGGAACAATATCATATTGCTTCCTTCCCTAGTTCTCCCATAGGATTCGTTCAGTCATGGGAATAATTATGATGCCATCATTATCATTCTGAAACTTGATTCAGGGAAAAAGTCAAGGAGAATAATTGTTCTGACACACACCTATCATATACAGCTTCCTATGACACACACCTATCATATACAGCTTCCTATGACTGGCTCTGAATGAAGGACAAGCTAAAGGGCCCAAAAGAAACCAGCAGATGAACAGACGGATCAATAATAGAATTAAAGAAGCTTCAGCCTTCACATCCTAAACAGAAAATATCATCAGCTAGTAACATGTCAAGGCTTAAATAAAGTACAAATGCTTTAGGCAAGTGTGCTAATGCAGACACAACGACCCTAGCACTGGAAGGCAAGCATATCAGGCATCTACCTTTCAGTTCTACGATCTAGAGCTAAAGCAAAAATTTGCTAACTGTGGACCCTTGAATAAAGTAGCAGCCTAACTTTACCTTTTCAACAACAAACGAATCGGGTTACTTTCACCTACCATTACTAACTTACTCTTCATAACACTCAAGTCACAAAACTATTTTTGTTAAGGTAAAGTCACTAAACTAACTATTTCTAACACTAAAGTCACAAAACTACTTTTTCTTTTGTTATTTTATAACTGGGGTATTCGGATCAACTTTAGCTCGGCTACTTCCACGAGTTACCTGCTGCTTCCACCAGCACTAGCACAGGTTACGGGTAACTCCATCCACCAAGGCTTGGATGGATCGGAAGAAATCACCACGTGTTTTTTGTCTCCACTGGAAATTAAACCTGAGACTGCATGGTTAAGTGAACTTTACTGTGACAAATCGTTAGCTTAGTGACTTTACTCGAGTAACCCTTGTCAGCAATTCTTTACATATCCTGCCAGTGCTGTTTCACCACAAATTTTACACTTCCCTATCAGTGGAAAGCTCCACTCCTCTGCTTAAGTGGCTGCACTAGTCTACAACTCATTTAACATTTTTGGACAAAGATAACAGTTCACAACTCATTTGACTCTACTACAATATGCTGCTTTCTCTATTTTCTAACTCTGTAGTATTGTGTTCTGTTCTGTGCTACTTCTCAAATTGCAATCTTTACAAAAGGAAATTATGAATTAGAAGGAAGGAAAGAAGCTTTTCCATATATCTTCTATAGTAATCTTAATATCCCTTTATTCCAAAAATTGACCAATTAACTTCTTGAAAAGTAACAATTTTTTCTTTGAACATGATTTTCGAAAATAAAGACTGAACATCATCTCGTGCTTACAAATTGTATTGAAGTGTTGGTATCTGCCGTTTTTATATACATCTTATTCTAGAAAGTTGCAAAAATCATGTTGAAAATGAGATCAAAACATGGTCAATTTGACTGTGAACTAAATCAGGTCAAGTTTTAGGTGAAGGGAATTGTAAAAGATTGGCATGAATACACAACTGTGATCTGAATCATGTCAAGTTCTGGGCAAAGGAAATCGTAGATGGTTGGCATGAATAGTAGAATACCATAACGTTGTTGAGTGCTTTGCGAAGATGATCTCAGAAATTCATACAAAACAAAGAATACTCAAAAGAGATTTATACATAAGTCTAGTGTTGGCAAGTTGCAGGAGTCACAGACTTCAACCAAGTTACAATCAACTTCATCAATAAATAACAGAGAACTGCAGCTTTGGACACATTTAGTCATTTATACAGGTCTAACATATGTGAAGCCATCTAATTCTAACACATCTCACATAAAACCATTTCCATCAATAGACCAGCGTCTATATTCAAGCAGGTATGGAATGTGAGACACTATCACAGGAAACCAACTTGTGTGCCTTCAAACATCTGCCCTTTTTCTATCTCATGCATGAAAATTCACCCATTACTCAGCATCCAGCAAGTAGACAGATATTCTCGTTAAAATTTTCCTTCTTAGTTTTGGTTCTTTGTAAGCAATACTACAAGCACAGTTAGTACCAAGAGTGTTATAAGCTTAGTGGTCCAATCATAGATATAAGCTATAATACCAAAGAGTTCCCAAACTACTATCCTTAATTCTAGTGTAGCTCATATGCTATGACTTATGAGGCACAACTACCGTCTAGATCAAACCAACCAAATCCTGCGGGGACACTAGCACAATATTTGCTCTAACCACAGTACAGGATTTGCAAGGAAATCAACCCAAATAGAGGATTCATGTAGTTGACACTTTTCTTAGCTAATGTATTCATGGGTACATAAAGCTGACACTAACTAATTTGGAGTTGAGGATGTTGACATCCATATAAACGTATAAGGAACATGAACTAATCCTAAAACGTGACCATAAGAATGCCATAAAACAAATGTAAGACATTCAACAAAAGCCAATCAACCAAGTGTGTAAACTTCATACAGAATGAATTGGAACCAGCATATTGAACATAAAATAAAATAAACCCCAAATGAATTACTCTTCCCATTTCTAATCCAATCAAGTTACAATAATTCCAATGTAAAGAAAGCTCTTTTCTAATCTTCCCAGTAAAAGTAAGATGGTATCTGGCCTTGCAACTACGCCTTGCAACTACAACAACAACATACCCCGTATAATCTCACAACTCACAAATGGGGTCTGGGGGCATTTGGCTTTTTAACTATATTCAAACAATTAAAAAAACAGCGATTGCAAGAAAAGGAGCATCAGCATAAACATAATAATCATAACACCAATCAATCAATCAACTGAGCATTCGAGACACATAAGCATTATATATCAAACAGAAACACAAAAACAAAATGATGCTTACCGAGGGGAGGCAACGTATGCCAAGGTTCTTGGGAGGGGGTGAAATTTCAATGACTTTATAGGGTTGGGGATTTTGACTCTTATCTTTCTCCTTCTTTCTGCAGTAAACTTGGTGCCTCTGTGACTGCAATTTTACAAATAATATCAAAAACCCACAGACACGCTTAACAACAACAAAAAGAGGGAGATTGCAGAGTTCTATTCATACCTTTAAGAATGAGTTAGTGTTAGAAACCAGAGCCATTTCCTTAATTCCTTATCAATTTCTGCTTCTTGATCCAAAATCAAGATTTTTATTTGGTATGTCCAGGTTCTTGCTCAATTTTCACCAACCAAAAAAAATGAAAAGGATTTTTTTAAAAATAAAACTATAGAGTGTGGTTAGATAAAAGTGTGTTGTACGTATGGCGCCATTAAAAACTCGCATGTTGTATTGACATATAAGTAGAATAGTACAAGACATCAAGTATAGGACTTTACATAACAAAGCATGGAGGTCAAAGGATTAGATCTCACAATTAGGTATTTTTAATCAAACTAAGTCATTATATATAATAATTTATCAAAGTAATACATTTTTCTAAAATTTTACAAAACTAGTATAAACATATTTCATGGTAATATTTTAGGGTATATTTTATTTTTTAAAAACTAACAGCATTAGGTTGATATACGTTACTGTAAGTAACGTTTTACTTTTAAAACGTTATTTTCAGTAACGTTTTTCTCCTAAAACGTTAATGTAAGTAACGTTTTAGGAGTAAAACGTTACTGTGAGTAACGTATATCAATCTGACGCCATCAACTTTTAAAAAATAAAATATATCCTAAAACGTTACTGTGGAATACGTTTATACTAGATTTGTAAAATTTTAGAAAAATATATTATTTTGGTGAATGGCTTTATATAATGACTTAGTTTGATTAAAACCTCCACAATTAGTAGATAGGTTTAGTATTTTCTTTTAGTAATATACCATAATTCTGGTCTAAAGCATCTATTTAATTGTGCTTTCACTTTTCAATATTTTTATCACATTTTTTACTTTTGCACCTTTTTCAAATGGAATAATATTTCTTTTCAAATTAAGAATTTATAAAAAATAACATCTTCATGTCACTAGGATAAAGATAAAAATCTACATATATTTAACCTCCCAAAATCTCTACATGTAGAGTTATACAAAAAAAAAAAATTGTCACAGAGGGTTATGAGTGATTTTTAGTGACGATTTTTCAACAAAAAAAATATGATAATTAATTTTTGATCGCAACCTAATTTTCTAAAATAAATAACTTGCAATATCAATATTAAAAACACTTAATATTATTACGAAAAATCATGAAAATTACTTCTCGATTCACATCTCCTACTATATAATTCATCATTGTACATTTTATATGTTTATATATACTATAAAAATAAAACATACAATGTCTTCAAACTCCTACTTAATCGATATCATTTTTGTCTTTTAAAAACAATGAAGAAAAAAACACAAAATTAGAATTTAATGTTAAAAAATTCTGGTGACGATTTTTTGGGCTTTTGTGGCGACTATTATCGCTGCTATAGGTCTAGTTCTTTTGTAGTGAATCCTAGTTGGCAATGCTTATGTGGGGAGATTAGTCCCATGTAACATGTCACATCACTAAAATATTGGGGTATTAACTCTTGAGGGTATTTATAATCTCCTAGGATAACAACGGAAGTATTTTTAATCCCGACATATAGTGAAAAGTATAAATTTTACATAATTTAAGGTAATTTTGATCCTTTTCCATAGTAATTATGATTTATGAATTTAGTACTATTGGTTGGTTATAAAATGGCTAAGAATTAGTAATTAGTAGTGGTTTCAATTTTTGATAAGGTTAAAAGAAGGTCCACAAGAATATGTGAATTTGGTTTTGTTTTGGCAATAAATTCCAACAACGGTTGGGTTCGCTCCAATCGTGTGGCTGCTCTTTTTTGTTTTATCTTTTGATGACACGTCTACTGTTCTCCATTTGTTATTAAAAATATCGCAATTGAAAGACACAGATACATTAGGGATATGTTTAGCACGAACAAAAAATTTGAAATGTTACTTATTTTCAATCGTCACGGCAATAAAAAATAATCAGAAATGTTTTCCATCACATAGAAAGCACCCTATATGTTTTTGTCATACGCTTCTCAAATAAGTAATGATAAGAAACACACTACAACACCAGAATATAAAATCATCATTTGCTCATTTAGACAGTCTCTAGAATCCATAAATTTACTGGTTTAGTCCAAACTAATTAAAAGAAAAAAGAGATACAAACCTCTAGCACATAAAAGAATTGAACATCAATTTGACAATGTTGCTTCAGGATTGCAGATGGATGAGTCGTGTTCCATGATAAACCAATCGATATCAAAGACACCAGTATATTGACTGAACTAATATTTTTTCAATTAAAATTCGACGAGAAAAAAAAACAAGATTTAGCTCTCAACAAGTGCTTGATGAGTATACATCTCTGGTCATAAGCTTAAAATCACCAAGCCAGAAACAATTCAGCTTTGCACCTTCAACATTTCACTTTCTATCTCCCATAAGGGTGGTATCTGCCTGAACCAGCACCAGCACCACCATAGCTTCCTCTACTGCTTCCATACATTGAACCTCCGGCACTATCTCCTCCATACCCACTGCCAAGACCAGCAGCACCATATCCACTGCCATATCCACCGCCACCAGCACCATATCCTCCATAACCTTCACCTGCTCCTCCATATCCACCACCAACATCGTAGCCTCTACCAAAGGCTCCACTGCCATAACGGCTAGAATACCCAAAAGAAGCCTCCTCCCTGAAACCTCCTCCATAGGCACCACCGCCACCATATGCTCCATATCCACCCATTCCTCCTCCACTATATCCACCAAATGCACTGGATCTGCCACCATAGGGGCCACCAGACCTGTAAGGACCAGGACCAGGACCAGCAACAACACCATACCCAGAGTCTCCATATCCACCATAAGCATCCGAAAATCCACCACCAAATGCAGCTCTTGGATTCCCTTGACGCCTGAATGGGGCTGGTTGTGGCGCATTAGGTCTCTTGGGCTCAGCCTTCTTGATTTCCACCTATTTGCCATGTAGAAAACTGTTTAGCTTCACCAAGCTTCAAAAGGCTATTGAAAACAACATGATCATGCAACAGATGAATGTTCAACTACCATCAGCAGAATCATTTCAATTACTAATTATTTCCAAACAATAGTAACTTGAGCACCATCACTAAGAAAATAAGCTTGTATGGATACACAAGAACAATTCTCAACTTCTTGAGCCTCAATACAGTTAAGACAACTTCAGCACCTCAACTCAATGATAAGTTTGACAAAAGATGCATAAGTACCAAGTCACAATGAACATAGAAACATTGCTACCCAAATACATACCATTGATATTTCATTGGGTTTGGCAGTCAGTTTCATTAATTCTTTTCAAGAAAATTGAGAAAGAACACAAGCTCAATCCTTATCAAATTAAGGACATTTGTCAGAACTCAGAAGGCCTAGAACATAAAGAAAAAAAACACAAGAAGCACATATACTTAAGAGTGCAACATTGCCACTGAAATCATGTTTGAAGAAGGCAGAAAAGCTTGATAACTTTATAAGATTAATGAAACAATCTAGAAAAAGTATCACCGCCTTAATTAGAACACACTATGGCTATACTAACCTGGGTTCCAGAAAAATCAAGCTTGTTTCCATTAGCCAAGATATCCTCGACAGATTTTTCTGTGTCAAAAGTGATGAATCCAAAGCCACGAGAACGACTAGTAGAATGGTCACGCATGATCTGGTGCTCTTTCACCTCTCCAAACTTTAAAAAGAAGTCTCTGAACTCATCTGAAATATAAATGCAAATTAATACCTCAAAGACTTGTTTCAAAAGAATCCAACGAGTAAAGGCAAGGTGATCAGTCTAGCTACAGAAATATAACCTTCACTAATTGTTGTTGGGATGCCACCCACAAAAATCTTCTTTGTCTTGAAATCTTTTGAGGTGGAACCTCCTCCTCTAGGTATAGTTCGCTTGATTTCCACCTGACACAATCAAAACATCAGCACGAGGTCCCAAATTTTCCATCCACACTAAAATAAAAAGGAAATGAAATCACAAGCTGCTATAAGAATGAAATAAAATAGAAGGCCAATGTAATCTTACTTGCTTTCCATTTATAACATGGTCATCCTCAATGACTTTATCTACCACGGATGGGTCAGCATAAGTCACAAAACCAAACCCACGTGGCTGTCCTGTCCGCCTTTCCTTCATTATCACGGAATCAATAATTTCACCATATTTACCGAAGTGCTTAACAAATTGAGCTGCAGATATACAATGCAACATTAGAGGCAAGAAAGAAAACAATTTGGCAGAAGATCAAAGCAGCGGATGTTATTCGACAAACCTGAAGTTGTCTCTCTAGCCAAGCCCCCAATAAAAATCTTTCTGCATGGCCACCAAATCCATTGATTAATACAATACCATGAGCAAGTTGATTAATAGGATAACATTCTATGAAAACTGAGAGGCATGCCCAACCAACAACTAACTTTTTTTTTTTTTAAGATAAGTAACTTCAACGAGAAGAACCTCACATCGGAAGAAATTGAAAAGGGCACAGAAGAAAATCATCAAATTAAAAAACTTATCCAATACAAATCAGAATAAAAGAAAACATGAAAATATGTATTCCCAACTCTCTCTGATGGTAAATTACAGTGTTGTTAAAATGGAAGGCATAGACAAGCAACAACAACCAGACCTCACTTGAAAAATTTCGATGGGTATGTTGCAGATAAGCAACAACCATAAAGTGGGGTATGAGGAGCGTAGAGTGTAGAGTGTACACAAGCCTTACCCCTACATCATAAATGGAGAGATTGTTTAAGATACACCACCAGCTCAAGAAAACAGTCCAAAGCCATACAGAAAAAAGAAATAGCGGAAGTGCGGGAAACAACAGACAGTAACAAAAACAACAACGGATGGTAAAATAAGAGTATTAAAACAAAACAAATACAATAGTCAAAGTACAAGATTCAACAAATAGTAACAGAGATCGGAAAGGCAAAGAAACTACAAGAGTAATAATACTACTATTAATGGACAAACAACAAGACAATGCACTAGCACATACTAACCTTCTACCCTAATTTGTGTCCTCCACAAACTCCTCTCCAAGAAGGAGAGCAAAAACGTAAGAAATATAAATGTAACACAATGAAAAGTTATGAGGACTAAGAAACTGAAAAATAACTAAAATCAAGCCCAAACAGCATCTTAAACTCTGATTCTGATTCATACAGAATGATGAAATTTCAACTCTAAATTTATATTCCTAATCATCAACATATTTATTCACCTTGTTTAATTAAGAATTAATACATCAATTTAATAACTATGCTTATTGTTTTCCTTCCTCCTTTGAGAAATGAGCTTACAACCTAGCTTCAGGTCTTAATCATCTCGACATTAACAACACTTGTAAGTTAATACCTATTAAACACAAGCCCTAATAACAATGCTAAAAGAATAAAAAACATACAGCATGGGTCTTAGATAAAAGAAAAAGGGTATAGCCTAGAACGGAAAGGACAAAACAGTAAAAAAAAAAAATACCCAGGACTAGCACCATCTCCGGTAAGAGGCTGAGAAGCGCTGGCGTCGTTTTGATGGTCGGGAGTAGTTCTTAGGTCGTCATTAGTTTCTTCTTCCTCCAGCTTGATTTTAACACCATTTACAGTCCCATTTTGTTCCTCCATCGAGAAGAAGACGTTTGTCGGTGCTTTTCAAGCAAGTTTTCAATGAATCGGAACCGGAGCTCTGAGATTCACCGTGAAAATATGCGGTCTGATCTAGTACAGGACGTTGTCGGCGCTTTTATATACCAAAACCCTAGATAGTTTGATAGGGGAACGTTCGATTTAGAGTATGTTCGGATTAACTTTTAAAGATGGTCTATAGTCTGGTTAGTTTTTAACTTTTGAATTGTTTAACAAAAATAAAAATAAAAATAAATTATGAAATGTTTGATAAAATTAAAAATAATTTTAAATATCATAAAATAAATTTTAGAGAAAAGAGATAATATTACTTAAGTTATTTTAAATTTTTAAAAAAACACATTAGTTTTGTCGGCGTCCTACTATTCATGGAACTATTTGAATTTTATTATTCATCGAAAGACTCATTTTCCATCTTCTCCAAAATTTCCATTGATAGATGTAGAAGAACTTACTATAACCAAAAAAAGTTTATCGATTTTTGTTCATTAAGAATTTGATTTTTGATTTACACAACAAGAAAATGCTCATAGTATAAGTATTCTGCATCTTAATGGGTTATTAGTTTATCCAATAACGCAATACTAAAAATTGATACCAAATCAATAACCCAATAATTATTTTATAGAATCATTAATATCCCGTTAATCCAACAGTAGTGACCCCATAACATTTTTTCGATTTGATGTATTGATCGATTCAATTTTTACACATCTAAACTTCAGTAAACAAAAAATTGGGATAGATCCAACTCAAATACTGTGTAAAGATGAATTTTAAATTTAACTCAGGTCTCGTTTGGATGGGCTTAATAAAAGCAGCTTTAAAAAAATACTTTTGAAAGTGCTGAAACTTATTTTTAAAATAAGCAGTTATGCGTTTGGATAAAAGTGCTGAAGTTGTTATGTCAAACATGAAAAGGAAAAAAATAGAAGAAAGAGATGTTAGGGTTATGTGGGTAATTTGGAGATTGTATAAAAATATTAAGGTTAAAAAGATAAAAATGTGGTCAACTTAAAACAGCTTATAAGCTAAAAAAAAAAAAAACCCTATCCCAGCTTTTAACTTTTGGCTTAAAATAAAAATTTTTAACTTAAAATAAGTTATTTTGAGTATTGTCAAACAACTAAATAAGTCAAAAATTAGTTTTTAAGTCAGTTTGACCAGCTTTTAAGTTGAGCCAAACAGGCTCTTAGGGCCCGTTTGGATGAGCTTAATAAAAGCATCTTTAAAAAAGTACTTCTGAAAGTGCTGAAACTTATTTTTAAAATAAGCAGTTATGCGTTTGGATAAAAGTGTTGAAGTTAAAAAAAAAATTGTTGATGTGTTTGGCAAATAAGTGCTGATAAACAATTTTTTAAATCAAAATGTCTGAAATACCCTTAAAAGTTGTTAACATAATAAAAGTTAATTAATTTATATTTTACAGCCATAAATAATTATATTTTGTTATTATTCTCATATTTCTTTCTCATAACAAATTATTTATAAGAGGAATATAAACTAATAATTGATTTTAAAGATGTATAATTTGAATAGATCAAAGAACGATTTAAGATTTTATTTTAGTTTCATCCATAAGTAATAATAATTGTCTATCATTCACATATTTCTTCATTATCACAAATTATTTATAAGAGGAATATAAATTTTTATTTAAGTTATATGTGCATCTTATTTTACATTTTAATAATATATAATTTGAATAGATCACTTGAAAGGTTTAAGATTTATTTTATTTTCATTCATTAGTAATAGTAATTGTCTATCATCCACACGTGAAAAGAAAAAAATGGAAGAAAGAGATGTTAGGGTTAAGTGTGTAATTTAGAGATTGTACAAAAATATTAAGGGCAAAAAGTTAAAATGTGGTCAACTTAAAACAACTTATAAACTAAAAAAAAAAAACACCCCTACCCCATCTTTTAACTTTTGGATTAAAATAAGTTTTTTTTAACTTAAAATAAGTTATTTTGAGTATTGCAAAACAGCTAAATAAATCAAAAAATAGCTAAATAAGTCAAAAAACAGCTTTTAAGTCAGTTTGACCAGCTTTTAAGCTGAGCCAAACAGGCTCTTAATCCTAAAAATTATTTTGACTTGTTTAAGTCCACGTAAAGAGATTAATTTCCTATTCGATGTGTGATTAAATTTAGAACACATCTTCCGTTTCTAAGAGGGATTTTAGGCTATACCGACCTATATTTATTTAGTATGTGGATTGAAATAAACCATAGATGTAATCAAAGTACGTAGTTTACCATTTGAAGTTTCATGTGTGATGTGTTAAACTAAGGTCTAACCCATCGGTGTCTTTCTAAACTTGACACAAACTTTCACTTATACATCTTAACTGAGCGATGTTCATTATAGACACCTAATATAGAATCTCGCTGTCATTTTAATGTCTTTTGCTTATATGGCATGATGAGTGTGGCACACTCATTGATAAGCGCGTGAAAGGGTTATTTAGTCAATTTTTAATTATTTTTTCATCTTCTTCCCCATTTTCAGCTACCATTTTGACCAAATTAAATTTTCCTCATTGTGAATGAAGATTTTCCAACAAAATTGTCAAAAAGTATTTTTAAACTTTAAGAATAAACTCATACATAAAATTCTTTCATTAAAAATTTAATATTTAAGACAGTGAAATTTAAGAAAGATTTAATAAAAGCTTATTTTAATAATTTAATGGGAGTAAATTCAAAGAAACACAATATGTCAGCGTGGGTGGGGATAATTTCTGCAAAATGGAAAAGGAATTTGGAGAAAGCAAAGCAATTGACTATCTTTACTATTAGTATTTTCCTTTTCGGATATTCTTATCATAGCTTATTTGTTTTTACTTTTTTTTTAAAAAACTATTTTGAATATTAGTTTTCTTTAAGAGTGTGTTTGGTATGATATAAAATATTTTCTGGAAAATGTTTTTCAATTTTTTCATGTTTGGTTGGCATAAAAGTTTTGAAATATGTTTTTCAAATTAACTCATTTTTCTCAAAATTAAGAAAAATGATTTTCTTTCAAAAATTAAGAAAAACATTTTTCAAAACTCTCTTCCAATTATTGGAAAAACATCAAATTTAAAAAAATATTTTCGATTTCAAAATTTTATTAATTAGAACTATTTACCCACAAACAAGTGAAAAAGGAAAAGAATAATTTGAGATAAAAGCAGAAAACATTGAAAGAGATACAGAAACTTTGAATGAAATCCAGTGATAACAACTTTGCCTACTGGGAACAAAAGTGCGTAAAAGAGTGGGACAAAATCAAAGTGAGCTAATTCTAAAAATATATGATCTTAAAATTCAAACATTTCGTTATGCCACAAAATCAATTAGAAGTGTGATACCCTAAATTTCCACTGCCCTTCCACTGGATCATAAGAAACAAATTCTGCATCTTGTTCTACTGCTTTCTTAATAAGCATATCTTTGTACTTGTTGACCATTGGTCCGTCTCTGTACTCCTTCCCACTTGATTTGTTGATGCATTTGACATTAAGGAGAGTTATCTCAGCTGGTTTGTTGAGGCCTTGTCCAACTGGGGGTTTCTTGCTCTCATCCATATAGATGATCACCTCGCGATGGTTGAAACGAACAGCAGAATCAAGATCAAGCTTCCGAATATCTGTTTCTCCCAAGAACTTGATGCTTCCATACCCATGTCTTCCTACCACAAAGTCCTTCACGTGGCAACAAAAACCAGCTTCTTCCTTCTCCTTTGATAGCAACTCCTCTATAGGAGGAACTGTGTAGTAATCAGCACGTTGAAGCTTTGGCATTATGCCATCCACATCCTTATCATCGCCAGACTGTAACTTGAGCTTATGAAGAACTTTGTCTCCATCATGCATCCCTACATTTTAAACAGAAAAAGGAAATATTACACAATTAAATAGGCAAACTTGGTTAATTTGGCTCTTAATTCTTACAACTTGTAAAATAGCAAAAAAGTCAAGTTGTATATCCTTGGATATATCAAATAGATAACAAATGATAATTTTCTAGTGTCTAAAATCCTGTAAACGAATCACCAATCAGTATAATTTTAATTTTGAACTATTGGAGATTCCAGGCTTTGAGCTTTTAAGGAAATGGGATCTTGATGGAGCAGACATAAAATGGCAAGTACCTGATATTTATGTAATCCACAAACTAAAACATTGCAGTAACTATGATAATTGACTTATGCATCTTTTAGAATCCAGTTGAACCAATCAATGAAAGTAAGGGATGCATGCATATGTTCATAAAAAAAAGAAAGCTTACTGTCCATAGATGTATCAGCCCCTTGTGGAGATTCTGTGGTAGGACGAACCCAGTCCCTTGGGTTTTCCCTTGGAATGATGATGACTTCTGTCTTTAGTACACCAGTAGTGTTTTCTTTATCCATGAAAAAGGGTACCTACATAGACAAATATTATAGTCCTGTTAGATTTGCCAGTGTTTTTACTTAGATTAGAGGAAAATATGGACTTTGTCCTGTATTTTTTCACCGGAAGGATACCCATACTTGCAAATATTTCCATATGATTGCAACTTAAATGTTGGTCCATCAACCAAAGGATGGCCACGAACTACTAAACAAGTCTTACGTAAAATTATACTTCTCACCTTTGGTTTATCACTTGTAGGTTTGTATTTCTGAGGTGGCAACCTATGGTGACTTAGAGATGAATGTCGAATTATCAACGAAGATCTTCGTCTGACCGGAGCAGGGTTGTCAGAAACCTGCGAGCAACAAAAGGATAATTTTTCATAATAGCCTACAACTGTTCTTTTCACCTTAACCATAACCAATATAGTGAAACTAATAAAAACATAAGCATCCCTGATACTTTGAAGAGTTCTGTTTGGAATTTGAACAACTATACTGATGTTTATATCTGATTGGAGAAATACTGGAATTTATTTAGTATAAAGCAAAGGCCAGCAACTAGATGCAGTTACATCTACCTTGACATGAAAGCATAAATATACAACATTATGAAGGTGACAAATAAATCTGTTTTTCAAGGTGCATAACACTATAACAATAGTAACGAGGCATCCCAGATTCCCAGTACATCATGTAACTTCTAGTCAGTATGATACTTGGTTTGAGAACAATGAACACATCCAGGAGCAACATTAATTATAATTACTGTTCAGAAATGTGAAACTTACAGGTAAACTAGAAATTCCATACTGGATGGATGTTTCCAAATACGGGTGCTCAACTGAGATTTGGTCCGGAGGTTGTGTTTCAGCAGGAGGCATATTTGGCGATGGCTTGACTTCCACGATTACCGGAAAGTAAGACCTGAAAGTATGTTAAGATATAGTTGGTGCATGAGAAAGTACAGAAAGAAAGATCTCGGAGGCAAGAAAAAGAAGAGACACAGGAAGAATAAAACGATCAGACTAAAATGAGAGGACTGTGCAGTAATAACAGAGGCAGCAGAAATAAAAAAAATGTGAGGAAGTCTAGAAGTCAAATTTAGGCAACTAATAACACACGAAGTAAAGTAAAAGAACAGATAGTTAAGTTTGATACTCACGGTTGGCCATTCATACTTGGCTGCTGACCAACTCCTTGTCCAATTTCTGAGCAACTAGCACCTTCTTACAGGAAACAGGTGCCAGGAGATTAGTTACATTGATTACAATCCAACATACTATCGACATCAAAAAGAGCAAAACATACTGCAGTAAGTGTACCTGTTGTTGGGTGAGAAGTGTTGGTTGTTGGCAGTGTTGTTCCAACTTTAGCAGTTATTTCTGGTTGCAGAGGACCAATGAACAGAGGCTGCAAGAGTAGGCAACAACTTAGATGTACAACACTGCAATAGAAATGTTTCACCGATTTTATAGACCACGAGGTGCCTTTTATATTATTTATGACAGAAAGCAAATGGCGGAGATATATAAATGAGATCGAATTGCATATACGTTCAGAAACACTTACAGTATTTTGATTCGCAGCAAGTGTGCTTGAAACATTAGAAAGTCCTGGTGGAGTAGGCTGTGACTGCTTTAGGCAGTTCAAGCATAACGTGGATTGTGAAGCGCCTCCTGTAGTTAAAACAGTAGAAAAAGAGTTCTTCTGATAAAAATCATGGCCTGATGTCTTAGTTAACAAAGGATATGTGGAAGGTGAGACTGAACATGGAGATAGAGGGGCAGATGTTGATAAAGAAAATGGGTTCCTTAATGGAGTAGTGGAGACAGTGGAAGAACTGGAAGCTGGTTTAAAAGGTGCAAACTGATTTGAATTGTTCCACGGAGAAAAGGAAACATCTGAGGCAGTAGACTCCACTCTATTTCTAGTGCCACAAGAGTTCAACAATGACGGGTTTGGGGGAAATATATGGGAAATGGCCTGTTGTGCCTTCGTAAATGGGGTAGAATTTTTTGATAGAGAGTCAACCCCTGCTCTTTCCACTGTAAATGTACTTGGAAAATGGGAATTAAAAGGTTGATCAACAGTTGATTGGTTTAATACTGGTGATATGAAAGGCTTCGTGTTGTTGATGAGACCAAATCCCTGTGCGGTGGAAACACTAAATGAGGAACCACATTCCTGACCTGCAAATTCACCAAAAAGTTAATGAAATACAAGGTAGATTTCTTTGTTATCTACAGATAAAGAGAAAAAGTTAAGGATACCTTTATCACCTAACTGGTAGTCCTCAAACCTCAACTCCTCCTGACTTTTATCTTGATAAGTCTGCATTCCACAAATGGATTGAATTCGTCCACCAAAGAGACATGTGCTATCTATATCTGGAGTTGCAATGTATGATGTTGTTCTACTTCCTTTCTGGTTAATACCAAATGCGGACTTTCCAAAACCAGAGCTCTGGAGCAAAGGTGTTGTGCTTTCTTTTCCTGCTTTGCAAGTTTAATCTAAGATTGAACACTCAGGAAATTCAAAAATATGAAGTAGGAATAAATGGTACTTAGTAATATTTAACAAAAGCTCAACATTGATTTCAGATCAATTTAGAAGCACGGTATATGAATATATCAATCGGATCATCTAGATTACAGAACAAAACTCTCCCTTAAACTGTTGAATAATCTGCTCCAACACATGATAAAATGGACAATAAAGCAAACCTTTGATCCCTGACATGGACATTGCTGGTTGGCCAAAGGAATAGGAATTAAAACTTGGGGTGCCAAAGTGTGAGTTGCTTGAAACACCAAATGAAGTAGCTTGTAAAGATCCAAATTCGGAGAAGCCTGAGGCATTGGCATCCCTGGACCAAAACAGAGGTTCATTGGTCACACTGTTAACGTCATATTTCTTTCCAAATGTTTGTGAAACGGATGAGCCCGGAAATATAAGTTGTGTTTGACCAGATGTAGCATTCGTTGCTGCATTAAAGGCTAACGTTCCTGCAGTTAGAAAATCAGATTGAATTGATTTGCTAATGACTAATTAAATACAACTACAAGGCATCAATAGCTGGCACAAGATTGGTTCCAGAAATAGTTAACAATAGCATTACCCACCATAAGAAATCCACTGAGATATTGCAGTTATTACTAACATTTTTGGAGAAGAGTACAGCTCAATGTGCATAGCTACTTTCACAAGGAGAAGATTTAGCTTTTCGACCATTTCCAAAGCCGCTTCGCCACTCTAGAAAAGTAAATATGATATCCCTCCTTTCATGAAAATAGCAGTGTAAGTGTAACATATATATAATGTCATTCCTCACCTGGGCCACAGGCGAGAAAGAAAGATGTACTTAATCCATTTCGCAGAGAAATCATGTGAATAACATAATCAAATAGTGTCTGTAGATCATTCCCGTGTGGGTTCCCTTGTCATAAAAAAAGAAGAAGATGAAGACGAGTTCTAACTTGTCTGTGCATCCCTCGGTCCTAGTTCTCCGTAAACTTCTATTTTGTCATGTTTAGAGGAGGATTACTTGGTTAACTGACATGTTGTACCCTAGTAGTTGTGATCTCTGTAATCTCTTCCCTATTTTGCTATTTCACTTGTCAGATGAAGTAGCTCACATTCTTTTAGCACTCTAATAAATTAATGTTCTGAAATAAAGCATGCTATTAGTGCTGCAACATTACTCGGTAAGCTGAGCCTAGCATCACATTTTTACAGCAACCCACCTCTTGTCGCTGTGACTTAGTTCTTTCAGACGCCTTTCAATTGAGCTTAAATTGAATATGGGGACAGTTTATTTTAGCACCATTTTTCAGATTTATAGGGTTGTATAAACTCCTCATGCATCGGACAACTTCCTAATTCTATTCTCCTGCTTTGGTATTCTTTGGCCATTGTTCCTACTCATGTGCTCTCATTTTTTATGTACTGAAAACAGTCAGCCTGATTGAATCACTCACTGTTACCTTTTTGCATTTTGACTGTGACTTCATACGAAGATCCATATTTCAATTTCTGCTCTTTCCCTCTTTGTTTTATTTGATTGGTAAGTATTGTTCTCTCTTTTAGCCTTCTCATCATCATTAAAATAAATCAAACAAAGCATTTTTTTAAATCACCTATGCTCCAAAGATGCATATACAATGTGAAGTTAAGGTTACTTCAGGTTATAAAAAAAAACTGTAGATTATTCTTGGTCAAGCCTACAACTATCTAATATCAATTGGAGTTGTCATACGTATCCTGTTGATGTCTCCAGTTCTGGATGCACCTAATCAAATGACTAAAACCAAATAAACAATGTGCTGATAAATCATTCAAAAGATGGACATGCATGTGCGCCAGGTACATTTTAAGCTCATTACCAGTATGGACATTCATTATAAAAGATTACTCCTCTTCCATGGGCAACCAAATATTCCCATCACTGTTGCCTTCTCCACCAGGTGAAATCATCTCTAAAATGCACCCAAACAGCCATATAAATTCAAATGCCCAGATTTTTGAATTTATCTTTTGGATTGCGTAACCTGGGAAGAATGAAATATTAGACAAGTTCATTTTCTCAGGTGGGAGGAGGAAAACCTTTTTAAATTACCTCATGGAGATACCAATAGGTTAAATGGTCTTTCTTCTGAGTGTATTGGACAGAGACCAAAGAATTTGTTTGAAATTAACTTAATTGCAGGAAGATATGCACATATAAAGGTAGCAATAATATATTTGAGAAGCTTAATCTGAATCACATAAGAGAACAAAAATACCTTTATCACCTAACTGGTAGTCCTCAAACCTCAACTCCTCTTGGCTTTTATCTTTATAAGCCTGCCTTCCACAAATGGATTGAATTTTTCCGCCACTGAATCCTGTGATATCGTTCTCTGGAGTTGCAATATATGATGCTATTCTACTTCCTTTCTGATTAATGCCAAATGCTGACTTCCCAAAACCAGAGCTCATGAAAAAAGGCGGTGTAATTTCTTTTCCTGGGTTGCAAAGTTAATCACGATTAAACACTTAAACTATCCAAAAATATGAAGTAGAAATAAATAGTACTCAGTAGTATTTAATAAAAGCTCAGCAGGGATTTCAGACCGTATAGATAACAGAACAAAATATTGATTAATCTGCTCCAATACATGAGAAAATGGACAATAGAGTTCACCTTTGCTCCCTGACATAGATACTGCCGGTTGTCCAAAGGAGTATGAATCAAGTCTTGCGGTGCCAAAGTGTGAGTTGCTTGAAACACCAAATGCAGGAGCTCTTGGATATCCAAGTATGGAGGAGTCCGAGACATTGACACCCCTAGACCCCACCAAAGGTTCATTGGCCACACTATTAAAGTCATATTTCTTTCCAAATGTCGGTAAAGTGGACGAGTTGGTAGATGCGTTTTGTGTTTGACCAGATGTAGCATCCGTTGCTGCATTAAAGTCTTAACGGTACTTCAGTTAGGTAAGCAGATTGGATTGATTTTCTAATCACTAATTAAAGACAACTACATGCATGAATAGCTTGCACAATATCTGTTCCATAAACTGTAACCAATACAATACCCACCCACCATACGAAATCCCAATGAGATATTACAGTTATTACTAACATTTTATTTTTTTAGAAGAGTACAGCTCAATAAGCATAGCTACTTCCACAAGGAGCAGATTAAACTTTAAGACCAATTCCAAAGCCGCCTTACTTCTCTAGAAAAGTAAATACGATATCTCTACTTTCATGAAATCGACAGTATTAAGTGTAGCATCTATATATGTCAATCCTCACTTATGTATGTCATTCCCAATTTCCCATGCAGTAGCCTATGTGGTCTTTCTTCTTAGCGTATTTGGACAGAGGTTATAGAGCATTGTATGGAAAATACAGTTTATAAGACATTGTAATGTACCAAACTCAAGCTAGAAAGAAAATTAAGTTTTGAAGAATATGCAAGAAATTTGAAAATTGTGTGAAAGCACATTCTTGTTAAGTTGTTATCAAAGAATCATGATATATATATAACTAAGCTTTTTTTTTAATCTTTTGTTATACTACTATGTTGCCTCTTTTCTTGGATCCCAGTTACATCGATTGATGAATTTGATTTCAACTACATTATGCTTTAGTTATCAAGAAAATTCAGTAAAAAAACCATAAAAATCAGAACACAATGCATCAAAAGCATAAAGAATGAAGTTCAACTTACTTGAAGCGGTGTTTCCCAAAAATATCGACATGGAAGAGAACTTTTTTGATTGTCAATTTAGCGGAATGGTGGTATATAAATAGAGAAGAAGAAAGAGTTTGGTTGCATAATCTCTACGCACACTTAAACCGCAAGCGTGTTGCTTACGGTTTAAGCTAATGAATTTTCCAATGTTTTTCTAATTTAATAAAGTCTTTCTCGTTTATAATATCATATATTATTACAAGTGAAAAGATTTTGAGTTTAAAGTTAAATTACGAAAATATCCTTCATCAAATTAAAATATTATAACACATCAAATTATTTAAATATTAAATGCACATACAAAATTCATTAACTATTTTTTATCTTAAGAAAAACTGAAAAAGAAATTAAATGTGAAATTAGAGAGTTCATGTATCTATTTCATTTGTACTACATTATCAAAAATCATGAAATTTTAGAAGAAAAAGAAGATGAAACGTTATTTCTAAGTGATAAACAATGAAGAAGTTGGAAAGTCATTACTAATTGATAAATTACCATTAAGAAAATAATTTTTTACAATAAATAATAAATGGAACATGTCCAATGCATAATGCATTAATGAAGTGTTAAAGATTTATTTATTCAGGCGGTTATATCAGAAAAAAATAAAAAAAAAAAATATATATATATATATATATATTTATTTATTTATTTTATTTTTGCAGAATTTAAAAAGCTCTATAGTAATTAAATGTAGACTAATTTAATTTAATACATATAATCAATAAATCTGTTAAAGGAATCCCAAAGAACATCAAAGAAAATTGTTTCCATTTTTTTCATGGACATATTTCAGTTAAGTAAGATTTCTTTAATCTTTGTTTTTCGATTTCTTTTTCATCATTTTACCCTTTTCTTTAAAGCAACATTTGCATGAAATAATAGATGGTGAAGTACGTAGAGTTAATGAATATATAATGGAATCAAAGAATTGCCAAATTCAAACTTTGTGAGATGATATATGAAGATTACCATTACCATCATCAACATTAGCAAGATTCATGAGGTATGAAAGAAAGAAGATTGATTTCTTTGAAAGACTGATTGTTATAATTTTCATTAATTGATTTATTCTTTATAGTTTCTTATGATTATATTATTTATAGATGAAAAAATGTGTACAATTTAATATGTTACACTACTAAAGAAGTGTATAGTGTATTTGTTGGGAGTCTTAAATGATATATTGCTTTATTATTTTCATTTAATTAATTTCTAAAATTTTGTTTCATGTTATTATTTACTAAGGTTTAATAGATCTTTATTTTGAATTTTATTATGATTATAAATATCGATAAATTAGAGTGTTAATGCAATTTTACTATACTAGATGGATTGTTGATCTTGAAAGAAATAAAAAATGATTGAAATTGCTACTAAAATTATTTTTAAAAACTCAAAAGGAAGCTTCAAAAGCTTAGATAATTAATTTCTCCGGTATACTGATTTTGTTAGTTTAGTCAATTGGTTCATTATTTATATAATTACTTTTTTTTATAGATGAAATACAATATTCCTTTATTATTTTTATTTAATTAATTTCTAAAATTTGTTTCCTGTCATTTTATCAAGGTTCAATAGATCTTTAGTTTTGAAAATAATTATTGTAGTGATGGAAAAATAAAGTTAAAAAGTTAAGTAAGCAATTTAAGATTATTTTCTATGATGCAATTGATATTGGATAACACGTGCGATGCACGTGTCCAAAAACTAGTAGGACTAAAAATACCTATTTTTCTTTTTCCTATTTTTTTTTCTTTAATTTGATGAAGATTAATTTGTAAAATCAAATTACAGTAGCTCTAAATTAATATTCAATAAATTATTAAATTCTTTAAGATAAATACTATTTTTCGATCTTGATTTGGGGCACCGTAAAAAACATTAATTTTGATAAGATATTATATTTTTCAAAGACTTTATACAAATATATAGTCTCATATTTTTTTAATATTATAAATTAATAATTTTTTAAAAATTAAAAAATATCTAAGATAATTTAGTGAATTGTAATTTTAGTTTTTTTTTAAAAAAAAATTACATATAATTAAAGTTATCTCCAACTTTTCTTATTACATCTACGAAAAATGGTCTTCTTGAACTGCACAAAAAATTATGAAGAGTCTAGATATAATAAGTGACATTATTATGTGTAATTGGTTTCAAAGGAAATGTAATATGGTCTTCAATCACACCAATAATATTATTCTTTTCTATAGTATCCATAATTTCTTTTAAGTTTCTGCCTCTTAATATATATTATTTTATTTTTAATCAAGTAATCCAATAGGCTATGATCATTAATCATGGGCTCGAATTCATGAATATCATTTTTACAAATGTATTTGTTTAAATTCTGGAAAACTTCATTAAATTTCAAAAATACTCTCCAAATTAATAAATATTAATTTATTAATTAAATTATATTTTTATAAAATTATTTTATGATTGCAATAATATTAATTTATAGAAATTCTATTATATGCTCTATTAATTTAGAGATTCTATTATATGCCCTTTGAAAAATTAAGTTTCACTTATTTATATTTAAAAATAATTAAATTTACAAGGTGAGTAAGTAGTTGCAACCTTCAATAGATAATAGATAATTCTTTTAGTGGGAAAGAACAAAAACTAATTACTTTGTTAAAATTAATTTATTATTTTCTAACTTCTTTTTTACCGCTTACAAAAAAAGAATATACTAATGTGGTGGTTTCAGAAAATACAGCACAGAAAGAAGGTTATAAAATTAATTTAAACACCTAAACTAACAATAACTTCTACAAAAAAATGTTTTTTCATGTAATATAGTACTGTATAAGTTAATCTAAAAGATGAAACACAAACAAATATTCGTTTTTTCAGCCAATGAGATTGTACATGTGATGTTGAACTCATCCCTTGGGCCTATTGCTCTCTTTTGGAACAATTAATGTTTTTTCTAAAAAGAAAAATTGCCACAAAATCTATAAATGATTTTTCTTAAAAAATAAAAAATTATGGTTTAAATCTTAAAAATAAGTTTAATAAAGTAGATATTAGTGTAATTTAAATTATCTCATCAATAGTAGAATGATAAATTAAAGTTAAACTATTGTTTTATTTATTTTTGAATTTTGACTTGATACAAAGTTTAAAAAATAAAAAAAAATATTTGTGAATCTAATAATTTTAAATTAAAAATATATTAAAATGTATCAAAGCATCTTTTAATCACGTGACTTAAGCATGTCAAGTAAAAAATTAAAATTTTTAAATATAAATAAATATAATAGTTTTTTAAAAAGAAGCTAAAAAATCTAATAATTAATAAAATAGTCTGTCAAATGTTATATAAAAATATAATTTATATGGTATAATTTGTCAAATATCATATAAATTATAGACTATCCATTATAACCTATCTTAACAAAGTTATACACTCTAAAAACTAATAGTGATTTAACTATACATAAAGTAATATTGATTATATATGAAATATATACTATTTATTTAATTTTGATCAACTCCGAACAATCTCAAATTCAAATTTAAAATGGGAAGAAAAGAAAAGACACAAACGAGGGAGGAGGAGGAATAATGCACAAGAAAAAGATAAATGTGTTGGGCTGATATTTGTATAATTTACCTTAATTTATTTTTATTTTAAGTTGTAAGTCTAATTTATATTTAATTATAACTAAGAATTTTTTTTAAAAAGTCATTATTTATGCATCAGCCTAATTCTTTTTTTTTCTTTTTGGAATTTAAAAAGGACAACTTTTACATATAGCAAATAAAAAATTCATATTTGTATGTTATAGCAAACTTTGCATAATTGCGCTCCATAGCAAACATAAAACTGTATAATTCGCTATACATATACAAGTGTATAATTCGCTGGCCTAAATTGTATAATTCGTCAACCTATTTCGCTGCAATTGTATAATTCGCTATCCTATTTCACTACAATTGTATAATTTACTGCTTATTTCGCTGCAATATTAAGTGTATAGCAAGAAGATATATGTTTTTCTCTCGCTTAATACAAAAAACAGAAACACAATATATGCACTTCTGTTATATAAAGCTAGAGAAAATTGTATTTTACCGCAATTGTATAATTCGCAATTGTATAATTTGTTGACCTTTTTCTCTGCAATATTTGAAGTAAAATGTTTGTAAATTGTATAATTAAGTGTATAACACGAAGATATATATTTTTGCATGTGTATATACAATTTTCTCTCGCTTTATACAAAATAGAAACAGAATTATATACTTATGTGTATAAAGCGAGAGAGGCGAGCGAGAATGGAGAGTGGCGAACGAAATTTCTGGGAGAGAGACGCTGGCAAATTTTAGCTAACGTTTGCTATGGAACACAATTAAATTAAACCCTAACTATTTCATTTATTTTAGATTATTAATTTACTATTATATACAATTTTTCCTATAAAAGAATTAGAGCCCAACTATATTTTTTTACGCCTATATTAATTTTTGTTTTCTTTTTTTCTGCGTGTTTTGACTAGTATATCTGCATTATAAAAGAAGCCACCCTGCCCATTTTAAAAGAAACCACCGTCATTTACACTCACCGGCAGTTCGGCTCTCAGCTCTCAACTCTCCGATGACAATGTCGATCAGAACCCTTTTAACTCTTCGATGACGATGTCGATCGAAACCACTAAATCGATTTTCCTGTCTTAGTACTTCGGCAGTTCGGCTCTCAACTCTCCGATGACGATGTCGATCAAAACCCTTTTAACTCTCCGATGACGATGTCCATCGGAACACCTAAATGGATTTTCCCGGCGATCAATCTATTGGTGTTCTTTCCATTATCTACTAGAGTACTAGAGTAGAATTCTTGTATGCATTCTACCCTTCTTCTTATCTGCTCAACTAATAGACTGGTCTTCCCAGGTATTGTTCCACCCACTAATAAAGAGGTCTTCCCAGGATATTGTTCCATCCACTAAAAAAGAGAAGGAAAATTCTTGCGCTTTTTAAGAAAAAAATTAAGGAATTGTTGGCTTTTTGTATTGACATTGATATTCTTATAGACATATTTTAAGAAAATCAAGAATTCTTGCATGAATAATCTTAAGAAAAATTCAAGAACTTGTCGGAATAGTTTAAGGAAATCAAAGAAAGGGTAGTTTTCAAGAATATGACGTTGCGAATATTAACGAAATTCAATAAATTCAAAAGAATTGTGTTGTCATTCTCTCAGCGGATGTTAAGGATGTTCAAGAATTTGTTTGAACTTTTTCAGGGAGTCAAAAGATGTACATGCGATGGGGAGTCAAAAGAAGGTAAAAGCATTCCTGTTATTTGTTGCTGACCTGAATAAGAGCTGAGGTTTTCTAGTGCATGTTTCAGTTAATTTAGTTTCATTTCGTTCGCCACTTTTCAAGATTGTCTCGGTCTGCGTTCTAATTATTGAAATTATTAGAGATCAAATTGTCTCTTTCTAAGTCTCGTAGGCTATATAGTTGCATCTTGCTTATGTTCAGATCTTGTAATAGAATTGTCATGCCTGACATTTTTATTCAAATTTTCAGAATTTGCACGAACGATATCTCAAAGTTTCTTCGTTTATGGGACAAAATGGAGGGACTGCAGTCCAGAGATTACAATTGAGTACCTTAGCTATATGTCAGATATTTTTGTGACTTCTTCTCTAATTTGTTAAGATGATGGAATTTTTTCTTTTCCAATATGAGTTGCAGAGCGGTACTGAACAGAGTATCTGAAGATTCAGGATTACTGTACTCAATGTAACTTTTGCGTCTTGCATTTTTTTTGGTGATTCATTGGTTCCTTATTCGACTGATAAAACCTGGAGGATGTCAAAGTTCTCCAACAGGCTGATAAGAAGTTAATTTCGACTGTGTCAAACACAACCCTTGTGATGTGCCATGCCGGATGATGATTAAAATTAAGACTGTTCATGATGTGCCATTCATGCTAGTTAATTTGTCCTTGAGTGCTTGTTTGTGTTAATAATCAATGATGACAGAAAACATGAGCTACTAATTAATGTTCTTTTACATGGTGCATAACCTAGAGCAGTAAGGAGACTACATAATTTCAAGAAGCTATCTTCTGGAGCTTCACAGCCGTCATTCCATAAGTATGATCAATCTTCCACCCCAAGTTGTGGGGACGGTGTATTTTCTGTTGAAAGGTTATGTTATCAAATTTCTTGGGAGCGTTAGGTCTCTTTCTGATATTATCTCAACTAATTATGTCAATAACTCACACGATCTGATGTTTATTTCTTCAGGCCAAATGTGAAAAGGAAACTTGTTAACATCTGGAATAGCAAATTAGAAGCTCAAGGGGGGAAATGCACAGGTCCACACGATGGGCAGTCAAAAGAAGGTAAACCATTCCTGTCATTTGTATCTGACCTAATAAGAGCTGAATTTTCCTAGTGCATGTTTCAGTTATTTAACTTCATTTCTTTCACCTATTTTTCAAGATTATCTTAAATTGCATTCTTACTAATCATGAAAGCATTAGAAATTACAATATCTCTTTCTGAATCTCCTAGGCCACATAGTCTCTTTCAAATCCCATCTTGCTTATGTTTTGATCTTGTAATAAAATTTTCTTGCCTGACCTCTTTTATCAATTTTTCAGAATTTGCACCAATAAAAACTCGAAGTTTCTTAGATTCTGGTATAAAATAGTGGGGACTCCCTAGAGATTGCAGTTGAGTACTTTAACTATATCTCGGATGTTTTTGCAACTTCTTCTCTATTTAGTTAAGATGATGGACGTCTATCTTTCCCAATATGAGATGCAGAGGGTACTGGAACAGATAATCTTAAGAATCAGGATACTATACTGGGTGTCACTTCTGGCGTGTTGCATGTCATTGGTTCCTGATACCATTGATAAAAACTGCCTTAAGGGTGCCAAAGTTCTCGAACAGGTTGATAAGAAGTTTATTCTGATTGTGGCAAGCACAACACCTGCTATAATTGATCAGGTATATTTTGTTCTTGCATAGTCCATTATGGCCATTCTTGGTTTCTGAGTGCATGAACAAGTATATTCTGTAGTTACTTTTTTCAAACATAGTATCTTCATCACTATTAACAAATGATGATATAGGCTTATACAGGTAAAATTCTGTATAAGCCTATCTGATGCATGAGTTGACTGTTGTTTGCTAATAAGGAGTTTCTCTTAGGATTTTTCTCTTTGCAGTCATTGTTGGTGATGTATTTTACAACTAACCAGTTCGAAGTAAGCAAATGCACTCCAAGTACTTTTAGTTTTCTCACAATTCAAACAAATGAAAATTACTGATTTACATACTTTACTTCTAAAATCTTTTGGTTTGCATATATAATCTGGAAGCCAAAAGAAGGTCTTGCATTCTCTGGAAGAGTCTCTGCTGAGAATCACCCTTGTGCAATCCAGTGTCTCCTTCAAAATTGCTGATATTGAAAGGTCCGATCCGTTTTTGTTACACTAGCTAGCTTAAAGATATTTTCTGTCTGGTTTCTTAGGTTTTGTTCATTGCATTTAGTGAGGATGGCCTGCTTTGCACATGTACCTCTCATTCTCCATTGCCAAAATTGTCCAGTGGGTTTGGGATTCATCTGACCTCCCTTAACAAATTGAATGCAAGTGATGGTTCATTCAAGCTCTCAGGATACATTTCAGGTCCTGATTTTTACGCAATGAACGTATAAAGGCCCAAATTGATGGATAAGAGATGTGATAAGTTATGTTTTCTACCATCTGTTTCCCTAACAACCATATTTAATTTGCAGGTCCTTCAATATTTTTGTATCCACTTACTTCAGTATATTTTCCTATCCAAAGAAAAACGAAAAACTAATCTTTGGTTAACATTGTCTATATCAGATGCTTGTTTTTAACAGTGTTTTTGTTCTCCATGACCTTCGTAATGCACATATCAATTCGAGATTTGTTTCCAAAGGACCAATACATAAATTACTTATTAACATAGTTATGAGTTTTGACAGTGCTTGTTGCATTGAGAAGCGAAGTAGATCTCAGATATATCCACTGTTTCCGTTGAACTTAAACTGTCTCATATCTTTATATGATTCAACTTGGAGCATTCAAAGACCTTTGTGGAATTTAACTAATTTGTTTTTTAGTTAACAATTTTTTTTAAAAAAAGTTCAAGATGAATTTTTCTTGGGATTTTATGATTTAATTTGTTTTGGGTTGGGTTGGGAAAAGAATGTGAGGTTTGGATTTATTTTATTGAATTGAGTTAGTTTAGCGTGTGGTTCTTGTTTGTTTTGTCTATTAGAGCATGTCACTTGTCCATTTTTGTTCCATGTTAGATGTTCAATCAAATTGCCTGAAATGATGTGTAGCATTTTACTCCCTTTGTTGGCACCATTGATACTGATTGTGTTAATCTCATAAACTACTTTGACGTGTTCTACAGGAATCTCTTGTGGTAACTAAATGGTTCTTCATGTTACTTGTAGAGGCGAGGTGTGGTTCTTGTTTGTTTGTCTATTGGAGCATGTCACTGGTTCATTTTTTTTCCATGTTAGATTTGCAATCAAATTGGCTGAAATGATGTGTAGCATTTTACTCTCTGTTGGCACCATTGGTACTGATTGTGTTAATCTCATAAGGCTACTTTGATGTGTTTTACAGGAATTTCTTGTGGTAACTAAATGGTTCTTAATGTTACTTGTAGGATTGGCACCTCGTCCTTCTCTTTATTGAGGATACTGTCACGAATCTCTGGACTGTAAGTACCGGTGAGAGCACGCTCTATCGACATTTTTATGCAACATAACTTTGCATTCATAGTATTTGATGTTATTTGTACATGTGGCTTTGTCCACTCCACATTCCCTTTCCTGTTGGCTGCAGCCACCACCTGCTGCCCTAAAACGGGGACCAATTGTGGAAAGGTTGGTTGGTGGAAGAAAGAGTTATGCATCAGATGGTGCAAATCATTTCAGTGTTACGCGATCATGTAGTTTTATCACTTTCTTTTCTCGTAAGCTACTTGAATTTGGAAAACTTAGATAAGAAAATAGCTGTTGAAGTATCCTCCTCATCTGATGCTGTCCCATTCACTGCTCCCCTTCCAGATATTCTTGAGATCAGTGAAGGCAGGTGTAGAGCTCAGAGTTGCAAAGCTACACTTGAACTTCTTTCCTACTGCCAAAGAAACTGACTGGAGAGTGCTCTGTCAGAGAGATATTCAATCTTCTTCTGATATTCTGAAAAGCATGATCCTGGGTCCAGATTCCTCTGTCAGATTGAAAGTTCAAGTCAGTCAATTATGGATCTCTTGCTCATTGCACAGCCGGTGTAAACTGGAGATCTGTTGATGATGGAACATCTTTTGATATTGATGAAGATATATTAAGTTTGAAAAAGTGACTAGAGTACTAAACAAAGTTGCCTTGGAGATGGTGTTGAATTTAAAGCAGTTGATAATATTTACCAGATACTATATCAAAAGATTTTGAAAATTATCCAGGTGCAAAACTAAGGCATTGCAGAAGTCAAAAATTTTGTCAAGATATCCAGAAAAATCTTCATTGACCAAGGACATCTTATGGATCATAAATAGTAGTTGGAGTAGTTCATTCCAAATTTATCATATTAATAATTTTGACAATACTCAGGTAAGTTTTTTAGTCTTATTCGATAACCATAGCATACTATAACAGGATTTGTAATTTTATTACTATGAATATTTATTTTGTGAAATAAGTTGTTTGGACCGATTTTTAAGCAAATTATTTGCGTCCATTGAAACATACTATAACTTAATTATAAAAAGGTGTGTACGGTAGATAAAGAAAAAAAATAAAAATGTTAAGAGATTAAAAGAAAAAACACTCCAATTAGGCAAAATTCCCCATAGCGGAATTAACTTGTTTTAAAAATTGAAAATATTTTTATATTATTTAAGGTTAAAAAACAATACTGTTAGACCTTTATTTTCAAATTAAAAAAAAAAATATTGATGACTTTTGACTTATAACAATTCAAAATATAAATCCATGCAAACAGCCTCAACGGTTCGGTCAGCAATCTGTTTCCTATTGAAAGTAAAACAAACGTGTTTTTTTTTTATATATATATCCTAAAAAGGGGGACAATTAGACAGAAACTTACTAATTTATAAAAACTGATTTAGGAGATTTTTGGAGAGAGAGAAGAACCTCAGAGCCTACATGATGAAGGCATGCAATCTCTTAATCTCAATTTCTTGCTGCTAATTACTCTTAATTATCTCAAATTCTCATAATGAAAAAATCTTTGCATTTATTTATTTTCTATTTCGCAGGAGATCATCCGTCTACCTATGAAGTTTCTTATTCTCTGTATCACCGTTTCTATCTTATTCCAACATTGTTCTTGCCTAAAGGTAATTTATTGATTATGTTCTTCTTAAACATTAATTATCTTAATTAGATCTCACTTAATATCGCATTCATGAATTTGTTATTTATTTTGAATATTTGATTCATTACAGATTGGAGAAACTTGTACCGACAGTAATTGTGATGAAGGATTAGTATGCTCTACTTGTCCTGCTAATGGCAATACCCGACCCAGATGTACTCGCATTCAACCCACTATTCCTACCACTAAGGTGAATTTCATATATCACAAGTCCAACTCTAATTATTTCATTTTTTTTTCTTTTTTCATTAATGGTATATTGAAATTTTTACTTTTATTTTTGTGGTTGAAAGGTAAAAGGTTTGCCATTCAACAAGTATTCGTGGCTGACGACTCACAACTCCTTTGCAATTTCCGGGTCAACATCTGCAACTGGGTCTGATATTCTTGCTCCGACCAACCAGGAAGATTCCATTACTGATCAGCTCAAGGTGATTTTCTCTATTTTCTCTAATTATGAAATGAATGTTTGAGAAATTTTAGCAGTTCAATTGATTGACTAGCTGAATGTAGCGTTCGAAAAGTTGCTGTGGAAGAAAAAAAGTTGAACAGCTGAATGTAATGGAATATCTAACTCTAAAAGATGAACTCTTTTAAGTAGGAGAGAGAAAAAAGTCAGATTAGATTGGTAATATACAATTGCAAAAAACTCATATTTTACTTTGCTTAGGACATAAGCATGTGCTTTCACCTAACGATCTTATCAAAATTGTCCACATGCTAATGTGCTAATTTAGTTCTCAGTGGAGTCTGTATATCAAAATTATGAGATAAAATTGCTACCTTTATTCCCCACTACTTTTTCTATGTAAAGATCTTTTGAGCCTTGAAAGAATTTGTTCTTGGAAAATTCAGAGCTGTGTGATTCAACTAACCTGAGAATTACTCCAGTAAAAAAGTAAAATATGCTATCGGTAAATATACAGTGACCATTTCAGGAAGTACTCTGATTTTACTACGTTTAGTTAAGCAGAGAAGTCATTAGCTTCTCAAGTCCTGATATTATTAAGTGAAAATTCTGCTAAAGAAATTGATTGATGTCTGTAGAATGGCGTTCGAGGACTTATGCTTGATATGTATGATTTCAACAATGACATCTGGCTTTGTCACTCATTTGGTGGGAAGTGTTACAATGTTACATCATTTGTAAGTATCCTAACACATACTGCTAGTTTTACTTGATTACCTGATTTGGTACTCATATAGCATTCTTGTTATTGCTGATTGGTGCAACTTACTTTCTGGATGATTCAGCAACCTGCAATCAATTCACTGAAAGAAATTCAAGGGTTCCTCGAAAAGAACCCATCAGAGGTCGTCACAATCTTCATTGAAGACTATGTCTCAACCCCAAAGGCCTTGAGCAAGGTTTTTAATGATTCTGGTCTTAATAAGTACTGGTTTCCAATTTCTCGTATGCCCAAAAAAGGAGAAGATTGGCCTACAGTGGATGACATGGTCAAGCAGAATCAACGTCTTGTAGTCTTCACCTCTAAATCATCAAAGGAGGCTTCTGATGGCATTGCTTATGAGTGGAGATACGTTGTAGAAAACCAATGTGAGTTAACAGCTTTTGTCTAATTTGATGCTTATGTTGCTTTCTGCTTTCTGGTATGACATACTTAGTGAATCTAGAATTGTTTACATTCGCGATTTAATTAGCAGCTCCTGTGAGATCAACTTATGTTGAATTGCATTTAATTTTCAAGTATTTGAAGAGGCAAATGCTTCAGAACTAGTCTAGGAGCCTTATGCCTATTAACATCGTTGTTTGGTCTCTGAATGACATAAGTTGGTCCTTGAGTAAATTTTCTTGTATTTGCAAGTTGCAACTTCACTTGCTCATCTTTCTTACATTTGGTATCATCAGACATGGTTGCTCAAACTATTGATGACTTGACATGTTTACTGTATGTTCTGCAGATGGAAATGACGGGATGAAAGCAGGTTCTTGTCCAAGTCGTTCTGAATCATCTGCTTTGAGTACATCGGGAATCTCTTTGGTTCTGCAGAATTATTTTCCTGATAATCCCAACAAAACAGAATCTTGTTTGGATAATTCTGCTCCGCTAGTTACTATGACAAAGACTTGCTTTGAAGCAGCTGGCAAAAGGTGGCCTAATTTTATTGCTGTTGATTTTTATCAGGTATGTCTCCACTTTTATTTTCTTTTGCTTAAATCGTCTCTTTTCACCATAAGAAAATTATGAATTTTACTTATATTGATGCAGCGAAGTGATGGTGGTGGAGCTCCAGAAGCTGTAGATCAAGCGAACGGCCAATTAACTTGTAACTGTAGCAGCATTGCCTATTGCAAGGTTTGCTAGCTTGCTTTGACGTTAACTGCTAAAATGAACATAACACCTCATTTGTCACTCCCCAGAATTGGATTCTCTTTATCATTATTCTAGTCGAATTTCTCCCAGGGAAAGATATATTGATTTTCTTTGATAAACAGGTAAATGGTACATCACCCAAATGCGAGGCACCAGTGTTGTCACCCCCACCACCAGCGCGAGTAGCATCTACAGGAACACCACAAGATAGCAACAATAAATCTTATTCAAACAGAAGTAAACCACTTCATTGGTTGATTGGCACAATTTTTGCCGCGATTCTTCTTATCCACGTATAATTCTGCATTCTCCAAAGTCTCTACTCAAATTTTCAGACCAGACACACTTTATAACACGGGAGCAGAATGACACGATCCTCCTTATCTTTTATTTATTTTTTATTTATCTTCTGTTTACTCGTTGAGTTTCTTCACTTATCGGAGATTGATTGATGTGTTTACAATTAAAATGTGTATAGACACATAATGGCACAATGAAATGAAACGGAAAATTGAATTGTTCAATCTTTTTTGTGTCTCTAATTAGGCGTAGCAGCTGGTGTTAGACTTTTCTCTGTCAAACTTCAGCAAAGTGGACGTGCACATCTGTCCTCCAACACTATGTGCACGATAAAATGAATTATGAAATTAAATATGCCAAAGTTCACACGTATTTTATTTAATTATATATATATTTGGGATGTTTGGAATTCATTATTAATTCACACGTTTGACATTTCACTTAAAAAATACTTTATCAGTCTACTTTTACTTGTCCTCTTAAAATTTAAATTATACAATAAATAATAACTTTCACATATAACAAACACAAAATTTATATTTATATATTATAGCAAAGTTTGTAAAATTGCGTTTCATAGCAAATCTAATTATGTATAATTTGTTATACATATACAAAGAAACTAATTGTATAATTCGCTATACATATACAAAAGAAAGCAATTGTATACAAATCAATTGTATAATTTGTGTATGTATGAAATGAGAAAGAGATAAAGACAAAAGAAAATTGGGCAGGGGGATATTTGTATTGTATAATTATAAGTGTATAGGACGAAGATATATGTATTTGCAAGTGTATATACAATCTTCTCTCACTTTATACAAACATAAATATAATTTATACATTTCGTTTCTGTTTGTATAAGCGATAAAGGCGAGGGTGACGAGCGAGATCTGGAATAGGGGAACTAATATATATACAATTTTTTCTCGCTTTATACAAACAGAAACACATTTTATACACTTGTATTAGTGTAAAAGTGAGAGGGAGCGAGCGAGAGGGAGAGTGACGAGCGAAATTTTGAGGGAGAGAGGTGACTAACAAACAGTTTGCTACAGGGTACAATTAAACTAAAGTATGATTATAACATTTAATTTTATTTATTAGTTTGTCATTATATATAACATGGCAACTTTCACGTATAGCAAACAAAAACTTCATATTTGTATGCTATAACAAAGTTTGCATAATTACGTTTCATAACAAACATAAAACTGTATAATTCATTATACATATACAATTGTATAATTCGCTATCATATTTTCACTGCAATTGTATAATGCACAATTGTATAATTCGCTGTTCGCTGCAATATTTGTATAAAATTTGCTTTACATACAATTGAATCGAAGTAAAATGTATGTATATTGCATAATTATAAGTGTATAGGAAGAAGATATATGTTTTTCTCTCGCTTTATACAAAAACAGAAACACAATTTATACATTTCTGTTGTATAAAGCGAGAGAAAATTGTATTTCACTGCAATTGTATAATTCGTTCGCATTTTTCGCTGCAAATTTGCATTTGTCTACAATTGAATTGAAGTAAAATGTTTGTAAATTGTATAATTAAGTGTATAGCACGAAGATATATGTTTTTGCATGTGTATATACAATTTTCACTCGCTTATACAAAAGAGAAACACAATTTATACACTTTTGTGTATAAAGCGAGAGAGGCGAGCAGAGGGAGAGTGGCGAGCGAGTTTTTTGGGAGAGAGACGACTTGCAAACTTTGGCTAACGTTTGCTATGGAGCACAATTAAATCAAACCGTAGATACTCTATTTATTTTAGGTTATTAATTTGCTATTATATACAATTATCCCTATATAATATTCTCTACAGTAAAACACAGAAATTTGGCTAGCACTTGTTAGCCCAGTCCAATATATTTTGAAGCTGGAATGCTCAATAGGGCTTTTGGCGCGAAAACAAAATGTTCCCGCCATTTTTGTCAGCATTATCAACTGGATTTTCAATTGTTAGCTTTTTCATCACTACGTTTTTCAGATCTCTAAGAGAGAAATTCGGCTTACAGGGACAAGAAAATGTCGGACGAACAACAACCAACAGTCGAAGGAAGGCGCTCTAGCAGGAAAACAAGCGGCGGTAAGAGAGCAGAGGCGCTCGAGCGGATCAAAGCTCTCCGGACTGGTGGCCGTCGTTCCACTGAGAACGGCGGATTACAGGTCAAGATAGATGAACCAATTTACGATGTAGTTGAGGACGATGAGTACAATGACATAGTCGCTAAGCGCCGTGAAGCAGCTCGGGGGTTTATTGTTGATGACGATGGTTTAGGGTATGGCGATGAAGGCCAGGAAGAGGATTGGTCAGTTGCCGGCGTGTTATCGTCGGAAGGATCGGAAGATGAGAATGAGAGACCGAAGAATAAGAAGAAGGCATCGGAGAAGAAGCAGCAAATTACTAAAAAGCCATCAGCTGCGCTAACAGCTGCTGCGGCATTGATGGGTAAGCAAAGAATTTCTAGTCTGTTTACCTCTTCGGTGTTTAAGAGAGACGATAAGACTAGGAATTTGTCGTGCGATAGCATTGTAGATGATGTTATAGCTGAATTCGCTCCCGATGAGGCTGATCGGGAGAGAAGGCGAAGAGGAAATTCTAACTTATTGCAGGCTTCGAGGCGTTCAGTTGCTAATCCCAACTTGCTCAATGTTAAAACTGAGAAGCTTGGAGCTGGCAAGGTTGATTTGATGACTAGACAGGAAGTGAAACGTGTTACTGCTCATAATGGGGAGTCTATTTCAAGTGGCTTACCTGAAATTAGTACAGATGAAGGAACAGGTGGCTTACCTAAAATTAGTACGGGTGAAGGAAACAATTCGGTTAGAGATATTCAAAGTAGTGAGGTTTTAGATGCTGAAGTAGAAGGGGAGAAAGCAGTAAAATCAGATAATTTGTCTACAGTGGGAATAAGGGATGGTGACACTGTAGTAAATTGCGCTGAAGTGAAGTTGGAGCCCTTGGTGGAAAGTAAAGTATTTGCACTTAATGCTAAAATCAGCGAGGGAAAGGATCCAGGCTTGAGTGCTACTGCTGAATGGCAGGCTTTAAGAAATGCAGGTAGCGGGATCTTGAACTGCAATGAACCTGAGGCGAAACTTGTAAACACTGAAGAGAAAACAGATTTTGACTTGGATTCTGACGGATCATTGCCTTTCTTCATACTTGACGCCCATGAAGAGCTGTATGGTACAAATGCTGGCAATATTTATCTTTTTGGGAAGGTACTTTGGAAAACTTTGTTTGTGTACGCTTTCGCTATACAAATTTAAATGAACTAGAGTCATACCGACACCTTCTTAAAATCTGGTGTCTCTATTTTAGTTAACTTTGCTGGTGATCAACGTGTTCTGCATCACTTATGTTTGGGTGCCAATTTGCATATCTTTAGCCATACACCTTATCATTTGGATCTTTATCTGCTATGACCAAGTAAAATAAACATAATTGTACATGTTTCAATATTGTAGATTCTGCCACTATAGCCTACTGTTACCTTAATGGCCTTTATTCAGTTTAGGGACTTGGCAAATTTGTATGATCAATTTGAAAGTGACAATTGAACGACATAGAATAATATGTTATATCTATAGCTGAGAGATAAATTTTTTTATTTGAGCTCAGGTGAAAGCTGGAGGTACATACCATAGTTGCTGTATTGTTGTGAAGAACATGCAAAGATGTGTTTATGCGGTCCCTAATGGTTCTGTATTTTGTGGTGATACAATCTCCAAGCTCTCCAGAGATGTAGAAGAGTCTCAAATCTCTCCTTCTGCCTTCCTCAGTCAGTTGCACGTAATCTCTTGAAATGCTTTCTCCTTTCATGTAAATTTTCTACATATTGCTCATTTATTTATCCCCTCCATCGCAAATTTGTCCCTTGCAAATTCCTCTCCAGGAGATGGCATCAGGATTGAAGGCTGAGTGTAGAAATTACCTTCTAGAACATAACATCTCGAGTTTTAGCATGGCACCAGTGAAGGTTTGATTGAAGCATAATTTTACTTGCAAATTGTTTTCTGAAAATTTTACTAATTACAATTTGAAATATTACTTATTTCTATCTTTCTCTTTCCTTTTTGTTATTCTTTGTCCTTCTACATTTGTAGAGAAATTATGCATTTGAACGATCTGATGTACCTCGAGGGGAGAATTTCGTCCTTAAGATTAACTATCCTTTCAAGGTACATTTGTTATTTCTTTATGTAATATGAGTGATTAGAACATTATATACAACTTACGCTAGTGAAATATTATGGATTCTGTAATTCCAAGATCAAGCAATCGTTCAGATTTTCTCTGTTAAGTCACATTATTGTGTCATGTCTTTGAGTTACCGATTTTGAACTTTGTCATTCCAGGATCCACTGCTTCCATCAGATCTCAGGGGAGAAAACTTTAGTGCCTTGCTTGGTACTCATTCCAGGTATATTTCCAGTGGCTTTTCTAGTTTACATTCCTGTGGTACTTCATTCCAAGTATATTTTGGATGAGTTTTCTAGTTTACTAGCTTCCTAATGCGTGTGATCTCTCTTTATGAAGACTCTTTTCGTATCAGTTCAACTGGGTGATGCATTTTTCACTAGAAAGTATTAACCGAAAGAGCCAAGACCAATTGTATATTTTGAAATTTGCACTAGTTTCTATGTGGAGCGTGTGGCTCCAGCTGTGAATCATTCAGTTATACGTAAAGACCGACACCCCCCCCCCCCTCCCCCGGATAAAAAAAAATATTTGGATATTTACTTGTTTTGTACTTCTACTTGATTTGAATCTCTGTCATGTTATCCAACCAGCGTTTATTATTTGCAGTGCAATGGAGCTATTCCTGATCAAGAGGAAAATTAAAGGACCTTCATGGCTATCAATTTCGAAGTTCTCTAGTTGTCCTATTCCTCAACGTGTAAGGCCATCAAAGCAACTTCCCCTAATTTGTCTTCTGGTGGTTCACCTGGTCTATATTTCTGATGTTCTCTTTGTTCTGCACAGGTGAGCTGGTGTAAATTTGAGGTCATTGTAGATAGTCCAAAAGACATTAAAATCTCCACATCCTCGAAGAACGTTGCTGAGATTCCTCCAGTGGTTGTTACAGCAATAAATCTGAAAACTATCATCAACCAAAAGCAAAATATAAATGAAATTGTATCTGCATCTGTCATTTGCTGTCACAGTGCAAAGGTAAAGTTCACGAGGCTAGTTTCTTTTACCAACAACATCTGATTTAAGACATCTGTTTTTAGGATATCAGAAGGCAATGCTATTTTTAGTAATAAAAGGAATTTTTGATCTTCTGATGGTTATTTTACTCATGCAGTGCATCTAAAGATGTAAATGTAGCTCAACCATGTTTATTACCTGAGTTCTCATCTGTAATGTTTTCTGTGCATCAGTTCAAGAAATTAATTCTCTACCTGATTATGAGTTATGAAGTAAATATTATGGTTACTAAGGTATAGGGAAAATGAGATCTTGCTTGCAGAGGATCTTCCAATTTATGGAAAGTCAGGTCGAGAGAAAACTGAGATCTCGCTTGTAGAGAAAATTTCAGCTATATAGGGTCTTTTTTCTTGGGTAGTCAAATCTTTATGGTTATTAGGGATTTATTGGTTTAGTAGATCTTGTATGATGCACTTGATGGTACAAATACAGTACCCTGTAACATATACTTGTATGATGACTGAAGTGAAGCTGTATGTGTATCATAATTACGTACATTAGTTGCATTCTAATGTATCGTGGTGTGTCGTCTTCTTCCACACCGATAGATGCAACATACACACATATGCATGTATTCATAGACCAGAAGTTAAGTACCTTGGGTCTATTATCCAAGGAAATAGAGAGATTGACAACGATGTCACACATTCTATAGGTGCATTGTTGGTGAAATGGAGGCTCACATCCAGAGTCCCAAACTTTAAGGCAAGTTTTCAAAGTGGTGGTTAAACCGATGATGTTGTATTGAGCAGAGTTGGGTAATCAAGATCTCTCATGTTAAAAAGATGAAAGTTGCGGAGATGAGGAAGCTGAGATGGATATGGGGGCATACTAGGAGAGATAAGACTAGGAAGGAAGATATTTGGAACAAGGTAGGAGTGGCCTCGATAGAGATCAAGATGAGAGAAACGAGGCTAAGATAGTTTAGACATGGGCAGAAAAATGCATGGTTGTCTAAGTATATGAAGGTGTGAGAGGTTGACTATAGTTGATTTTAAGAGAGGTAGAGGTAGATCAAAGAAATATTGAGGAGAGTTGATTAGACTAGTTATGATGAAACCTTCAACTTTCCAAGGACATGACCTTAGAGTGTTATGGTGGTCGTGGGTTAGGGTAAAAGGTTAGTCAAATAGTTAGGTGCTATCTTGCTTATATCTTTGTACTATTAGCCGTCCTATTAGTTGTTGTATTACCCTTATAGTTTCTTGTCCTTTGAGTTTGGTTATTATTTGTTTCTTTTTGTACTTCTATTATTTTTTTACTTTGTTATGGGTTTTGTTCAGGTTGATTGTAAGATTGTCTTTAGTATCTTGCCATGACTTTTTTCATTTCCATTATATCTTTCTCTATACTACATTGAACTGTTTTTTCTCTTGAGTGGGTCTATGGTAAACAGCTTCTCCTCCTAGGTAGGGGTGGGTCAGCATTACTGCGTATACCTTACCCTCCCCAGACCCTACTTTGCGGGATTACAATAGGTATGTTGTTGCTCGGTATCAATGAAATAAATGTGTTAGAGCTGGTAATGAGAAAAACTAAAAAAAAAATAAGGATACATTTAATTTGCTTGTGGAAACTGCTTGACAGGAATTTCCTTGAAGTTTTACTAAAAAAGAGCATATGTTGATTTTGCAGATTGATGCGCCCATGTTAACCTCCGAATGGACAAAACCAGGGATGCTTTCTCATTTTACTGTTGTGCGTAAGCTTGAGGGAGGCATATTTCCTATGGGATTTACTAAGGAAGCAGCAGAGAGAAATACAAAAGCTGGATCAAATGTTATCAGTTTTGAGAGCAGGCAAGTTCATTGGATAATCAACGTATTGCCTGTACCTATATCTGTTTTTCATTTGACTTACTTAATGTTACTCTATTTGAAATCAGTGAAAGGGCATTATTAAACCGGTTGATGATCGAGTTGCATAAATTGGACAGTGACGTGCTTATTGGCCATAATATTTCTGGCTTTGACTTGGATGTTCTTCTTCATAGAGTTCAGGTTTGTGTTTAATTAATAGGTTCCATCTTCCATAGTAGTGATCTCTAAAAATTTTTTTAAGACATACATGATCCACAATATCCTCCAATTCTATTTTGAATCTTAATATAGCATACCATGCTCTCGTCATATGTAGTGTGCCATCCTATTTATACCTAACGACATTGAGAGTTTTCCAATCACTGCTTAGCTATAATTTAACTCTATGAATTTTAAGTAATCGCAGAAATACGAAAGTTTTAAGTTTTTCTGTATTTCTTAATTCTTAAAATAGAAAAAATCTGTGATATAGCTGCCTGCTTATTGTTCCTTGGGAGCTATTAATTTCTGCAGGCCTGCAAAGTCCCCAGCAGTATGTGGTCAAAAATAGGTCGCCTTAAACGCTCTGTCATGCCAAAGCTTACCAAGGGCAGTACACTTTTTGGCTCAGGAGCAAGTCCGGGGATCATGTCTTGTATTTCTGGGCGTCTTCTATGTGATACCTATTTATCTTCTCGTGAATTATTAAAAGAGGTAGAATTCCTACTCAATAAGCTATATATGGGATAGCTGTATATATATTTTTTTTGAAATTTTATAACTTGTGGTTTAACTATATCCACTTTCAGGTTAGTTATTCATTGACACAACTTGTGAAGAATCAACTGAACAAAGATAGGAAGGAGATTTCTCCCCACGATGTGCCTCAAATGTTTCAGGCTGCTGACTCACTCTTGGAACTTGTAGGTTCTGATTCTGATTTAGCAACTTTCTGATCCAATTGCTCTCATTTTTATTAGCATAGGGATAGTTATCTGTGTTTAGGTCAAGTATGAAATTTGCTGTCAACAATAAAAGATAATGTTAACCCATTGAATAACAGATAGGCCAGCTGCATTTTGCCGTTTATTCTTTTGCTGTACCTTTAGAATACATTGTACCACTCCATAACCAACAAAGAATACTGCTGATGGGCTTTTCAATAGCTAGAAACAAACAATAATAGAGTTCACTGGTTGAAGCAATATGTCATAAGCACACCTTTATGCAGTTAAGAGTTGACATTAGATGAATAAACTAGAGGCATGATCATTTAGGTGACAGATTGTCATGGAGCAGTTTGATTTGCAGCTCTGGATATGCTAATTTCATTTCTAGTTAATCTGTGAGGTTGGGCCTTGTCTCGTCCTTCTGTATTGATGTTACTGATGTAATAATTTTCTCCAATTTACACAACTGATTTTGCCCTCTAATTATCATCCTAATGAGCATTTGTGATGTATACAGATTGAATGTGGAGAAACTGATGCATGGTTATCGATGGAACTCATGTTTCATCTAAGTGTTCTTCCTTTGACTCGTCAGCTGACCAATATCAGTGGTAACCTTTGGGGAAAAACCCTTCAGGTGAACTGTTACAAAACCTGCTTTATGTTCATGAGACCAACTTTGTGGATATTATGCGGACATAGTCAATGTTAATTTCTCTTTATTTCAGGGTGCTCGGGCCCAAAGAGTAGAATACCTCTTATTGCATGCATTCCATGCTAAGAAATTCATAGTGCCAGACAAATTTTCTTCTTATGCAAGAGAAGCTAAAATTACAAAAAGAAAGTTGAACCAGGGTAATGAGGGAAAAGAAACTGAGCCCATTGATGCTGATGATCCAAATATTGAAGGTGGGATTCTGGACATCAACCATGGGAAAGCAAAAAAGGGGCCTTCCTACTCTGGTGGATTAGTTTTGGAGCCAAAAAGAGGTTTATACGATAAGTACATTCTGCTACTGGACTTCAACAGTCTATACCCTTCCATTATTCAGGTTAGTTATTTTTATACATCTCTCTCTCTCTCCCTTCCTCCCTCAATCATTATTACCTCTCATTTCTTCTCCTTCCCTACCTTTTCTTTTAGAAGGGAAAGCATTATCATAACTTTTGCTACAATGTGATTAACATCTAGCTAGATTGAAAGGTTCCATATTCCTAATATTTATTGCCATCATTATTTGTTGCCCAGTGATGTCAATTGCTCGATACTTGCATCTTATAATACAAGTTTCATACTTAAGTTTCCTCTTTTATTCTTTTCCTCTTTAGGAATACAATATTTGTTTCACGACAGTTGAAAGCTCTCTGGATGGATCAGTTCCTCATTTACCATCTAGTAAAAGAACGGGGCTTTTACCAGAGGTAAGTGCGTCATACTTGATTGCATGTTTTGATAACACCCTGAGCAAATTTTCCAAGTTGTCTTCCCAGCAATGTAATCAAACCAAACACTTTTGAAACTCCTGATATTCTATACAGAGTAAGTGCATGCCCAGGACAGTTCACCCCAAAACTTTTTAGTACTATTTGATGCTGGAAGTTTTGCTCTGAAGCACAATTTGACATAAACCTACATTATGTATGGTAATTTTTGTTGGTTTTATTTAATATACTTAATCAATTTGTTGATCCCATCTAACTTTGAGCTGGTCTTTCTTCAGTTAAATCAAGACTTCTTTTAAGTTAATGGTTATGTGCAGAATAGCAGTAATCAAGCATTCTACATAATTCTTGAAGGTGATATATACTCATCTCTTTTTGTGGTGAATTCGCAGTTGCTCAAGAATTTGGTTGAGAGGAGAAGAATGGTCAAGTCATGGTTAAAAACAGCATCTGGTCTCAAGGCCCAACAGTTTGACATACAGCAACAAGCTCTGAAGCTTACAGCAAACAGGTCTCACTGTTTTTGTTATATGCACATGCACACATTGTATATACTTGTGCTACTTGATGCATCATCATCATTTTGATATTATTGGAGATACATTTCCTGAGGTGATAAAATTTTACTGCAGTATGTACGGATGTCTAGGATTCTCCAATTCAAGATTCTATGCAAAGTCGCTAGCAGAGCTTATAACCTCACAAGTAGGAAGCTCACTTTTCCTAAACTGTTGTATATTTTATTTAAGCAGATTATAACTGCATATCTAACATCTCTATTTTGCTTTGTAGGGAAGGGAAATTTTACAGAGTACTGTTGACCTAGTTCAGAATTTACTCAACCTGGAGGTTTTCTTCTTGTGGAATATTTGCTGTTTACTTGTCCTGCCTAAATGTCAAATTTGGTCCTTGAACCCATTGTTCTCTTACGAATCAGGTTATCTATGGTGACACTGATTCAATTATGATTTATAGTGGACTTGATGACATTGGAAAATCCAAAGCAATAGCTGCCAAAGTTATTCAAGAGGTTGGTGTTGACTGCACACTTTTTTCCCTGAATTAGTATGATTTATAGTGGACTTGATGACATTGGAAAATCCAAAGCAATAGATGCCAAAGTTATTCAAGAGGTTGGTGTTGACTGCACACTTTTTTCCCCTGAATTAGATCTGTATATCGCTTGATTTCTTAAACAAGTAACCGAGGAACTGTCCATACATAAAATCAGAATTATTGATATGGTCCTTTTCCACATCAATGGAATCCCATCATCAATACACAATGAATTGATGTGGTATATTTATATTATTTGTGAACAATATAAAAATAGCATTCCGGTTGAGGGTGGTTTATGCTCTACTTTGGGTAAATATCTTCCCAATTTGGATTTATACATATAGGACAAATGCTCCCATTACCATCAATTTTATACAAGTATTTATTAGAGCTGCAATAACTTTGCTTGAAAATTAGGATCTCTTCACAAAGAAAAAGTTATGAGTAGTAATCATAGGTATCGTCTTAATCAACTAGGATTCATCACATGAAAGTGCCTCCTCTTTTATAGGTTAACAAGAAATACAGGTGCTTAGAGATTGATCTTGATGGTCTGTACAAAAGAATGCTGCTTCTCAAGAAAAAGAAATATGCAGCTGTAAAAGTGCAGTTTAAGGACGGAAAACCCTATGAGGTAGCTATTGCATGTTACAGAAAGTTGAAATCCTTTTGAACTTCTGTGACTACTCCATGTTGCTGACTCTTTTGCTTAGGTTATTGAGAAAAAAGGTCTCGATATGGTGCGTCGTGACTGGAGCTTGCTGTCAAAGGAATTGGGAGATTTCTGCCTTAGCCAAATACTGTCCGGCGGGTACATCTTGCTGTGAACTTGTTTCTTCTCTTCATATCATCATACTTGTGATTGCTCAGTACTGAATGATTTACATGTCTTTAATGGTGGCAGGTCCTGTGAAGATGTCATTGAATCAATACATAATGCACTTATGAAGGTATCACTCTCAATGATATTGAAATTCATAAGCCAGGAGCTGCAATGGCTCTGCAGCTTTCATATTGAATGCGGTTTAGTTTATATTGCAGGCTATATTCTTGATCAAAAAAATTTATAGGCTACTCTTTAGGATTGAGAATATTTCCAGGAGTGACTCTTAGCTTATGGCTTCTTTTCATGGAGTTCCACCAGTAGGGTTCCCCCTCCCCCTCCCCTCAGCCAGTCTCCCCCCACTGGCTCTCCTTACCTCAATCATTGAGCAGCTACTGCTTTCTACCATAAATCCTCTGTGTATCTCCACTATTGCCTTGCTAGTGCATTGTTCCGAAATTTGCTGGGCAGCCTGGAATCTTCATATACAGTCAGTCTTCTTCATTCTGGTTGAAGCCTTGAAGGAAAATCCAGCTGCTACTCTTAGCACCTGGAGAGGCAATCAGCTCATTTTAGTTTAATTTTTGTGATGTAGGCCTAGTACTAGTTTCCTATGATTATTCTTGAATTTCTCTGATCTACTGCAGGTACAAGAGCAAATGAGGACTGGCCAAATTGAGCTGGAAAAATACGTGATCACCAAATCATTGACTAAACCTCCTGAAGCCTATCCTGATGCTAAAAGTCAACCTCACGTTGAAGTAAGTTTTAAGAAGTCTTTGATCAATTCATGTCTCAGACTAAGGAACTGACAGTTAATATTGTCATCCTCTACATCTGTAGGTAGCACTCAGGTTGAAGAAAAGTGGCTATGTTACTGGTTGCTCTGCTGGTGATACAGTACCATATGTTATCTGTTGTGAACAGGTTTATTTCCTATTATTAATGGTCCAATACGATAAAATCCAGTTTTTTTCTTTTGGTTTCTGTTGTCTTAACATGCAGGTGTTACACACACTTGCAGGGTAATGGTTCAACTACCTCTGTGGGAATTGCTCAGCGGGCAAGACATCCTGATGAACTGAAAAGAGACAATGGAAACTGGATAGTAGACATTGATTATTACCTTGCCCAACAGGTCTTTGTAGTCTACTTATTTTGATCTTCAATTTTAAATCGCTATTGTTGGTTCTTATGCGTGCATATCTCGCGACTCCACCTAACTGTGAACCATTTTCAATGTCACAGATACATCCTGTAATATCCCGTCTATGTGCGTCAATTCAGGGTACTAGCCCAGCACGTCTGGCTGATTGCTTAGGACTAGATTCATCCAAGGTAAATAGCAACTTTTCAAAATGGACATTAATTCAACATGACATGATTTTGACAAATAGCTTAATGGTTTGACTTTTCCTTCAGTTCCAAAATAAATCAAGTGAAGCTGTCAATGATGATCCCTCAAATGCACTTTTATGTGTAGCTGATGATGAAGAGAGGTAATTGATCTCTTTCAGAGAAAGTTTACCTTTCCTTTTATCTTTAGTTCAGGTTGAAGATGCTTTTCTTTCATATACTCAACTCATCCTAATTACTGTTTTGTGCAATCTCAGTCTTTCCTCGTTCTCTCTCTTATTTCTTTGAACTCTTATTTGTTTCAATTTTCTTTATGGTATCAGTTTCCTTCCACACTTTTTCTGCTTCACCTCTCTACCCCCCTAACTATCCCACATTTTTTTGTTCACATTTTGATATGCTAACTTCTCCACTGTATGAACATATTTTTCTTCTGACAATGCAAAATGCAGATTTCGGGGTTGTGAGCCTTTGACTTTGACATGCCCCAACTGCTCCTGCTCTTTTGAGTGTGCACCTATATTTAGTTCCATATGTTCATCAATTAGGCAAAATCCAGCAGACTTGCAAGTAGGAGAGTCTGCCAGCAAAGTCTGGGAAAGATTTAGTTGTCCCAAATGCCCAGAGGAGAGTGAGGGGAATATATCTTCGGCATTGATAGCAAACCAGGTAAGTGTTTTGACTTTCAACTGAACCTTGTACAATTATGTCAACTACTTTTTGTCCTCTGCTTTCTGTCATCTAAAATGTTGGAACACGTAATCATGTAGAACTGCCTTAGTACTGTCGATTTTCTTTACAACTGATATGATTTCGTTCTCAGTATGAGTATAGATGGCCATGAATTGTTTTCAGCCTTTAGGTTGTCTTGTGGTTATACCAAGTTACCTACAAGACTAACATCTCTAGATTCTCTCAATTGAAACCTTTACTTTTGTGGTTCTCTTGGTGTCATTTTAGCCTTCTTCCCCCAAATTAGTGAACCAGGTTCATTTTTCTTGCATTCTCAACCTTCCATTTCATGTTTCCACTTGTCTTTGGCAATCATCATCTTTTTGAAGTCAGAACCGTGTTATTTTCTAAGGATATTTCTTGCTTCGTGTTATTTTCTCGTTCTTTTGACTGAAATTAGAAGGATCTCGATTTACATATATACTATATGTAACTAGTGACAGGCTGGTATGTACGCTTAGACTCGTGTTGTCATGTCACCCTTGACAGGTTAAAAGGCAAGTAGAAGGCTTTATTTCAACATACTACAAAGGAGTTATGATGGTATGTGCTTAAATATTTTACAGCTATTGCTTTGATGAGCTTGCTGGACAGCACAGTTAACTAAAGCTATTTTGTTCTGTTCAGTGCGATGATGAAACCTGCAACTACACCACTCGTAGCCTGAACCTGCGAGTAATTGGGGACTCAGAGAGAGGAACTGTTTGTCCAAATTATCCTCGTTGTAATGGACACTTACTAAGACAGGTTTACTTTCTGATATCTTTTGAATCGTCTCTTAGGTCAACCTGCACTGTTGGCTTTAGCTAATTACTGATAAAACTTGTGCACAACTCACCCTGGCAGTACACGGAAGCAGATCTTTACAAACAGCTTGCTTATTTCTGCTTCGTCTTAGACACTGTACGCTGCATTGAGAAGGTTGTCTCTGGCCCCATCTGTGTGATTTCATCAAATTGGGGTCCCCTTTGTTTTTTATTCCCCCCTCCAGTGAGGAAGTTGCTGATCTATTGTCTTTTTGAGTGGCAGGTTGAGAGTAACATGAGATTACAAGTAGAGAAGGAGCTTGCTAGGATACGGCCTGTGGTTGAAGCAGCAGCATCAACTGTAGAGAAGTTCCGCGATAGATGTGCCTACAGTTGGGTGCAGCTTAAAGATTTGATTGTTTCATTCTAGCAAGGCTAATACCGTAACTGTACTACATTGTAATGTCCAGTGTAAATTGTTTGAAAAATGTATAGTTGGCAAGGAGAACCAACTAGCAGAGCAATCTCAGAAGAATGAAATTCCATAATTATTCTACTGAAACCTTTTCTAGTCACTATAATTTGGCTCAGTTACATTTATCACAACTATGTAGTGCACATGGGTTTCACCCAGTTTTATCCACGCATTTCTGAGGACTCAATTGAGAGGAAAATACAAATGCACTTTTATTGACCTTTACAAACTTCCAAGGAAGCTTATACAATTGACTCGGAACATCATCGGGGGAAAAAAAGTAAAGAAAGGACTTCTCTTTGGTTAATAACTTTATGTAAAATTTCAGTTTACATGATGAAAAAGATGCAGAAGAAACCTAAAAGACTCTCAAACTTCTCATTCATGGTTCACTGCAGCTCTCCAACAGGTGCTTCATTGAGCCAGAGGAAATGGATGAAATCATACAACTTTGCACTTACACTGACCTGCACAACAAAAATTCAATCAAAACTGACAAACCCTGAAAAGAAGAAGCACTTCAGCCTAGACAAACAAGTATAATTTAGGTTACCTAGTAGCTTAGTTTGTTGGCTATCTGAACTTTCACTTGGTCAGCGAGGGGATTTGACTCCATTTCCCCTGACTACTACCCCCCCCCCCCCCCCCATTTCCTTTTAAAATTTTAAATTGAGAGAAAAAAAGAGAACAATTGGTACTTACCTTGTATGGTGTTGGGTTCAGCCTTCTCATGTGATCTGGTCGCATTTGGTCCAGTTGTGCAATACATCTTTCCCTGATCTCCTTCAGAGGAGGAAGGTCTTCTCTTGTTTTAGCTTCAGAATGACAAACCACCATCCATTAGTCAACACTTATGAACTTAAGGAGCAGCTGATGGGGAAGGTTTCCTTATGTAATCATCAAAGCCTCCTTTAAAGTAAATTATTTGGTTGTTTCAATGCGATCAAACAGGACAATTTCATAAAAAATGATGTTCCGGCAATTCTAAACTGAACTAGTCATTTTTTAATATCTCACTGTAACTTAAAAATGTTAACAGAGGCTTCACTCAATAATTTGGAGCCTATGGAAAAGTAGGGTCATGCTTCTGGTAGAAATATGAATAATTCAAATTAACATTAATACAATATAGGGATAACAACTCTTACCTGACTTTCCGGGCCAAAAACACTTTAAAAGTTCCTCAACACGCTGGGGCACTACGTATGCCCTTTTAGATTCACTAAATGGGTGGCGGCATAAAATTCGTTCACCTACCTGTCAAGTTGCAGGGAAAAGAAGTTGTCCATTATCTGTTTTTTGGTACCAATGAAGCTTATCTAATTTCTAAATTAAAATTGACAATGGATGAAATAGCACAAAGAACTACTAGAAGATCAGTAAGCAATAAATCACCTTGGGATGTGGCTCATTTTCACCAGTCATTATGTCTACAAGGGGGTACCCTTCCTTCCCATACAATCTGTAACACCGCTTTTTGCATGGAATAGAGACCTAGAAACAAGAAATTATGAACTTCCACTCTGAATCTAAATACCAAATGAGTATCCATAGCTTTGGCAGACCTTTGATACGTCTTCAGAGAGTTTGATTCTAGGCTGATTGTTTATTTCAACTAACTTGAAAACAACACCAAGAGCAGCTTGAGCATAACAGGTAACTAAATGAGTACCAATACCAAATGCATCAACCTCGTGACCCTGTATAAGATATAAGTTAGTTGATGTAGCTTTACTGAAGGAGAAAAATGAAAGCTAATAGGCACAAGAACCAACATTCAAGCCACAAGTTTTAACTAATTTGAGTGTTCTAAAATGAGAAGATCAATTTAGCTAGAATAATCACACCTCCACTTCATATTCCAACATAGGCAAAGATTTGGTCTTTCTATCTATCCATTAACTATGAGTGAACAAGGATGTGCTTTTGTCCACCAGTAGGAGGTATGCATTTATTTCTACTAGAACAGTCTGTGTCCACAAAGATCATGAGGGAGCTATATTAAGCCAACCAACTCATAATTCAAGCTAGAGATGATTTTCCTGATCATACTTCATTCACAGCTGATAAACATAACTATATGCATTGAAGAATACATTTATGTACACTATTATTTCGTGTATGAATACCCTCTTAATCTAGATAGTGCCACAAGATTAACAACTTTGTGAAGCACAAAAAGCCAGAGAGTTGTCAATAGACTAGAAATCATTCACAGAGAGTAGAACACGGATAATAAGAATGATGAGCACAAGAGAAGAGCAGTATCTGAGAGAATCATAATGATCTTACTTGTTTATTTAGTGCATCCAGAGTTTCTTCATTAAGATCATTGCTAGCTGTGATACTCGTCTTTGCAAAACCAGGCAATCCAAATTCTTTCTCAATAGCACAAAAGAATTTCCTAGCTTCACATGACTGATAAGCAAGATCACCAGAGTCTAGTCTAATGCCCACTGCTTTATACCTGCATAATAGTATGTAAAGACTAAATAGGCTGAAACAAAATACAGGGTGAGTGCAAAAGAGAGAAAATACACTAGAAAATTACCATTCGAAAGTAGACAAAGACTAGTTTAAACATAGTAATAATTCAAGCTTAAAGAAATATAACAATATACCCAGTGTAATCCCACAAATTTGCTCAAAATGAATTTATTGATTAGGACAAGGAGGGGAGATATTTATATTGCTCTTCGTTAAGAAAATGTATATATCTTGTGTGATTATGAAATAGAAAGGTTCTGCACTATCAATTATAAATAAGAGGTGCATTCCGTTTTTTTGATAAGTAAATACCTTTCATTAATAACACACCAAGATTGTCTGAAGAAAATATATGTATAAGTACACGTGTGGTTCATCTAATCAACGAGGTTCACATATATAAACCTTCTTTTAGCTATGGACAACTATCTTCCTCCCTCCCCACCAGGAACCCCTTTTGCCCAGGCCTCGATAATCACCGGTTCCTACTTTGTTCCATAGTAACTTGATCTCCAACCTCAAGGTTGATGTGGAGAGTCCTTTCCTTTCCACTAGGTTAACCCTCCCTTGCTAGGTCCACACATATATAATTAAAATAAATGAAATTACATATCATCATGAAAACTCTAAGAGGAAGGGCACATGATTCTCAAACTAGGATGGAAGTATCTCATGGACAATAGGTCCTAGAACCATTGATGACCCTGGACAACTTTGCGTGTTTGCACCTCTTGCTTTATTAAAAGGTGGGTGTGGGGGACAGATTCACACTTAGCTGTTTCAAAATCCAAGGATTTCATTCTAGACTAGTTATTCTTTCACGTTCATGGACTAAACAAAATAACACAAGTTTAAAACTATCATATAAACAAAATTGAAAAATTAGGAATTCTAGTTGGCATACCATTCACCTTCCGGAATATTAAGGATCACATGAGGCCAAGACATGCATAAAAGAAAGGCAGTTTTACAATCTAAATGGAATTCATCATGCAAACAGCTTACCCCAAATCATTAAGTGCAAGAGCAACTGCACAAAAATTTGGAAGACCACTTCTCATGACCTGTTAAAGTACGTTCAAACGTTATCAAAGAGCACATTGTAAATGAAGAACAAAGGAGGATGCAGCATAAGTATAACTTAATCGAAACAACATTACTAGCTGAATATTATTTCGAACTTCCAATACAAAAAGATTATATGTCAAGCCTGATATATAAATATCATGACGAGTACCCTTTTCTCTTTCAAAGTAAGATTATTGACTAAGTTGTCTCTACAAAATGCATGTGTATAGTTTTAGATGGCCAAGCCAAATATCACAGAAAACAGAGGAAAAGAATATGTCCACAAGTTGTACTTACATCATAAGTGTCTACAAGGGCCAAAAAACTTCCAGGAAATGCAAGTGCATACGAGGCGAAAGCGGCTAACTCACTTTGATTTGTCTCGCTGAAAATTCCACCTAATAAGTGTGACCACTGAAAAGATCAAAGAGTTATCACATCAATGACATTCATGCTCAAAATGGAAGAGAAGCAGATTCCAGAGTAATGTTCTATATTGATATACTCTAATGATGCTACAAGGATTTTTAAACTTCGTGCAAAATTAAGGGAAGGCCTACATGAGATTCATAATAGATTTCCAGCCTCATTGTTAGTGTACTAAGAGAAGACTTGGCAACAAAGATATTTCATTGTTATCAATCATTAAAAACATGCAGATTCTCTTTGTAATGGTATGCAACCCCTGAGTAGCATTATTTATTCCTTTTTGGGGAGGAAGGGTGGGCACAACCTAGCATTATAGTTACCTCTAAGCACACAAATCGTCCGAGAGGAAATAGTTTATCACAGTGGAATCATACACATTAGGCACATGTCCAGTATTCTGGCTACGAGTTCAGCTATCCATAGGGGTTAAGCAGAATTTAATGAAGGAATTATACATCACACTCCCTTTTGGCAATCAAATTGTAACATAAAGTCCCTCAGGTTTTCTATGTTAGGCCTACTTTATTAAACACTGACAAGAATTGACACTCTGACAGTCACTCAAACCACATATGCTCTTGACGGTGTGGATTTTGAGCAGGTTTGGTAAGGAAGACTAGGAGCTTAGTTCAGTATATTGAAATGAAAAGGTGAAAATTGAAGTCAAAGCTAAATGATATTTGAAATGAAAAAGGTGATACCAATATAGAGAACCAATATGATTTATCAGAATGCATAAATCGAAATGGTCAGATTCCAAGAAAAAATCAAATGGAAGACTTCAATAAAATTTTTTTTTGATGATCTAACTAGTGCATCAAAAGAATGAGATGATTAATACCTTTAATTTATCAAGCCATGTCTGTACCAGACTAACAAAATCCTCACAAACACTAGAACCATTATGATGTTGAAGTGATTTCTCTATGATCTCATCTGGGCTCTGCATCATAAGGACTAAGTTAAATACCAGATAACTTCAAGCAAGTAGAAGACGTTGAGTGCACAATCTAGAGAAAAAGAAATACTAGGCATCTACAGAACATTTGAGTACTTAATTTACTTGTCTTTATATTTTCAATAAGCAAGACAACGTGCACATGACAAAACAATTGATAGTAACAAAACTTGAAATTAGTATCCACAGAGAACATGACATAATGAGTTCATAATTACATCTCACACATCTACTAAGGATTCTAGCTGAAGCCTGGATAATAGATCATGTATTTTTTGATAAGTCAGGACAGAAAATCATTTTATCGTATGTATAACAATAATTAGCTCTAAGCTTGCCATTCCAATACACATAATTTCATATGAGTTTGTGATTGAGCTATGTGCAATTATGCATTGACTAACATATTTAACTGATGCCACTCAATGACATTGAGGTAAAACTACAATTGTCACTTAACCAATTGAGTATATACAAGCATTTATGTGCCCTATCAATACATATGGAGCCATAAGAGCAAAAAAACCCACTTGCATTCTACTTACAATAGTGAATGACTCTATCAAAGAGTTTAAGTAATTTGTTTAACAGCCAAGAACGTCTTTTCAGTATTAAATTCATAATATTGTCATCAAATGTGTTACAGATGAAATAATGATGTCTGCATTAAGTTGGCCAGCAAGCAAATAGATGTGGTAATTATACCTTCAAAATGACTGTAATAATGAAAAATGATAATAATAACAATAGATGGGTAACTGAAGACAAACTAACATTCGTAAAAGGGACTAAAATGGGAATCTGAACAGAGCATTTACTAGCCTAAGACATGTTTCTTACTATGCTTTGACTATAAACTAGATCTTTGAAGGTTGCACCTACCAGAAATGAGCTAACAAAGGCATGGGAATGTGTCCCACGAAGTGGGATTCCAAACAGCTTTCCAGCTGCCACATTGCTGTCAAATCACAAAGAAACAGTGATCCTCCAGTCTTGATTAAAATTAAAAAGAAAGAAAACACCAACAGAATAAAATAATGTCTCAGTATTCTAACTTACAAAAAGAAATTTTATTTCCTTATCAAAATGATAAACATAACCAGCAAAAGATATAACGTTAGGTTGCAGCAATCCATAATGCAGCAGGTAAACGTAAAAATACACCATAGTTTTTTATCAAGTTTAACCATCCATCTTATGGATGAAATTCTTTCTTGAATGACTGATTTTCTGGTTAGATCATTGGAAAAAGCAAAAAATACTTTCTTTGCACCTGCATGATCTTGTTCCTTGAATAAGAATCAAACAACAAGTGACTCACAGTTGCAGTGATCCTTCCAAATATGTCCTGCTTCATTTTTGGAAGAGTTCACAAAATATTCTTTCACACATTGAAAGAAAATTGAATCTTAAAGGCCATGGCTTCACAGAAAGTAAAGTGGTTGATGGAACTGCGCACTTGAGAGTTCTTCAAAATCAAAATTAATCAGTAAAAAGTAGTAGTATTTGTGTGTTTACTACTAGTTCTTGAGTCTCTAAATTTTATAAAAAAATATAATGAACTTAGAAATCCACATCTCTATGAATAAGGTAAGTAGATGATGCATTTCATAGAGACACATTGAAATAAACACGAAATCACCTTGTCGCATCAAATCCACCCATGTAGCAATACTTGGATGCTGATATACCACCATCAGGACCCTACTCATGAAGGTACAAAAGTTTGTTCACAGTTTGTACATATATAAAATATAAAGATGATAATAGGAAAGATAAACAACCTGTGCTCTCCTAAGCCCAAATTCAAGCAATATTTTGGACCTTCCAGCAACGAAACGGTGTCTTGCAGCATTAGTAGTAACTAGTGATGCATAATTTATGAGGTTTACAAATGGTGTTTCCAGTAGTTGAACCACCTTTGAGACACAAGCAATCATTAAGCTTATTAGAGATGTACATGAGAAGATCCAACAGACAACCCTGTTGAGATGCTTCAAAAGAAAGCACTAATAAAGGATAGTGTTATTGTGACTCACAGCAACTGGTCCTTCAATCCTCATCAGCGGTACCTTGGGAAAAACTACTGATCCTTCAGAAATAGAATATATCTCAATATCTGAACAGTCAAGTCTTCGGAGGTATTCAAAGAAGCCATCCTACATAATCCATTTAAGTATGCTCTCAGCATTGCAAAAAATTCTTTAAAGTAAACAGAAACATATTCCCTGAAGAAGCACTCCATTCTCCCACATACTTTCCCTTTTAGATTTCCCAATCAATTTCAATAAGTATAAAGTGCTAAGACATTTTGAATACCACAATAGTTTCATTAAAGATTTACTTTTACATTTCCCAATCGAATTTCATCTTTTAATCTATTTGTCATCAACACAGAAGTCAAATTATGGGCCCACATGCTCCTAAACAGATATTGAACAGCGCATACTAATATTCTGTTCTAAAATTGTGCCAAACCAGAAGTGAATAAACAAGATGGAACGATGAAGTAGTATAACGCATGACCAGATGGAGCATCAGTCACAGCTTGATTATCCCAAACATACTGGGATGACATGTTCATGAAATAGGCAGGAATTCCCAAAGAAAAAGTACAGTTGCATTGATTGTTTATGATCATATTTTGGCCAATGGAAGATAAACGCATCAAGAAAGCATTTGTTCCCAAATTTTACAGACGATTTGAATAATACCCTTAGAAAGATCCAAAAACAGAGGATAATAGAAAAGGAGTAAAGGATAAACAAATGACCACATAATATCTTAATTCAGATAGCAGAATTCAATATATCAGCACAAAAAGTTAAACACATTATGTGGTGCAAATCAAGATAGCAAGATTGATATCAAGAATGGGGTTGTGGGCCATCTTGGATATGAAAGTTCCAATCACCCACAAAGGGCTCAAAGTATCATGAAAGATTCATTAAAAGAGACCATTCTTGCTATCTTGATTTGCACCACATAATGTCTCCATATTTGCTTGTTAATAACAACTTTACCTCACATGACGATGGCAACGATGACCTGATGAAAGCTATCTCATCCTCAGTAAATTTAAAATTAGCAATAAACTTTATGCACTCTTCTAAACCAGCAAATATTGTATATTCACCACCAAACGGATTCCTCCGAAAATACAAGTCAAACCTGAGCAAACAATCAAATTAATCCGCTTGAAGTTATTCAATGAAACATCATGATCAGAATCAAATGAAACTAACTAGAGTGAAAATGAAGAGGAATAAAAATGGAAATTGAATACTTACACAGCTCGTTCATTGTGTTTTCCAGCTTTCCAGTAAGCATAGGCCATAGTAAACTGATAGAGATCTGTTAAAATAGGCGTAACCATAGGATTGGTCGGTCCATCAATATTGGCACTCTCAGGCCCGCCATTAGGTATAGTTTCAGCCATAAATCCTAGGGTTAGCAATTCGGTTTTACAGAACAGAGAGAATATGTTGAGACCGTTACAAACGAAGTTGGCTTAAGAATATATAGAGCGCCAAGGATTAGATCGGACTTAATAAAGCTTCATTCATTGCTTCTTTTAACTTTAGAGAATACTGAAAAGGCGCACTCCACTTAACGCCTGGCGGCTTGGATTGATGTTTGGGTTACTTGGACTCCAAAGTATTTAACACTTTTGTCAAAGAATTGGACTGTCTAGTCCACACAACAAGTTGGTCCTCCCTCCACTTTATTTTTCTCGAGAATTTAACTTTGAATTTATGCGATCAATTAATTTAGTTATGAAAATTCTCTCTTTTATTTTACTTTGTTAGTATTTGAAATATACATACTTGAAAAAAAGTATAATATTATTGAAAGAATATATATATATATTTTTATTAAATGAAACTATATTAATCATTAGAGAATAAGTTTAATGTACGAACGTAACTGGTTAGAACTCATGTAACTTATTTCAATTAATTTGAAATTAAAAATGATTCATTATTATTTTTATTATAAAGATTATAATTGAGTCATACAAATCTGTTCCACCATACATAGAAATTTCATTGTTACTTTTTGTCCCATATTATCATAAATTTCTTTTGCATAATGTAGACCAATAAACGTCCTGTTTTTTTTTTCATTCATCACAAAAAAGGGAATAGGGGGACTTGTGGGCATTATCCTTCCAATTACAAAGTTGGAATACATCAAGGCCACTACTTTAGTTTCTTTTTCTTTTTGTCTATTCCCTTGGCTAGTGTCAACATTAGGCCAACAAGGATTTTCCATGCGTCGAAAAATAATAGGGAAATGAAATGAGACAAAATTAAAATTTAAATACGTATGGTTAATAGTAATCGATGAAAAGGAAGTCAAATGGTTAACGCATTTGCTACTTTTATTATTCCTTGCTTAGCTTGTGTTTGTACATGATATGTTTTCTATAAATAACTTTTTTTTTGGTAGAGTTCTATTAAGAGAGTTTAAATTAAATATAAATTGTCTGGAGACCTAGGTCTCACTTCCCAATTGGCACGTTCAAAGTATATTTCCTATTCTTTGTGATTCTGATTTGACGAGAATTTTTCTTCCTATTTCAAGTCAATTAACTACAGTTTTCTTCCAATCCAAGTTCCCACTTGCAGTCCATTCTTTACGGAATAAGAATAGAATTTTGGTTCTTCAACTTTTTTTAATTAACACGTACTTGGAATTTTTCTGAAGTTTTGTGAGAGTCTCAAACAAAACTTGAAAATATCCGCAATTTATGGCCAAAGGTTATCTAGAATACATAATCTGGCGATGTTTGGCATATACTTAGGTTTCAGTGTTCATTATTTACACGCCAAATAAAAAAGACAAACAACGTGAAATTTAAGGTGAATACATCCGCATATTCATTGAGTGAAAATTTTCAAACAATTGAACAGGATAGTTTGAATAATGGTTTTATCAGGTAAACATTTCTCCTACAAAATGATAAATGTCATAAATGAAATTATTGAATGAGTAAATTATCATAGTAATGATCCAATTAATTTAAGGTACCTGTTAGAATCCATATAATTCTAATCTTGAGCGTCTCTGGTAGCAACCATACCATCTTCAGATTAGTTGGACACATAGGAGATAATAGTAATCACGAAACATATCCTATGCCTAGTAGTAATTTTCGTATTTCATAACAAGATAGAAACTAGTCCAATCTTTACATTTATATTCCATTCATTCAATACAGTGGCTATTGAGCCAAAAGCTAAACAACATTAAACGTCCTAAGCAGCAAAATGCATGTCTCATTACTTCGACAAAATCCAGCAAGGCGATGCAGGCCAAAATTCAGAAGTTGCTGCATTCACCTTAAGATAATGTCAACATAACTACTTCCAAAGAGACTAACAATAGAACAAGGAAATTTAGGAATAAAGACTAAAAAAAATCATTGATATGTAAGAGCACGGGTGTAATGTGACTTCACTTACCTATACAGTTGTGGGGAAAGAAGTTGGTCACAATCCAGATTGGTTTCATTCACAGCACCAAACTGATATCGAAGCAAGCAGGCCTCCCGAGTGTTTCTCTTCATACTAGGTGCATCGGTATCTAAGGGAACTGAGAATACCACATTTGATCCTATATAATACAATGAAATAGAAAATGGTCAAGATGCCTGGATACAAGGCAAAAGTTGTCAACTAGGCAAGGATATCAAGCAAATAATCTACCAGTTGATGCAGTTTTGGTCATTAGCTCATTCATTCCATATAAAGGTAAGCCATCCTCCCTCCAAATTTCCTTCGCAAACAGAATGTGAGTGTCAAATGGTTATATAAATTGATTCCTTAATCTGCAATTCTGCATCCTCGTAAAAATTGGCATTCCAATAGGTTTTGTATCCAACATACCTTGCTGGTAGATCTTGAGAGCTGAAAGGGATCAAGGTGAATATTCATCGATGACTCAAGCTCAAACGCGCTGTCTGACCGGTTTACATTTGACATAGTTATCGGTAGTGTTACCTTAGTTTCTGTACAATTTTCAGTTTGGTTGAAAATGGCATTTAACGAGGCGTCTTGGTTAACTTGTAGATTCCCAGCCACTTTGGCATTTGTTAATGCATTCCCCTCGCACAAACCTATTTTTTGCTGGGGGAGTTGATTCTGTTGTAGCATTCGTGGCAGGCCAAGAGGATACATGTTTAACCCGTTTCTCATTGTCAACATCTACAGATTAAAGTACATTCTTATGCTATAAATCATCTCGAATTAACTAATGTTAAATGAACAGATAACCAGATCTAGAACCAACCTAGGAAATATACTGAATTGAGTCAAATAACACTACATGTTCTTTGCAACTATCTAAACTTTAAATTTCACTAAAGTTGGGCCAATCAACACAATATTACATTATATTATTCTCTAAAAATATTTTTCACAGAAAATATCTTTATCTCCCCATCATACCAAATAAATTACATGCAGCAAATTTAAACAGAAGCAGCAAACCTGTACTTGGAGCTGAAGCTGCTTAAGATACTCAATGGCTTCATCAAGCATTGAAGCCTTGTCAGTCTGTCCAGAAATCCATCAGAAAATAATTAAATCAAAAATCTTTTAAGCTTTATATTGCTAAAATTTCATGTTATTTACTTATTTCAAGACTCAATTCAAAATTGCTAAACATGCAACTCCTCACCTTATTTGAATTTGGAATAAGTTTTTGCAATGCTTTCATCTTCTCATTAATCCTGCTTCTTCTCCTCTGTAAATCATATTCAAGATTTAAACCCCTCAAATCATCGATTCAGACAATAATAAACTTAATTAAACAAACCTTTTCAGACAAATTGTGCACTTCAGCTGCTCTGCTTCTCTTGGAAGTGTTACGAGATGGCGGTTGAACTGAAGCTTCCGCCCCCAAATCCTCTGTACCATCCTACATATTAAAAATCATCACAAAAAAAATAGAAATATATATATATATACCAGGAATAATGATAAAATAAACATCAAATTCGGAAATAAAATCTTACATACACTAATTAATCAAAACGAATTAAGTAGAAAATGTAGAAATACCTCACTTTCACATTCATACTCATCCGGATCGTAATCCATGGTCCCAACAGATGAGGAAGACGAGAAAATGCCGCAAGCTGATGAATTCATCATGGATGACAAATTGCCTTGTTGATTATTATTAGGCATAAGATGAGGTAATGATGAGGAATATTGCATTTCATTACCCTTCAGGGCCATAAAATTAGATGAAGACGAAGAAGGAAGTAGAATATGACGAAGAAACACAGAAATATCATCTGGTTCAGGGTCAGGATCAGTCAAAGAAAAATTAGCATTGTGATGATAAACATTGTTGTTGGCCATTATAAGTTCAGTGTTGAGCAGATCAAGTTAATTTTGTCTATGTGCACACTGTTTTATATATAGGAGTAGGTGACATTTTTTTGGGTGTATGCTCCGAACGAGTGTGTATTTATTAGCCAACCATACCACATAGAGCAGAGTGGGCCGATTCGCATTAAACCAATTGAATTAACCTCTTATTTGGAGTATATACACCTAATAAATTACTCAAAAGAAACAGAGTAGGGGTAAACTAGCAAGTTGATTAGACTTTGACTGGTCTACTTTTGGTTCTGACAACTGATGAATTAGGGAAGTTGGTAAACTGCTAAAACCAAATCAAAGAAATAGACAGGGTTAATAGTACAATTGTTACATCCGTTGTACAAATTTAAGATTTATAAGTCTTCCACAAATTTTTAATTAAAATTATAAGATTCAAAAATATTTTTATCGAATCAAATTAAGTTCAATTTGATGGAGTGGTTTTATATAGTGATAGTGTCAGGTGAAGCCAACTTTCTGGCACACGTGAAGCACAATTGTAGGCATGCTCTTCAACTAGCTCAGTTCCAGAGAGAGTATATACGTTACACTTTAATCGAACACTGTTCCATTTCAGTATCCATTTGTGCTCTTCTTTTTTACTTTTCTTTATGTTTTCTAAAGTATTTTGAAAACACGATTGCTGCTTACCCCACTTCTGGTCCGAAATAACTACTGTACCAACTTATGATTTTAGAATATACCAAAGTTATTCAGTCTAATTTAATTTTAAAGTTATTTAAGTTGACTCTCCATAGACAAAAAGTGGCACGTTAAGACCAGAGTGAATGTATAAGGTTTTAGATATATTTTTTTAAGAAAATTAATATAACATTAATCTTTAGATCTATAGTAAAGTTACCATATATGTCTTGTACATTTTTAGATCAATTATTGAAGCAACTATGATAAATTTTAAAATTGGGACATAAGAAATGTAATATTCAATAAAGAAAAAAGTATAACTCCTATTTGAAGTTCAGGGGAAAAGATTGAATGTTCATTGACATTTTGTTTTGACATATCACTTTTTAAAACTAATAAGTTTTATAATAAAATCAATAAGTTGGGCAACATTTAGAAAATTTATAGACAACGATCTCGTTAGAATAAAGTCTTATTTAAGATAATGCTTCCTATTAAAAAAAATATATTCAAAACTTCTGATTAAGGAAGAAGAAGTCTCAGTGCTCCACAACAATCGGTTGTACTCGTATTTTCTTAATTGAGAAGAAGAAGACATTAATAACCATAGTTTTCAGCAAGGCCAAACAACTCCATTCCCTTGTTTCAATTGATTGATAGGCTTTATAGTCGCAGGCTATGTGTGTAGGGAGTTAATTTGATAAAGAAAACACGATGTCCTGCTTTTTCTTACTTACCAATTCAATGTAATGTGAAAAATAGCAGTAGAAAATCATTTGATTCCTCAATTACAATGACTAGTCGCTTTCCAAAACAGAGTTAGCTAATCAAATACCTAAGAGTACTACTTTCTCTTCATTTTTTTTTATCTTTTGAAAACTTTATTGATACAACTATGTTACTCCAAGTGGTTAAATGAATATCATTTGTCAAAAAATTATATGTACATAATATATTTTTATCATAAATTACTTTTAGCATGTGAGTAAATAGTTTTAATCATTAATGTATTTGCACATTTTTTGCCAATATATATATATATATATATATATATATATATATATATATTGCTATATAACCAGAATTGACTAGAAATTTCAAAAGTTTATAATGTTTTTTACTTTAAAATAATCAGATATTTTTTTATTTTTAAATTTATGGTATTAGAGTTAAAAAGAATGAAAATATTCAAAAAGATAAAAAATAACATAGTAAAAAATATGTTATTTTACTAATTTGACCAAATAATTAAATTTTCTGACCAAAAGGATTTTTCATATATATATATATCAAATGTTTTCTCTTTACTTGTTGAGATTGATGTTACTCTCTCTGACTCAATTTATATGAAACTTTTTATTTTTTTTAAAGAGTCAAACAATTTTAATTTGATTGAAAATTTGCACATGAAATTTTTAATTTTTGTAACTTATGTTATTATCTTCATCCCATTTTATATGTCTCCTTTTGAATTTCAAGAGTTAAACAAGTTTATTTTTTACCGTAAATTTTTCATATATTTTATAAACATTTTGAATAATCAATTCTTGTGACTCAAAGTATTTGCTACGTAATTTACAAATACATAATTTTCAATTTTTTAAAAATATCAAAAATTTCATGCGCAAATTTTCGGTCAAAGTTAAGTTGTTTGACTCTCAAAACATAAAAGGTGTCGTATGAATTGGGACAGATGGAGTACTCTATTTGTCTCAATTGTTGTGATATTTTTCCTTTTTTTAAGAATCAAACAGTTTAAGTTTGATTGAAAATTTATATATAAATTTTTTAAAATAAAATTTATATATTTATAAATTATGTAAAAAAAAATTATAAATCATAATAATAAAAGTTAAATTTTTAAAAAGATCTATAATTAAAAATAAAATTATTTTAATCTAAAAAATATCGTGACAAAGGAAGTAAATTATTAATAGTAAAAATTATATAAATCACATAGTGTAAAACATAAATTACATCCTATCCCTACTCTTTTAAAATTTACAAAAAATCCCTTATTTTTAATAAGTTTCTGATACATAATAAAACAGTTAGATACATTATACTGTATTTCATTTTATCCGTTTGTTGAATAATTTTGGGGATCCGTTTGTTGAGTAATTAGGGGGGCTGTCATTTTTCTCTACCTGTCCTCCTTTGAAAATAAAAGTTGTGATCTCCGTCCATACGCCGTCGTCTAATTTGTCCGCCTCCGTCCGTACGCCTTCGTTTAATCTGTCCGCCATCTCTGTCCACCATTTTTTTCTAACAATGGATAACCAAAGTTCGAAGAATCATAAAACACAAAAAGAGGCACATGCAAAGACACCCAAGAAGAGGGGTAGAAAGCTTGCAATGGCCATATCCAGACCTCCACTGCCACCGGTACGTATTTCGATTTTTTTAAAAAAAAAATTTTTGTCACATGCGATGTATTTTTGTGTTATCAGAAAAAATATTTTTAGATTATTTATCTGATTCAGAAAATACTTTTTTTGTATATTCATGTAATTAAAGGAAGATGGTAAAAAATATATAAATCACATAGTGTAAAACATAAATTACCTCCTATCACTACTCTTTTAAAATTTACAAAAAATCCCTTATTTTTAATAAGTTTCTGATACATAATAAAACAGTTAGATACATTATACTGTATTCCATTTTATCCGTTTGTTGAATAATTTTGGGGATCCGTTTGTTGAGTAATTAGGGGGATTAAAAACAGAAATTTGAATTAATGCCTACTTTTTATGTGCCACGGTTATTATTCCCTTAAATAAAAGCATTAACTTATTTGTTTTAAAAGCAGTTATATTCCCTTAAAATTTGTCATTAGTCATCTTCTCTTCTTTTATGCAGTAACGAAATTTTTGATTTTGATTAGTGATCTTCAATTTTTTTTGGCAGAAACCATATTCAAATTTTCGTTGAAGGTAATTTTGTATCCAGTTTCGTAATGAATATTACGATATTGCTAAGGCATTCAGGAATATGGGAGAGTGAGATTAAATACAATCAATACAAAAGTGATGGGATAGTGGTTGGAGAAAATATTTCATATATGAATCTAATCTCAGCAATTGCTACAGAATTAAATATTGATGAATTGAAAAAAAATATTATTATCCGATATATTGTAGAGGGCAATTCTTCTCCGATGATAATTAGGAATGATATGGGTGTGAAGCTGTTTATAGAAATAAAGAAGCAAGAGGTTGGATTCAGTATGTATCCGCTTTGCATCGATACAAATGATAAAAGTACAGAGGAGTTACAAATTTTTGATTCAAGCAGTGGTGCAATTATGTGTATTGAAGGTGGACAAAGAGACGCTAATGCTCTAAACGTTGTGGAATCAAACATTGGTGATTCTTGTTACATACCCGAGATGGAGAAAGAAAATTATATATCGAATACAAATATATCAAATGTGGAGACGAAACAATTGTACAAGGATAAAGCAACTCTTGTGGCTGTAATTTTTTTTTGAATTTCAACTTACTTATAAGTACTACAAATATGAGTCTGTTAGCATTTTCTGAATCAGATAACTACTCTAAAAAATAAAATTGATACAGGAAATTAAAATTTTATTCTTATTAAAGATTTATTAAGCATAAACCCCAAAAGGAGGTGACAACCAAGAGGATGGGCAACTGGGTTTTGATTTACATAATTTTTTTTTGAATTTCAACTTATTTATACATTAGTAATACTTAATAAACAACATGTACAAAAAAAAAGTATTTTCTGAATCAGATAAATAATCTAAAAATATTTTTTCTGATAACACAAAAATACATCGCATGTGACAAAAAAAAAATTTAAAAAAAAATCGAAATACGTACCGGTGGCAGTGGAGGTCTAGATATGGCCATTGCAAGCTTTCTACCCCTCTTCTTGAGTGTCTTTGCATGTGCCTCTTTTTGTGTTTTATGATTCTTCGAACTTTGGTTATCCATTGTTAGAAAAAAATGGCGGACAGATTAAACGAAGGCGTACAAATTAGACGACGGCGTATGGACGGAGATCACAACTTTGATTTTCAAAGGAGGACAGGTAGAGAAAAATGGCTGTCAGCTTAGAGGAAGGCTGACAGACGGAATCAAAGGCGGACGGACGGAGAAAATGGCGGACAACTTAGAGGAAGGCGGACGGACGGAAGGAATCAAAGGGAGACTGACTGAGAAAAATGGCTGACAACTAAGAGGAAGATGAACAGATTAGTAATTAATTAGTGGGAGTGGTGAAAAAGGTTTCTTTATTTTGAGAAAATAAAGAGTAAAATAAGGGATAATATTTAATTGGTTAGGATTAATTATGGGAGTCGTATATGAGTATTTTATTTGAGGAAAATAAAGAGTATAATTAAGGGTAAGATTTAATTGGTTTATATTAATTAGAATTCTAATTTATTTATGTATCTGTTAGATTAAATTTATTAAAAAATAGAAATTTTAATAATTTTTAAAAAAAGAAAAAAAATATGAAAAATATGTAAACTTAAGTTGTATATTCATGTAATTATTCCTTATTAATACTAGTCCTATGACAAAAGCTTTTGTATTTTCCCGTTTAGAACCCAAGATTCGTAAATAGTAGTAGCTGTCTCCTCACATATATACCAACAATGCCTTTTCTTGCGATTATAACACGTGGCTACACACAATTGGATAAGAAGATCACGTATCCAAAAGTAGATATCTGTTGTACATGCAGGACCACAGCAAGTATGAAAAGTAGGCATCATCAACCGTCACACATCTGATTTCCGCCACGCCAAGCAAATAGCCTTTCGTGATTTCCCGAGGCTATTTATACTCCGCCCTCCCTCGTTTCATATTAATTGATCATCGTACTAAGTAAATATTTGGCCATGCAATATTATGTTACTTCCTTCTATCTATTTTATAATGTATTTTTTTCGATTTTATGATTTAATTAAGTATAATTTTGATAATAAATTTGTTATATTTTTTAAATATTTATCAATTATTGTGACTTATAATACTTTTTACATAATGTATAAATATATAAATTTCATCCAAAAAATTAAAGATTTCATGTGGAAATTCTCGATTAAACTTAAATTGTTTAACTCTCAAAAAATAAAAAGTATTACATAAATTGAAATATAGGAAATATAATATATTAGCTTTTGAATATGTAATTTTACGCTAATTTCCTCTCATGAGATGTTGATTCCATATTCCTCAAAAATCATGATATAGAAATTTCATATCATGATTTGAGATTTATTTAATACGAAAATGTATTCACAAGTTTATATTTTGTTAAAACACACCCCACATTTGTATCTGCTAACCATTTATTTTATATGTAAATTTTTTTATAGTGACATAATTACTTTTTAAAATTTATTATTCTAATTGATATAATATTTATTATTTTCACTAATATGTAGTAATTTTAACTCACATCAACCGATTGTTGAGTAATACTTAAATACTAGTATACTACAATTTATCTTCAAATTTTTTTATTGAATTAAAGTTTGATTAATTAAAGTTAGATAGAACAATTACTAAAGTGGAAAACAAATAGCAATATAATATTTTTTATGCGATTTTGTAATTATTTGTTCATTTGATAAGATTGAATAACCAATTGGAGTTATTTTAATAGTTATACAAGTTATGAAATTCTTATATTTATGAAAAAATATATGACACCAAAATTTCATATCACATATCCAAACAAAACTTCAATTTCATCTCATAATTCCATATTATGATACCATATCGCATGACCAAACGAGCTATAAAAATAATGTCTCATATTATAATTTTTCTTGTATTATATTTGTAATTAATCCATTTTTAAGTATTAACATTTATTTATAATTTTTATTAAAAAATAATTTTTTTATTTATAATTTTTCGATATACGTAAAAAATAATCTAACTAATATACTATCAAGAAAATATCGAACATATCCTAATGTTTTGTGATAAAAACTAAAAGATATGTTGGTAGAGCTGAAAATATTAATTAGTCAAAATATTTGAAATATTTACTAGAACAAGAAAATTGAAGAAATAATATTCCAAAGTTATTGTGTCCTCCTCCGTCCAATCTCCCCTCTTCATTGCATTTCACTCCATAGTACTTTTCTGAGTAGCATAATGTTCTTACTTACTTACCACATATTAGAAAATAAGGAATTTATTTGTTTTTTCAAGAAAATACTATACAGTAAGGTGTTGTCTAATATGCAAATTGATTTGGATGATCATATCATTTAACTACTTATATTCTTCTCCATTATTTGATTTCAGTAGAGTTTTTTGTAATATATTTATTTTACATACTTAATTTTTATATAATTTTATTTATTTAAAAGATTTATTATAAATACCCTTGAACTATATAATGAAGAAAATGTTTCTATTCTTACATAAAATGGCACATGTGAAAGGTGAAATAGGGCCTTGAAGGCGAGGTGAAATAGGGCTTATATAAAATGGCATATCCATAAGCTTCGGCAAAGTTGATATTAGAACTAGCCTGTTCATATCTAATCGCGTTTATGAGAGGAAATTTGTGAAATCTTAGAAAAATTCGTATAAGAGAGAGAGAATTGTACAAGAGATCGTATCATGTTTTAGATTAATAAGAATGAGATAATATTGTATCTATTAGAAAAATGAGGAAAAAATTAGTAATTAAAATTTTATGAATCTATGTGAAGGTGAGGTTGTTAGGTGTTTATGTAGCATCAACGTGACATTCATGTGACACTTAATACACCTCTGTTAAACGTAAGGATAAAAGTGACCAAATACTTTAAGAAAAAGATATTTTTAAATTTAATTTAAAAATATATTTAAATTATTTATAATAATTTAAAAATATTTTTAAACCTTTTTAGCGGACATAAAAATACATAATAAATCTTAATACGGGAGTATGTTATTGTGGTTGAGTTGTCAAATGTTAAACGTAAATAGAGATGCGTGCCAAAGGGACCACACGTATTTATAAAAGTCAATAATGATCTCAACTCTTCTTGCAGACATTGACTCTATCTATCTTTTGGTCCCGGCGAAAGTGGGAGATCATATCATATTTAAGAAAAGTACACAAAAATATCATAAAAATTAGTTGATCCCTTTTTTAGATTTTTTTCTTTATATGAAAATTAATGCTTACGGATGATAGTTTCAAACTTGATTTTGAAATTATATTTCACTTTTAAAGTTAGTAAATATTTAAATATAAATATTATTTCAAAAATTATAATCTTATTTTTTACTTCAACTTTATAAATTTATTCTAATTTAATTTCACTTTTGAAAAGCAAAAAATAACACTAACATGAAATGATTAGCTTTGTGGTCCTGTCACTGTCCTAACTAATCTATGGATCACTATGTTTAAAGTAGAGTCTAATGAAAAAAGGACTCACCATCAATAAATATATTTGGAAAAATGAAGCTCAAAAGGATACTACGTACTTATTATACAATCGTAAAGTTACGATTGAAAAATCGAATTGAGATGATGAGTGAGGAAGTGTTTGAAAATGGTGCGATAGTTTCAACTTTTGTAGGAGATCGATATATGATAATAACTTATATAAAGTTTTTTAATAGAGATATAAACGGATTGAATAGAATGTGAACGTATTAAAATAAGCTGAGTTAATAAGCGAGTTTGATTGATATGAGGTAAAAGTTGAGTCATAACTCATAACCTATTCGTCCAATTCTTATCAAGTTTTAATTGCTTTAGTTGTTTTTCAATATTTCCTTCATTTTAAAAAGAACGATCCTATTTCTTTTTTAGTTTGTTTAAAAAAAAATGACCCCTTTCCTTTTTTAACAACAATATCATTTTAATTTTTCACGTGATATGTATATGACCACAATATTAAAAGGCATTTTGGTACATTTGACATAACTTTAATTTAGAACCACAAGATTAAATTTTTTTTTTTATATCAAGTCAAATTAGGTCATATTATGACTTATAATTATATACTCCCCCTCCGTCCGGTATTATTTGTTATAATTTTTATTTTTAGAGTCAAACTATAAAAATTTTGACTAATATTTTAAGATACATTTTTTCATCATATCAATATGCAAAAAATTGTAATTTATAGTACTTTTCATATAGTTTTAAAATATATAATTTTTTTGTTTAAAATATCAAATTAATGTAATCTAATTTAACTTTAAAAATTAATCAAATTGACTTTTGATAAACGCAACATGACAAACATTTTCGAACAGAAAAAATATAAAATATCACGAATAGAGATGTCAAATGGACGAATTAAGTCAAATTTACGTAAATAGATAGGTCTAACTTGTTTAACATCCATTCGGGTCAAAATGTTAAATTGCAACCCACCCAACTAAAAATTCCTTTTAAGTGAAAATACTTTAGTGTTGCCGCTATATATTTACTAGCTAACATCGTTCTTCGTTATGATTCTTATCTGTATATTTGAATTGTTACCTATTGTGATCGAAATACTGTTAAAATGAATTTTGAATTCTTCGAAAACAATTGCTTATTTTGATTAATCCGTAATTAAAAAACAATCATGATTCATGACTAATGCATGTAAACTATAAACTTGAGATGTTTGGTAAGAGGGAAAAAAGGCATGAATTTCCCCAGCTTATCATGTCTTATAATATAAAAAATCACGCAACAAATTTTCTGTTTGAAGTTCTCATGGCCTAAATAATTGATTCCCATTTTTAAGAAAATAAAAATAAATTACTCGTCAATTTCTTCAACTATTCCGTTTTAGTTTCATTTTAATTTATTGCACACATTTTGGTCAATCCAATATAATTGTCTATGTACTTTTATATAGAAAAAATATTATTTTTCTTGAGATTTCATTTTGCTCGATGACGTGTTGTTCTTGTAATTAACATAACATGTTGCTTTTTTCCATTATTAAATTCTGAGACCAACCAAATACTCAATGAAAATGAAACAAAATAAGCTACCAATTTATCAACTTCAATTGGAAAAAGGGCAATATTTTATGGCTTATTAAAATTAAATCGATGTGTATAACTAAATGAGGTAATTTAGAGCCTGTTTGGCTCAGCTTAAAAGCTGGTCAAACTGACTTAAAAGCTGATTTTTGACTTATTTAGCTGTTTGGCAATACTCAAAGTAGCTTATTTTAAGTTTAAAAAAACTTATTTTAAGCCAAAAGTTAAAAGCTGAGGTAGAAGTGCTTTTTCTTTTTTAGCTTATAAGCTGTTTTAAGTTGACCACATTTTTATATTTTTGCCATTAATATTTTTATACAATCTTCAAATTACAACATAACCCTAACATCTCTTTCTTCCATTTTTCCCTTTTCATGTTTGGCATAGCAATTTCAGCACTTTTATCCAAACATATAACTGCTTATTTTAAAAATAAGTTTCAGCACTTTCAAAAGTACTTTTTTTAAAGCTGCTTTTATTAAGCCCATCCAAACGGGCCCTTATTTTGATTATGTGATTACCGTATCTAATGACACTTGAGAAATTAGACATGTAGAAGTTTTCTAAAATATGATAAGTCAAATCGAAATCGTGCACTCTAATAGAAACATCTTGTTATTTATTTGGATTATTAACTCAAAATAAATCATAATTTAAATGTTTAAATAAAATTTATTAAATTAACGTCTATGTATTCCACCTTTTACAATTAGACATTATTTTGAGATAAACTGCAATGAAATTTGAAAGCCATGGCCCATGGGACATGAGAAACATTTATAATCATATATTTTAAAAGATATAAAATGTTGAACCGAATAGACTTTTGGAAAAGATCGATTCATTGAAACTATATTTTTGTGTCCCAATAATATTTTGGACACATTAAAAAAAAAGGTTATAGGACTCTTTCAACTTACCAACAACCCACCTTGTGAAAAGGGGAACAAAGGCAAAGGGCTTACCAACTACGAAAACTTGAATGAATATTAGTTTTGCTTTAATTTATTTGTTATATTTTCTTTTACGGTCTCGATTAAATACGAATATTTCTTCTCTTTTTTTTACCATTCTTTAATTATAATTTTTTATATGTCATATTTAAAATTATAGAATTAAAAATATAATTTTGATATATTTTTTCATATTTTTAATCAAGACTATAAAATCTGAAGTTTTTTATTTGATTAAATTTTGGGTTGACATAAAATTAAATAAACACATTAAAAAACGAACGGAGTATATAAACCTTTGATAAATGTCCTTTTTATAGATCAACAGATCCTAACCTTGTCTTTAGTTTGTTTGTTTTTTCCTTTATTTTCAATGTGACAACCAGGAGGAAAAAAAGAAAAGAAAAATGATTAAAGAAAAAAAAGGAATTAAAGATGACTCTATCCAATTGATTATGGAGTAGGTGTTTTGGTCTAGATTCCAAACATTTTAATTTTTTTTTTCGGTGTTTGGTCATAGATTCCAAATATTATTAAAGGGAAAAGGCTTGAATATACCATTGAATTTTCAGAAAATGCTTATTTATGTTATCAGTTAAAAGTTTGGCTCATTTATGTCATTACTGTTAAAGGAAAGACTCATTAATATCATTATTTTTTAATAGTAGTTTTGCAAAATCATTTTTGATACGTGACCAATTATAAATCGATCGCGTCATTAATTTTTTAAATTAAAAAAATCAAAAAATAATGATTCAATTTTTATTCAGAATTTTAATTTTTTTAATTAAAAAAATTGATGACGTGGCCAATTATAATTTGTCCACGTCATCAATTTATTTGATAAAAAAAATTAATTCAATTTTTTTTCCAGAATTATAGTTTTTTTTATCTAAAAATACGTTATAAGCTATTTTTCATGTATTTGAAATTAGAATTAAATTTTTTTATTAAACAATATCCTTTAAATAAATAAAAAAATTATTCTATAAAAGCTCGGTTGCTCACTTGGTCAAGAATGGCAGCCTTGGTCCACTCACCAAACTTTTTAGCATATGTGGTAAGTCATTTTTTAAAAACTGTTTCTCTGAAGAATATTTTTCAAAAATTCATCTATTAAAATGAAAATAATGTTATTAAATTGGAACGCTTTGAAAGAGTATCAATAAATGAAGTGTAAACATGAAAAAAGAACTCTTAACAATTTTTAAAATTATAGATTTTGAATAATTCACTTATTTTAGAATCTACTTAATATAAATTAGATAGAGTATTAAAGATTGATGATAATATAAGTATTTGTTGGAGTAACAATATGGAGTTAAAAGATGAGAGTTTCGAAGAAAAATGATTTTCGACATAAATGTTTTCTTTTTCATAAATAGAAGAAGACATATTTTAAAATATTCAATTTTTTCTCAACCATAAAATCTAAACTTTTAAAATAAATATCTTTGAATTTTATTTTATGTTATATATACCATACACATATTCATGTTCATATCAGGCGAACCTTTCCTTTTTCTGTTTTTGTACTACTTAATTATTAGCATCTCTAGACAAAATTACGTCAATTTTCAATTGGTAACCTAAATATTTTAGTCAAAAGTTACTAACACAATTTTATTTTCTTTTCTTTTGTGATTATTCCTTTCAACAATTTTCTAGGATTTTAGTATAGTGAAATTTCTCTTAGACTAGTTTTGATAACTTGATTTTTTTTCTTCTTTTGAAAACATATTTTTGAAAATTGATTTACAGTCAAACATATATTTGAAGATATTGTAGTTTATTGCATTTTGATGTGTTACTATTCTTTGTGTATTTTTTCTTTGTTATTGTACATATTGTTTTTTAATTTCTTCTTTTGATTACTCTCTATTGCTTTCCTCACTAATTAGTCATACACTTTTTTTTATTATTATTATTTTAAATAGTTTGTTTTGATTTATTGCAATTAAGTCAAGATGGAGTTACACTGCATTGTTGTTGTATTGTTATTTCAGAGTCATTCTAATCCTAAAGCTTTTATCAGGTGTGCGTTGTCCACTTGACATGATTGAATACTTGTGTTGCTAAGTTTGTCAAAGAAAGGCCATACTGAAATTTCAAAAATATGGGAAAGTGAGAGGTGCGTAGTGGGTATTGGTAGGTAATGGATAATGAAAGTCAAAAAAAGGAGTTTGTTCAAGTGATGATATTGTCCCTCCAATTGTTATGTATATATAAGCCAGGAGGAGACTTCACCAACTTCCTGTCTTTTTCACCCAACCACTCTCTTGTGTTCCTATAAATTCAGCTACTTTTCATCTCTAACAAAAGCAGGTTGCTTGCTTGCACTTTTATCTGTTTCAGAATCAAAAAAGCAATGGCAACCAATGGAGAAAATGGAAGACATCAAGAAGTTGGACACAAGAGTCTATTGCAAAGTGATGCCCTTTATCAGGTAAATTAAAAGGCCATATACAAGTGTACAACTTTTTTTATGAACGTGGTGTTGATCTTAATAAATTGTTTGAACAGTATATTCTTGAAACAAGTGTGTACCCAACAGAGCCTGAAGCCATGAAAGAGCTAAGAGAGATTACTGCAAAACACCCTTGGTAATAACTCATTTTCTCACTAATTACTTCATCCAATTGGATTTTTAGCTGGAACTAAGTATAAAATTTTTTCATTTGGTGGAAAAAACAGGAACCTTATGACCACTTCTGCTGATGAAGGGCAGTTCTTGAATATGCTTCTCAAACTCATAAATGCCAAAAACACAATGGAAATTGGGGTTTTTACTGGTTACTCTCTGCTTGCTACTGCCATGGCTCTTCCTGATGATGGCAAGGTAATTAACTTTTTTACTAACAAATGATAATTGCAACTTCATTATAAATCCTACTAATTTGCTAGAATTGATTCAGATTCTAGCCATGGATATCAACCGCGATAACTATGAGATTGGTCTTCCAGTAATCGAAAAGGCTGGTCTAGCTCACAAAATTGAATTCAGAGAAGGCCCTGCACTACCTGTTCTTGACCAAATGATTGAAGACGTAAGTACATAAAGTATAACAACAAATAAATAAACTGATAACTTGTCTATGATGGTTAATGTGTTTCGAATAATTTTTTATAACAGGGCCAATACCATGGATCATATGATTTCATATTTGTGGATGCTGACAAGGACAATTACTTGAACTATCACAAGAGATTAATCGATTTGGTCAAGATTGGTGGATTAATTGGCTATGACAACACCCTATGGAACGGATCAGTAGTTGCACCACCTGATGCACCCCTCAGGAAATATGTTAGGTATTACAGGGATTTCGTATTGGAACTCAACAAGGCGTTGGCTGCTGATCCCAGAATCGAAATTTGCCAGCTTCCTGTTGGTGATGGCATCACTCTTTGCCGTCGCATCAGTTAAAATATTCGTATGGTACTATTGGTGGCAATCAACAACTCATGAGTCATGACAATAGAGGATTTATCATTTTTGAAATCCCCTGTTTTACTCATTCGTTTATTTTTACCATTTTAGTTCGTATTATGGCAAAAGATTGCATTGTCTATGTTACCAAATGCCTATTTCACAATGTATTTGATAAATAAAAAAAGAAAGAAATTCAAGTTGAATGATCAAATGTACACAAATGTCATATGTCAATGGGGCAATGTCATATGTCAATGGGGCAATGTCATAGCTTATTTTCTGTTCATCTTTGAATTCCAAGTACAGTTTTTTTAACTACTTGTATTTTACATTGTTAGATAGTGCGAAAATTAGTATAGTCTGAACCCGATTATTCTAACTACTCTCTCTTTGCTGGTGTTTGACCATAAATTTGAGAAATATATTTTATTTTTTTAGAAAATATGATTTATATCCATAAGTTTTAAAAAAATCAAAACTAACCGTAAGTTTGTATTACAAGTCAATTGGATCTTTGTTACAACAATAACAAATAGTGTCCACGACGCTAGAGCAATGTGATAAATTGATGTGAGTGCAACAAACATCATTTCATACATTGTGAAGTAAACAAAACACATGACTTTGTTATCTTGAGCCGATTGTTCATCATTTTTATTAATAACCATATCATCATTTAACATTCACCATATATATTTCATCAGTACTTTGGAATTAATGCAAAAATTTATGTAATACAACGTAAACAACAACTATAGATGGTGCTTTTGTAAAAAATAAAAAGTTTGAAGTAAAAATTCAATTTTTCAAAAATCCTAAATAATGAGATTTGACTCAAATACTAGAAAAAACTAGTATTTGAGAATTTGGAATATTAATCAAAAATATTTACCTAACAAAGTGTATGGACAAACACTATTTACTAAATTTTTTTCCGTATATTATTTAAGAAATCTATGACCAAACGAGCCCCCGTTAATTTATGTAAACCTTTGATTTCAAACTTTAGCCCCCGTTAATTTATGTAAACCTTTGATTTCAAACTTTTTTTTATCATCAGTTACAGGTTTTTATAGCTACAGAAATCTAAGCGTATATTTAAGACAGAAAATTATTAGTTATACTTTTAAATTTTGATGTGCGTCAAAAGTTCTTTTTTTTTGTTAAATAAAAAAGTTCAGGCATAATCAAACACCGCTACATAAATCAAATCGACCAACATTTTGTCGTTTGCGCAGCACAGCACATTCATGATCCTAAGCAGGAGTTTGGCATAAATTTTTAATTATTTTTCACTTTAATTTAAATTACGGAGTTGTAGTTATCATTTCACTAACTCTTTGCAAATAAATATATAAAAAAATGTTCATGCTTGAATGTACAACTTTAAAAATAAAAGATTAGCTAAAAAACAAGTTATAAACTGTTTTTAAATTGGAATGGAAATTAAAGTTGAATTTGAAATTTTCGCGTGGAAACTATTTTTAAATAAAGTGAAAATTTTCAAGAATAAATAAATATTTCTATGGCCAAAGTGGTCCAATTTTAATACATTTGATTTACGCTCCTTATCTCAAATATATATTTATTAATTTGTATCAAATCAAATTGATCAACATTGCGGTATAAGATGACTCATAGAAATTTATTATCCAAAATAATATTACAAAATAGATACTACATATACAATTGAATTTCTCAGCTTCGACAAGAGGGAGTTGCTGAAATTACAGACACTCTTCACCTCCAATGGTAGGTTCAAGGCACTATGAGAGTAGAAAAAGGTCGTAACTGTTAGGGAGGAGTAAAAATAATAATAAACCTCAATATAGATAAATAAATATAAGTTTAAGTTCAATATATTATCGTCCAAAATAAGATATTCTACTAGCCATTCAATTTCACTCCGCTTTCATCCAAAATCTTATTTATCCGTAGAAGTAGAAGTCTTCCATCCATACGTGACCACCATATATGATACTTAAACTCAATAAAAATAATTGTTCATTAACATATGTTTTTTTTCCCCAAATATTCATCCTGATTATTTGTTAGTTTTAAGTCAGCAACCACCTACCTTTATTGATTATCATTTAGAGTAAGTAAGTAATCGTAGAGTTCTCTTTAGAAAATATAAGCAGTGCGCTGTCCACTTGACATAAATAGAGAATACTTTTCAACTTAAATTGTCAAAGAAAGGAACCTAATTTGGAATTAGGAAAGAGTGAGGCTGGTGGTGAGTATTGTTAGGTAATGAATTTTAAGTCAAAGAAGGAGTTGGTCGTTTGGCTATATTCCTCCAAGAAACAGCCAAATATTCACCAACTTCCAATTATTGACACCCAAACAACCCCTCCACTAGCTACACAATATGTTCTTTCTTGTTTTCTACTACTATAAATTAAGCCATTTTTCGTCTCTACAAAAGCAGGTTGCTTACCTAAGACTAATCTACATCAGAAACAAAATATAGCTCTTCAATACCAACAAGCAATGGCAAGCAATGGAGAAAACGGTAGACACCAAGAAGTTGGACACAAGAGTCTCTTGCAAAGCGATGCCCTATATCAGGTAACCAAATTAAACCCCACATTTTGATTCATATTGTCATACATGCAAAGCATTTTATGAACGTGGTGTTGATCTTAATAAATTGTTTGAACAGTACATTCTTGAAACAAGCGTGTACCCGAGAGAGCCTGAAGCCATGAAAGAGCTAAGAGAGGTTACTGCAAAACACCCTTGGTAATAACTCTAACTCATTTTTAGTTCATCCATTTCGATACTTTATAAAAATATTGTATGCTGATATCGTCATTTTGTGTATAAAAACAGGAACCTTATGACCACCTCTGCTGATGAAGGGCAATTTTTGAATATGCTTCTCAAACTCATCAATGCCAAAAACACCATGGAAATTGGGGTTTTTACTGGTTACTCTCTGCTGGCAACTGCTATGGCTCTTCCTGATGATGGCAAGGTAATTAACTTGTACCAATTTCTTACCCATGATAAACTTATAATAAATTTTGTACTAATCTGCTTAAAATGATTCAGATTCTAGCAATGGATATCAATCGGGATAACTATGAGATTGGTCTTCCAGTGATTGAAAAGGCTGGTCTAGCTCACAAAATTGAATTCAGAGAAGGCCCTGCACTTCCTGTTCTTGACCAAATGATTGAAGACGTAAGTACATAAAGTAGTTCCATGAACATATGTATAACAACAAATAAATAAATTGATAACTTGTGTACAATGTTTAATGTTGATCTTTCTTTTATAACAGGGCCAATACCATGGATCATATGATTTCATATTTGTGGATGCTGACAAGGACAACTATTTGAATTATCACAAGAGATTAATTGACTTGGTTAAGGTTGGTGGAGTAATTGGCTACGATAACACCTTATGGAACGGATCAGTAGTGGCACCACCTGATGCACCCCTAAGGAAATACGTTAGGTATTATAGAGATTTCGTATTGGAACTCAACAAGGCGTTGGCTGCTGATCCCCGAATTGAAATCTGCCAGCTTCCCGTTGGTGATGGCATTACCCTTTGCCGTCGTATCAGTTAATATTCAACAATCAAAGGCATGCCACCCACAGGGTTCATAACAACGGGGAATTTTATCATTTTTTAAATTTTCTGTTTTTAGTATTCCGTTTATTTTTCCCTTTTTAGCAATTGCATTGTCTATGTTACCTACTATTTATTTCACAATGTATATTCTTATAAATTAAAAAAGAAATTCATGGTCAGATATGTAAAGTTCAAAATTTATGATTGGTGAGAATAGCACGACATCATATTCTTGCAAATTTCTGCAAAAACTAAATACACCAAATTACATGTATGTAGTTCTTTCAACTGATCTTTTCCAAGTACTTCGTTAGATTGTGAAAGAAAATTACCATAGATCCGGTGTCCACCTATTAAATTAGTATTAGTGCATTGTAAAGTCTACTTCTGAGGGTAGCTTGGCAGGGGTTCAAATTTGAGATCACTTATTAAGGACGGACGAATCTCAATCATCAATCATCAACCTATATTGATTCTTGAAATCTGATTATTTTTTCTAAGACTAAACTCTTTAATTAATTTTATGTTGTAGGTGCTCTTTTATTTTTCAAAAGTGTTTATCAAAAAAGTACTTCTGATTAGAATAAGATAATATTAGTAGAAATTTGTTTTTTAAATTTAATACTTTAAAGTTATAAGAAATTTTAAAAAATACTACATAGAAGTTGGAATTTTTCATCCTCAAAATAATACTCCCTTTCAAAACATAAATTCTTAGAAAATATTCATGCTCAACCACAAGCGCCAACAAACTTAAGACAATAGTACTAAAACAATTCCATGCTCATTATTTGCAAGACAACGATTCACCTAAAATTTCCAGCTTTAAGTCAGTAACCAACTACTTTTAGTAAGTATCACTGTGTTAACAAATCAAAAGAGTTACTTAATCCCAAAGCTTTTTTTTAGAAAATATGGGCAACGCATAATTGTCCACTTGATCAACATACATTTCTTCAAATAGAAAAGACGGAATGATCTGGTAGACCCCCGTACTTGACTTCGTTTGTAAATTGGATGATTGTACTTTTGATTTTGCCAATTGAACCCTTAAACTCATTCCAACATGATATTTCAAACCCCCTTCTCATCATTTGTGTGCGTGTGTATTACATTCAATTTTTTAATGACACATCAATATTACTATTATTTTTTAATGACCACATCAGAAATTAAATATTTAAAAATAAATAATATTTTTTAAAAAGGTGCAAATTTTTTTCTCTCTCTATACTCATTTTTCATATTTCCACTTCATCTTGTTCCTCACCACCCTCTACCCTTCACCCAAAAAATAAAAATCACAATTTTTCGTCTTCCTCACACTCAAATTTTTTTTATTGACAAAAATGTGAGAGATTATAGTTAGCTTTTACACATGTTTTTAGTTTTATTTATTTAGATTTGGTAAAAAGATCTATCAAGAAAACTTCAAATTGAAAAAAATGGATATGGTATATATGTCAAAAGAGAAGAAAAGAAAATGGATAAGTGCAGGGGGTGGGTGGATAGGGAATCTAAGGCTGAAAAGAAAGAGGAAAAAGGTTGGACTAGGCTGAAAAAGAATAAGAAGAGAGAAAGGATTGTGGCGGAGATGGATTGAGTTGATTGAAGAAGCAGTTTTTGATTATTTTTTGGAAAAGTGATTTGGGGAAGAAGATAGATTCTTCTTTTTTATTATATAATTTTAATAATTTAAAACTTAAAATTTTAAAAAATGATGCTCACTCGTCTTAAATGATTTTAATATCACATAAGCATGGTCAATGGTCAGAAGGCTTTAATATATTATGTTTTATTTAGTTTAGGGGTCCAGATAACAAAGGGATGAATAGAAGAGTTCAAAATACAAACTGATATAAGTATAAGAGTCCACCAGACCATTCCGCCAATATAAAATAGTATAACATTATGAATACGGCTAATGTGAAAATTGGGAAAATAAGAGGTTGGAGGTGAGTACTGTTAGGTAATGAATATGAAGTCAAAAACTGTGTTGGTCATTTGGCTTCCTAGTAACAACAAAATATTCACCAAGTTTGAATGTCTCTTTTCACATGTTTCTTTGGTACCACTATAAATTAAGCCATTTTTGTCTCTACAAAAGCAGGTTGCTTACCTAAGACTAGTCTACATCAGAAACAAAAGATAGCTAGCATTAACATATCCACTTCAATACCAAGAAGCAATGGAAGAGTCTCTTGTAAAGTGATGTTCTTTATCAGGTAAAACCAAAAACTACATGCACTTTTTGCTTTATTTGTTCATCCATATTGTGACACAATAAATTCACTTGCATGTGCAAAAGCTAGCTAGTGTAATGAACATGTTGATTTAAATCAACTTTTTTAAATGTGTTTCTCTAGAACATTCTTGAGACAAGTGTGTACCCAAGAGAGCCTGAAGCAATGAAAGAGCTAAGAGAGATCACTGCAAAACACCCTTGGTAATAACTCATTTTTTCACTTTACTTCATTCAATTCGATACTCAAATATTGTAGCAGGAACTAAGTGTGAAATCTTTATTTGGTGAATAAAAACAGGAACCTTATGACCACCTCCGCCGATGAAGAACAATTTTTAAATATGCTTCTCAAACTCATCAATGCAAGAATACCATGGAGATCGGTTTAACTGCCATGGCTCTTCCAGATTATGTCAAGGCAATTAACTTGTACCAATTTCTTCTAGTCTTACCGATAATAATTTTAAGTTATAAAATTGTACTAATTTGCTAAAATTGATTCAGATTCTAGCCATGGACTATGAGATTGGACTTCCTGTAATTGAAAAGGCTGGTCTAGCACACAAAACTGAATTCAGAGAAGGCCCTGCACTACCTGTCCTTGACCAAATGATTGAAGACACAAGTACATAAAGTCCATGAACATAACAATTATTTGAACTATCACAAGAGATTAATTGATTTGGTTAAGGTTGGTGGAGTAATTGGCTATGACAACACCCTATGGAACGGATCAGTAGTTGCACCACCTTAGAAAATACGTTAGGTATTATAGGGATTTCGTGTTGGAACTCAACAAGGCCTTAGCTGCTGAATCGAAATCTGCCAGCTTCCCGTTGGTGATGGCATTACCCTTTGCCGTCAGTATCAGTTAAAACATATAGTTATTGTCTATTTGTGGCAACCATGAACGGAAGGCATGCATGCCACTACTGAACTAGAGCTTAGCGATGAAAGATTCATTATTTCGTTTTTTAACTTCTTTTCTTGTAAGGATTGCATTGTAATAGTATATTACCTACTTTTTATTTCACAATGTATTTTGATAAATAAAAAAAAAGTTCAACTTCAAAGATGGAAGGTCCAAAATTTAACGGGTCATCAATGGGGCTAGTGGGAATTCCGTTACGTGAGCAAACTGGTGGAAAATGCAGTTTCGAACCAAAAATTGAAGTAATACACTAAAATCAACGGGAAATTTGCTTCAATAGGAGAACTTTTAGCACTGTTTTGTGTAATTTGCAAGAGTAGTTTGGCGGGACCAGGCATGACTTGTTCAAAATTATATTAGGCGTGACATTACTTATGCCAGCATAACTTTGAAAAATTATGGAAACACCAACCCGAAATATATTCTATTGGTGCGATTTTAAATATTCAATTTCAGACTGACCAGGGGTGGGGAGGAGTAGCATAATTTATTTACTTTAACTTGACTCGTACACTTCCGTTTTACTCTCAATACATGCTCTCATAGGCTATACCTATACAATTATTATGGTCTATTTGAAACCACAAATTATAAGTGTAATATTAAAGTTTTTTTTCAAAATTTTGTTGTGCTCCAATGAACACGGATATACCATATATGGAGTAGTAACGTTTTTCACTTTCTGCATTAGGATTCTACTTTAGAACGTGATTGACAATCCTTTTCTTAAATATATTTACTGTAATATAATAGTCAAGTTGACAAATGCTAAAATAAGATAATTCGTACAACTTTGTTGTCTAAAAACAATTCATACCATTTGAATTCAAAGAAATTAAAAGAATACAACATATGATTTTGAATTTCTCATCCTCAAAATAATCAATTATCATACCTTTAACAATTTTTTTAAAAAAATATCCTGCTAATAAACAAAAACCAACAAACTTAAGAGCATAATAAAATATTTCCATGTCCATTATTTGTAAGACAACAACTACATAAAATCACCAATATTAAGTCATGTCCAACCAACTACTTTTGTATATTGGTAGTACTACTTATCATTGCGTTTACAGAGTTACTAATCGTAGAGCGCTTTCCTAAGAATATTATGCAAATGTCCACTCACTTGACATGGCACATTATTTCATTCTGAATTTGTCAAGGGAAGTAGCTTAATTTATAATTAGAAAAGAGAGAAGCTGGTGGTGGGTACTGTTAGTCAAAAAAAGGAGGAAGGAGAGTAGGAGACTTCACCAACTTCCAATCATTTTCAGCCAACCAAACCCCTCATTTTCTCTTGTTTTCTTCTACTATAAATCAAGCCATTTTCATCTGTACAAAAGCAGGTTGCTTACTTTAAACACTTTTTAGCTATTTCAGAAACAGCAAGATATATAGTTCAAAATATATCCATAAGCAGTTAGCAATGACGAGCAATACAGAAAACAGTAGACACCAAGAAGTTGGACACAAGAGTCTCTTGCAAAGCGATGCCCTTTATCAGGTAACCAAATTAAACCCCACATTTTGATTCATATTGTCATACATGCAAAGCATTTTATGAACGTGGTGTTGATCTTAATAAATTGTTTGAACAGTACATTCTTGAAACAAGCGTGTACCCGAGAGAGCCTGAAGCCATGAAAGAGCTAAGAGAGGTTACTGCAAAACACCCTTGGTAATAACTCTTAACTCATTTTTAGTTCATCCAATTCGATACTTTATAAAAATATTGTATGCTGATATCTTCATTTTGTGGAAAAAAAACAGGAACCTTATGACCACCTCTGCTGATGAAGGGCAATTTTTGAATATGCTTCTCAAACTCATCAATGCCAAAAACACCATGGAAATTGGGGTTTTTACTGGTTACTCTCTGCTGGCAACTGCTATGGCTCTTCCTGATGATGGCAAGGTAATTAACTTATACCAATTTCTTACCCATGATAAACTTATAAATTTTGTACTAATCTGCTTAAAATGATTCAGATTCTAGCAATGGATATCAATCGGGATAACTATGAGATTGGGCTTCCAGTGATTGAAAAGGCTGGTCTAGCACACAAAATTGAATTCAGAGAAGGCCCTGCACTTCCTGTTCTTGACCAAATGATTGAAGATGTAAGTAGATCAAAATCTCAGGGCAAATGTGTATGAATTGATTGCTAATGTTTTATGATTAACAGGGCAAATATCATGGATCATACGATTTCATATTTGTGGACGCCGACAAAGATAATTACTTGAACTATCACAAGAGATTAATCGATTTGGTTAAGATTGGTGGAGTAATTGGGTATGACAACACCCTATGGAACGGATCAGTGGTGGCACCACCTGATGCACCCCTAAGGAAATACGTTAGGTATTATAGAGATTTTGTATTGGAACTCAACAAGGCCTTGGCTGCTGATTCCAGAATTGAAATCTGTCAGCTTCCTGTTGGTGATGGTATCACTTTGTGTCGCCGCATCAGTTAAAATATCAAGGCATTATTTTTTAAATACCCCTATTTCGAATCTTTTCATTATTTTATGCTTTATTTTTATTTCTGTCTTTTGGGCTTCATGATAGGTAACCCATTTTCTCTAGGTCCAGCCTAGCTGAATTGTAGGTCCAATACTCAGTGGACTGTGATTTAATTGCAACTGTCCCAACATTAAAATTGAAGATGGAAATTGTGGTACAAATTGTCTTCATGTAAATGAAATTTGTGGTGTTCTATCGCGTTTCTAACACCATGTTTTCTTTACAAAAAAGATCTGTCTCTCTCTGTAGAAAAAAGTTACATTATACAACTGTTACCTAAAATGAAATAACATTTTGTTTGTTATGTACCCAAGATTCTGGTTAAAACAAGTAACGTGATTTACTTTTCTCTTGAGCCAAGTTGATGAACGTGAAAATAAAGTTCTAAATAGAAATTCATTATTTATAATATATGGAACTTGCAAAAAAAAAATATTCACATATTACGGGTAAATGGAATTTTGTCAATTTCAAAATAAATAACTTAAACTTCTTCTGATTTTTTCCTGGCTTAATTATTTTTGAAACAAGATAAAGGAATCAAGTCGTGTTACTTCACAAAATAGAGGACCATAAAAAAATTACTGAAATACACGTTTTATATCTCTTTTTATTTCTAAAATCCTCTAAAAATTATTATTTCTCTTCTAATGTATTTGATGTATCTGAGCCAGTATTTTATATATTCGAGATATATATTATGTATTTGACTTATTTTATTATGTATTCGAACTATATATTATGTATCCGAGCTAGTTTTTAATGTTCTACATATTACGTATTCAATTGATGTTATAATATATCTAAAACACTCTTTATTATATCCGTAACATATAACTTTAAAAATTAATTAAAAAAATATAAAAATAAAATATAATTTACTCTTTAGATAATCTTATATATATAGTAACTCTAAAAATATAGTAAGAAGAATAAGAGTTCCTTGCAAAGAGGAAAGGCAGCCCATAACCCACGTGTAATGCCCGAACTCAGTCGACACACGAAAGCTAAACGTAACGTTATTAACGAAATAAAAAGTCAAAGCTGCCCTTCTGAATTATGATGATTACGCAAAGACGCAATACTTCTGAATCAAAATTAATTAATACAGTTACTACTGAATAATTTCTTACCCAACTGTGACAATAATGCACAAGTCAAATGTAAATTAAAAAAATTATTTTCTTAAAATTAAACACTAGAAAAATATTTAAAACAGCAATTCAATATGCTCTACCATTGTCAGTCAGGTAAAAGAAAACTCAATTTTTAGTCTAGCAGTTATCTATTCAAATTAGTATTACAAAATTTTCTCAAATTTGGACTAAAATAACGAACTAGTTTACTATTAGTCGATTTTATTAAGCTACTGCATCTAGAAAAGGTATCGTCGTACATTTAAAAAATGAATTGACATGACGAAAAGATGACCACATTTTATTTTCATCTTCTTCTTTCTCTCTCCTACTTGTACGATTTTTATGAACAGTTTTCCTCTGTTCCACCGCTTACATAAACCACGACTCCTTTCCCTTCTTCTTCTTGTTGAAATTTTCATCAAATTTGTTGAATTTGAAGTTAATTTCGTTTGGTTATAATTTGATTCTTCCATCATGAAAAGAAAGGGGATGGAAGAATTAGATGATCAAAACAGGCCGATTGATAGACTCCCCTTTGACCTCTTGGCTCACATTTTTGCTATGCTTACTTGTTTCAAGGATTTGGCTCAGTTAATTTCAGCTTCTTTTTCTTTTCCCCTTTTTGTGTAATTTGTTCTTTGTGTTTATCTGTCGTTTTTTGGTACTTGTTGTAGGACCAGTGCTGTGTGCAGGAAATGGAGACAGGGGGTGAAGGAATCGTTAGCTAGAAGAGAAAAATTGAGTTTTTCTGGCTGGAAAGTGGATGATGATTCAACAACTCGCCTTGTGCTTCATGCTTACAGTCTCAAGGAACTTGACATGTATGTATGACTTTTTTTGAGTTTATAATTAGTTTTGTACTCTATACTTGCTACAAGTTAGTTTATTTCATATACTCTTTTAACTAAAATATAGATGTTTGTTGTACATTTGATGAAACGCTATCTAAAAATGATGGAATTTAAAAGTATTTTGAGGTATCTGAAATGAGAATGCTTATAGTTGTAGTAAACAGAAAATTCGAGTGACTTTCTTGGGCTAATTAACTTCAGTAAGACGTTGAATCTTTTATAGTCATGTTTAGACCATTGATGGTCTTCTTTTCAACTTTTGAAATCAGAGTAATTAATTGCTCTTTTCATCTATCTTAAGTAAGATGAACAACACTTCAACTTCTGAAAATCTGGCTAGGTCTAGACTGTGTGGCCGTTAATAGATTCACCACATTGTCTTACCTGTGAGCTGCTCTCTCTTTGATCAGTGATACAATAACCAATAGATCGATGAAGCCATCTAATCGTGCAGAGTTACTAGTATTAAAGAGTATATACATTTTTATTTCTATATGAGATCCTATTTTCTGCAAGACTCGATTGATTTATAGCTATTATATTAGTCGTCACATATCAATAAATTGAGTTCCATGCTTTCTTAACCATCCTGAAGTATAATGATCTAATCAAATTTACAGGTATTCTATCTAAAGAGCTCCTGCAACCGTTTTGGTTCTTTTTCGTTGTTTCAACTTTAGATGTTTAAATGTTCAAAAATTCAATACAATGATGATTAGGGAGATAACTTGAGTGATGTACTGTTCTGACTTGTTTGCTTTCTTCAGTTCGAGGAGCCGTTGGGGTTGTCAAATAACGGATCGTGGGCTGTACCAATTGTCAACTGCTAAATGTGTCAGCAATCTATCATCACTATCTTTATGGGGCACTACTGGGATCACAGATACAGGTGTTGTTCAGCTGGTATGTCGTCCTCATTGTTTATCGTGTCTGTGATCTGTGATATTAAGTAGGTCTAGTTAGATGTTATTTTAGAGGTTTATGTCTATCGTTATCATGCTTACTTGAAGATATTTTGATAATGACATTTTGAACTTTCACACCTTTAATTTTGTTGCTTTGCGTGCATATGTTTTGATTCCCCGAATAAGGAAGATGTTTGTTAGGAAAAAAGGTTGATGGCTAAGGCGCTGGAGCTATCTTGTTACCTCAATCTGTACTTAACACAACTGCTTTTAGAATAGGAAAGAGAATCATATATTAATTAGAGAAGAGAGATTTCTTCACCTGTTTAAATCTGCCTGTACTTTTCGGTGGAATTAGCTGCTTATGTATAGTTCAAGTAGACCGTTGCCTCATTTAGTTTTGGGTTTTCTGATAGATCTCCAGAGCTAATTCTCTACAGCATCTCAATATTGGTGGTACATTTATAACAGACACGTCCTTGTTTGCTATTGCTGGTAGCTGCCCACACTTGAAGGTAAGTCTCTTAAAATTCACACCTTAAGGTTGCATCACCAATTCAGTAGTAGGTTCTAACCTCTTTTGTAATTTTTATGCTTACTTTCTCCATTGTAATAATAAGATATAACTTGAAAATGTTTGATTCACGGGATTTTAAGATATGAATACTTGTCCATCTCTTTTGCAGTCTATTGTGCTGTGGGGCTGCCGTCATGTAACTGAGAATGGGCTTCTAGCTTTAGTAAATAAGTGTCGCAAACTAGAGTCTATCAATGCATGGGGCATGAGGGTTACCGTGGACTGCTTTGTCGGCCTACTCACTATTAGCCCAACTCTACAAATAGAACCTAAAGGAATGCTGCCTAACATTGCTGTCTTCTGAGGAGCCTTTTAAGTTCCTGCGTGACCTTCGTCTTTGAAGGGCCATCCACCTGAATTGTTATTGCATTATATCTTGTGTACAGCTTGTCAATTGTTTCATTGACCAATAATGCTTTGTTTTATTTGGACATTGCCTGCTGCAGGCTTAGAAAAGATCCGATTTGCTAGTAATTATTAAAATTCCATTTCTCCTTGTCAGATGATTCATTTGGAATATAAAATCCTAAGAATTTCTGCAAGTGTTCAATCCAATTCATAGAGATTTCGTCACACTGAAGAAGTATCACATGCTAGAAACTTATATTGTAGTATTATATAAAAGCTGAAGCATTTTAACACTCTAGGTAGCAACATGAGGAACATAACATTTTTCATACTGAAAAAATTAACCAAAATTCAGTTGAAGAATAAGACTACCATTGTCAACATACCAAGGGGAAAAAACTGGCAGCTAGAAAATGACATGGGATGTGAAAAGTATCTGTTACATGTTGATACTCTTCTCCAATCCCTTGCTTACTTCTATATCCAAATCTCCTATAAAATGACAAGTTATATTTTACTAGGAAAATGTCAAGTTGAACATTCATCATCTCCGAAGTGGATTCTAGTGTATACTGTACCTATTCCGACTCCATAATTCTACACAGGGTAATATAGTAGATATCGAGCATCCGTGGATGAAACTCATGTAACTTCTGCGTGGAACTCTCTCTTTTTCTTCTCATAGTAGAAACAACACCATTACAGAAGACAGTGAAAATAAGTATAAGGTACTGGAAAAATGGATTGCTGCAGCATGGCCTGTTAATTGCACGGACCCTGAAAACATTCCAGCAGTATTGGTTGCTGTTGGAGCTGCATTCGCTGCAGTAGTATTCTTACAAACTCCAAAATGTACCCCCACCTGCAAAAAAGCATGTCCATTTAAGCACAAGTTCTAAAATGTTCATAAACTTTGAGGCTGCATCCTTGTCTCCACAAAAAAGCTTCAGTACAACCATGTTTCTTTTCCCTCAACTTCAAGTTTATCTTCCAGAACAGTACAGTCTATTACCCAAATGTAAACGATTCCTTCCTTCCCAAATTGAATGTCAACCTTTACATTTTGGTCTGCTATAATATAGTGTCAACTTTCCTGAAAAAACAAACTTATTCTGAAAAGGAAAAGTGAAACTATGGCCACATGTAGTCATGTATTTATGCCTCCAATACATCATAAACAATTCATTATTTCAACTTTTCTCTTAATAACAAAGTTAAGCCAAGCTGAGACATTTCAGTTGGAACCAACAGAATGGTAATGAGACATGGTCAGATATGTCATCTGAGAAGAAACTGTCAAGTATATAGCTAGTTTTTATATTGAGATATGTACTTCTTGTCTCTTGAAGGCTGCTACTGAGAATCTCAGTGATGACCCTATATTTCTGAAGAATTGTTTCACCAACAAAACTCTTTAAGCTTAATAGATCCCTCAGAATGTTTGCAATACCCATGAAGGCGAAAACAGTTTATCATAATAAAAGCTAATGAAGCTCTGTTAAGGAATTTTGTGGGTTCAATCATGACAATGTCCTTCCAGCACAAATCTTCCAATTTTTATCAAAGATTAGTATCAAAAGATCACGTCACTCATCAAAGTCATGTTTAAGATCAGACCTTCCAGGCATGTCATCATATTGCACATTTTTATTTTGAGACATAGGTTACAAAGGAGACTAGTAAGGAACATCCTATATCAGAACTTTTTGACCATATGTAGGCAAAGATGGTGCAAAACTGCAAGTCAACTCTCCTGCTGATTGCTAAGTTTTTTTTTTTAATCTATTCATATGAGGAGGATGTTAAATATCATAGGCTAGCCACACCACTTCTACCGTGAATAATACATCAAATTTGTTTAAAGTCAAGAAAAAGATGTTGCAATCGATGTTTCAAGCTCCTGTGATCTGATAAATCATAAGCAGCATGCTATTTCTCATCTACAAGGTTTCTTCAAAAGCTATTTCTAATTGTGGACTTTCACTACTTCTCCTTTTTTTTTGGACAGACTTATGTTACTTTTTCTACTACCGTATTGAAAAAAAATGTCACCTACGGACTACATAATGACTCAACTTAAAGAGAATCAATCATGGTTCTTCCTCCTATCTCTCTTCATAGAGTGAACCTTTGGCACATAGACACATGTTTACAACTAAAGCAGTTATCCAAATATTGAATATTTGAGAAAAAATAACCTGGCATGCAGTGACCGTCGGGCAACCACATAGTGTCCGACCGTTCATTTGATCTAAAACATCAAAAACTCCTCCCCCATCACTTCTCTGCAGGATTTTGTTTTTCATCAGTCAATGTTGAAAATATTTAGTAATTCTGCACCAGCATCAGTAAGCAGTAAATATTTTAATACCATGTAAAAGTTTACTGCCACATAATTGGGCATCATGTTGCCTGCTGCTTTGTAACAGGCACCAATCGTATCAACAAATTGAGTTGAATGCTCTTTGCAGGCTCCATCTTGTACGGCAACTGTGGGAAAGTAATTCATTAGAAACAGAGAAGCACTTCTGGAATTAAGTGCCTTTGATTCCTTACGACTGGAGCATGAGCCAGGCACCACTCCGGGGTCTCCAGCTGAAACATCATTACCACATATTATTGCTACAGAATCAATCCACAAACCAGAATCACCAAAAAGGAGCACACTGATTTAGTACTTACGCTCATTTTCAACCATGTATCTCCACTGATAAGCGATTCCTTCAGCAGCTTCTTTGGAAGAGTCAGACGTAAAAACCAACAAACGATAATTCTTTTTAACCATATCATTCACGGTGGGCCAATCATCACCTTTTCTCGGCATCTTAGAAACAGGAAACCAATACTTGTCCAACCCAGCATCAGCAAATACCCTCGTTAAACCCTTTGGGGAATGAACATAATCCTCAATTATGATGGTGACTATTTCTGTAGGATTTGCGCTCAAAAATGCCTCCACCTCTTTCAAAGTGTTAATTGCCGGTTGCTAGAAAGCACATTTTACATATTAACATCAGAATAGCTACTCAAAAGCAATCTCACATCAAAAGAAGAGAGGGATTGTATGACATTACAAAGGCAGTGAAGTTGTAACATTGGCCACGAAACGAGTGACAGAGCCATATATCATTCTCAAAATCGTACATATCCAGCATCAATCCCCGCACTCCATTCTAAGAAGATGGATAAAATAAACAGAAATAGTATAAAAGAGCATAAGAACTCGTGTCTTTGAACCGAATGTAGAAGAGATGAAGGTTGGAAAAATCACAAATATAAGAAACCACATACTCTCAATTGATTTGTGACAGTGTCTTCTTGATTATAGAATGTAATTCTCTGAGGGCCTGTCAATAATGGTGCATTTACCATTGAAAAGGCATTATGGGTGACCAACCACGAGTATTTGTTGAAGGGCAATCCACTGATCTGCTCATTGCCAAGTCCAAAAGGAGAAGAAAAGCATCATACATACATCATCGCTACTCAAAAAGGACAACAATAGCATACTAAGTGTAATACCACAAGTGAGGTTCGAAGAGGGTAGAGCGTTTGCAAACAAAACCCTAACCCAACCTCATTATGAGATAGAGAAGTTATTTCTGTTAAAACCTCAGCTTAGAAAACAGAAACTGCAGAGTAGAGTAAAGAAAGTTAGAAAGAAACTTACAATGGAAGTAGGTTCTATAGCTTGTCCTCTGATGCAAAAGGGCTGACTCTTTCCCAATTCAGGGCAATTACCACAGTATAAAGAAGGCCCACAATCCGTAGCCGAAGCACATGAATCAAGAAGCTGTAATATTCATGAAATTTCAGCTGAAACCCACAAATGAAAATTGAAAATTGCACGGATCTGCAAATGGGGTTCAAGAATTCATACAAGAATTGCGTGTAGAGACCGCAAATATTCAAGATAATGAGTATTTTTCCCAAATAATTCCTTGTTGCATAATGTATATATCAAGAAATCAAGAATGAGAGAGGAACCTGGCAATTCCCATTAGAACAAGCAGTTGAACAAGTGATGAGTAAGCAGTGAAGAGCTAAGTGACACAGTACCAAAATGAAGTAACCATTAGCGCCTCCTCCTCCTGTGCTGTGTCTCCTCCACATACTGTGCTTCTCCGAGAAACACGGCAGCATGGGATATTAAATGAAAAACACTAGTCTTTTGATAAATCAAATATTGTCGCATGTATAAAAGGAAAAGAGCAAAAGGCAAAAAGTCAAGAAATAGAAATAGTGAGATTTATGAGAGAGGACAAAGAAGATGCCAATTTTTGTGCATCTCTATCACTGTCTGCCAACTGCTAAACCAACTTTATTACTCCCTATATTGGGCGAGCCCAATTAGTAATCTCCAAGTTTAAAAATGACAAAATCTATAAATAACTAGTTTTTTTTTTGTTTTTTTTTTTTGAAATGTATGATATTAGTAAACGGACAGAAATATGCATCCTATAGCAAATAAAATTATACTCTAGTTATAAAATACAATAACTATTCAATCTTATTATATTTATTATTTCTGAAATTTTCTCATATTAAATTAGTTTTTATCCACGACTTATTTCTAAAATTTTCTCATATTAAAATTATTAACATTGTCATAAAAGAACAGAATCTTGACTATTGTTATCTTTTAAACTTTATCTGCATGGTGATTTTGAGTATGAAGATGTCATAATTTTAATTAGTACTCCATTTTTGACACCCTAATTGTGCTAGTGTTGCCTAATATTATTGGCTTACTTTTATAGGAGTAAGTTCTAGTGGGGTTTCCTTTTCACGTGGTGGTGGGACACACTTTAAATTAATGGGACTTAATAAAAAAAGGAGCAATTATTTCTCTTTTAATGTTTCAAATGGGAACGGCGCCCATTTTCTGTACAACTAACAGTTAGGTAAACCTATAAATAAGGGTGCCATAAAATTATGAAAAATAAAATAAAATTATGACTTGCCCTATTCTTATACAACACCTCGATTGACTCGAATAATTTTGTCTAAATATTTTTAAATAATATATTTTTATGGTACATAGTTTTTTATAATCATAATATAAGAAAAAATATTTTATTAAGTATTCAAATAAATTAAAAAAAGAATAAAATTTAATAAAAATTGAATAGGTTGAGTTATGAACCTGCATTAACTCATAACTTTGAGAGGATCATTAATCCACTCATTTATCAACTCAATCTCTTTTAACATTTTCAAATTTAGCTCGAATCATTCAATGTGAAAACAATCCTATATATAATGTTCAAAACTCCCGATCGCGTACACGAAATTCAACATGACGCTTCAAACACAGAAAAACACTCGGCAATTTAATTATGAACACGTAGAAGTTGTTAGGCCACTGGTGAGACATGGACCAGCATCGACTTCAACAAGCCACAAGGTTTACATCAGTTTGATTAAATTAAGTATAATCCACTGCTTCATTTACACGAACTATATCATATTATCAGTAACTGCAGGAAAAAATAATCATGGCTTGATAATAGAACTTGAAAAGTGCACAAACGTAATGTATTTATAATTTGGTATATCGAATGTGTTTGTAATAATGTGGTTTGGATGTCATGTATCAAATTCACACTTCATGACTTTAAAAGACTTTAAGTATTACTTTAGGAGATTTAATTATGACTTTAAAGATCTCTTTCATGACTTTAAAAAATTAAGCATATGTTTGCTTTCTATATATAGTCATCTTATATGTAGATACAAATGCACTAAAATATTGAAAGAAAAATGTTATCACTCTCTCTCTCTTTCTTTATTATTAAATTTTTAATACTTTATTTTATAACAAAGTGCAATTTTTTTTTTAAAAAAAAGATATCATTGCCGCCATCTATCACATGACAGTAAGAAACATGTTCTTCAGCACATATTATCAGCGAGAAATTCATGCCATAGCCTTTATTTGCGATAAGTTATGATTCTCACTCAAATTTAGGCAACTAATTAGAGCTTAGTTATGAAAATAACATGTTTTCTATTTTATTTGAATTTTTTAAAGTTGAAATTGGAATTGTGTGTCCTGATGTTTCGTTAAAAAAACTATTTTAAATATACTTTTTTTCTCGTCAAACATGCATTTCCCTCGAAGACAAAAAACCTGTTGATACCCGGTATATTGTTCGACAGTGCTATCAACAAAGACAACAACTATATCACTTTCATGCTCTGAAAATTTTTCACCACTGCTTTTATGTTCCCGCCAATAAATTATGTAACAAAAGGAGCAATTACAATCTTATGTGTGTCTACATCATGACTGTTCATGCCTTATTGTAATTTTCTAAATTACTTGTCCATGACCCATATGTTTTTCAATCATATTGCACAAAAATGAATGCCTATGGTATAACTATAGGCATTCATTTTTGTGCAATGTGGTTAAAAAACATTAGGATTCATACGTTCCCAACCAGCTGCAATAAACATAAACCGCATGTCAAAATCACATGCACAAAGGATATTTTGCAAAGTTATAATCCTTTGTGGTGGTTAAGACGCGCCTGCTACTTCTTTCTCTGGAGCTCCCCTTTATGTATGTCTCATCAACTGCACCAACACAATTATATCAAACACGAACATAGAACTGTTGAAGCTAAGACAAACAGATGGATATAATCAGCTTTTCAATTAGTCAACAGTATAAAAAAGCTAATAGAAAATATTGCTCTCCATTTATAATCTTACAACATTGAAAATTAAAGACTTCTCAAGTATTAACAGTAAATGCTGAATTGACAGCTTAAGATGTTACCTTAAAGTAAAGCCAAAACAACTACTATGTCGAATCATTAGATTTATACCAGACATAGGTGTCAATTGACTAAATGCTTTAGCAACTTTTCTAACGTGTCAATTAATTGTCTCAAACATTCACTTACCAGCGATCAGTTGTTTTGGTTTATCATGTGGAACATGCATCTGAAACTATAGCGTAAGACAAAAGCAGCTATTATCCGCCGACGAAATGTTTCAAGTTAGAAACCTGTAGGTTCATATATACGCGTGATATCCCCAAAGAAGATAACAACCCAAGCCATACCAATCCTGGATGTATGTTGCTGCGTGCAAGATAACGACATACGTTCTTGGCAATCTATTCACACTGATCAGAAACTACAACGTGTACGATGTAATCCTCAATGTCGTGTCTTACTCGGTGCCACTACTGGATAGGCTTATATTATTTCCATGGACACATAAGCAACCTGCGAAAATTTAAAAAAATACAATGTCAATACTAGTAGTACTGGACCAGATTACCTAACAAGAAGCACAAATAATGAAACATGACTAAAAGAAATATCATGATACAAAAGAAGATATTACTGAGGATCCTACACCAAGTAAATTTTCCATAGAGAATTGTACGCATAGATAATCATTACACACATATAAAGTTGGCATTTCTTCGTAATAGAGTACAACATAACCAATTAGAACCACTATTTTCTCAAATTTGTCCGAGGTCCTCAACCCACTAAATTTATCATTTTCTGGCCATATGGACAAACATCATGAAAATTGATTATCATCAATACAAAAAAATTTCATGATATATTGCAATTGGGTAAATGACGACTTGCTCAAAGTAGATATCCATGTCAAAATTATTTTGCTTCCACCTTGTCTTTCTTCCACTTCAAATGTTCCCTAAAAGATTCATGTATGCTGTCAATAGCTGTAGCATGACCTTTTTTCGACATGTAGATGAGCCATCATCAATTGCCATAGATTGATCAGTCATTGTCCACTTCCCTGTCCCAGTACCACTACTTGCGACATGCGTATGCCAAATACCATCAGAGTAGTCATCACAAGATACAGGTTCTTTACTAACTCCAGTTGCTTCATTTGATTGGGCTGTGAAAACAAGCAGTGGCGAATGATTTTCAAAATGTCATTGTTGTATCCCCTCATGCCCCTACATGGTAATGTTTATGTTTTTCTCTTTTTCCGTAAAATATTGAAAACAAAATGTTAGCTCAATAATAGAACATAAAAACTTTCACACCTCTATATAACTTACCAACACATGATCCGCCCAAATCTCAGATGGACAAGTACCTCAGTTATTTACAGGATCCCAACCATATCCATAGCAACCTTGAAGGATGTCCTCAATTTTTTTATTTTTTTTGCTTCTATCCTTGATCTGTTGCACTTGAACTTAATTTGGTGTTTGTCATAAGTTTCTTACTTGCCAGAATTCATCCAAAACTCATCTATAACTTCCCTTCAACGTGGACCATTAAGGGAAGAACCATTAAATACATACTTCCTCGCATCATCATGTAAGATATGGATTAGAATCATTGTCTTGTCTTCTGTCCATTCATGTGGTTATCTCATAACAACAATAAAAGTCCCTAAAAAGAATGGATCACGTGATCAATCAGGTGGTCGATGTTGGAAAAAGGAATGAGCCAATAAAAAAGCCCTTGACCCTGTAGAATATTCTTAGTAACTCTTTCTATAGAACATGATGATATATGAATGAATCATCCTCTATCTCCTATCCTGCAGTCATTGTATCTGGCTGATAATGATAATTATAGAGGAGTTCCTCTCCTGCACAAATTCTTTCTTTGGCAAATATACCAACTCTACGACATCAGCCGCCATAGTAACCTGTCAAAGAGGAGTGTTATTGGATCTAACATAGACAAACCAATCCAGGGAATGCCTACAAAAATTTCAGCAACTTGGATCAGGGGACTGGTTTGCGATTTTCAACTTCTCACTCTTCCACCAATAAGCATCGTTGTACAAACTACATGTACACAAGACAAGTGATTTACGTAAGACTACAGTTGAGGCCAGGCCCTACCCTATGGAGTAACTTAACAAGGTATGAAGGGCAAGTTGCTTCTCATGCCTGGTACTTTAAATTGAAGAGAAATGAAGAACTTTCATGATCCATAAATTATTCCAGGCTTATCAGCTTCATGGTGTGACATTATTTCACCAGTATGCTCCCCAAGGTTCTCATGCTTTCCATCACCATTCTGTTAGTAATACTAAACATGAGCTCAAAAATAACAAGGATATAAAGACAGAGAAAGAAAAAGCTTAACACTGTTCCAAGAGATTACCTACAAGAAATCACCCCAGCCAGACACATCAGATCTTCCAAGAAGAACCTGCAAATTAATGTAAGGAATTACAATTAGCCTAAAGCTGGAACTATCCAACCTTCATTTCTACCCTAGACACTACAAGAAAGTAGGCGACGGCATTTAACTATTGACATGTACATTAAATATCATGATATTAATGACATCTGATTAAAAATATCTAAGTTATAGGGACTTTTAATGCAAATGTCACAATATAAGTCGGCATTTAGTAACATCTACAAACAAATAGAGGAAATTTTCTTACATTTATAACTTCAAAGTTTTACTAATGGAAAGTAAAAAATATCAGACCCGTCTACAGTTCTCTTAGAAAAAGGAAAAGAGAGTACTCTAGCATTCTTCTCTCAAAAACACAAAAACCCTAGCACCTCAACCCTCAGTGGCAGTGATGTCAACTGGACTTTTTCGCCGGTGATTGTTTTCTTTGGGATCTCTTAAAAGAGAAGTGTTTTATCTTGCTGCCAATAGATTCGACTTTACCATAATATAGTTTTTGTTGATTGGAATCTAAAGCAAACAGAAAGTTTACAGGGAACTTCCTTTTGGACTTACTTCATATCCCTTTCCAGCACACCGATCAATTTCTCGAAGTTCAGAGTCGCGCTCCATTAGCAGATACGTTGATCTTACCGGGTCATAGAGAATCAATAAGTGAGATAGACACAACAGTTGATAATCCTCAAATGTTCTGATTAAAGAGTACTACATTTGTGGGTAAGTGCTTACCTCTATTTAGTTCTGTTTTGTTCACTCGTCTAAATTTCTAATTGAAATGCGGTTGAAATGGTTGTGTTTTTTACTTTTACTATGATGCCTCTTGAAGATCATCAGTTGAATAACATTATTATCCCTCATTCAAAGACTCCTCCTATACTATCTTTTAACATGTACTAAATATTTATGTATGGCCTTCTGAGATTTTTTGTCTCACTTTATAGAAGTGTATAATGTTGAGTTGGCACTTCAATATATTTTCACCTCTAATCTGGTTTTTATTGTTCTTTGTAAAACATTATCAATTTGGTCAAATCCGATATTTCGTTAATGATCATCACTTCTAAAATTTGATCTACTTGCTCAGAAGGCATTTGCAACAGATAGGTAAGTAGAATGAACAATTTGAAATAGATTAGATGCTTTCATATTTCTGGACTACTTTTTGAGGGCATATTTGAGCTTAGTTCTTGCTTTTCAATTATCTTTGTTTAGGGAGCGGATTACTCGTCTTCTCATGCATGATCTTTACGTTTCTTTCAATATTAGAATACTTTTTATTTTTACCCTTCCATAGGAAATCCCTTTAATAAGTTTAATACTCATCATATTCAAGAATTTTGGAACACACATGTCTATAACAAAAAGCAACACACTTGGGGAGTAGCAGCCGACAGCTTGGAAGATCTTTCCTGAATTCAACCTATTCCCGAACAATGTTACTAAGAAATGTTGAATGAATTTAAACAAGGGATTGTATATGGTGGCACCAACTATTAATTCAAACTAATATTTTTGTAAATGTAATTGTAATATCAAATATATATTAATAAAAATATAGGCTATTCGCCTAATTTGTTTTTTAATATTGTTGTATTAAATTTAATTTTTGATATAGTCAATTTTAAATTTTTATACCTTTAAAGTTTAAATTCAAAATTTCAAAATTTAAGAGTTTGAAATTTAAATTTTTATAACTTTAAAATTTGAATTTTAAATTTTCAAACTTTAAAATTTGAATTTTAAGTTTGAAAATTTAAATTTGAAACTTTAAAATTTTGAAAATTTTAAATTAAAACTTTAAGTTTATAACTTTAAAGTTATAACTTTAAATTTATATAACTTTAAAGTTTGAAATTTAAATTTAACTTTATAATTTGAATTTAAAATTTTCAAACTAGTTTGAATTTAAAGTTTGAAAATTTAAATTTATAACTTTAAAGTTTGAAATTTAAATTATAATAAAAATTAGATTCAATTAATTATTTTTTTTTTTAAATTCGGTTCATCCCGGATACCGGTCCGGCCCGGTCCGGTCTAGTACCGGTTTACTGCCGGACCGGGACGGAACAACAGCTATTTTACCGGTTTCCCAGACCGGTCCGGTTCCGGTAATTACCGGTCCGGTTTTGCCGGTTCCGGTACCACTGCCACACTTACTTGGGGGTAAGTTTGGTAGGGTGTATGCAGTATGTATTGGTAATGTTGGTATTAGTTATGCTTGCATTAATTATGATGAGGCTATTTTTTATGTGGTGTTGTTATACCCTCCACAAATACTGTGGAAAAGGTTTAGAGGGGCAATTGTATCTTCAAAAGTGCTAATGCATGCATGGAAACCTCTTGCATTACTAATACCATGATTTTTCATGTATCAATTATATATAACATAATAATAAATATGAGTGTATACCAAACAAGGTATCAGTTCTGATGCATCCTACCAAACAAACCATAGGAACAAAATGCAATTCATATGTTGGCACTTTTAATGAAATTAAATAAGTTTAACATTCATCATTTTCAAGAAGTAATATTTGTTCAATTTTTATAGAATATATTCTTAATATTATTTATGTAACTATTAATGATATTATACTCATTACTTCCTTCAAACTAAATTTAATTCTATAAAATATATTATACATGCAAGTAATATGAATAAACAAGAACACAAAATAGTCATTACTCTTTCAATCTTTTGAATTAAAGAACATTAACTTGATGAGGCTTGGAGTTCCAAAGAGAACATAAGCATGGTTGCAGAAGAAGTTATAGCCAACAAATTCTCCAACTTTGCTTAGGTATCCTACAATTTCCCTCCTTTTATTTTCCAAAATCTGATTTTGAAAGAAGTTGTCATTATTCCTTCAAAGCATCAGGTTGTTGCAACAGGATTGTTGGGTACTCAACCTACCCAAGTTTAGATTTAAAGTTTCTGGAAGACTACATGTTTTAGATCTACTCAAGAATTATTAGAGGCCAAGTTCAGTTTAGTTTTCAGAGGTGATGATAAGTAAGCTCTTGAATTTTTGGTTCTTTTTTTTTTTTAAAATGATGGTAACATATATTCAACTGCATTAATAGTGTGCTGGCCATGGTAAAGCAAAAATAGAAAGCCTATGTACATTTCACAAGGCTTCTAGAAAGTCTAGTATGGAGTTGGCCTCCTCTATACAAAATCCTTTAGACAAAAAATGCAATTCTTCCCAACTTACTGGATAGAATTGCTCTTATCTTAAAAACGTCTGTTATTACTTACCATCCAAATGGTCAACCAAATACAAGAAGGAATAGCTATCCACCATATCTTTTGCCTAAAATTGCTCCCTGCTTGGTCCAAAGGAATCAGAAGCTCAAAATTGTTCCCAGGCATCACCCACTTAAGGTTTCTAGAATGAGAAAAAGCTGCAAAAATTGTGAGGTATAACCACGGTGGATGAAGAGATGGCTGTTGTTCTCATTGGTGGCTTTGCATAAGAAGCATCTAGAGCTCATCTCTGAGTTTCTCACGAGTGAGACAAGCCTTTATAGCTACTAGCCAAGAAAAATAGTTGACTTTCGAAGGAACTTTGGCCTCTAAATCTGCTTCCAGGGCCAATGTGTCTCATGTTGGCCTTCATTTCCAAAATAAGCATATTTTCCCCTAACAGTGTATATCTTCTTACCCCTGCCCACCGAATCATGGAGTCTTCAACTTCAGAGATATCCCTCCTCCTTTCTATAGTTTGCAGAAATATTATTTACCTCCATTTCCCAGTCATTGGATCCTCCTCTGAGAGTGATGATACAACCATTTAGATCCTAACTTCAGTGATAGTAGCCTCTGGACTAGAGGTAATACTGTAAATATCATGAAAGCTTTTCTTTAAGGTTCCTGTTCAATCCAGAGATCAGACCAGAAGGCAGTTCTCCTACCATTTCCAAAAGAGATCTCAAAATTTCTTGAGAAGTCTTCCCAGTGAGCTTCTGATGGACTTCCAGATGCTTACTCCATAAGGTGTGGTGACTGTTTAGATTTAAGTGCACCAATTGCACACTACTATCAGTGCATTTAGGTTCTAAATGAACGTATTTATTTCCTAGAGAAAAAGTACAAAGGTTGGTTTCACTATATTTCTGATTCCCTAGTTATGGTATTAAATAATAATGCTAATAACAACCAATCAAGTAAAAAGAGGTGCAGATATTTAGTTGTTCACATATGATATTCATGTTCTTTTTATGATACAATGCACTAGAAGCATCTATGATCGATTTGATTCACAGACTAATTTCAGTTGAGCAAATTCTTAAAAGTTTTGATATGTTGTATCTTTCAACATTTCAAACTTGACGAAGAAAGAACTTGAGAGGAAAAAAGTGTGAATGAAACGAAGGAGGAAAAACAAATATAGAAGGCAAGAAATAGGTGGACTATAATCAATCTGAAATGGAAAATTCATTAATATAACTTCTTTTCTTGTGCTACAAAATAACAGAAGTCAACAAATTACATACAGCAGTATTTCAAAGTTTTTTTTAATCTATTGTTTTATTGTTCACCCTACTTGAGAACTTAGCATGATACTTTTACTATAACAATAATATGTATTTACTCTGGTCGAGAACAATAATAATTATTTACAACGATATTTGCCACAAATTATAGTAGCTTGTAATATGTAATTTCAATTAGTAAAGAATATTGGAGTAGTTTGTCACCCTCAGAATCTGTAATTGGTCTCTAAATAGATAAAATAATTTTCTCAAGATCTTATTAACCAAGTTTCTGTAAGAAATCAAAAAAGGAAATAAAACAAACAATAAATGAATATTGGAAGGTTGAGATAAGAGGCTCAAAAAGTCAAAATGAAAATTGAACCATATGATATGTGAATGAACATTTTTGTGCCAATTTCCATTCACATTAGACAAATGCAGTGTTAAACAGTTAAAGAATGACAAAACTCTCATATCAGTGGTTAATGAGACGATTGAACTTGACTTTTATATCCAGATTGGAACTGGACTTAAACGTCTTTGGATCCTGCTTAGGGCCGGCTTTCACTTTCATATCAGGAACGTCGACTTGCACTTGCAATATAGAATTTGACTTTCCGGAATCCTTGCTCCTGGCTTATATTCACATAGGCCAGGTTGGACTCCTTATAAGGCTTTGAAAATCCTCCTCCATTAGAACTAGCTTTTAGGGTGTGACTTAGGCCTAACACCTTATTCAACACGGTATCAGAGCAGGGCCCGTCTCACTCGATGTTGGGCCCTCCAAAAATCAAAATCGTCCACGCACCAGATGCTAAGCACTGGGCGTGAGGTGGTGTGTTAAAGAATGACAAAAGTCTCACAGCAGTGGTTAATAAGATGGATGGACTCCTTATAAGGCTTGGGCAATCCTCCTCCATTTGAGCTAGCATTTGGGGTGTGAGTAGGCGTAAGACCTAATTTTACATGCAGTATCTACTTCAATGAATACTTTTTTCCATGTGGTTGATAATATTTTGAGCTCTTGATTTTCCAATTATTAGGCCATCCTTAATTATGATTGGAATATCGAATATCGAAGATCAAATTCTAAAATTGAATTAGTGTATTAAGTCATTTTTTCCATTTATTATGATTATTCCATTTTACACATCATGCCAAGAGATGCAAATCCACAAGTTAAATTTGATGGTTCAGTTTTTAAAATATTTTAGCATTAATTCATCAAATCTTTAAAATTATGGGTTAAGATCTAATATTTCTTTAAATTTTGGAGATTCCATTCCGTAACGAAGATATTAAATACCGATGAGCTTATTATGGAAAGGCTAAATATACAACACCGAGTTGCTTGCTCATAAAACTAATAGGTAGGAAATAGAAATAACCAAAAAAAAAATTAGAAAGAAAAACATTTAAGCAATCAAACACCGTTTAACATAAAGTTGCTTGATTTTAAAAAAAAATCAAATTTATTATTCGCATTCAACCACTCTTGTTTTCTTTTTATGTGGATATTGTAAAAATATGACACATGAGCCTAACTTAACCTCAAAAGTTAACTCATGAAGGGAGGATTGCTCAAGTGCATATAAGTCGTTCATGATACCATTCCCAACCAATGTGGGATGTAGCCACACTAACACTCCTTTCACTAGATTCAACCAGGGCATAGACTGAGTGTCTAAATGGGGATGAATCTAACACTAAAACTATATACTTATAGGACATGGATATAAGTCAACCCCAAAAGCTAGCTCATAAGCTAAGATTGTTCAAGTTCATATAAGTACCATTGTGGGATCTAGCACGCTAACATGTACAAAGTGGTGTCCAGGCTAGTTTCTGCGCACCTTGACTAATTCCATAAGAACATGCCACCTCTACCAACAACAAGTACCACGTAACTCTATCAGTCAAGGTTAGGACGAATGAGAAGAAATCACCTCATTTTTTTGTTTCCAACCTCATTGACCAATATTGGTTGCCTCTATTGTATAACAAAAAGGATGATTTTAAAAAAAAACTGTACTTCTAATAATATTCGCTAAATGAAATTGTTTGTGTAAGTAACTACGAGGATTAATGTTAACTTTTAATTTCTTCCTAATTAACTTGCTTGCTGCGACATCCGTCACTTCCAATCACATACAAGAGGCTATCAATTTACCTAACACAATTAAATTGGAGAGGAACCACAGAAGTAGGTGCAGCATGAGTAGAAGAAGAATGTCTCTTGTTCCAAAATTAGTTAGATTCTTTGTTTTTTCATAACCGAGCAATCTGCTTGTGACCTGCCCTTTGGATCAATCACAGCCTTCTAAAGTCGGTGGATAATGGGTCCGCCCTTCCACCCTTCACCACTTAAAACACTGGCTTCGCTTCGCATGGTGTGGGGCTTGAACCTGTGACCAAGCCACAAATCCTCCACCTTTTGCCACTCAAGCTAGGCCTTGGGGGCAAAATTAGTTAAATTTTCCTAGAATGTTAAAAAGAACTCCTACTGTTTCATATATAATCCCCGTTTATGTATATTGTGGTTAATGAAATTTGTAGGCATATTATTTTAATTTAGATGGTTGTGATTTCATGTGAAGTTAAAAGAAACCAGTGACATTGTTTTATTGCCGAGATTTCAAACTTATTGTTGGAATTAGTTCAAGAGAACTTCTGTTTTTCAACATATCCATGTTTATGTGATCTACTGTAAACGAACTTGTAGGTATAATGGTTATTATTTGAATTTAGATGCTTATGATTTAATTTAAAATTAAAAGTAACCATTGCTGATATTTGTAGGATGTATTTAAAATATTTGCACTAGTGTCAATATAATTCAAATAAATTCCAAACACTATTTAAGTTGTCGCAAACAATAAGCTAAAAATATATAATGCTGAAATTTGATAAATGTCATAAAGAAATGTCATTATATGTTTGGCGACATTAGCCTATATATTGGAATTTTAATTGTCACATTTCACAAATGTCATAAATAAATGTCGTAAATTTTTTTTAAAATTTTTAGAAAGGTGAAGTTGAAATGTCGTAAATATTTTGCCGACATTTACTTAGATGTCGGAAAATTTCTGACATTGAAATTTGAGACATTTATGCCAAATGTAAAACAAATGCCTTATGTAACTTAATACGACATTTGTTGCAAGCTTACTTTCTTGTAGTGGGTGCCTCAGGCTTCCTTGCCCAGATATGTGGTGTATCTGGCGCATAACAATAATCATAGAAGAGTTCCTCTCCTGCACAAATTCTTTGTTTGGCAAATATACCAACTTTGTGATCTCCACCCGCCATAATAACCTGTCACAGAGTTAATTGAGCATTACTAAATCTACCATAGGCAAATCAATCTAGAGAGTGCCTACACAAATTTCAGCAATTACCTTGGGGTAGCAATTTGGATCAGGAGAATGGTTTGCAAACTTCAACTTGTCACCTTTCCGATAAGCATCAAGCACACACTACATGCACACAAAACAAGCGATTTGAATCAGACCATAGTTGAGGCCCTACCCTAAGGCTTAACTTAACAAGGTATGAACGACAAGTCGCTTCTCATGCCTGGTCATCCAAATTGAAGAGAAATGAAGAATTTATAAGATCATAAATCTTTCCACGCCTATCAGCTTCATGGTGTGAGATTCTTTCACCGGTATACTCCCCAAGGTACTCGTGCTTTCCAACACTATTCTGTGAGTAATTATAAACATAAGCCTAAAAATAACAAGGATGTGCAAATAGAGAGAGAAAGAGCATAACTGTTCTGATACCTTCAAGAAAGCACCCCATCCAGACACATCAGACCGTCCAAGAAGAACCTGCAAAAATTAATGTAAGGGATAACAACAAGCTCAGAACTGGAACTTGAAAACATCCATTCTTACACTAGAGCAGCTCTAACGTCTAAAGATAATACATGAACCAAAAGGGCGAGGAAGAAAAGAGAGCAACACAGTTTTAAAAGCCTCACAAGACCTACAGTGAGATGATACATTATTAAAAATTAACATTTATTCAACGTTTGTCCATTACAATGTCTAACATGAATCGAAGGTTGAACTAAAAAGACTGGTTCATACCCGAACTTAAAATACGATAATGCCAAACTCAAACTTTATCCGTCTAATTGAACTTTGAGAACAGAGGGAGGAACAAATAATAATCATTTGTCTTAGTGGCAACCACTAACTCGGAATAATAATAACAAGCTACCCTTCACAAATAAATAGTGATAATTACCCTTTGACGTTGTTTGAGAAGAAGCTTCATGTTCTCGCAGTCATTACTGTCACTTCTTTGTGGAGGAATATCGAGAGTCCCATCACCACAGCTGCAAAAGCCAAATAACATAGACATGGAAGCTTTATAACTGAAAGTGAAGGATATTAAAATGAACATATTAGGTGTTCTTTGATTCATTTACTAGTTATGTGGGTTTTATAACATAACGATTGTTCATATGTAGCAACTAAACATGAAGGGCTCTCAAAAGTTGGTTAATAATGGAGAAATTATTATACAAGAATTGCTTACTTGAAAAGCACATTTTTGTCCTTAAAAGCTTAATCCCATTGCTTATACATGCATTTTTATTCCATATTATGTCGAGTGTATATAATAAAAATAGATTTGTGCATAATTTAGTATGTGTATTATTTAAAAATACCATCCAACTGTTGCATTAGTGATGAGATTGTTTTTCTTATGCAGCCAACCTCACACACTTGTTCTTTTATATAAGATTCTATGTCACGATTAACTACTCCAATACTACAACAAAAAGACCTTTTTAACTCTTGATGAAACATAAATTAATGTCAACAATCACTTGAGCTTCAAAAGCTTGCTCGTCAGTTGTCACTCGCTCAGCAATAAATAATTATCAGCCATCAAATAAATCAATATGGTTGGTCATAATTTATTTAATTTGCAACATAATTTATGCTTTTTATTCTACAAGTAGACAGAATATATTTGGAAAATCTTCAATGATTTGAGGGAAATCAGATGGGTGATGTCAATGCCAGGAAACACAAAGGAGTTAAGGAGGCACTAAGCAGTTGGGATGAAAAGGAATTTTATCCAACCAGAATGAGAGATGGAGTATTGTCCCAACATGTATTATTGTAGGATATAGAAACCAGAGGTGTTTTGAGGATAGCAATGCAATATCTAGAAGTTGAAGATGAATTGCTTAAGCCTTTATTATTTTTGGTGTTAACAGGAATGTTTAGTAGAACTAAAGATATTTTTGATGTTTCAACTACATGTAAGAAACGAACAAAGATGGCAAGTTTCCTCTATTTTGTAACTGTCTGTTTGGAAAACTATATGGTTGGTATAGTATACTTGTTAATACATAGAATGTTACCATTATATTAAAAACATAAAACAATCATTACTAACGTAATCTCGGAAAAATTTCATATAAACTTCTGGATAACCAATGTGGCATTTGATTTTCCGTAATAAACTCTACAACAATCTATGCACTATTGTATTATTTCAGCCTGGGAGGAATAGTCTAAGATAGGGCCAGTATGGTCGGTGGGGATTCATACTGACAATCTCAAGTTGGTAGGATTTGAGGCGTAGTAGTCTAGGTCTTAGAATAAGACTACGCATATTAAGAATACATCAATAAGAGTACATATCAACAAAATTACCTTTAAAGTAGATATTGTATAAAGACCCCTTTATTATTATTCTCAGCTAACAAGCTCACACTACCATCCACAGAATAGCAATCCCTTCATAATTATGCACCGCGTATCAAACCCTTCTTAATTATTCAATGCATAATAATTTATACATTATAGGCCTTGCACAACTAGTCCACGAACCAAACAAACCCTTATGTGTGTTAGCTTAGAACAAGCAAATTAAAAATCATAGTTTAAACTGTCGAAAAAAGAAGAGTGAGAGCATGGAGGGGCGATACAAGATCTCAAAAACGCAAGATGAATGGAAATTAGCAACCACTAGAAATAAGAAGGTACACCAAAGATGGGCAATCTGAAGAACGGATGGTCATAGGCACTAGAAATACTTCCAGCTTGACACTGCAAACTTAAATCACCAACTTTCAGGGAATAGATAAAAACAGACAATAAATCCATAGCACTACCGGGAAGCTCACCTGATCCAACAATTTCGGCAAACATCAGGATCGCATTCCCTGTCAACAGCAAAGCAAGGGCATTGTCTGCTTCTACACTGACCTTTTACGCAAAAACAACCACGAAAGTGATTCTTGCAATTCTTGAAACTTTTGCATCTAGAATATAAGAATGACAAAGCGTAGAAGCAGAACTAATTAATATAGGCACAAAACTGTGGTTAAAGAGATGTTTAAGAGACCGAAAAGAAAAAGAAAAAGACGGACAAACCCCAGAAAACAATAAAAATGGTTTAGCACTGTGGATTTCATAAGAATAATTTACAGTCAGGTCCCACATTATTATCGCACTGGAGTTTTTCGAGAAGAATGCTGTCTTACCCGCAATATTTTTCACAGAGGGTCCCATTTACGATACAAGGACACTCTTTTCCACAAGGTACTTGACAATTACATGGATTATAGTGACGGCGAAGCTTGTCTTTCCTCTCAGATATTCTTTTCCTAAGTGCATTATATCCAGCTGATTTCCCTGTGTATTTTAAGCGACGAACTCTACCTCTTCTATGTAAGAATCTAGATTTTCTCCGTGGTTGATTACCCTGAAATTGAATTCAAAACAGGATCAACTAAAGTGGGGGTAATAATAATATTACTACGGTTCAACAAGAACACAAAGCAACATGCTGATGAACAAAGTCAATATACTAACCACGATTGTATGGCCATCACCCTTAAAAGAGCCTTGAAATATTCCATTCACCCCATCACTTACTAGTGATAGCTTATTCTCGGAATTGTTCATATACTGGAACACCTCCCAACAAGTTTTTAAACCATTCAGCAGATTTCGAGCAATCATACAGCTGTATGACAGAATAAGTGTCAGGTAAATTTTCCCAGCTGTGGTCTAGCATTTTCATTCGTCTAGGAGAGCATTGACAAGAAAAGAGGAACTGAATGCACAAACAATCATCAAACATGAAAAGTCCGATTACCATTTCTAACTTAGTTTGGAGGAACTTAATGAGGAAAATTTTGCAAGTTCTAGTTTGCCTTGAGAACTAGCATGAATTTGATTAAAAAGCTAGCACAAGAATTTCTTATTAGACAAAAGTAAGCCAGTATTTGAGTGAATGATTTATGAAGATATTACAGAAGATATAGTGTTGACAAACAAGGTATACAGCGTCAAATAACTGAGAAGAACAGGAGTAGAATTAGTTGCAAGAGTAATTTGAGGTTAACTGACCTGCTCCGGCCAAACATTTCCAGACCTTTTTCAAATAGAGCCTTTTCAATTGGTCTCCATGGTTTCTCACCATCTATTTCTTGATTGCAGTTATTCTCATCCCCAAACTCATTCTCCCTCAATGTGTCGTCATGATTCATCCCATTTTTTGCACTGGCAGCCTCTTTATATTGGCAACCAAAACCCTCACCTTGGAAATAATTTTTACTGCCCAATACTGGAGAGACTTCCCTCCTAGAAGTTCTACCGCACTGAGGTTGTTGTGATTCTAGCGAACATGAACCAATATCTTTGAAATCGCTTTCGCAAGAATTTGATGTCCTTGATAGATGCTCCGTACCAGGCACCTCAGTATTATTAGCAATTTCAGATGGTTGGACATGGTTTTCTCCATGATTAGCAATCTGAGAGGGGGTCAATCCAACTTTGTGTTCCTTCTTGATGGCCAGATATGAGTAAAACAGCTCAGAAGGTTAGTAGGTATTATTGCCACAGTAGGAGTAAAGCACAAGTACACACCACTACTAAGAAATGATAGTTGTTTATTAAGTAAAAGATTCAGGTCAGGGCCAAATTGATGTCAACAGAAATTACATAAAAGAAGGGGACCAAGATACCAGGCGATAGCAATTTGAACAACAGGGCTCCTTATCCACGTCGGGAGAGCACCATGGCAATTGTTTTTCAGCCTTATGAATGTAAGGAGTAAAACACACTATAAGAATCCATTTCGAAGTACAGAGTTCAGAGATACTAAAACATTGGTTAAATAGCCATTCCGTACCGGAAAAATCAAATCCTGCGAACATCCATGTGATTGACAATCAAAAACCTGCAAGTGAGGACAAAACGAGAAAAAAGAAAGAAGTATATTCAGAAGGAAAAGTATGAAGCAGAAAACAAGCCAAGAGTTAAAACAAGAGATATATACATACAAGACATCGACGACAAAATAGGGTGTCAAAAGAATCTAGAGCAGCATCAAGATCGTTGTCAAGAAACAAATCTGGAGTCCCTTGGATGTTCTCATTCTTTGAGGCGCATTCATGTTTGTCCTTAACAAGATCTTCATATCTTGCCTGTATAAAATAGACCCTGGGTTGTGATTTATCTTTGTAACAAAGCCAGAAAAACCAAATGGGAAACAGCTGGACAAGAGTTCGCATCGAGAGCAGTTTTGTTCGATAATGAGAACTTAATTATAGAGTGTAGTTTCTTTTTGTTTTTTATAAAAGAATAACAAGGAGTAGTTATTCTCTAAACGAAGTGTTTACCTTGACTTCACTGGGTTTTCTAGACAAGAACTGCCCTAGCAATTCTAACACTGTATCAGACAGGCCAATTTGTTGGATAGTTGAACTGCAAATAAGTAAACAGTGATACATCATCTTAGCCACACATTGGATTAGATAGCACAATATATGAACTGCCAGACAAAATCTACTTTACCGGGGTATTTAAAAGAACATTTACCAAACAATCCAGCAACAAATAGCAGACCATAATGAAAATCTTATAAGCCATGCTCCAAGCCCAAGACCATGTGAACCCTTTCCGTATAACATGCTATATTCCAGATGATTAAGGATTAAACATATTTCATATGTACAAGTTGAAACCTCCTAAAATGAGTTTCAAAGGGCATCTTTGTGGAAGAAATTAAGTTTTAAACAGAACTGCTTTCTTTAATTAATTGATCACAAAGATGGATGGCAAGAGAAAAGGCTAAAACAGAAGAGACCTGTATTTGACATTAACTGAACAAAGATCTATGTTACATTTAGGACAGTGTAAAGTCTGAAAATGGTACTGAGCTCATAGTTCTAGAGAAATAATAAGTAAAATTACTACTATAGAGAGACAAGAATACAAATAATGTATATACATTTCAGAGTACCATAACATATCAAGTAGGGAATGTTCTCTATCTGAATATGGAGCTAGACCACAGGAAAAAATTGATCAGATTGTCATGAGGTATAGATGCTTATGATCTACCAATGGCAAAAATGTGGTTGCTCTAACAGATATGATGTAGTGGATGCGAGGAAGTCAATTAATTTAAGTATTTAATTATATTTTTAAGTAGATTTATTTATTATTATTTTATAATTTAAGTAACTTTATTTATTATTCTAGAATGGAGTTTATGTTTCATAGTTTCATAATGATTAGGTTAAGTTATAGTTATTAGTTTGGAATAGGATTTAGGTCTCCTACTTCCCTATGAAATAAACTTCCTATTGATGTAACAAGACTCTTATTTAAAGAAGCTTTTGATGAATAAAATCAGTACGTAACTTTTCAGCAAAAAGCAAGAGATTAGAGTTCTCTCTATCATTGAACTCTAAGGTTCCAGTCTCCCTTTTAAGAGCTGAATAGATCGGAGTTCCCTCTGTTAATTTCAGCCCCTCCTTTTAACGAGCTGATATAGATACTGAATAGATCGGAGTTCCCCCCTAAGATTTCAGCCTCCTTTTAACGAGCTGATATATATCTATTGACGATCCTTCCCTAAAGATTCATAACACATGACACCATGTTTTATGTGGAAAGAATCTTCTGATTGATGATTCTAACACAGTAGAAAGAAAACCAAAAATATAGGAGGGCACACTTGAATCCAATACTTTACGTAGCTTAATTATACCAACCGCAGCATAACATCTTCGTACTCCACAAACTTCTTTTCTTGTTCGCCTTCAAGTAATTCTTCCTCGCTATCACTGCAAATTAGAGCTTCTCCACTATTCTTGTCATAATAAATTCTTCTACAACCAACCACTGATTGATTCACGGGCATCTGCTGATTTCTGCACAAGTCAAAGTAGGATCAGAACAGTCAAAAATAACAAGAAATTATTCATCTTCAACAATCGCAAAGGCAATAGTCTAGTGATTTAAGTCATGATTCTCCCACACAATAAGGGAGAGAGGATATGTTTAAGGAGATAATAATCTTCAACAAGAATGATGAAATTTTGGAGTGTTAAACGTTTTAGAATCCTGATTTACAATGTTACAGGAAACTTAAAATTAAAAAACCACCAAAAACAAGAAGACTTCCACTCTCGTTGGAAAGAAGCTATAGAAGGAGAGAAGGATGTCAATGCCATTTAAATGGTTTCCTCCTCAGCGGGAATAACTTTGAATTTGTCATCCTTGTTCAACTGACATCCCTTCCGAGAACGGCATAAAATGAAATCCCATAGTGCAAAACAAAACATTTCTAAGGCCTAGAGGATCAATAATTATACAGAGGTCCAGAAGCAGATGATATTAAATTCCGATGATGAAAAACACAAGATGCTAGATCAAAGCCACTGTAAAGGGTGAGCACAGGTGATTCAAAATTGCACTAAATACATCCCTTGTATGATCAGATGCAACAGTTAACACCGAAAAAAATACCAAGTAAAGAAAATAATTGTAAATTGAAGATTATCAAGAAATATATGGTTAGACATTCATAAGGTTCAATAGCATGCCATACTGGAAGTGATGAAAGAACATCAAATTTCATATAAGGAAAAGTAGAGGCACAAATCAAACTTTAAGACCGCATGATTTGTCCATCAAGGTACCTTAACATACCTATCCAAAAATACCCATGTAGTATATTGAGGCAGTCTTTCCACTTGAGGAAGTATAATGGGACGTACAGCACTATTGATGGCAATGCTAGATCCTAGACGAATTTCAGAAGAGGCATATCCATCATCTTCAGAACTATTGCTATCATTATCTCCATTGCTAGAACCAATCCCAGTTTGCATATTAATTACATCCTGCTGTCTCTTGGACAGAAGATCAATGCTACTATCTGCACCATGAACTGTATGATTTTTTCTCTCTGTTGACAACTTTAAAAACAATTCCCCCAAATCATACGCCTTTTGTGCATTCTCTTCTGTCCTTTTCTGGAAGTAGACAAAACAGTTCCTTGGTTGTTCAAACCTTGTAAAAATTTTCAATCGAAATACATAATAAAACATTGGGGAAAAGTGGGAGAAAACTAACAATTCATAAAATGCACCTTTACATAATCAACACGTTTAGAAGCAAATTGTTGCTTCAAAGACTCGGTTACTGATAAAAATTCATCAGCTTCTATGGTTGTTCCTTCAGCTGCACCAATCTGTTCAAAGAAGTATAGCATTGGATGACATAACAAGTCACAGAAGGAAAAATAACTATATAACTAAGGTAAAAAGAAAATGGCAAACATGGAGAATAAGATTGACAAATAGTTTTCCAAACCTCAAAGTCAAAAGTGCAAGCCACCAGGTCAATGCAGTGAGTAGAAAGGAATTGAGAAAAGGAAAATAATTATGAGAAAGACATTGGTGGAACAGAAATATGGCTCCAGGCATCAATTGTCAATAGACGTGGTAATAAAATGGAACCCCAAAACCAAGAGAGTATGAATATACACACACCCAACTTCCAACACTGTCATTTTTTAGTGCTGGTGTCCTGCGCACCTCAACTATTGCAACACCATCATTGTGACAACCCAATTGCCAGTGTGGTTTTTTTTGTTTTGTTTTTTTTTTTTTTTTGAGAAGGTTACATCTAAATTGCTAGTATTTTATAAAGCGAAAAAGCAAAAAAAAAAAAAATCATGGGCCTTGAAGCGAAAATCGAGAAATGAAGTGCACTATTTCTTTTAGACGAAGCGCACAATTCAAGTATTAACAAGTATCAAACACATATGAACTACTAAAATAACTAATTATCGCATCAAATTACAATAATGCTCGTACTAATCAATCTCCTGACCCCTTCTAGTTGTGATCACTGATCTCCTGATCACTTCTAGTTGTGATCACTTTGCATGTCATTTTCTGAAGCTTACACCTTGTTTTTTTCTTTTTTAGATAATGATGATGAATTGTACTAGAAAAAAGAATCAGCACTAACCAAGTGCAAGAAGTGAAGTTACAAACTATGCAATTCACCAATCATGTCTGAACTCTTAAGCTTACACTTTGTTGAAGTTCATGACTTCAACTATGAAGCAATGGTCAAGAGTATTAAACAATATACCTGGAGGAAAGATTCACTCCGGTATAAATATGTCCAATCAACAAATGGGATAGGCCACCATACTACATGATATCAAATGGAAATGAAAGACCAACCAGAGAGAGAACAAGAAGAAAATTGCACTAAATGATGCGAGTAAACCAAATTTCTTTTAGGGATATATTCAGTCCATCGAAAATCCTAGGTTAACAAGCACAATTCTACTACCACTGCAGCGTGACTTACCAGATTATCCTGCAATGCAATTGGAATCAACTCAAAGCAGTCGGGTTAATCAAGATAAAAATCAACAATCTTATTCATAATTCAACTAAATTCCTAGGTTAACAAGCACAATCCTACTACCACTGCAGTGTGACTTACCAGATTATCCTACAATGCAATTGGAATCAACTCAAAGCAGTCGGGTTTAATCAAGATAAAGAATCAACAATCTTATTCATAATTCAACTAAAATCTAGGTTAACAAGCACAATCCTACTACGACTGCAGCGTGACTTCCTGAAATGCAATTAGAATCAACTCAAAGCAGCAATGCAATTAGAATCAACACAAAGCAGTCGGATTAATCAAGATAAAGAATCAACAATCTTATTCGTAATTCAACTAAATTCCTAAGTTAACAAGCACAATGATACTACCACTGCAGCGTGACTTACCAGATTATTCTACAATGCAATTGGAATCAACTCAAAACAGTCCAATTAATCAAAACAAAGAATCAACAATCTTATTCATAATTCAACTAAAATCAATTGAAAAAAAAAACAGTTAATGGGAATAAGAACTTTACTGGAAGATCAATGGTAAGTTGACCAATGCGAATTGAAGAAGTGCCCGCCATTCCAATTGGCGTGAAGGATATGGGAGTCCTACACGACCCCGAGAGAGTGAGAGGAATCGATTAAGAGAAGAAATTATTTTCCGGCCGCAGTTGATACCCTAGGTTTTTGGATGTTAAGGCATCCCTTTTATTTTTTTTCTTCGGAGCGGCATTGTCCAGAATTTATTTTCTTTTCCTAAAAATGCTTCTACTACTACATTCTCGTTTGGTGCGGAGAAAAGGGCAGCACCACCGCTGCCGCTTACTAAATTTTGGGCGAATCTGCTTCTACCTATAGGCATATTGTTTTTGTATTTTAGCCACGTGTCAACTTTTGGACTGCACTCGATTTTCACCGTTACATTTATTTGGCGGGAATACATGGTGGATTGGAAATTTTGTTTTAAAAAAAATTGATTTTTTTTCTTTTTAATTTGTTTTAAAAAAATGATTTTTATTTTTTTGTAATATTTTAATTTTAATTTTTTATGTGACATGTTTAAGGTCACAAAATTAAAATATATTTTTATATATTTGATCTAACTTTAATTTAGAATCATAAGATTTAAAAGTTTTTTTATATTCTTAAATTTAGTGACAAGTCAAACTTTGTTATTTTATTTTTTTTTGTAAAACAGAGATTATTTTTTTTTTTGTAAAACAGAGAAAATAATAGACAGTATCTTAGTAAAAAGGCATGAGAAGTTTACTATATATAAGTTTTAAGAGAGGTAGAGAGCTAATTACTTTATTAGACAAGACTTGGCATACTCGTATTTTAACCATGACATTATCTTATAGAATACTATAGGCAATGAATGTCAAAAATTAGGCTAGAAGATTATTAGGCAATCGATGTTGTCTATAATTTTTATCAAATGAAATTTTTTATATGTATCAATGTTAGTAGTAGTGGGTAGATAAAATTATATTAATCAATAAGTTCTTGATATCCGTCTAAATTTATGTGATATAATTAAAATTTTAAGAGTCAATCAAAAAAAAAAAATTTATAAAAATTATTTATCTTATAAAATTGATTTGTTAATCATTGTCAATCATTTTATATTAAAGAGATTATGTTCGAATTCAACTCCAAACTTTGAAGTTTTCAAATTCTTGATGTTCATATAATCTACAAAATTCTAAAAATCTCACTTGCTTCTAAAAACTTTGATGGATAATTAAACTAAGCAATATAAAAATAGTATTATAGTACGTTCCTTTTAACTCTAAAAAAATGATTTAAAATAGTATCATTAAATTAATTTATTAAGTACCCCCCTCACTATTAATTTTGTTTGGTCTTTGTCACTTTCTAGTTTCCTTGGAGAGATTATTTATATAGAGAGAGAGACATGTGAGCCATGACGCATTAAGTATAAGTGATCAATTCTCCTCAGTTTAGTTTCTCCAACAAATATTCAGAGATGACAAAACTTCAAGTAGTATCAGTATGTGTAATATATTAGGTCCCAAAAATTCTCTTCAAGCAAAAAAATCCAGTTAACTCCATGGGATCTTCAACTCCAAAAAGGTTTATTTTTTCGTAAACCAAATCTTGAGCAACATAAAGAGTTAGCAAAATCATCATCAGAAATTATCAATCACCTAAAAATCTCACTCTCTGATAGTCTAGATCATTTTCCTCTCTTCGCGGGTCGACTTGTTGCTAGTAAAAATAGTGATGACACCTTATCTTTCTTTGTTGATTGCATCAATGAAGGAGCTGAGTTCACTTACGTTACTGCACCTGATTCAACTGTGGATGATATCTTGGAACAAACTTACGTGCCAAAGATTGTCAAGTATTTCTTCCTACTCAATGGAGTAGGCAACTATAAAGGTGATATTAAATAATTATGCCAACAACCCTTGAAGTTTTCGTTGTTACATAGAGAGTACACTTTTAAGTACTCATTACACCTTTAAATTTCAACAGGAATTACATTGTGTCTCACTAGGCGTTTCAAAACCATTGTTGCTAATAGCTTGATTACTATTAAAAGAGTGAATTTTGATGTGTACGGCAATGATTTTGGATGAGGGAGACCCGTTGCGCTGAGAAGTGGCGCTGGCAACAAACATGATGGGAAAATAACAATATTTTGTGGTGCAGAAGAAGGAAGTATAGACATTGAAGCTTGTTTAACCCCTGAAACTTTGCATGCCATGGGACAAGACACTAAATTCATGGGAGCTGTTAGTAAAAATTGAAATCATTTAAGCTAATTACTTTATTAATGTTATGGATATGGTTTAATAATAAACTTTATGGAGAAGACTTCAGTCATTACGATGATCCGTCTGTCCAATAATATTTGTTCACTATTAATTTTACTCACATTTTTAAAAATTATAAATAAAAAATCCTTTAAATATAATAAATCTAATTTCTTACAAAAATATTTTAAGTAAGAAAATAATTATATTTAATGATAAGAATAAATTAAAAACTAAGTTATATCACTTATATCGATTGATGTCATAAGGTGAACAATATTATTGGACATCTTAAAAATAATATTAATGGAATTAACTAACACAACAGTCAATTCCATTGTCCATTTTTCTTTTGTTTAATCAAATTATATTTGTATGTTATAGCAAAGTTTGTATAATTATACTCCATAGCAAACATATAAATGTATAATTCATTATACATATACAATTGAAATGAATTATATAAAATAAAGTGTATAAAACGAGAAAGAGAAAGAGACTTGGGCAGAGAATTGTATAAAACGAAGTGTATAAAATGAATTGTATAATTATAAGCGTATAGAACGATTATATACAATATGAATTTGTATAAAATGAGAAAGAGAAAGGCAAAAGAGACTTGGGCAAGGAATATACGATTGAATAGAACTATATAAAACGAGAAAGAAAGACATTGTATATAATTTGAATTTGTATAAAACGAGAAAGAGATAAAGGCAAAAGAAATTAGGCATGGGAATATTTTCATTGTATAATTATAAGTGCGTAGAACAAAATATATGTATTTGCATGTGTATATACAATTTTCTCTCGCTTTATATAAACAAAAATGCAATTTATACATTTTGTTTCTGTTATATAAGCGAGAGAGGCGAGCGAGATCTGAGAAAGGGAAAAGAGGGGAACAAAGATATATGTATTTATACAATTTTTTCTCGCTTTATACAAATAGAAATAAATTTTATACACTTGTGTTTGTAAAAAAGTGAGAGGAAGCGAGCGAGAAAGGAGAGTAGCGAGCGAAAGTTTGAGGTACAGAGGTGACTGACAAACAATTTACTACATGACACAATCAAATCAAGGTGATTATAATAATTAATTTAATTTATTAATTTGCCATTATATACAATTTTTCCTTTAAATATGTTTGAATATTGTGTGATGGTCTTATAAAGATAGAGTAATACTATATATTATTTTATTTTTATTTTCTAATATACAGAAGTGGCCTCTGTAGCACCTCTCCAATCTCCATTGTCTTGTTGCTAAATTATAATAGCAATCAATGACTTAAAAATATTTTTTAAAATGTCTTAAATATTGGAAGAAATAAAATTGTAAAGATATATTTGTATATAAGTATTATTTTACAAGGTTTATTAATTTATTAATATTTTGACAAGATATGATGAATCAAGTTATGTCAAGAAATTACTACTATTATATGATATAATTTTTTTGTTCAAAATAACTATTTATTAGTTGTGATGTATTAATAAAATCATATTTATTTTAGGAAAAAATGTATATAATGACAAACTAATTATTATAATCATATTTTGATTTAATTGTGTCCCGTAGCAAATTATTTGTCAATCACTTCTCTCCCTCAAACTCTCGCTCGCTACTCTCCTCTCTCGCTCCATATCTCGCTCGCTTCCTCTCCCTTTTATACAAACACAAGTGTATACAATATGGTTCTATTTGTATGAAGCAGAGAAAATTGTATAAATACATACATTTTTTTTACCCTCTCTCCCCTCTTCCAGATCTTGCTCGTCACCCTCGCATCTCTCGCTTATACAAACAGAAGAGAAATGTACAAATTGTGTTTCTGTTTATCTAGGCGAGATAAAATTGTATATACACATGTAAATGCATATATTTTTGTCTAATACACTTACAATTATACAATAAAAATACTCTCCTACTCAATTTCTTTTGTCTTTCTCTTCTCATTTTATACAAATTCAAATTGTATATAATTTTTCTCTTTCTCGTTTTATTCAATTCGATTATATTGTATATTCCCTGCCCAAGTCTCTTTTGCCTTTTTCTCTTTTTTCATTTTATACAAATTCAAATTGTATATAATCGTTGCATACACTCATAATTATATAATTCTCTGCCCAAGTCTCTTTCTTTTTCACGTTTTATACACTTTATTTTATACAATTCGTTTTAATTATATATATATATATATATAACGAATTATATATTTATATGTTTACTATATAACACAATTATGTAAAATTTGCTATAAAATACAAATATAAATTTTATATTTGTTATATGCGTAAGTTGTCCATTTTATCATGAACCTGCAATACCCATGTATATATAATATATAAAATAATATGGTGCCACTAATCACAGTATTTCTCAACTTTTTAGCACATTTGAAAGCACCTCTTCATTGTCTCGCCAGCTTCAGAGGTTAAATTTGTCATTTACTTGTCTTTTTTAAATTTATCATATATTTAAAAATGACATAAAAATTACTACTATAAATTGCATTATTTGCTACTTAAAATATTTTAAATATTTACCAAAAAAATAAAATAGTTACGATATATCTGTACATATATTATTTTATGGAATTTTAGGATTTCTTAATATTTTAACAGAAATAAATAATGAAGTTATGTCAATAAATTATTATTACATAAAATGGTTTTATTCAAAGTATTTTTTATTGTGAACCTATCTAATACATGTGTATATATTTATACAGAGGGCATGAGGTCAACCTGTAAGTCATTTAACATAGTATTTCTCAACTTTAATTACTTGTACAGTTTGCTTTGAAAATTGTATAATCTGGATGCATCATTCAATATTTTTTGGCGTTAGTTTACAGCATGATTTTTGAATTAATCTTTCTGCTCTTACTTTATCTTTTCGTCACTTTAATTTTTATCATATTTTCTGTGAATTCGTGGTCTTTGAGCCTTCTTGATAAAAGAACTTTGTAACACTTCTTTTTTAATTGCTAACAATTTTGTTGTAGTATGGATTGTAAGGACATTTCATTAATTTATATATATAAAAAGAATAAGAGGGATTTTTCTTACGGTCGGGCATAAACACTGGAAAACTGAAACATCGTACCGAATTAAATTTTTTTGGTATTTCGGTTTTTTGGTTTTCGGTTCTGTATTCGATATATATTTTTGTATTTTTTGGTATTTCGGTTCGGTTTTCGGTATGTGATTTTGTGTAATTCGATTTATCGAAATATATTATATTATAATATATATTTATATTATATTAATTATTAATATTAAATAATAAATATTATAATTTAAAATAAAAAAATTAAAAAGTAAAAGACTTTTTAATATAACTATTTTTAGCCCATTAAGTTGAAAATCAAACAAAAAAATTTGTAAATTTTTAAAGGAAAAATTATATATAATAGCAAACTAATAACCTAAATTAAATGGAATAGCTAGGGTTTGATTTAATTGTGTTCCATAGCAAACATTAGCTAAAATTTGCCAGCGTCTCTCTCCCAAAAATCTCGCTCGCCACTCTCCATTCTCGCTCGCCTCTCTCGCTTATACACAGAAGTGTATAATTTCTGTTTCTGTTTTGTATAAAGCGAGAGAAAATTGTATATACACATGCAAAAATGTATATCTTCGTGTTATACACTTAATTATATAATTTACAAACATTTTACTTCAAATATTGCAGAGAAAAAGGCCAAAGAATTATACAATTGTGAATTATACAATTGCAGTGAAATACAATTTTTTCTAGCTTTATACAACAGAAGTGTATATATTGTGTTTCTATTTTTGTATAAAGCGAGAAAAACATATATCTTCTTGCTATACACTTATAATTATGCAATATACATACATTTTAATTCGATTCAACTGTATGCAAAGCTAATTATACAATTGCAGCGAAATAGGCCAGCGAATTATACAATTTAGGCCAGCAAATTATACACTTGTATATGTATAGCGAATTATACAGTTTTTATGTTTGCTATGGAGCGCAATTATGCAAAGTTTGCTATAGCATACAAATATGATTTTTTTTATTTGCTATATGTGAAAGTTGCCCATTTTTAAAAACCTAACTAAGCAGGCCCATTTAAAAAAATCAAAATAACAAAATCGAACCGAAATAATAAAAACCGAACCGAAATAATAAAAACCGAACCAAATTGAAATATTTCGATTTGATATTCGGTATACAATTTACAAAAACCGAAAACCGAAAAAAATAATCAAAACCAAACCGAAATACTGAATGTCCATCCTAAATTTTTCTAATATATACTTTATAAGCCGATAGGAGATCAATATGCCTACTTGAATATATTTTTCAGTTTTAATTATCTGTACAGTTTGCTCAGAATTTATTAGAGATAGATAGATATAAGTCAAAAAAATATTAAACAACGCATTAAACTATTTCAAATTTATGCGAAATAATTTAGAGTATGAGTAGTCAAAATAATTATTTTGATAAGCAATTTAGAAAAATTCTACAAATATTTAAAATTAATCTCAATTTTATATATTTAAAAACTATCAAAACGTGGCTAATAATTAAAAACTTTTATAAACTAGGACCGACAAAGTCTTCAAACTGCCAGTTGGCCCAACAACACTAATAAATGAGGAACACTTCATTATCAAAGACTTTTCATTTTGAAATAATAATTTTCATAAATGTATAGTTTGATTATTGATACGAAATATAAAAATAAATAATGATTGATAAAGAAATAGTCCTATAACATTAATAATATTATACATAGACCTGGGGCAGACCCACGTGATCTATACGAGTCCACCTGAATCTCTTTAGCAAAAAGTTATATTGTAATTATAGGAAAAATCTTTCAAATTTATGTAAATATATTAATTCTGAATCATCTGACAAAAAAAAGTAAGAGCCTGTTTGGCTCAGCTTAAAAACTGATGAAACTGACTTAAAAACTGATTTTTGATTTATTTAGCTGTTTGACAATACTCAAAATAGCTTATTTTAAGTTAAAAAAAACTTATTTTAAGCCAAAAGTTAAAAGCTGGGATAGAGGTGCTTTTTTTTTTTAGCTTATAAGCTGTTTTAAGTTGACCATATTTTTATCTTTTTGCCCTTAATATTTTTATACAATTTTCAAATTACAACATAACCCTAACATCTCTTTCTTCCATTTTTCCCTTTTCACGTTTGGCATAGCAACTTCAGCACTTTTATCCAAATACATAACTGCTTATTTTAAAAATAAGTTTCAGCACTTTCAAAAGTACTTTTTTAAAGCTCCTTTTATTAAGCCTATCCAAACGAGCCCTAAGTTTGTAATGTATTAAATAGATCTCCTTTATATTGGCCCTCGTGTCCATGGCTCAAAGTCCCATTGTTGTCATTTTATTTTTATCTTTTATTCATTTAGTTTTAGAATCAATTTTTCATGCTTTTATGTCTTGTTTTGTTTTTTAAAAAAATAGTAGATTTAAACCTGAAGAAAAATTAAAAATTTAACTGATTTCTGATAATAAAATTAACTTTTTGTATTTATAAACTATGTAACTGATTTCTGATAATAAAATTAACTTTTTGTATTTATAAACACTTTTTGGAATCGTATTTTACCGACTTATTTATACATTTAAATTTTTATTTTTTAAATTTTCTGATTAAAAATTCTGAGTTCGCCATTAATATTGACAATGAAATTTTACATATATTGCATGCATGCATGTTGATTTTCGTGATAATAGTATACTACTGTACTTTTAAGTTACATGGATATGCAATTTCGTATATTAAATGAAGGATTACGTTAATGGTATATAAAATTAAAACTATATCTAATAAAATTATCAAATTATTATTATTTAAAGACTTTAGTTTATTTTTCGAAAATTGATTTGTAATTCTTGGGCCTTAGCTAAATATTAGAAAATCTTTTTTTTTTCGAACTTCACCTTAAAAACGACTTTTAAATCAGATTAAACTAAAAAATAAAAATCAATGAACAAGAAAAGATCAGATACGTAAATAATTAAGCAAGGAAATACTCTCTGTCTTAATTGAGAAAGACAAGAAAACAATTTCCAGTTTTATTTTATTTTTTTATTTTTTTAAAAAAAATAATCAAGAATAAATTGTGTCCATGTAATGCTAATTCACACAGGAGAGCTAATTATGTACGAGAGGCAAATTAACAGAAGAGAAAAAAAATTAAGTAATTTAAATGATTAGGCTAATTGATCAATTAGTTAATATTCCTTGTTTGTGATTTATTTGATAGAGTGACAATTATTAGTTTGGTAATGTAGCAAATTAAAAATTCGCACGCAATTAGAAATTAGGTTTCACATGCATGGATGGTTGTAGTTTCTTTCAAAATTGTTGCTTCTCGATTAGAAATACAAGCAAGATACGTGCTTTGTCATACAATAATATTTATCTTATTTTGAATATTATTCACGACGTCTTCAGGTGATATATTTCTAATATTTCAGATAATTGTTATTTATGAGTTTTTTAGGTGATATATTCCTAACATTGACGTAACGTAGGATAGATGTACATTTCATCTAATGATACAATATACATGTGGATGAGTTTTTGGTCTACTAAAGAAAAAAAGGAGGCAAAAATATTCACAATCACTCACGCCAATCAATATTTCAACAACTTGCACGACTACAAATTAGTGATAGTTGAGGCTAGGTAATAATTAGTTGATACAGCTTATGAATGACAATTGGGTTGGGGCGGGGAAAAAGTAAACACATGAATTTGTAAAAAGGAATTCGATATCTATTATACACATTTAAAAGATAACTCAATGTTGTATAAATATAAAATTTTCTGATGAACTTCTTAAGTATATGTTGTTTGCGTGCAGGGTGGGAGCCCGTTCAAATTGAGTTTTAAAAAAATAATTTTTAAGTTAAAAATAAAAAATAAAATTGAAATACTTTTAATTCAAAAAATAAAAAGTAAGGAGAGCTAATTTTTTACTTATTTCAAATCATTTTAACATATTTTAAGTTATTTATGACCCTTGTCACACATTTTTAAACTTATTATAAGTCATTTTGATTAAAAAATAATAATATTTAAATCAATGCTTGTTGTCCTCCTTCCATTTATGCGATCATTTTAATTTTGTTTCAGTTTCATTTTCAGAATCTAATAGATACTCACTTTCTGGCTTACCATTTTTTTGTTGTAATATTATACTAAGAAATCTAGCTGTAAAAGATTTCTTATCTACAGGTTGAATTAGTGTCGAGGTTAGGATTTTTAATAATAGAATTTAAAATTTGAAAAAATAAATATACGAACTAATCGAAAGAGTTTGATATCTACTATATATAAAAAAAAAAATCATGTGAAATTTTCCGTCGAAACGGGTTCAGAGAACTCGCTGACATAGCTCCGGCCATGGGTTGAATCCTTCATCAATATTTTGATGGGCACATAGTATTGTAATAAATCTAACTGTTTTTTTCTGTTTCTCTCGGTTTCTTTATCTTTGGCTTTTTATGAAAGCAAATAAGTTTCTGCATGTTGTCTAATAACTTCTTTGATGCAATAAAATATGTACTGGAAAACAGAGCTTAACACATTCAGTTTCACTATTGTTCATGAAAACACCAACATTGTGCAATGTGGTTAGACTTAGCGGGCCAAAATATTGGCGTATCTAGAAATTTTACGTTCAAAAATTTCACAAATAATTAATACAAATAATTTAATGTATACTTAAATTTTGTAAATTAATTTATCTAATATTAATATTTAACTTTTTAAAATAAAAAAATATATCAAAAAATTTAAAATTTAATTAAATATATTTATCTTTAATGTTCACATTTATTTGAGACATATAAAGAAAAAAGAAATATGGAAAATTTAGTTTATTGTGCTTCAATTACTAATCTTTGATGACTAACAACAAAAAGTGAGAAACAATAAATAGAATCAAATAAGTTATAGTAATTCTTTTTTATATATATAGCCTGTTCACTTTTAATACCTTTGTAGAGTAAATAAATATGATTGGCTTATCAACTTTAGACTAAATAATTACATAAAAGAATTTAATGGGAAAAAAAATCAAAACTGTGTCCAACATGTTGCAAAGGACTTTACTTGAGTTGACCGACTAAAATCATTGAGCAAAGAAACTGTTGTTTTTCGAGAGTGTCATATTTAACATTTGAAGTATTATTTTCCTTATAAATACAATATAATTTTGAAGGGTGTTCTATTGGATACTCTATATCATAAGAATAGCTACGTCTTTGGCAATACATGACTCAGCGAGGTGCGGCGAGACAAAATGATTGTGAAGGGGTACTATAAAAAAATTGTAAATTAAGTGGAAAATTTTCTGAGAATTAGTATGAAAATTAGCGGGAAACTTATTTTCTTGCATATTTTCATACTAATTTCTAAAAAAATCTCATGTAAATCACAATTTTTTTTAAATAACAATTATAACTTGATTTTTATAATCAGAAAAAAAGCAAATAGATATCTATTTTTAAATTTTTTAATACTGTATAAAAAATAATATTATTTAAATTTAAGATCCTAGAGGCTAGAAGTATTCATATTTCAGCACTTCAAAATTAAAGAAAATTAATACATTATCAATAAATTTTTGAGCCTTATAATATGTTAGTATGAATTGCATGAGTTTTCTTGTCTAGTTTAATTTGATACTAGTTGGTTACTACTGCACCAATTCACATATATTTTGAATGCACAAATTGGTATTTGAAATGAGAATGGTGGCATTTTCGCAATGCAGACCATGTTTCATTTATCAAAGATGTAGCTGCAATGAACTTTTCAAAATTTAATTTCTAGTATCGTCTCAATTTATGTAATATAATTAAAATTTAAAGTTAATTAAATTTTTCTTTTATCAAAATTATTTGTCTTTTAATATTTTGATTTGTTAATTATTGTTATTTTTTTTCATAAATATATAAATTTTTAATTTCAGAAAAAAAGATCATGTTCGAATTCAACTCCAAACTTTGAAATTTTCAATTGTTTTTTTTAATATTCATATAAATAAAAGGGAAATTTTCACATATTGCTACTTAAAAATAATTAATTACTTTTCATAACTATAGTTTAATAATTACAATTTGTAGCTACATGTTATGTAGAAGAGAGAGGCGAGCGGGACTGGGAGAGAAAGAAGAGAGGCGAAAGAGTGGAGAAAGGAGAATTGTATATGTATATTGGTTAGATAATTGTATATATGGCAAGAGAGATTGGGAGAGGGAGGAGAGAGGCGAGAGAGACTGAGAGAGAGTGAGGAGAGAGGTGAGCGAGATTGAGAGAGGAAGGAGAAAGGCAAGTGAGAGAGGGCAGAGAGTGTGAGAGAGGTGAATTGTATATGTATATATGCTAAAAAATTGTATATTATACATAATTATTTGTATATTCTAACGAATTATATATATACAAACATGACTAATTATATAAATTTGAAGTCAGTCCACGTAATTAATATATAATGTTAATCGCGAATAGTAATTTTAACAAACTATAACTATGATAAGTAATTAAATAGTATAAATTTATTTATCCACGTAATTTTCCTAAATAAAACGCATACGTAATTTACACTGCAAAATTCTAAAAATTTCACTTACTTTTATAAACTTGATGGATAATCAAACTCAACAATATAAAATTAGTATTATAGTATGTCCATTTTAACTCTATAAGAAATCAAAGAAAGAACACATAAAAAATCCTTTAAGGTTGGATATTTATTTTGACATTTAAATTATATGGACTTTCATATATTTTTTTAAAATCATTGAAATGAATTAAATATAATCATAAAGAATGATGTGACAAAAAAGTGAATTCACTCACCTAATATCATGCGAAAAAGTTAAAAAAAGAAAAAAAATTATAAAGTCATGTACATAATCTTAAAATTTAAACTTTTATTAAACTACATGATTTTTTTACGGGTCCACAAAATTTTAAAAGTTTCTTTCTTTATTTTATTGTCTTTTCAAATAATTTTCTTCTCCATTGAAGCAATTCTTTTTCCTCTATTCTCATCTTCAACTCAATTAACTATTTCAATTTCACTTTTTTTTTAGCAATTCACAAAATCTAACACCAACATCTTATTATTAACGTCAATTTCATACATAAATATTGATGATTTTCATGTAGCTAAAAAAAAGTTGTTGTTTCAACGAATGAGACGAGAAAGGTAAAGAAACATGAGGTTGTTGGGTTTTATTTGCCCTAAATTTCTTACCATAAATAGGTTTTTCTTGTAGGAAAAAGTTTTGAATTGACTAATGCTTTTCTTGTAGGAAAAGGTTTAGGACTCTATAAATAGAGGCTTGTTCCTTCTAATTTAATCAGCATTCACAATGTAGTCTTAAGGGTTTTGAGAGTTTTGGTTAGAGGGAGAATTTGTGGGTCACAAGCTTGATACGTTATCACTTGTGTGAACCTCCCATGTATTCCGAGTGAATTGGTTGAGGTTGTTTCTCTCTGTATTTTGTACTCTCATATTTATAGTGGATTGCTCATCTCCTTTGTGGACGTAGGTCGATTGACCGAACCACGTTAAATCTTTGTGTCTTTTGGTATATTTCTCGTTGTCTTCTTACTCGTGGTCTTTCGAGGTTTGCTTTGTTAGCTTCCGCATTTACACCCGTTTATTTTCGATCCTAACAGAGGTGTGGTGTAACTCATCGGAAAACTTGAAGAGAAAAACAAGCAAACAGTTAATAGATCTTAAAAATGGTGAAGAGGAAGGAAGAAGAAAAAAGTGAGTGGTGGGTGAGGAATAAATTTGAATCCACATTTTAAACTTTAGTTTTAAAAACATATAAGTTATTAATTACTTAATGTAAATTAATTTTAAAAAGTGTCAAATTTTTTTTATGAAAATAATTAATAAAAAATTATTTAATGATATGATGTTGATATGACTATATTATGATATATACATATCAAACGCATACGTAATTTACACTGCAAAATTCTAAAAAATTCACTTACTTTTATAAATTTGATGGATAATCAAACTCAACAATATAAAATTAGTTTTATAGTACGTCCATTTTAACTCTATAAGAAATAAAGAGAGAACACATAAAAAATCCTTTAAGGTCGGATATTTATTTTGACATTTAAATTATATGAACTTTCATATATTTTTTTAAAATCATTGAAATGAATTAAATGTAATCATAAAGAATGATGTGACAAAAAAAGTGAATTCACTCACCTAATATCATGCGAAAGAGTTAAAAAAAGAAAAAAAATTATGAAGTCATGTACATAACATTTTTTTATAGATCAATATATAATTATTACATATTATTTTCTTAAAATATAAACTTCTATTAAACTACATGATTTTTTTACGGGTCCACAAAATTTTTAAAGTTTCTTTCTTTATTTTATTGTCTTTTCAAATAACCTTCTTTCTCTATTGAAGCAATACTTTTTCCTCTATTCTCATCTTCAACTCTATTAACTATTTCAATTTCACTTTCTTTTTAGCAATTCACAAAATCTAACATCAACATCTTATTATTAACGTCAATTTCATACATAAATATTGATGATTTTCATCGTAGCTAAAAAAAAGTTGTTGTTTCAATGAATGAGACGAGAAAGGTAAAGAAACATGAGGTGTGGTGTAACTCATCGGAAAACTTGAAGAGAAAAACAAGCAAACAGTTAATAGATCTTAAAAATGGTGAAGAGGAAGGAAGAAGAAAAAAGTGAGGGGTGGGTGAGGAATAAATTTGGATCCACATTTTAAACTTTAGTTTTAAAAACATATTTGTTATTAATTACTTAATGTAAATTAATTTAGAGAAGTGTCAAAAAAAAATTATGAAATTAATTAATTAATTAATGATGTGATGGTGATATGACTATGTTATGACATATATATATATATCTATAATGTGATGAATAAAAGTGGTGTAATAATTTCACGGTACTTTTTAATGTACTTCAAAACTCAAAAGAATTATTTAAATGTCTATATACTTTGAATGCTAAAGTAAATTATTGGCTCATGAGATCTTCTCTGTGTTTTCTCAAAATGAAAAAAACGAGTTAAATAATACTAGCGGTTACCATTAATTTATTATATTAAAAGCACCCGTCATTACTAATTTTGTTAGGTCTTTGTCTACCCACTGTTACCAGGTATATTTGTATATATATAGAGACATGTGAGCCATGACTCATTAAATATAAGTGAATTCTTCTCAGTTTAGCTTCTGCATCAAATTTTATATTATATATAGGTATGTGAGCCATGACCCATTAAGTATAAGTGAATTTCTCCTCAGTTTAGCTTTTGCAACAAATATTCAAAGATGACAAAACTTCAAGTAGTATCAGTATGTGTAATTAGGTCCCAAAAATTCTCTTCAAGCAAAAAAATCCAGTTAACTCCATGGGATCTTCAACTCCTCACACTAGATCCTATCCAAAAAGGATTATTTTTTCGTAAACCAAATCCTGAGCAACATAAAGAGTTAGCATCAGAAATTATTAATCGCCTAAAAGTTTCACTCTCTGATACTCTAAATCATTTTTCTCTCCTCGCGGGTCGACTTGTTGCTAGTAAAAATAGTGATGGCACCTTATCTTTCTTTGTTGATTGCAACAATGAAGGAGCTGAGTTCACTTACGTCACTGCACCTGATTTAACTGTGGATGATATCTTGGAACAAACTTACGTGCCAAAGATTGTCAAGTATTTCTTCCCACTCAATGGAGTACGCAACTATGAAGGTGATATTATGCCAACAACCCTAAAAGTTTTCGTTGTTACATAGATACTACACTTTTTAAGTTTCAACAGGAGCATGCATGACTCTTTTTTAAAATTTTAAATTATATTGTGTCTCACCAGGTGTTTCAAAACCATTGTTGGCTGTGCAAGTCACAGAGCTAGTGGATGGATTCTTCATTGGTTGCACTATCAATCATTGTGTAGCGGATGGGACTTCATTTTGGCATTTCTTCAATTGTTGGTCTGAAATAGCGCGCAGTGGAGATTCCAATCTTATTGTCAATAAACTGCCGGTTTTGGACCGTTGGTTTCCTGAATTTGTTGCTAGTCCAATACATGTACCTTTATCTAATGATTATGTCCATGATGAATTTGATCTGCCTTTGTTAGAAGAAAGAGTTTTCCATTTTAGCAAGGAGAATATAGCTCAACTCAAAGCCAAAGCCAATTCTGAATATGGAAACGACCGAAAGATTTGTATCTCTTCGTTACAAGCCGTTTTGGCTCATATCTGGCAATCTGTTATCCATTGCCGTTGTGATATGAACGCTAACGAAAAGTTTAGTTTCAAATTACTTATAGGTGCAAGGACAAGGCTTCAGCCGCATTTACCTGAAGGCTATTTTGGAAATGCGGTATATTTTGTGAACGTGACAACCACCGGTAGGGAGATGTTGGAGCATGATTCAGGTTAGTGAGGATTTAAAAGGGCTTAAACAAGTTCAAATTCAGTAAGGAATGAATTAAAACTATTTTTTAAGATATATTTTTAAAAACTGCAGGTTGGGCTGCTATGCAAATGAATAAGGTGGTATCCACGCAAACTCATGAAGAGGTTATGAATTTTTATCAAAATTGGGTGAAAAATCCGAAGATAGTGAAAAAGAGTGAAGTGGTTGCTAATAGCTTGATTGCTAGCAGCTCACCGCGTTTCGATGTGTACGGCAACGATTTTGGATGGGGAAGACCCGTTGCGGTGAGAAGTGGCGCTGGCAACAAACATGACGGGAAAATGACAATATTTTGTGGTGCCGAAGAAGGAAGTATAGACATTGAAGCTTGTTTGACCCCTGAAACTTTGCATGCCATGGGACAAGACACTAAATTCATGGGGACCTGTCAGTAAAAATTGAAATCGCTTAAGCTAATTACTTTATTATGTTTTATGGATATGGTTTAATAATAAACTTCTTACGTGAGTCGATTATCTTTGTGGAGATGACTTAGAGTTACCTACCAGTCTTGAGTCTTGACTCAATAGTCAAATCCATTATCCATTTCTCTTTTGTTTATTTATTTAAATAAATATTGTGTGGTTGTATTTATTAATATTTTTCTCCTCCGCATTCCACACACGTGTTAATTGTGCCCGACTCCACCTCTTCAGCTTCATTATCTCTTCTAAATCATTTGTCTTAATTTTTATATATTCTATATTTTAAAAATAATACTAAAATATCAACATCAAATATACTAAAATGAGAAAGCAATATATATTTTTAAAATATTATACGTTATAATAATTGAAAAATATTTTAATTATATTTATAAGAGGGAGTTTTTATTGTAAGTCAACATACCTGCTTGTCTGCTACATGCCCAATTTAGTCGTTGAATATCTTTTTCAGCTTTAAAAGTATGCAAGTTGTCATTTTAGTCCATTCAACAGTACTTTTTAATTTTGCATAAGGTAGCATATTGTTATTTATTTTTCAATGTTTCAAGTAACTTTACGTATACAAAAAGATTTTTATTATTTTCTCCGTCAGAATAGTATGATGGTCATAATCAGATAAATTCTGCAAATATTTAAATAAAAAATTATTTTAAAAACTATAGATCGACGTAGTTAATAATTAAAATATTTTAAATTTTGTGAAGAACTATAACTAAAAAAATCAATTCTGCAGGTGCCATTTGGAACAACAACACTAAATAACGAGAACACTTCATCATCAGAAAACATGCATCGTCATCAAAACAATAATTTTCTGAAGTCACATAATATTATCTCTTCGGGTGTGGCTTGTCGGAAAAAAAACTTAACTCTTTAAAAATTTCATAAAAGTTTTCATACTGATTAAATTGTCTACTTCTATAGCAAGTAGAGTTTTCAAAACGGCTGATTCAACGAAATTCAATGCATGACTAAAGTACTAGAGAGTTAAATGTGTTTGGATAGATTAATATTTTTAATTAAAAAATTTATAAAATAGTAATTCGATTCAGTCGTAAATGAATTGATTTTTCTATCAAAAATTTAATAATATTATTTTATTAGAAACAGTATTTAAGAATATCGAACGTTAACGTCTATGAACACGATATTAATATAATTTTTCATTCATGAATAATACTTCGGTGAATATTTACAAACATACATTTATGAATCAAACACTTCGGCGAATACTTACAAAAATACATAATAGTCAATGTAAGATCTAGCGAAAAAATATTAATCATGCCGTCATTCCTTCCACGAAAAACTAGCTAGTTTAAAAGACTTATATTTTTATTTTTAAAAATAGTTATTAATAAAATAAAACACCATTAAATATATAAAATATTCGTTGCCCACAGACTGACCTCTAAAGCTTGTGAATAGAATTTATGAGACTAACGGGCCAAATAAAATTGGGCTACAACAAAATTAGGCATAATCCCACTTAATTTAAAGATTAGATTAAACCAGCCTAACGACTAAAATTCATTTTAACATCTCTATTTCCAAGCAATCCACCGCCCACTCAAAAATGTTTTCCTAAATTATATACTCTATCCATGGGTCAAATTAATTTGGCGTATTTATTAGAAACAATTGTTAACATATGCATTTTCCTATTCTATCCTATATTATGGGTCCTTTTGGATCTATTTGATCAAAATAAAAAATATAATCAATTAAATTTATTTTTAAATTATTAAAAATCAAATAAAAAATATATTTTTCTGTTTAGTTCAGTTATTTTTTATTTTTATATCATATACAAAAGCTAAAAGAAGTGATTAATTCAAAAGAGAAAACAAGATACCTAGTCCCCCAAAAATTACTATAGACGCCCATATTGATAATAATTATAAGATTATTGTTCTCGTCTGAATCTTTTTGCCCCAATAAATATATTATAAATTAAATTATTGAAACCATATATAAGATATTTAAAATTAATTTTTAAAAAATAATAATTGTTTATTCATGTATATTAATAAAATTTAAGTATATAATTTATTAATTTGATTTAATTATTTTTTAAATCCTTTTAATAAAATTAGCACCATATCAAATACTATCGATTTTTTTACAAATTTAAAGCTAAACAAAAATCTGTTTATTTAAGTATTTAATTCAATTTTTTAATTTGAACCTCGAAGATTTCTGCCTACAAATTGTATTATTTAGTGCATTTAATCTTGAAAATGATATACTAGAAAATTGTATTTAATGAACATCTAGAAGTAACTAAGAAATCCGAATTTCTGACTTTCATCTAATGTGAACAATATTATGTGGGTAAGAATTCAAATTTAGGGTATGTTTGGTACGGAGGAACACGTTTTTCATGAAAATTGTTTTCTTAAAAATAAATAGATTTTAAAGCACAAGTACACACCACTACTAAGAAATGATAGTTGTTTATTAAGTAAAAGATTCAGGTCAGGGCCAAATTGATGTCAACAGAAATTACATAAAAGAAGGGGACCAAGATACCAGGCGATAGCAATTTGAACAACAGGGCTCCTTATCCACGTCGGGAGAGCACCATGGCAATTGTTTTTCAGCCTTATGAATGTAAGGAGTAAAACACACTATAAGAATCCATTTTGAAGTAGAGAGTTCAGAGATACTAAAACATTGGTTAAATAGCCATTCCGTACCGGAAAAATCAAATCCTGCGAACACCCATGTGATTGACAATCAAAAACCTGCAAGTGAGGACAAAACGAGAAAAAAGAAAGAAGTATATTCAGAAGGAAAAGTATGAAGCAGAAAACAAGCCAAGAGTTAAAACAAGAGATATATACATACAAGACATCGACGACAAAATAGGGTGTCAAAAGAATCTAGAGCAGCATCAAGATCGTTGTCAAGAAACAAATCTGGAGTCCCTTGGATGTTCTCATTCTTTGAGGCGCATTCATGTTTGTCCTTAACAAGATCTTCATATCTTGCCTGTATAAAATAGACCCTGGGTTGTGATTTATCTTTGTAACAAAGCCAGAAAAACCAAATGGGAAACAGCTGGACAAGAGTTCGCATCGAGAGCAGTTTTGTTCGATAATGAGAACTTAATTATAGAGTGTAGTTTCTTTTTGTTTTTTTATAAAAGAATAACAAGGAGTAGTTATTCTCTAAACGAAGTGTTTACCTTGACTTCACTGGGTTTTCTAGACAAGAACTGCCCTAGCAATTCTAACACTGTATCAGACAGGCCAATTTGTTGGATAGTTGAACTGCAAATAAGTAAACAGTGATACATCATCTTAGCCACACATTGGATTAGATAGCACAATATATGAACTGCCAGACAAAATCTACTTTACCGGGGTATTTAAAAGAACATTTACCAAACAATCCAGCAACAAATAGCAGACCATAATGAAAATCTTATAAGCCATGCTCCAAGCCCAAGACCATGTGAACCCTTTCCGTATAACATGCTATATTCCAGATGATTAAGGATTAAACATATTTCATATGTACAAGTTGAAACCTCCTAAAATGAGTTTCAAAGGGCATCTTTGTGGAAGAAATTAAGTTTTAAACACAACTGCTTTCTTTAATTAATTGATCACAAAGATGGATGGCAAGAGAAAGGCTAAAACAGAAGAGACCTGTATTTGACATTAACTGAACAAAGATCTATGTTACATTTAGGACAGTGTAAAGTCTGAAAATGGTACTGAGCTCATAGTTCTAGAGAAATAATAAGTAAAATTACTACTATAGAGAGACAAGAATACAAATAATGTATATACATTTCAGAGTACCATAACATATCAAGTAGGGAATGTTTCTCTATCTGAATATGGAGCTAGACCACAGGAAAAAATTGATCAGATTGTCATGAGGTATAGATATGCTTATGATCTACCAATGGCAAAAATGTGGTTGCTCTAACAGATATGATGTAGTGGATGCGAGGAAGTCAATTAATTTAAGTATTTAATTATATTTTTAAGTAGATTTATTTTTATTATTTTATAATTTAAGTAACTTTATTTATTATTCTAGAATGGAGTTTATGTTTCCTAGTTTCATAATGATTAGGTTAAGTTATAGTTATTAGTTTGGAATAGGATTTAGGTCTCCTACTTCCTATGAAATAAACTTCCTATGATGAAAACAAGACTCTTATTTAAAGAAGCTTTGATGAATAAAATCAGTAAGTAACTTTTCAGCAAAAAGCAAGAGATTAGAGTTCTCTCTTCCATTGAACTCTAAGTGAGAGCCTGTTTAACTTAACTTAAAAGCTGGTCAAACTGACTTAAAAGCTGATTTTTGACTTATTTAGCTGTTTGACAATACTCAAAATAACTTATTTTAAGTTAAAAAAAACTTATTTTAAGCCAAAAGTTAAAAGCTGGGGTAGGGGTGCTTTATTTTTTAGCTTATAAGCTGTTTTAAGTTTGACCATATTTTTATCTTTTTGCCCTTAATATTTTTATACAATCTTCAAATTATCCACATAACCCTAACATCTCTTTCTTTAATTTTTCCCTTTTCACGTTTGGCATAGCAACTTCAGCACTTTTATCCAAACACATTACTGCTTATTTTAAAAATAAGTTCCAGCACTTTCAAAAGTACTTTTTTAAAGCTGCTTTTATTAAGCCCATCCAAACGGGCCCTAAATCATTTGTCTTAATTTTTATATATTCTATATTTTAAAAATAATACTAAAATATCAACATCAAATATAACTAAAATGAGAAAGCAATATATATTTTTAAAATATTATACGTTATAATAATTGAAAAATATTTTAATTATATTTATATATATATATGCTAGAATATTGAGGAGCTTAGTTATAAGAGGGAGTTTTTATTGTAAGTCAACATACCTGCTTGTCTGCTACATGCCCAATTTAGTCGTTGAATATCTTTTTCAGCTTTAAAAGTATGCAAGTTGTCATTTTAGTCCATTCAACAGTACTTTTTAATTTTGCATAAGGTAGCATATTGTTATTTATTTTTCAATGTTTCAAGTAACTTTACGTATACAAAAAGATTTTTATTATTTTCTCCGTCAGAATAGTATGATGGTCATAATCAGATAAATTCTGCAAATATTTAAATTAATTTTAAAAAAATTATTTTAAAAACTATAGATCGACGTAGTTAATAGTTAAAATATTTTAAATTTTGTGAAGAAACTATAACTAAAAAAAATCAATTCTGCAGGTGCCATTTGGAACAACAACACTAAATAACGAGAACACTTCATCATCAGAAAACATGCATCGTCATCAAAACAATAATTTTCTGAAGTCACATAATATTATCTCTTCGGGTGTGGCTTGTCGGAAAAAAAACTTAACTCTTTAAAAATTTCATAAAAGTTTTCATACTGATTAAATTGTCTACTTCTATAGCAAATAGAGTTTTCAAAACGGCTGATTCAACGAAATTCAATGCATGACTAAAGTACTAGAGAGTTAAATGTGTTTAGATAGATTAATATTTTTAATTAAAAAATTTATAAAATAGCAATTCGATTCAGTCGTAAATGAATTGATTTTTTTATTAAAATTTTAATAATATTATTTTATTAGAAAGAGTATTTAAGAATATCGAATGTTAACGTCTATGAACACGATATTAATATATATAATTTTTCATTTATGAATAATACTTCGGTGAATATTTACAAACATACATTTATGAATCAAACACTTCGGTAAATACTTACAAAAATACATAATAGTCAATGTAAGATCTAGCGAAAAAATGTTAATCATGCCGTCATTCCTTCCACGAAAAACTAGCTAGTTTAAAAGACTTATATTTTTATTTTTAAAAATAGTTATTGATAAAATAAAACACCATTAAATATATAAAATATTCGTTGCCCACAGACTGACCTCTAAAGCCTGTGAATAGAATTTATGAGACTAACGGGCCAAATAAAATTAGGCATAATCCCACTTAATTTAAAGATTAGATTAAACCAGCCTAACGACTAAAATTCATTTTAACAGCTCTATTTCCAAGCAATCCACCGCCCACTCGAAAATGTTTTCCTAAATTATATACTCTATCCATGGGTCAAATTAATTTGGCGTATTTATTGAAAACAATTGTTAACATATGCATTTTCCTATTCTATCCTAATATTATGGGTCCTTTTGGATCTATTTGATCAAAATAAAAAAATAATCAACTAAATTCATTTTTAAATTATTAAAATCAAATAAAATATGTATTTTTTCAGTTTAGTTCAGTTATTTTTCATTTTTATATTATATCATATACAAAAGCTAAAAGAAGTGATTCATTCAAAAGAGAACACAAGATACCTAGTCCCCCAAAAATTACTATAGACGCCCATATTGATAATAATAATAAGATTAATGTTCTCGTCTGAATCTTTTTGCCCCAATAAATATATTATAAATTAAAGTATTGAAACCATATATAAGATATTTAAAATTAATTTTAAAAAAATTATTTTAAAAACTATAGATCGACGTAGTTAATAATTAAAATATTTTAAATTTTGTGAAGAAACTATAACTAAAAAAAATCAATTCTGCAGGTGCCATTTGGAACAACAACACTAAATAACGAGAACACTTCATCATCAGAAAACATGCATCGTCATCAAAACAATAATTTTCTGAAGTCACATAATATTATCTCTTCGGGTGTGGCTTGTCGGAAAAAAAACTTAACTCTTTAAAAATTTCATAAAAGTTTTCATACTGATTAAATTGTCTACTTCTATAGCAAGTAGAGTTTTCAAAACGGCTGATTCAACGAAATTCAATGCATGACTAAAGTACTAGAGAGTTAAATGTGTTTAGATAGATTAATATTTTTAATTAAAAAATTTATAAAATAGCAATTCGATTCAGTCGTAAATGAATTGATTTTTTTATTAAAATTTTAATAATATTATTTTTTAGAAAGAGTATTTAAGAATATCGAATGTTAACGTCTATGAACACGATATTAATATATATAATTTTTCATTTATGAATAATACTTCGGTGAATATTTACAAACATACATTTATGAATCAAACACTTCGGTAAATACTTACAAAAATACATAATAGTCAATGTAAGATCTAGCGAAAAAATGTTAATCATGCCGTCATTCCTTCCACGAAAAACTAGCTAGTTTAAAAGACTTATATTTTTATTTTTAAAAATAGTTATTGATAAAATAAAACACCATTAAATATATAAAATATTCGTTGCCCACAGACTGACCTCTAAAGCCTGTGAATAGAATTTATGAGACTAACGGGCCAAATAAAATTAGGCATAATCCCACTTAATTTAAAGATTAGATTAAACCAGCCTAACGACTAAAATTCATTTTAACAGCTCTATTTCCAAGCAATCCACCGCCCACTCGAAAATGTTTTCCTAAATTATATACTCTATCCATGGGTCAAATTAATTTGGCGTATTTATTGAAAACAATTGTTAACATATGCATTTTCCTATTCTATCCTAATATTATGGGTCCTTTTGGATCTATTTGATCAAAATAAAAAAAATAATCAACTAAATTCATTTTTAAATTATTAAAATCAAATAAAATATGTATTTTTTCAGTTTAGTTCAGTTATTTTTCATTTTTATATTTATATCATATACAAAAGCTAAAAGAAGTGATTCATTCAAAAGAGAACACAAGATACCTAGTCCCCCAAAAATTACTATAGACGCCCATATTGATAATAATAATAAGATTAATGTTCTCGTCTGAATCTTTTTGCCCCAATAAATATATTATAAATTAAAGTATTGAAACCATATATAAGATATTTAAAATTAATTTTTAAAAAATAATAATTGTTTATTCATGCATATTAATAAAATTTAAGTATATAATTTATCAATTTGATTTAATTATTTTTTTAAATCTTTTTTTAATAAAATTAACACCATATCAAATACTATCGATTTTTACAAATTTAAAGCTAAACCAAATTTAAACCTAAACAAAAATCTGTTTATTTAAGTATTTAATTCAATTTTTTAATTTGAACCTCGAAGATTTCTGCCTACAAATTGTATTATTTAGTGCATTTAATCTTGAAAATGATATACTAGAAAATTGTATTTAATGAACATCTAGAAGTAACTAAGAAATCCGAATTTCTGACTTTCATCTAATGTGAACAATATTATGTGGGTAAGAATTCAAATTTAGGGTATGTTTGGTACGGAGGAACATGTTTTTCATGAAAATTGTTTTCTTAAAAAATAAATAAATTTTAGACTTATTTTTTCATATTTGGCTGATGTATAAAAAATATTTTTAGAAATTAATTTTTAGTGTTTGGTATATAAATGAAAATTGAGAGACATCTTTTATTTTTACTAGAGTAAAAAATAATTTATAAAATTGGCAATATTTTTTAAAATCAAAATTATTTTTTTGGGATGGTGGTGGGGTAGTGGGGGGGGGGGGGGGGGGCGAAGAGGGAGGGGTTAAGAGTGAAAAAATAAAAAATTGATGTTGATAGTATTTTTAAAAAACAATTTTTTTTTGGGGGGGGGAAGGGGGGGGGGGGGGTAGGAATTTAAAAATAAAAATTTGAAGTTGAAATATTCTTAAAAAAACAAAATTAATTTTTTTTTGGGATGGGATGGGTTGGGGGGAGGGGGCTGGCTGGTGGGGTCAGGATTGGATGTAAAAAATAAAATTTTTAATTGAAAATATTTAATGTTTTTTCAGAAAAATGTAATTTGAAATTGGAGGAGAATTTTGAAAAATGTTTTCCTTAATTTTTTCAAGGAAAGTCATTTTTCTTAATTTTGAAAAAAATGAATTGATTTGAAAAATATTTTCCAAAACTTTTGTCTCAACTAAATATGAGAAAATTAAAAAATATTTTCTAAAAAATATTTTCCTTCGTACCAAACACAATATTGATTAATGTAGTATTTTGAATGAAATTGGATGGGGTCATTTATGTGGGTTAATCTAGTTTCATGTGAGAATATATATATTTGTAATTGTTAGCCAAATCATAGAAGATTTTTTTTTTCAAACTCCGCCTTGAAAACGACTTTAGAATCTGACAGTTTCACAAAGTCATTTTGTTTGTAGTGAAATAACTAAAAATGAAATGACTAAGACAAGATAAGATCCGTAAATAATTAAGTTACGAAATGCTATCTGTCTTTTTCTTTTTTAAAAAAATTATTTGGAAAAGACAAGATTTTTTTTTAAAGAAAGAACAATCAAGAATAATTGTGTTCATGGATGCTAATTTATCCAGGAGAGCTAATTATGTAAGAGAGGAATTAACATAACAGAAAAAAAGTAGTAATTTAAATGGTGAAGATAATCGATTAATTAATTAATATTCGATATTTGTGATTTATTTAGTAGAGTGATCATTAGTTTGTTACTGTATTATTTACACGCAATTACAAGTTTATTTTGAAATTAGCTTTCACACGCATGAATGGTGGCAGTTTATTGCTTCTCGACGTGAAATAAGAGTAGGAAGATTTTTTAAGATATATTGGCATACCATATTTGTCTTATTTTAAATACTATTATTCATGAGGTTTACGGATTGATATTGTTAGTGAAAAAACTTACAAGATAATAAAATTGTTAGATTACAATTGAAAATAAAATGAAGAAATTAATTTCTTCAGGCTGAGGCGCGGATATCTCGCTCTTTTTAAGGAGATTCAAACCCACTGCAACAAATGTTTTCACCGATCCAGCAGTAGTCCTTTTTGACTTGTCCCCTCCAGGATACAACAACCTTCACAAAGTATAACTCAACAACTCTGGACAAGAGTTGAGTCCAAAGCTCCACAAAAAAGAACACCTCCCTTCAACTAATAAGAACTCTCTTTTAGATTAACTCTTTCACTCTTTGTTTTCTCTTGTGTTTTGTGTGTATCAACCAAAAGAAGTCTTCCTAGCAATGAATAGAAAGATAATGGAGGTAGTAAATAGTGAAGATAATGGTCTTAGGAGTTACATATGTTACAATAAGAGTTACATAGGTTACAAAGAGTAATGAAAGAATCAAGAATGAAATAAAGTGATGGATAACCAATGCTAATGGATGATGTAGAATTTATCCATTCAAATGTTTATTGGAATGCTTTTATCTCTACAATGAATTCAACCAATAAAGCCAAAAGTAATGACATTACATGACTACCAAGTCAAAGATGAATAACATAATTAAATTGGTAATTTAAAACACAAATGTCTACCAATGTTCATTCTTATAACTCCAAAATAAAGCAATTTAATATGCTAAATATTAATATTAAAATACTAATAACCTAACAGATATATTCCTAAAATCCACGTACCTTTTAAAGATATTGTTATACCATACTTGCCTAATTATTATTCATGAGTTTTTAGGTTATATATTCTTAAAAGGGTGATGACTAAATTTTTTAAAAAATCTATAATATTTTTTTTATCAAAACGATATTAAAATTAAAGAATAATAATATTTAAAAAAATAAAATAACATAATATGAAATATATAATTTTGTCATTCTGAATAAATTCCGACCAAAATGAATTTTCCTTTCATAAAGTTGACGTGGCGTATGATTAATGTACATTTCATATAACAATACAATTTAAATTTGGAGGAAGTAAAGAAAGAAAAGAAGAAAAAAGAGGAGACAAGAATGTTCACAATTACTCACGTCAATCAATATTACAAAACCTTGCACGACTTGAACTTAGTGGAAAGAGGCTGATGGAAAAATTGTTTTGATAAGAATAATATTTTACCTTTTAAAAATTATTATATATTTAATCATAATATGAGTAATTACGTATGACATTTTTATTCATATTCAAATTTAAATTTATTAATTAGCCTTAATTTTAAAATACATGATAAAAATACATGGGGAATAGACTTATTTTGCAGGTTCCCGTGATATCATATATACATGATAATTTCAATTTCTTTTAAAAAAGGGTATTTTTTAAAAAATTTGGTATATCATGTTTTTTAAAAGTTAATTTAATAAATTTTAAAAGTTAAATTAAATTATATTAATTTGATATTTTTAAAAATCAAAAACTAATGAAAAATACATAAATTGTAATTTTTATATAACAATGTGATGTAAAAATATCTCTTAGTCAAAAATTTTATATATTAACTAAAAAAAAAAAGTTATAACAATTAAAAGTGAATAAAAATAGTATAAATGGTACCACACGTGAAAATTTATTTTTCTTCCCTCTAAAATTTTTGGCCAAATTCTGGCCAATTTTTTTTATATGTAGTTCTTGTTTATTATGTAGTAATTTATTTAATATATTTAGCTATAGATAAGCTTAATCGGAGGTTTACGTGTAGATTTCTTATATTATATGAAGTACAAGAACTTGTTTTTGAAATAGGGGTGTATATTTGGTTATTCGGGTCGGTCTTATATTATTTGATTTGGATTTTTGATTTTTGGTTATGGGGAAGTGTAATTCAATTCAAGCCAAATAAATTTGATTTGATTTGTTTTTTTATTTTTGGTTTGGATTTTTTTGATTTGGTTAATCGTTTATGTCGATAATTAGAAACATAACAAAGTTACATTGACAATTTTAACAAGATTATATAATTGAATTTTCTAAATAAACTTTTTAATTTAAATCACAAGTAAAACGTAAAACACAATACTTAAAAGTATATCAATTATAGATGTCCAAACATAAATAAACAAACTAAATCATACTCCCTGTCCACTTTTATTTGTCATATTACACTTTTTGAAAATCAATTTGACCAATTTTTAAAGTTAGATTATATTATGTTAATTCGATATTTTTTCTTAAAAAATTAGATATTCAAAAACTATACGAAAAGTACTATATATTGTAACTTTTTGCATATCAATATGATGAAAAAATATATCATAAAATATTGGTCAAAATTCTTATAATTTGACTCTAAAAGGGAAAACCATGACAATTAATTATGACGGAGGGAGTAACAAAAAGAACTAAAAAGGGACAAAAGTGATTAACTCTAACTTAATTTTAAACACACACATATATATAATTCATTTTTTTTCATTTTTCTAAATCTGAAATCGAACCAAAAAAGTCAAAACAAATTAAAAATATAAATTAAAACCAAAAATCTAAAAAAACAATCTAAATTAAAATTTGATTTGATTTATTTTTTTCTTTTTAATCTAAATAATGCACGCCCTTTTAAAATATAAGAAAATATATTTAAAATTAAGTCATATTAAAAGAAGACATAATTAATGTATTAATTATTTGTACATGGAGAATTTAACATTAAATCAAATAACTTATATTTATTTTTGTGCTCTTAAAAATTGTTTTAAATTGACGAATTTCATTAGATACGTAGATATTTTTTTAGTTTCATTTATAGGATGAATCCAATAAATTCGAGTGCTTAAATATAATTAATTATTTTTCACTATATTTTGTAAGACGTGGAAAAAACAAAAAAAGTCGAGAAGTAAAATGACCGAAAAAAGAAGATGAAAAATTGAAGACGGACCCGAGAAAATCCATCTTATTAAAATAATAAATACTCCTATTATTTAAAAAGCAAAATTTTTTTCTCTAAAAATTTGGCTAAAGTGATATTTTATCTATCTTATTTTATCTTTTTAAATATTTTTATTTTTTTAATTTTAATATCTTTTAATTAAAAATAGAGAATGGGTCCGTATATTTTAAAATAAAAAAGACATGACGGACTTTTTAATTTTTTTTAATAAATTTTTTTATGTCATTTAACATTATAATAAAAATTTAATTTTATTTTGGAGAAAAAAAGGTACGACAAATCTACAAAATTATGGTTATTTAATGGAGTGGGTCAGGTGGGAGGGATGTTGGTTGCCGTTGGCCTCTCATTTATGCACCGTTTGGATAAACATGAGCTTAATATTTTTGTTGTAATATTGTAAGAAATCTAACAATAGAAAATCCCCTATAACACCAATCAATTGTCGAGCAGACCTAGTATTAGTTAACTTAGAGATTCTATTTTTACATGTCTCTTTGCAATAACAAGGCATTTATTATTGCGTTCTTTATTATGAAAATAAACACTTGCAATAATAGTGGGAAATAGAAACAAATCAACAATTAATATCCAAGTAAGATTGTTTGTAAATAAGTAATTTCATCAAGAGTATATTGTTAAGGAATGGAGGGAGAGTATTAGTTACGGGTTTGAACGGACCATTAGGTGTTGCTTAAATCTACTTGTGTCATTTAAGTATGTATGAAGTTAAAGTGCAAACATAGAGTTTGTCTAGATTGACTTAGAAAAATGAATTTTTTTGTCAATAATAAAAAAAATTGAATTTCAATGACTTTAAGTCAAAAAATAAAAAATATGGGGGAGGGGGGTAGTTTTTAACTTATTCTAAGCTATTCTAAATCTCGCCAAACACTTCCATAACTTATTTTAAGTTATTTTTATATTTATCAAACACTTTCAGAAGTCAAAAAAAAAAAAACTTCAAGTAGGTTTTATCAATTTTTAAGCTAATTAAAACACTCTCGTAATATTACTAAGACGAGCTAGTGAATTTGGCGACAAATACAAAACTCATAAACATCAATTCTTAGCTCCGTCTTTGATACTATCGTAAAAATTATTGTTGTTTGTTATAGATAAAAAGTAGGTATAAAAAGGTAAACATATAAGATAAGATAGATTTTGAAAAGGGAAACTTACATAAATATACTATAATAAAAAAATATTTACCATTTATAGCAATAATATTTTTACTTCACTTGATCACTTTTAATTCATCTATAATACAAGTTTAATACATATTACAAAGAACAATTTATTATTCACATATAATACAAATTTTAATGATGAATAATATATTTATCACACATTTTAATACACTTATAATACAATGTGACAATTTTTTTACCAAACAAACATTATATATATAAAAAAACAATTATAATTCATATATATTGCATACATAATTCACTTTTAATACATATTACAGATTTAACAAAGCATTGCTATAAATGGTAATAAACAAAAAGTATCGCTAAAATCAGTAATTATTTTTTAAAATGTATTAATTTATGTAATTTTTCCTTTTGAAAATAACTTTTATGTAAAATTTGTATTTACTATATAAGAAATTAAGAATGTTAATATAGAAAGGTTTAATGGTAATTTTGGTCTAATTGGTAAACAAACAAAAAGGGACCATTTGGGTAAATCAGCCCAAGGATTTGTGGGTTAAGTTGAAGTCGGCCCATCCAAGCCCAGCCCAAACCATTTAAATCGAATGGTTCAGTTTTAGTTTCCCACTATACCCATCATCAAACACACAAGTAATATCAGGAAAGATAATGAAGTTGGGTGGTGGAGTGGGTTTTGGATGTCCACGCGCCGTCGCATTTCCCGGCATTTTGTTCAGCCGCTGCCGACCAACATTCCGATGCTATTCCTCTTCTTTTTCTCCAGGTAAAGAAAACTGCAAACCTACAAATACTTCTCCCGTGTTTATTTGTACATGTATTGTCTAGCCGAATGCCGATGTCTACTAGTTATGAAATGAGGTCTAGTTGATTGATATAATTGAAATAAAATGTGGATTTACCAATCGGCGATCGTTCACTGCCGTGCCATGTTAGTATGAGTTGCATCACTGCCGTGAGGTTTTTTGTCTAGTCTAATTTGATACTAGTTGGTTGCTACTGCACCAATTCACATGTGTTTTGAATGCACAGATTCGTATTTGAAATGATAGTAGTGGTATTTTTTCAATGCAGACCATGTTTCATTTATCAAAGATGTAGCTGCAACTCAAGCACCGGAACATTTGAATGAACTTCTCAAAATCCTTCAGGTGAGAGGTGAGGCAATCTAATTCCATTTTTTAAAATTTTGATTAATTTGAGTATGCTTCTATTAGAAAATAAATATTAAATGGAGAAGCCTGCTTTAATACTTATACTAGCTCTCGACAGTTATACTGAAACCACTCTTTGGAAACTTACCTTTTTTATGTATATATCACGATATAACTGGTCATAGGTGCTTCTAGTTCTAGTTAGTATTAAAGTTACCTTTTTCATGTATATATTACAATAACTGGTCAGGAGTGCTTCCAGTTCTAGTTAGAGTTTAAAAAAAGTACTTTTCTTTACCTGTAGGTCCTCTTCAATGTTTGTTTCACAGTTATAGTTAGGAGTAACTTATCGTTACCGAAACTTGAGGTGTCAGGGAAGGTCCTGTTAGGGTAATCTTTTGTTTCTCTTGGTTACTTGATATTAAGGAAGTGTCATAGGATGACCTGGTACGCCCGACAAAGACTTGGGTATATCCTTTCATAGGCTTACTTAAATGAGATTTTTGGCTTAGGTTGTTATTGATAGTTTGATTGTCAACATAACTGATGTCTGATGGTCTCTATGAACCTCATGCACTGCTCAACACCTTTGATAGGTGAAGAAATAATTTCTCCTGGTGCCAAGCAAGGGCTGGTTCCTCTAGTGATTCCTCTTTCCAGAAGGAGTTCAGGTATGGTGGAGAAATTGGATCTGATATCAAGCTTTTCTAAAGTTGAAAGCGTGCTTCTATGTTCATTTTTTTTCCTTCTCTTCTTTTGTAGATTCTGTAACTGCACTGTTACGATGGCCAACTGCCCCATCTGGGTAATATTATTCATCAAAATGCTGAGTTTGTGGATATCTCTGTTCTACTTTTTGGGTGCTTATCTCGGTTTATTCTCCGGTCTCCTAATTGCTCTCAGGAAAAGGGGGAAAATATTTTGTATCTGATTTACATCTTCATTGTTTACAGGATGGAGATGCCGTTGGTAGAAGTGCGCAAGTATGGTGTGTGGCTATTATCTAAGAATGTAAGCTACTATGAACTTGCTCTACTACTTGGGATTTGGATGATGTTTGATAGGGTTAATTGCTTCACTCTTGCATTCTGCTTTGGTAGCATGCACAAATTTATCCCACCTTTCCTTTTACCATGCTATAGGTAGATCAGTACATTCACAGGGTTTTGGCGGAAGAAGATGCAAACGGTAATCAAGAAAAAGTGGATGAATTGTTCCGGATTTCAGCTGGTGCTGGAAAGAAACTTTATGAGAAGGGTGATTTTGGAGCATCAAAAATTTCAAACATAGATACTTATATATTGAAGAAGGTAGAAGGAAGGATGTATTACGGCAATATCTTGATGATGGTCATTGTGACTCAAGCTAATTGCACTTATTGATATTCTCTCTAGGTTGGCTTGTTTCCAGATGTACTGGAGCGCAGAATTAAGCAACATTTTGACAATGGAGACAATGTAAGAAAGTTCTTTTTTTATCTAGTAAGCAATGCTCAATCCATTGCATTTGGGTGATATATATACGTGCTGTTGGAAGATTTCAGCTTTGGTGACGGGAGAATTTTATACAAAGAAGGAGCATTTTCCAGGATTTGCGCGGCCTTTTGTCTTTAATGCTGAAGTTTTGCTGAAGTCTGTAATATCTCATAGTTTTTCTTCCTCAATAAATCCGTGTATTTATAAAACAAGTTATTTCTACAACATATGTACTCATATAGTTCTCTTCTTCTCTAGGGTTGGGCGCAATATAGAAGCTAAAGATGCTGCTAGGGGGGCTTTAAAATCACCATGGTGGACTTTGGGTTGCGAATACCATGTACGCAATTCCTTGATCCAATCAATTTGTTCTTGCCTTTTGCAGCATGCTGATGCTAGGTCTATCTGGTTATCTCTTTATTGCAGGAAGTTGCTAATATGGCTGAATGGGAAGATGAACAAATTGAGTATATCAAAGAGAAAGTAACTGAGGGGGTAGGGAAGCCGATCTAAAGAAAGGGAAGCAACCTGCTCAGGTATCACTAAACTCTCTATTAAACATGAATTTAAATGTGTTTGCATAAGAAAATGATTTCCCAGATTTCAGCACTTACTCCTTGACAAAAAGAAGATAAACCTTCGTTCCTTTTTCTTTCTATACCTATTTTGCAGGTTGCATTGGATGAAGCTGCTTTCTTGTTGGATCTAGCTTCCATTGACGGTTCATGGGACGATTGTGCAGAAAGGATTGCTGAATGCTACAAGGAGGCTGGTCTGCATGAAGTTGCAAACTTTGTGGTTTACAGAGACTGAAATACCAGCAACTTTGCTGAATATTAAACGTCTTACACTACTCCCTATGAGTCCTAGTAAGTGGCCTATTCAGTTTTGCCTCTAGCAGAGTGAACTCTAATTCTTTCCAGAAAAACAAGAAGAGACTTCACAGCAGTCCTTTAAATATGCACCCCCTATTTTGATCTCCTCTCACACCGGGGTCAATTGTAAAAGACCAAAAGTAAAAATGTGTAATAAGTAACTTGCATTGAAGTTGAAGCAGGTGCAAAATGTGTCACGATCCAAACATATGTTTAGCATTGTATTATCAATTAGTTTTTGAGATATTTCTGTTCTTTTCTTCAAATTACAAAAAGCGTACTGGGAAGCACGCCAAACATGGTTCATCCACCAAGACTCGAGAAGTTTCATCGCTTGCATCATTTTTTTATTTTTTTTTGCAATCGGAACACTATATCATTGAGGTTAAGGAGTGGTTCTAGTTTCATATACAATACCACATACAATAAACATCACCAGAAACAAGAAGCCTTGCAGCTTCGAATGGCGTCCATGCAGGTCACACCTTTAGTTTCGTTTTGTTACTATTTTTCTTACCATTTCGCAACAACTTCCTCCACAATCCAAGAACACTTCTTTTCTTGCTAGGTATGATAGGCAGGGAGCCAGTAGCAGCTTCATATCCTGAAAGCGCACTACCATTTGTCAATGGAGACTTTTCTAGTTGTTTCACTGATCCGTCAACACTTGAGAAAGTATTTCTCTTGGCATCCGGAATGACTTCCTTGGTAGTATGAGATCCCATTTCATCCTCAGCCAGCATCTTGTCAAGAAGAGATGAACGGCGTCCAAAACTTTTCTTTGGGGTTGTCATGGTATCACTAGTTGTTTCTGAAGTTGTAGATATCACCTTATCAAAGAGAACTGCATCCCCAGGCGAGGCCAACGCCTTCAACTGCTTCCCTAGGTTTAGAATGGTCTCTTGACACTCAGCCAACTTTTCTGAAGCTGCAGTGATCTCCCAATCCTACAAAATTGAGCAAAATGCTTATGTAATGCGGTTATTACATGTTTGATAGAGTTACAGAACTCGACTACTTCTTGAAATAGGCAATGAGATACATCATATCATTTACAAGACTACATTTTTGTTTTTTTCAAAGTTTCAATTGATTTTATCTGGTCATTTTGGTAAGTATAGAACTCTTCTAATTCTCCAACACAAATGAGTCATATCAATTAAATATGACCCTTTCTAGAAGTTTGAATTGTTCTGAAAATCAATGTTATATTGTAGTAGTACATTATTCCGTACCGTGTATCTGGAAAAACATCACCGATCTACGTGGAAATGAAGAAGAATCTCTAGATATTTTATCTGTAAGGCCTGAGGTAAACTAACCGAAGCTAATGGGAACTTACGTTTTGAAGCTTTTCTTCAGGGTCCACCTTAGCATTCTCTGATAACTCCATTTTTTTGATGCTGCAAGTTCCATGCTTCAGGTAAAGAAAGGCCCTTGACAACTACTTCTAACAAATTTATAAAAGCATTAGATGTACCTTTCTTGCTGAAAGTGAAGCATATGGCATGTAGAATCGAGCTTCTTATAGGAATTACTTCGGTCCTCGAGTTCCTTCTCTAAACAACAAGCCTTTCGACAAGCTTCATTCAGTTCCAGTTTAGCTGCCTCAAATTGCATCTCAAGGTCTTCTTTCGCCATTTTTTCTTTCTCAATTTGATCCTCAATCATCCCCTTTGAGTGTCTGAGATTTTCTACTTCTTTTTGCAGGCTTTTTATTGTTTTCTCTGATTCCTGAAGTTGAACCATCAAGGAATCGCTCCGGAGAGTTTCTGCTTCCAATTTCCCTTCCAAATCCACCTTTGTAGTTCCCTCTTCAGGAAACTCATCTTTTGGTAGTTGACTTTCAATATCCACAGATGGTAGAACTTCTTTCTCTGGCACAGAACTCATCCGAGCGAGTGAGGTAAAAACAGGAGAGTATAATGGATTTCCTCTTTCAGTCTGAAGTTTATCAAATTCAAAGATAGGATTAATCACCCCAGTTTCCATTTCCCAGTCAAAGTGGTTTTTTATAGTATCCTTCATGCTTGAAACATCTTGAAGGGAAAAACAGTGGTTAACAATCCATTCCAGGGTCCGAGTTAATTTTTCAGTGAACTTCTCAATATGAACCTTCCCATTCAATAAATCACGGCATGTTTGGACAAATTCTTGAAGAATAACAGAAAGTTCTGAAGATTTCCACTGGAAAACACGAACCATGTAGGCTGTCTCCTTCGATGCACTTTCATATGGTAGAAGTCCATTACCATTGTGAGATAAGATTTCTGGAATACTATCATCTGTCGAGGGTATATTGATTCCTTCTATGATATCAATAACTTTATTAATCGATGTACCCATAAATGGCAACATGTCTAGTTCACACTTTCTTTCTGATGAAACATTATCACCAGCTCCTGTATATATCTCCTTACAGTCACCATTGTTGGGAGAACATGTAACATCAGTACCTATTGCACTTTCATCTGCTCTCGCAGGGTTCTTACTCGAGGGAAACTTCTGTGCCAGGGCAGTTCTGATATCTTCCAGTATATCGTATGGGTTTCTTTCAGTTACATGTCCGTGCTCCAAGAGCATTTTCAGTATGTTATCAACTCCACCAGAAGCTTTATCTGTCAACATTGCTTTCGACTGATTATCATTGCTGGAAACATAACGATCAGTCACAGCAACTCTCTCAGTACTTTCTGCTTCTGATGAATGAGAGCATAACTGAGATTCCAAAGCACCCCCACTTCCATTTTCCCTCGGTAAGGCATGATGAACAGCTCCCAGAGGGTTAATTGTAGACTCAACCGCTAATTTTTCCATCTCTGCAAAGTCATCCATCAGATTTATATCTGAAGCTCCTACGCTTATACATGAAGGTGGACCAATTTGTTTCTCATTTTTGAAATGCTCCAGCTCTGACATTAGTGCAGAAGCCCAAGACTCGGAACAGCCACCTAGGTCATCACTGCCCATATCAGACCGTGATGTCACAGATAGTTCCTGCGCAGAGGGGAGATATTTTTCTAGTTCAGCAGTTGTTTGAGCATATGTCATCCTAGAAAGTCTGAGGTCATTAGCTCTTTTGTTAAGAGCTTCTTTCAGAGTCCTATTTTCCTCTTCCAGCATGCATAATTGCTCAGAGAGGAAGTTAATATTTCTGTTTGGAGTATCAGGAGCCGTCTCTGAAGTTAAGTCCACTGAACCATTTGGAGACGGATTTGACTTCCTTATCCTCATTTTAGCATGATCCTTCCCCAGCATCTCAACTTCATTCTTCATTTTGGCCAAGGCGGCAGGGCCTGGCAACCTCTTTCTAACAAGGATCCGTAGCCTTTGACATTCGGAGTCCAGTTGTGCAATTTTTTTCACACTCTCCAGATGTTGCTTGTGTGCAACATCAGCTGTTCGGCGATTAAATTCTCTCTCCTCATTCCTGATCTCAAGCTCCTTCTCAAGAACCCGTACCTCATAGCGCAAAGAAGCATTATCTTTTTCTACAGATTCCAGCCGCGTCATCAAGGCACTGAAATCTGCTTCTGCCCGAGCTATTTCTCCTTTTAAATGACCTGTTGCCTTCTCCTTTGCCATGAGAGCCATACTAAGCTGAGTGTTTTCGGAACCTAATCGTGAAAGCTTCTGCCCAGCATCTGCTAACTTCTTCTCTAAGTGAAGCCTTGTTTTTTCAAATTCTTTTGATGTGTATGATACTGCATCATGAATCCTATTCTCCTGCTCATCTCGAATGAAACGCAACTGCTGCATACATTCCTTGAGTGCTCCATCCAAGTTGACTAATCTCTCTTCACCAGCTATGCTCTGCTGTAGAGCTTTTTCTAGCTCCTGCTTTAGCAATCTTGCTTCAGTTTCAGTCTTCTCCCAGCCTACATATATCATTCACAAGTGACAACATTGGACCAAAAAAAATACATTTTTGTGATTTCTAGGATGGACAGAAAGTAAAAAAATACAAAAAGAGGTGCTAGAAAAGAAGCTAAACTGTTGGTTTTTTAAACGACGGGCAGCAAAAAGGGTTGAAAATGTCTCTCTATCATTTGATTAGCATAGAAGGGCTTTAAATAGGCCATTTACACCACAAAATCGGCATAGTTTAAAATTATAAAATCTAAATTATCTCATCAACTAAAACAACCTAACGAAAATATAAATTTTAAACTCATCTTAAATCTATGCAACCTATTATACTAAAGTTTACTACAGTAATAGAAAACAATTTTCAACATAAACAAATGAATATACAAATATGATGATAAATTTAGCTGTGAGTACCTGCAATTGCTTCCTGTGCAATTTTCATCTGTTTCTGTGCAAAATCATCTTTACCACGACATTCCACCAGGGCAGAAGAAAGCTTATCAGTCACAACCTTCAGCTCTCTCTCTAGATCAGCTTTATCACTAGATAGTGTCTGTAAATGAAGTAGAGTAGGTAAGCTTTTTCAAAGCCCATAAGACTATCATTGACCAAAAAGCTTCAAAACACATGTAAGTATAGGAGATTCAGCAAGTTCAAACAGGATCATCATTTCTTCTGCTTCCAACAGCAGATGCATTCATCCAGATACATCCTCATCTTATTAGGTCTGAAGTTTCTTGTCAAGGTGGTGCAGAGGGTTATCGAGCCAGTTTGGAGTTCACCTTGCCCACCCATCAGAAGAAACTTGAGAAAAAAAGAACAGAAATAGAGAGGACATGCAAAGGGATTCTAATTTTATTTTTGATGAATGTAGAGATATGACACCGGGACATGGCTCTGATACCATGCAAGTATATGACACTTAGGCTTAACTCAACCTTAAAGCTTAGCTTGTGAGGCAAAGAGATTGCCTATATCTATTGAGCAACACATGTCCATTCCCGACCAATGCAAGACTCTAAGCCACTCTAACAATGAATTTATTCTTTCTCAAGTGGTAGGTTTGGATGGAGGGAAAGATGCATGAGGTGAGAAGTGTTTCTCAAATGTTAGGAGATTGAGATTTTAACCCCCTTGAATGGTTCCAAGTTCCACTTATCCAAAGATCATTTCAAGTTATGTTTTGTATTAGTCTTTCTCAGCTCATAAGAAAGTATACTCGAAATCATAATAAATTATCAAAAATTGGATATGAAAGGATTATTTGCTTCATCAATAAGGCTAGCATATTCCTCTACTGCATCACTCCTAATTGAACTTAAGTCCGCCAGATTAAAACCCCAACAAGTAAAGGTGGCTAGTAGTTGAACCATGGTCATTCATTCACCGCATATCTCTAATCAATATGCAGTCAAAAGCCAAGTTTCTTAAAACTTGTCTTGCTAGGGAAATGAAATATGTAATGAATACTAGGCCGTCTGAGGATATGGGAATCACACTTGACCAACAAAATAAATAAATTGGGCAATGAATAGAAACAAATAATGAGAAGGACTACGCTTTGGTTACCTCTTCGTCATTTCCTCTAAAAGAGAGATTTGCTTTGTCTTCAGTAACCATGTTCTTTTCTGTGGATTTTTTCTTCCAGGGCCACGATTTGTGATCCATTGTCTTACGGGATATCTACAGGTGCAGTCTTATTTATCCAAAATGTTACTCAATTCTTCTCTTAACTACATCTATACAATCAAATATCTGCATACAAAAAATTCTTTAAACATAGTAACAATTTGACAACATAGAATGGCTATTTCCGGAAAAACCTCGGCTTGAGTACAACAAATCAAAATAGATATGAAAAAGGGAAAACATCAGTAAAGAAAGCATGACAATTAATAAGTAAACAATAACAACAAAATAGTGCAATAACTGAAACACCATAAACAACATATTAATGATCAGAAATCAAAAGCAAGAGACTACAGCAATAAGGCCAATACTTCTACAGATACCATCAAACCCAAACCCATTGAAAAACGAGACAACACTCTATCAACCTTTTACCCTAATCTGCATCATGCAAATTTATAATATTCTTCTCCATAAAACCCCAAAATTTTCAAAAGAAATCAATAATCTCAGTCTAATAGGCGAAATAGCAAAAAGGAGATGCAATTTGAAAGTGCTTACCGGAGTCAACTGCACAAATCTGATATATAAATCATTGGCACTCAATGCACTGATGTAAATTAGTGTATTGGATCCATCTCTAGAGTAGTTTTCCAGAAAGTCAATGTACAACTCTATCAAACACTCACTTCTATATAAATGCCATTTGCTAATGCAATATTTGAATAAATTTATTTCAATTTTAAAAATATAAATACAGGCACACGATTTTCCGCCTTCTCTATAATAACAACATTATATGTCAAAATACAGCACAGCAAACACATAAACAATGATTTAAATCCGCGAAAGAGGAAACAAGAAAGTAAGCTCATTATTACAAAAAATAATTTTTAAAAAAACAAAAAAACAGGGCTTACATTCAAACATTTGATAACTGAACAGTAACTCCAACCAGCTCATGAATCTGTTGAAAAACAACAATGCAATGAAAAATCGAACTCCAAACAAAATAAATAAACAGTAGAAAAGAAACAAGTAAAACATCAATTTCAAATCATACTATCATTCTGGATCCTACCTAACCAGCATGAACAGAGCAAATGCCAAAGAGTTATGAACAGAGAGCTAAGTTTAAAAAGAGAGGATGTCGGTAACTGGGTCGGGTCGGGTCGGGTAGAGAAGAGGAGACAGAAGAGAAAAAGTTTCGCGGGTTGCTTTGGGTTGACGGAGCGTAAGGGAGAAGGAGGTGAGTGTGTCAACTGTAAACCACTCACACGCTTCTTGTGTGGGTTGAAAGAAGTGTCACTGTCTATATACTGTCCCCACTGCTCACCTTGACTTGTTTATCGGACAACAATTTCTTCTTTTTTTACTATATTTTCACATTCTTCAATTTTGTTTGTATAGTGAACTATATTGTCAAAAATGTTTGGAATAACGTCCAAGTACTCATTAATCTATATTCGAAATTTTAGAAACATACTTATATGATACTAAAATTTTATTATTTCTTGAATTTATTTTATTAGTAATTTTTTATCTTTTTTTAAAATTTATTTTATTAATAATTTTTTATTCCTTTTTTATCTTTGTGGGTTCAACGCTAGCTGAGTTTTTTTAAGCTAGTGTCACATAGGTCAAAAAGGGGTAAAAAATTATTTATAAAATAAGTTAAGGGGTAATAAGACCTTAGTATAGTATAAGTGTGTCTCTAAAATTTTGGACATAGATTGAGAGGATACTTGTGCATTTTTCTTTTTTCAACTAAAATAGGCGAATATTTAGAGGGAGGTAGATGGCATAATTTGAATTCACAAGTTAAACCATTAAAGTTTGATCGTAAATTTAGGTACAAGTTAATTAATTTATTTTTTTATGATAAAGAAAATCTATTTTCGCTATTTTTTGGGTGCGCACATATAAAAATCGTCACTCTCATGCAATAAACTTGCAAATCATATAAGAGAGATAACCTGTACTAGGCAAGCCTAGTGCGACGAGCTCAACCTAGAAGACAAACTTTTTGCTTTCAATTTATGTTTTAATTGTAAATTTGGATGTGAAAATTTTGAAATTACTTTTATTTAAAAACTAAGAAAATGTTATAAGTCATAATAATTGACAATTCAAAATATTTAACCATTTATGAAAAAATTATGGTAACAAATGGACTTGGTCGAATCTCAAAAGCATGATACATAAATATTCTCTTTAATTTTGTCTCATTTCATATTTATGTCCTTCAACTTTGAGTATCCACAAATAGACACTTAAACTTGCATAAAACTCAACAAATAGAGATACAAGTCTTATGTGGTATTCTACATGACAATTTGTGTCATATGTGTATTATACCACATTACACTAGTTTGTCTATTTGTTCAATTTTATATAAGTTTAAGTATTTATTTTTATACATTCAAAATTCGAGTGTATAAATATGAAATATAATCAAGTTAAAGGGGCATATAAACATATTAGCGTAAAATTGGGACAGAAAAAATATGTTCTGTTTTGATATTATTTAAAAAAAGATTGTTTGTAGTGTTGTACAATGCTATTCTTATAACATAACATAATAAAAAGTCAATAAAAAATAAAGCCTACATATCTACTCTAGTCTAATACAACGATAAGCCTACGAAATGAACTTCTAAATTTTTGTAGGCAATTTTAAACTGTGTTGTTTGTTTTATGAAGTAGCTTTAGTGCAAGCAGAGTATTGTGTTAATACTTGGGCCACCAAATACCAGAATTTTTGTTAGTTAGTCAAACCCTTTTAAAGTGCTTATCTATAAATTATAATTATGAGGCTTTTGTTGAAACAACACTTTCGTTAATAACTTTAATTTGGAATAATGAGTTCTTAAATTTTACGAAAGCCAAGATTTAATCTTTACCAAAACATGATGCTATTTGGTTATCACGTTGTATAAGCACTTAAATAACGTAAAACACCAATATTATTTTCATAATTTAGCAGTTTCTATGTTATATAGTATGTGTATGTGATGGTTGTTAATATATAATTTATAATGATGGCACGCCTTACATTTTAAGAAACTAAAAGAAATGCAAATTAAGAGTCTTGTTTAGATCGACTTAAAAGTTTGTCAAACATATTTGAAATTTATTCTTAGCTTTTGAGAATGTCTGATGAAGTTAAAATAACTTTAAATAATCAAATGTCAAAGTAGTACTCTTCTTTCTTTTTATTTTTTACGTAATTTAAAAATAATTTAAAATTTGACTTTTTAATTTCTTAACTTAAAAACTATTTTTTCACCGCTTATCCAAAGTATACACATAATTTGAATTAAATAAATTGCATATTTTTATTATCAAGTAGAAAGATATTACGTAGATAAAATTTCATCACTCTTAAATAATTTTATAATTTTTAATGTAAAAACTAATATATTTGGCGAAGATTGAAAATCGATTACTTCATCCATTTAAATTAAATTGTCTTATTTTGATTTGATATGATATTTAACAAGACTGATAATCTTAAACTAGACATGTGTATTCAAAAAATTCTACTAAATTTTTTTTAAAAATAAATCAGAGTAATTTTATTACTCAAGTAAAATGATTAAATCTTGTAATAAAATGAATAGCAGTTGGCGGAGAAAAGGTGTGCTAGGTCCCATACCGCAATAACAACACATTATTGATTGCTTTTAAAACACTGAGACTTATGTGGTTCCACAAATTAAAAAAAAATACGCTTTTTGCTTCGTCTTGTCAACATGCTTATTAAATTACATGGACTTAAACCATTAGTGCCACCTTTAAAATAATAATTGAACCATCAAATCTCAGCTAGATAGTGTTCCTTCCTTACTGCGGTATCACATTCCTGTAATAAAATCGCGGGACATGACAGAGTAAGATAAGAATAAAGAATTTTTTTAAATTTTTAATTTTCAAAAAAAAATTTTGCTTGGCTATTACGAAAAGTTAACAAAAAAGATTTTAATTTAATTAATTAAGGTGTGCAAATAAATCAAACACCATCTCCGTAAGATAATAACAATTAAAAGCAAGATAGATATATATATGTAATTGTTCCCTTCTTATTACTTCATTTTAGTTAAATATCTTTTGACAAATGTGAAGTGGTATTAAATGTCAATTTTCTCGTGAGGTTGTATTCAACTCTATAACCGTGATACCTACTTGTAGTGCATCCAAATCAACTTGGGATACCTTTTTCCTAAGGTACAGAGCTTGTCACAGTCGTTGGAAGATGTGATTTGATATCTTTAGTTGGTCTTTAAATGGATGTTATAGTGGCTTCCTTGTTAAGTTCATTGTTGGTAGTTACTAAAATACTTTAAATTCAGAGATATGATAAAAGTTAACTTATAAAAATATGTTTAATTCAATTCGTTTAAGTTTCAATTAATTAATGATTTACGTATTTATTAACCCAACTCATCTAATAGTTAAATCAATTTATGTTTAACATGCAATTCAAATTGAAGAATGAAAAATATTTTCAAAATAAAAAGTCAATAAATATGTTACATATAACTATAATAATGAAAAAAAGTTTCTATTGGATTAGTTCTGTTTGTAATAAAATAAAAGAAGTTAACTTGATAAAATTGAACAAGTTAGAATGCTACTCATTATCTAATCAAATCTTTACTCAACACATTTCAAACAAACTAGCTTTTCTACAAAGTTTTTTTTTAAAAAAAGTTATTTATTATTTTAACTCATTATAATTTATTTCGAAATCTCAAACGACCTATTAAGCAGCTCAAAATTCTCATAAAACATGTCATCAGTATAGGTATCAACTGTCCGCTGGGGCATGTCTTACCAACTACCTCTTGTGGGCCCGCTCTCTTGTCGTCCATAAGATAGTGAGGCCCAACTTTACATAATTGTCACTTATTAGCTAAAGGAGTCGATGGCCCGCTTTTTACTCAAAAAGGCTAGGCCCAACTACTGGTATGTGGGCCGATTAAGTTAAGGTGGTATGTGGGCCGATTAAGTTTAGATATAATATGACTATACGTATAGTTTTGATAATTATGTTTCATAGCTATAGTTTTGTTTGCTATGGAGGTTGTGACTGTATATTTTTGTCCCTTTGTATATTTCTTCACTTGCAATTATACATATAGGACAAGTATATATAAATTTAAAAAGTTTTCAGAACTCAATTTGTCTATTTCTCTTGGTTATATAGAAATAGGATAATTTGTTATGAATTTTTCATAAATCGTATGTAAATAGTTAGGGTAAGCAAGTACAAAATTTTAGAATTATACAATCAAGATCGAATAATATAAATTCTGAATTTTTTTATTCATGCAAATAGCAAGATTGAACGAAACTACAGATGCGAATTAGAAAATGTTTGTTATTGTGCAGTTAATTGGGCCAGAAGAGTGGGGATATTGGATAGGCCCAAATCCAAAGAGATCACAAAAATATTTGTAGTCTTAATTCCCTTCAGTATCTTGGATGTTCTATTTGTCACTTATTAGGACAAAACTGAAATGCTAAATATCTTATAGTATACAAAATGAACTAATCCCGTTATTTAAGTGTGTACTTATGGAATATTTTCATTTGAAATGAAATATCATGTTAAATATATAATTTATCAAAAAATATTTCAAACGACTTTTGTAGTGTTAAACATGAAATAAAATCCAACTATGTAAATTATAAAGGATCGACATAAAATGGAAAGTTTAAATTAAATTATTATGAAAAATAATAATTCAATTTGAAAGGGGTTATATTATTTCTATACATAGGTTTATGTTAGTGCTTCTTCCATTCACCTTTTAATGTCATTGTTTTCTTTTTCAGAGTTAAATTATTAAAATAATGAGCAATATTTTATGATATATTTTTTTATTATATTAATATGTATAAAATTAAAAAATTTAATATTTTTCGTATAATTTTAAATATTTTAATTATTTATTTAAATATCAAGTTGATGTTATTTAATTCAATTTTTTTTTAAAAAAAAGAGATAAGTGTCAAAAACACATCTGAACTATTTACTTTTTTTGAGTTTCATATTTAAACTATTGAAAGTGAGTTTCATACCTAAACTATCACTTTTTGGTTTGAGAAACACAACTCAGTGGTGTGTGTAGTGCACTATCTCTTTTATATGAAAAACTTTGACACATGATATTCCACATAGATAAAATATATTATCAATAAAAAGTAAATAATAAAAAAATAATATTAATTAAAAAATAAAATTTACTATCCATGTAAAAAATTAATTTATTTTTCTTATCTCACTCCACCACCTCCTCCACGTACCCCCTCCCCCGCGACAACCCCATCCTTTTAAAAAAAAAATTATTTATAAAATATTTTTTGAAGTTTCATATTTCATTCTCCCACAACCCCAAATAGAAATTGATATTGTTTTACTTAACCTCATCCTATTTAATTTTTCACTCCCAATTTTTATTTTTTTTACGTTTTTCTTATTTTGTATTAGATATGCAAGTACATATATTTATAGAAAAAAATTATACTAGCGTACCGAATATAACATAAACAACTAAAGAATATCAAAAGTCTTGTGGCGGCAAGTAAAAAATATTTTCGATATGTATATCTAAATACTGGAAAAAAATTGAAAACGGAAGGTTAAGTGGGATGGGTAGAATTATATATTTAAGAAAATAAAATAATATCTAAATTAGTATTTGCTGAGGGGGAGGAGATGAAGTAAAAGAAATTTAAACTAAATAAAAAACTTGAAAAAATGGTGTGGGGAAAGAAAAATATTTTACATTTTATTTTATAAAGAAATTATTTTTTTATAATAGTTTATTAATTTTTAATTTTAATAATTTATTTATTTTTTGTCAAGGTTAAATATTTTGTTAACGTGGAGTGTGATGTGGAAATTCTTTAAAATAAAAGAGAGAGAGAGTGTGTATTATGCATACCATGATGAGAGTGGTATAAAAGAGAGAGGTGATAGTTTAGGTGTGAAACTCAAACTTTCAATAGTATAGGTATGAAACTCAAAAAAATATATAATTTAAATGTGTTTTTAACATTTATCTAAAAAGAATCTAATAATTAGAAGTGATCAAAGTGAATAATTAAAAGCAATAATAGGGTTGGGATTAAGGTAGCTAGGCCCACTCTAGGCTCTAGTTGATGGCTAACATACAACATATAGGCTTCTAACTTGTAAGGAGTTAATTGATTAATGTAATTGGTAGGACAACTCAGGGAGGCATTCAAATTTGATAATTTATATTAACTAGCTATTCCTTCCTATATACAATGACTCTTGCATTTATAATATGACAAAATTAAAGAGCACAATTTTATTAATTCTAACATGGTTACAAATTGCCTCATTATATTATACCATAGTAGATTTTGGGCTAAGGGTTAGCTGCCTAGAATGAAATATCAATGCTAAGATACTAATAATTGTGTGTCGGCTACATAAATTAGCTATTACATAAAACTCTTTTATTACTCCTACATAGTTTTTTAGTTTATTTTTTTCACAACATTTCCATTGAGACAATATATTAGTAGTAAAATGCTTAAATAGTTAACTCCGCACGTGATTTACTTTCTTTTTTAATTTGTCTAAAAAATAATGACATACTTTTATATTATGTAACAATTTAATTTTAAGATATTTATTTTATCCTTATTGAAATATTTTATAACAACACAAATTTCTATCATTATTCTGAATCACTTATTGTAAAAGACTTCTTTTTTTGCTTAAATTTCTTGTCGAGTTAAACTATCTCATATAAGATAGAATCAAGGGATTATGTATTATCATGATGTTTCTCTTTTTTTAAAAAAAATTGATACTCTACTCTGACGGTGAATATTTTTCCAAAATAAAAAACTTGTGTTCCTTTCGTTTTTTTTAAAAATGATCTAGTTTAACGTGATACAAAATTTAAGTAAATAAAAATATTTTTTAATTTTTTGATTATAAGGTAAAGTTATTTCAAATATATCAAATTGTTTTTTAATCATGTTGCTTTAAACATGTCATCCAAAAAATTTTATGTAAAAATTTATCAAAAAAAGAAAATGAGTCATTTTATTTACAATCAGATTACATAAGTAAAGTAGATTATTTATTTTGAAACCAAGGAAATAACTCAAAAGAACATATTAAAAATGGTTTCGGGCTACAAGTCCATGACCTTAGATTCTTGTTTCAGATTATCCGCAATATGTTAGATATAGCTATTTTATAAATTCTTTAATCACGCTTATTATATTGTTTTAAGGTATCTGAATATTAAACAAAAAAAAAAAGGCGTAAGAATTTCATACAACTGCGATGTTCTCCTAGATTTATAAGTTAGTGGTGTCTATAATAAGATGAATTACGAAACTGATCTTTTTCCTTAAATATTACCTTACAATCAAATCAATTTAGCAGTTTTTATAATTTAAGGATCCGTTTAGTAATAGGTATTAATCAAAGAATTTATGGATTAAATTTTAAACCAATAAAAATGTTATTTGATTATTTTATTTAATCTAATCCATGGATTAATTATATCTCATACAAGGTCTTATATTATCCCTAGGAAAGGGAGGGATAGGTAATTCAAGGTCTGTTAAACCTTGTATAAGATTCCTAAATGACTAAACTAACCCTTTATTTTTTTTTAAAAACAGTTCTTTTGTAATTTAATTTCCTTTTTATTTATATTAGAGTGGTTATAAATGTTTTTTTTTAATTCTCCAAATTTGTTTGGTGTAATTTAATGATTTTACTAATATTTTTTTTCCATTTTTTCTTTATTTTTTTTATGTTCAAGATAATTTGTCACTTACCCACTTGAACTATTGTTTTAAAAATAAAAATAAGTTTTAGGTATTAACAATTTAAGTAGTCTTAAATCTATGTTAAGCTTAAAATATATACTTAACCCACAAAAAATTAGAAATACATTGTGCCATCACTGATCTTCTTAGTGGTACATCATACCTTAAAATTAATAACAATTTTATATATATGTATTTAATTTAACTAATTAAATGAAATAAATAATTCTTTAAAAAAATTATCTGATCCAATAAACTTAGTTACATGAAATATACATTCATAATAACACAAGGGTATAACAGGAAAGAATTTTTTTATAAAATTATAAATTAATCACAAAATTAAGTAGAAAGTAGTGAACTAAACACTTGACCAAAAATAATATCTACACTATTAATACCTGCCTTACTAATTTTTACATTACTAATTCCTACATTATCAATATTTATACCAAACGCCCCTCCCCAAGAGTATTACTGAATTGGACCATGGTAAGGGGGAGCAAGCTATTGAAACAAAAACTATATACCCAAAGAAGGAACTTACCCAGAGGGGAAGGAATCATCATCGATTCACCTTTTTTCACATAATTACAAAGGTCGTAGAAAAAAGAAAGTCTGTGTGACAACTCAAGGAAGAATTATATATATATGTTTGAATGGTAGAGAAAATAATGGGAAACAATTAAAGGATAAAAGGGAAAATGTATAAGTATCTTCACAATCTATAATCAAAATTTTAGAGATATATTTATATTATAATAAGGTCCTATTATCTTTTGAACTTATTTTATAAGTAATTTTTATCTCTTTTCGACCTACGTGATACTAAGTTAAAAAAAAAGTCAATCAGCTTTGGACCCACAATATAGTGTCATGTAGGCTCAAAAGGGGTAGAAAGTTACTAATAAAATAAGTTTATGGAGATAATAGGAACTTAGTATAATATAAGTGTGTTTTTGAGATTCTGGACATTGGTTGAGGGGCTACTTGTTCATTATTCCAGATAAAAATAATATTCTTCCGTCTCAATTTTATTATTTATGTGATATTTTTTAAAAACGAAAAAATAATACTCCTTTATCCCAGTTTTATATTTTACTCATGTTTGATCCCTCGCTTATTAAGCATAAAAGTTCAAAAATTTATACTTTATATTTATATATTAATATTTCATTATATTATATAAATTGAGATATAAAAAATAATCGAAATAGTGTAGTGGGTAGATGATGAATGAATGAGGAAAGTGATGTATGAAGAAATTAAGTACTAAATAATGTGGCCAGCGATGCTTTGTGATTTGTGATTTACCCAAAAACAGGAGTCACCATCCATTATCTCTTCTTTTTGTTTTCCTTATAAATAATTATTACATGATAAAATCCAAAATGAATTATTTACGAAACGGAAATCTGAACATTATATTCAAGTAAAATTAAGAAAGAAATATTAATCAATTCAACCGGTGAAACACTAGACATTTTGAAAGGTTTCCTCTTTGATATTTTCTTTATTTATATTAATAAAAGGAAATATAAAATAAGAACTTTTTTATTCTGTCCACTATATAGGCTAAAGAGTACTGGACTACTTGCAGTTCATATTTTATTTTTTTTACATAGAAGGTTTTTGATTATGGGAGAAAAATATATATACTAATAATAAATAAATAATAATATCAGCAAATTAAAGAGTAGAAAGTTAGAAATAGGGGCATTGGGTTAATTGGTATCGGATTGGATTGGGTTATTGGGTCAAAAATAGAGAATAGAACTTTTTAATAAAAAATTAAAATTGAGTAATTGGGTCTATTTTGGGATTTCGTCTAATCAGGGGTAATTTTGATGAAATTAGTATCGAAAGGGATAATCTAACTTTATTTTAACGACGAGGATAAGATTAAACAATAAACCAAAATTGAAGAATATTTTTGATCCCCAAATTTAAAAGAATTATTGAGGGCTATTTTTATCCTTGTTTCTTTATTTAGTGAGGTTATTAAGGTTAACTGGACACTTTGTATCGAAAGATTATATAAAATATACATCAAAAGTTATCTTTTATTACATAAAGTTTTAATTTTAAACACCTTTAACGAAATATTGTGCTTCGTCACTACTTGAGGGTGGATATAAATATCGATAAATTGAACCGAGCCTAACTAATTCAAATTTGATTCGGTATCGGTGTTATTTACTCAAAAATTTGATTCTTCGATTCGGTGTATGTGTAAGATTTTAGAAACTTCGGTGCACCGAAGACTGAACTTTTATTTTTTTAAATTACATTTTTAAAAAATAAAAATAACATATATACACACACATATGGGCATTGCGTTAACTAAAAATAAAATGTTAATCAACAATTAGATCATTTTTGTACAAATCAAAGTAGCAAAAAATGTACAATTCAATAGTTAAATTCAAATATTAATTTGCAAGAGGAACCCAAACATATTTTATCAAAGAAAAAGACTCAAATATGTCATCGAACTTTCAGAAAGGCTCATTTATGTCATTATTTAAAAGTTTGGCGGCAGATGGCCAGTGGCCCAAAGAAAGGAAAGAATCTTTTACGTTTTTCATATGATCTCTCTTATGCCATTACCGTTTAAGAAAAGACTCATTCATGCCATTATTTTTTAATAATTATTTTGCAAAATCATTTTTGACACGTGACCAATTATAATTCGGCTAAGTAATCAATCTTTTAATTTAAAAAATCATAATTCTTAAAAAGAATTGAATTAATATTTTTTTTGATTTTTTAATTAAATAAATTGATGACGTGACCGAATTATAATTGGTCACGTCATCAATTATTTAAATAAAAAAAATCAAAATTCTGAATAACAATTGTATTAATTTTTTTTATTTTTTTATTAAAAAATTGATAACGCAACCAAATTATAATTAGTCACGTGTCAAAGATGGTTTGCAAAACCACAATTAAAAAACAATGGCATAAATGAACATTTACTTTAACAGTAATGACATAAATGAGTCCAACCCTTTTCTAAAAGTTCAATGGAATATTTGCGCCGTTTCGTTTTATCAATATACATTATGTAAAGGAACTCATTTTCATTCTAATTTTTAATCGAAAAATAGTTGGAGACACCATATCCTTGATAAAGACGAATATAGTCTTTTAGTTAACACAAAACATCATTTCTTAATATAGTTTTAAATTTTCAAATATAATTTTATACTTTGATTCTGCTCTCATTTCATTTTTTCATTTGGACCAAAAATCAATTGAAAAATACCAAATTAAAAAAAGTAGAAAAAATCGAATCAAATCAAATTAATTCGATTAGTAATATAACACACTTTTTTTTAATAAAAAAATCGAAGAACCGAACCCACTCAAATCATCATTTAACCTTGGATCATCGATCTGATTGTTTGTTCCTTTTTAACCTTGTAATAAGTAAGTACAGTATTTATTTTTCACCAACTCCATTTGCTTTATTGGTCAGTACTTACTTCCTCTCACGTCACATGGATATATAGAAACAACTTATCTAGTGATTTTTTTGATTAATTACTACTCATAATTACCTAATCTGGCAAGTAAATGTGGCAGTAAAAGTAATTTGAAATTAGTGAAGAGGTTGTTCGTACAGCTGTGTATGTATAAGGACAAAACGTGAATGAATGAAATGAATCCAATTTCTGTGAGGATATTTACAGTGTTTCGTGGATCCTATACAAAGCAAAGAATCTAACAAAATCATGTGCTGCACCTATTCTTCTTCTGTCTTTTATTTTATTTGTATTTTACCCTTTTATATAGTACTACTACTATTCTTTCCTAAATTAAAACACTTATTCCACTATCTCAATTATCGTCTGCCACACATTTTTGGACCACCTAAAATACACCGTTAAAATTTGAAACTTATAAATTTAGAATTTTTTTTAGATAAAAGTATAATCGATTGAAATTATCGACAATCAATTGAACTCATTATGCTTAGTTTAACTAATTCCATAAGATACATTATGTTAACTTTTATCAATAATAGATACCAGATGATTCTGTTCTTAATTCTTTATATTTCAATTTATATGAAGTATTTTTAATTTCAAAAGTTAAACCTTATTATTTTAATTATATATTTAGGAATTATTTCAAAAAAATAATAATTCAAAAGATTATGAATAAATAGCAAAGAAAGATTTTCTTATTTAATTCTCCGAATCCGATAATATAAATTGAGAGGGTCAGCTGAGTCCCCACCTAATTAAAAAATGCAAGTAATGTAATGCAACTCTATTTTATTTTGGACAGCCAACTTTGAAGTCTATATCAGTTTGTTGGCCAGACCAAATATAAAATTCAGTTTGTGTGGTCAAAATCAAATCAAGAGGGGTATTTTTTATTTCATATTTTGAAAAAAAAATTAAAATATAAATAATTGTTTGTTTTTTCAATTAAAAAAGAGAGAATGAGAAAAGATTTTTATTATAATTATTCTTGTCTCCACTATCCTTTCTTTATGTCTCTCTCAATTATAAAGTAAATGTTAGTACAAAATCTTGTATGTGTTGTACTGCATTATTATTGTAATTTGATTATTAAGTATAAAAATAATTTAATAACAGAGAGTGGACAAAAATAGAAGGTAATATTATTAAAACAAAGTATGACGGCCTAGATGATGCAATCAGTCCTATTATTTTAGAAATTTTACATATGACCTTAGTATAAATATATCGAATTGAAAGTTGGACATTAAGGTTACACATGTGGATTGGTTAATTTATTCTAGTACTTAAAAAGTTCATTGTATAATGTTTTAAAAAATAATTTCTATTTTTGTACTCCATCCTCTGACAAAGTACACAATTATAGAAACTAGCTGTAGAAACGACTAAATCTAGAAAAATACACTTTGACCCTTAGGTTTGGCCGTTGATATTTTTAATGATCTTGAAGATAATTTTAAATTTTAAAAATAATTTTGTAGAAAATTTCAAGTGATATACCTATTCTAAAAGAAGTTCTAATAAAATCTTATGTCCGAAAAGTCAAATAAAATAAAGATAAATATCAAAATTAATTCATAATATCGGATGAATTAAATGAAAATAATCTTTTATATGAAATAAAAACAAAAGGTACTTACTGAAAAATTAATTTACTTTCTTTTTTTGCCAGATATATAGTTGAACCACTATTACGTACTTAAACAAGATAAGAATGAGACAGTAAATACATCAACCTCTTCAAGTTTCGTAGATAAAAACACTCTATATATGTCGACGTTCAAAATTCTAAAAATACGTGAAAGAAATGAATTATTGGAATAACTCGAAATAGGTTGTTCACCATAATTGAATAAGAAAAGTTGAATTTGATTAATGGAACATTTAGGAAAATTCAATGCATAGTGAATCAAAATGTTGTGTTAGATGAAACTTGAATAATAGTAACATCTATCTATGTATAGAAATAGAAGGTTTAGCAATTAAATAGGTTTTGTTAAGTCCTTATCATCATAATTAGGCATTGATCTGACATATGTAAATAGTCAAGAGAAGTGATTCAAAGGACAAGCAATGACTATGACAATTCATCACTTTCCTACAAAACAAAACAATCCCATTTTGTACATATATTTACTTTCCCTCTTTTCTTTTCACTCTGATATTTCAACAGTATTTTAACAAAAAAGAGAACATTGACTCGTGCTTCTTATGTGCACTACCTAATATACTAGATGACTTGTCTCCTACTTGTCCTAGACTTTATTTACCCCATCCACATGCATTCTCACTTTTTTCCAAATTTGCCTACAAAAGATTGATTTCATTTTCAATTTTACTTTTGATTTTGAAGGTGTGTTTTAAGTACATTTAGATTATTAGTATTTGTTTGGTCATGAATTTTAAAGATCTAATCTTCAATTATTTGATTTGTAAGACTTGCGCATGTACAAACACTACTTTAAAAAGTTGAAAATTTCATATATATGTAGACATAGTAGTTGGACTTTTGTTACAAGAAAAACAAAAACAAACGAACAATAAATTATAGTATTTCAAATACTACATGAGAAGCTAGTGCCCAAATGTATACAAGTTACAATGAGATAGAATGGGCCAAATTGACAGTTCATAGTCAGAATAAACTAATACAAGTCTAGTTGAAAAGCTTGCCGATCAGTTAGTATTGGACAAATTAACGAGGAGACATATTTTCCAAAACTTTTTGTCTACCTTTTTTTTTCCTTCTAATTTCAAACCAAGAGCCTTAGGTAATATATATAGAGTATTAAGAATATCAACCCTTTAATCTACACATTATCTTAAAAAAAAACACAAATAGAAATATGGCAAGTTATTAAATGAGTGATGATGGTCAAGAAGGTCTCATGAGTGAATGATGGAAACCATTTTCTGAGGACCAATTTTGAGGTCTTACTATCTGCTGAGGGAATCCTGATGATGCTGCAGCAGCTACAAATATCTGAGGAGGAAAATTGGATTGCCATTGTGAAGAACTATTACTCGTCGCCGCAAGCGATAAATCTCTTACATTTGTAGCTCCAATTCTTCCACCATTGCTGCCACTTGGAAATTGAATCTGTAACATGCCACAACATTTTTTTTAAAAAAAAACTACCAAGATTTGAAAAGAAAAAGAAGAGAGTATATTATTAAAAAGGATATTCACTTGATAATTTGATGAGCCGAATTGCTGTGGAAACATTTGAATCATATGGGATTGATCACCAGGTCTCATAAATTGGCCAAACCGTTGCACTTGACTATTATTATTATTATTATGCTTCAAGGAGGCTGGAGAATGCAAGTGCGTCTGGCTTAAAAGTTGCAACGTTTCTGTTTCATTGTACCTGTTTTCTCTTCTTCGAGCATCGATTAAGGCAGATTGCTTCTGGAAATTAAAACATGTTGCATAAGAGGTAAAAATTGAATTTCACAACGAAAAACAAGATATAGCTATTGATCGTGTAAATATACCTCAGGCCTTAAACCATGGCGCTGCCAATCAATATCCAATTGCATTATTGATGAAGAATTTTGACCTCTATTATCCCCTAATTCTCGACTTCCTTGCTTTGAGCTTGAACCACCCAAACTTAAATCCAGATTATGATCAGCCACGTTATCGATAGATTCTGGGAGATCACATTAATGAATCTTCTGTTTGAATAATCACATCAAAACACAAAACGAGAAGCAGGATAGTACAATTTACCAATTGAGTTTAGTTCATTCTCATAAATGCTTGGATCAAAATTTGTAACTGCATCCTTCCCGTTACACTTGATGGCAGCTTTATCATAAGCTCTGTTTAACAAAAAAAAAAAAAACTACGTTAATTATTCAGTAATTCAAAAGTAATTGAGGTTAAGTAGGAAGAATAAATTCGGCCAACCACACACCTGGCAGCTTCAATCTCAGTATCAAAGAGTCCCAAATAAACGTACCTATTCAAAGAAAGAACAAAAGTTACTAATTGACATCTAAAGTATTATTCCTTAGTAAATGGATTTCACCATTCAGAAGAATAATAATATGAGGATATGAATTTTTTTATATATATAAATATAAATATATTCTTTTTACTTTTTGCCTAAGAACTGTCCCATTCTAGCTTCCCATCTACCACATTTGTGCAAAGTCACCCCTCTATACTTGGAGCTTCCCCTCGGAAAACCAGTACTTTGTCTTCGAAGCACATGCACAAATTCTTCCTTTGTTAAACTTGTCATCTGTATCATACATTAAAAAATCAATGTATTAGAATTTTATTTTTCAATTTGATGTTCACAAGTGTTAGAACAAAAGTACTCCAACTAGACAGGTACAGATAAATAAAATCAAATCGAAAAAAGGAACATCATAAAACACAAACTTTTTCCTAATCAGTCACACTGATCTGATCATGGTATTACCTGTTTTAAATCGGACTCATAATCTTCTAAGCTAAAGTTTATGTCGGCTTCTACTCCCCGGAATTTTATGGCTGCCCTATCGTATGCCCTGTATATTTTATTTTTTAAAAAATAAATTTCAATTTTAAAATTGTGAGTTGAAAAAATTAAAAGGTGACTAAGAAGCAGAAGCTCACCGAGCTGCTGCATGAGCAGTATCAAATCCACCTATAAAGGAGAGATTCCGTTAAATAAAGACCAAATTAATTTTCCATGTACAATAATAATAATAAATAGCTTAATTGAAAATCAAATACCTAGATAAACTTGTTTTCCACAATCCCTGTAAGATTATTAAAGCAAATTAGTAAAAAAAAAAAATAAAGTCCAAAATTCGAAGGTGAAGAGAAATAATAATTTTGGGTAAAATGGCTCACCATATATGAGATTCCCACCGGCCAGTTCTCCGGTAGAAGGTAACCCCACGGTACTGTGAGCTTCTAGACCTTGGTCCACGGCGGCTCTTCTTAATAGGCTGCTGTTGCTGCTGAACCATATCTACAGGCTTGGCCAATCCCGTGTTGCCAAGTGTCTCCGTTTGGTAAAACCTAACTCCAACCCAGTGAGCTCTGGGAAAATTCGGGGATCCATTTTCAGCAGCAACACCACCCATTTCCGACTCATCAACCGGAAAAAACTGTCGGGTCACCGGCTGCTCTTCATCGCCGTTACCCAGACCCACCATAGAGAAGCCGAAAATTTTACCTCTCTTTTTCTTCCCTCTTTCTCCATCTAATTCCTCTTCAGAAATATCATCAACAGCTACAGCTGATGAACTTGAATTCGAAACGGATCCGACCCGTTTACCTTTCTCATCATCGCCTTCAAACTCTATCGGTGAAGAACAACCTTCTTCTGATTCATTTAGATCCCACATTTTTCTCTCTACAATAAATACCCAATCCAAAATCTCTAAATTATAAAAACACAGAACAGTTTAATTTTTTATTTATGTGTGCAAGGGTGGGTGGTTTTGGCTATTGCTACAAAAGGACTTGTTTTGAGTTTCCTAGAAGACTTTTAATTATTCTCCTCTATTTTCTCTCTCTATCTCTATTCTTTTCTTTCTCTCTGTCTGTCTAAAATAGATGCGTGGAGTTGAATACATATATATAATGATAAAATAAAAAAGTATTGTGTGTTTGAGTATGCTGATAGAACATGAAACCTACGACTTATAGAGAGGTTAATAAAGTTGTTGGAAGATGGAGAAAAATAAAAAAGGTTAGTGGAGAGAGATAGGGTTAGATATGATAGATATATGTTTCCCACTATTAACTACTTGTA